>CM021108.1:105105767-105196491 GCA_007115665.2 Sequoiadendron giganteum
TATTTCGAATTTTCCAAGGCAAGGAGAGTGAAATGAAAAGATTGAGTGTCTTTCAACAATGAGTGAGAACCTATTTATAGGTTTCGAATTCTCATGTTTCCTACCTTGTAGGCATGAGAATTCGCCACCTCTCATTTTGAAAATGTCAAAATTCGCAGTGGCAGTCACACAGCAAAAGAGTTGATGATTCAACATAATTTCTCAAGAATGTTTCAACATATCACATGCCAAATTCGTGGATCAACCACGTATAGGTTTAGTCACTGGGAAAAGCCCTTAAAAATGGCGAACTAAAGAACAAATGGCGTTTGGATTTTGCTGCTGAAAACGTCAAGGTTTACGCACACACAGTTCATGCCTCCTTCCACCCACGCGTCCCAGACCGGTGGCGTTCAAGCACCCGCGACCAGGTCTAAGCTACGCGAGCTGGGCGCGGATTAATCTCCATTGTTTTCCATTGTTTTTCTGGTTCAAACAGTCGCGCGTTTTCTTCCCATGAAGAAATCAGCGATTTTTCAGTTTATTCAAACATTAACTTTAAATCTTTAAAAAGTCTATAGTTCATACTTACATTGGCCTTTACAAAATTTCGAAATTCTTTTTCCTTTTAAATATTTTCCAAGTATTTCAATATTTCGAAATTCCTTTGTATGGTTTGCAAAGTATTTACCAAAGACTATGAAAGTCTTATTACCTTTATTTCCAAAGGTAAATAAACTCAAATACCTTTATAAGATAAATGTAAATTTAAATGCCAAAGATTATAGTTTATATAAAATCTTTCCAAAGTTTTAGGTATTTTAATATTCTCATTAAAATGTATTAATATATTTTATATTATATTCAATACAATATTATTATAGTTTTTAACTTACCTTTCTTTTAATATATAAATATATCTATATAATATTCAAAATATTATATTAGATATATTAATATATTATATTACCGATAAAACTATAATAACATCGATATTAAATATATTATTAAATATATTAATTAACTTACCCAGTTTACACTTAAATATATCTATACATGTTTATTTTCAAATCTCCAATTACGTGTATTATAGGCCAGTCAGAGCACCTCTAATAGACGTAATTGCATAAACACGTATTTATACATTTAACCGTAAATTCCAGGCATCAGTAACTTATCAGTTCACATTTCACATTCAAGGCTCACAGAACAGTAAGTCAGTCAATCAAGGAACACCACTCATAAAGCATGAAGAAGTAATCATAACTCCTAAGCCTAAGGATGACTTATCATGACAACTTAATCTGACTCAGTTCCTAAAATCCTCAGTGAAGTGTGTGTATGCTCATACGATCAACTTTACCGGTTAGTCGACCAAGTTCCTCTTCCTGAGTGATATTTCCCCTCCACCTGGAGGAATAGCTCCTGTTCCTGCATCCATGGCACAAAACCACGGCAGTCAAATGCTCACAATATTTGCAGTATATATATAAATCAAATATATAAAACAAGACTAATTATTTTCCTCTATTCATTGTTTTATTCAAGAATAACATCAATCAAGAATACAGAATGAGCCAAACATAACATGTAAACAGGATTTCATATTGTCAACAAAATTCAATCACATTTATTCATTCAAAACCTTCCTTACAATCAGAATGCTCTAAGCATTACTAGAATAGTAACTATACAAATTCCGGGGTGTAACATACTCCCCCCCTTATGATTCATCGTCCTCGATGACCAAAGGTATTATTCAAAGCATAAAACTAAACAAAATCTTTATTGTTCAGCATTCTCAAAAACTTCAAGAATGTCAGGAAATCTTCTACGGATTTCCGTATAGTCCTCCCAAGTTGCTGAGTCTTCCGCATACTGGTCCCACTGAACCTTGCATTGTGAGACTTCACGGTTACGTAAGTGTAGCTTACGTATTTCCAGCACCTTGACGGGCTCGAGAGTTATTATTCCTGGATCCCTTACCTGTAAGGCAGTCCAATCAATAACATGATTATCTCCAGCAATATACTTTTTAAGGTAAGATACATGGAAGACATTATGCATTCTAGCAAGAGCGGGTGGCAAAGCGATTCGGTAAGCTACAGGGTTTACTTCTTCTAAGACTTCAAATGGTCCAACATAACGTGGAGCCAATTTAGAATTCTTTCCAAAGTTAATGGAACTTTTGTGAGGTTTCACTCTCAAAAGTACCTTGTCACCTATGACAAAACTTCGTGGCATTCTCTTAGCATCTGCATAACTTTTCTGTCGACTGTTAGCCTCTGCTAACCTTTGCTTAATAACCTTAACTTGTTCTTCCATTTCTGCTAACATTTCTGGCCCAAGACTTACTCGATCCTCAAGTTTATCCCAACTTATAGGAGTTCGACACTTTCGACCATACAAAGCTTCAAAAGGAGCCATTTTAATTGCAGAATGATACGAGTTGTTATATGCAAATTCGACCAAGGATAAATAGTCTTCCCACTTATATTGCTGATCCATGCAATATACCCTAAGTAGGTCTTCCATAACTTGATTTACCCTCTCAGTTTGCCCATCCGTTTCCGGATGATATGCCGAGCTAATGTTTAACTGCGTTCCCAATGCAGAAAACAAGGTTTGCCAAAACCTAGAAGTGATGCGTGCATCCCTATCAGATATAATCTTCTCAGGAATACCATGCAACCTAAAAACTTCCTGTACAAACTTTCTTGCTATGACCGGTGCTCCATCGGTTAGATTCCCTGGTATGAAGTGTGCTACCTTAGTTAGCCTGTCCACTACTACCAAAATGGCGTTATGCTTGTTCCTAGACATTGGCAATCCTTGCACAAAATCCATACTTATAACCTGCCATTTCCTTTCAGGAATATCATGAGGATACAACAATCCTGCTGGATGATGATGTTCAGCTTTTACTCTTTGACATTCAAGGCATTGAGCTACATAATTTGCGGCATCACCTTTCATTCCTTTCCAGAAATATAATGGTTTCACATCAGCCATCATTTTGGTTACTCCAGGATGTCCAGAATATGGTGCCTCATGAATTTCTTTCCATACAAGATTTCTCAATTCTTTGATATCAGGCACATACATCCTATCCTTGTACCTTAGTACTCCACTGGATTCGAATTGATACCCTTCATACCTAGAGTCTAAAGGATTCTTAATGAGTGCCTGCTTAACCTGTAAGTAAAATTCATCCTCTTTGCATTTCAAAAGCACTTGTTCCTTGAAGTCGCTTTGAATTGTCACAATAGATGCAATATGGCGTCTTCTACTTAAGGCATCAGCAACTCTATTTTCCTTTCCTTTAATATAATTAATATTAAAGTCATAATCTGCTATTAACTCCAACCATCTTCTCTGTCTAGCATTTAGATTAGGTTGAGTAAAGAGATATCTTAAACCATTGTGATCTGTTTTCAATTCAAATGGCTTCCCGAGCAAGTAGTGTCTCCACATTTGTAAAGCATGTACTACTGCTGCCAACTCTAAATCATGCGAAGCATAATTCATTTCATATGGCTTTAATTTCCTGGACTCGTAAGCAATTACTTGTCCTTCTTGCATCAACACACCTCCTAATCCTTCTCCACAAGCATCAGTTATGACTGTGAAGCTTCCTTCAGGATCTGGTACTTTTAGAATTGGTGCGGTGGTTAACTTTTCCTTGAGAAGATCAAACGCCTCCTGGCACTTCTCATTCCAGGCAAATCTCTTACCTTTCTTTTGTAAAGATGTTATAGGGAAAGCAATTTTTGAAAAGTTTTCCACAAACTTCCTATAATATCCAGCTAATCCCATAAAACTCCTTACTTCAGACACGCTCTTGGGTACAGGCCATTGCATAACTGCTTCTATTTTTGCTGGGTCTACTGCTATTCCTTCAGCTGAAATAACATGGCCCAAATAGTGCACTCTTTCTTGAAAGAAAGTACACTTGGACAGTTTCCCATAAAGCTTGTGCTCTCTTAACCTTTGTAACACCATCTCAAGATGTTTACAATGTTCTTCTTCATTCTTGGAGTAAATCAATATGTCGTCTAGAAAGACTAACACAAATTTGTCCAAGTAATCTCTGAATACGCTATTCATGAGATTCATGAAGGCTGCAGGCGCATTAGTTAAACCAAATGGTAGAACTGTGAACTCATAATGTCCATAGCGAGTTCTAAATGCTGTTTTGAAAATATCTTCATCCTTCACTCTCAGCTGGTGATATCCGGATCTCAGATCTATCTTTGAAAATACAGCTGCACCTTTCATTTGATCAAAGAGGTCATCAATACGTGGCAACGGGTACTTGTTCTTTACCGTTGCTTTGTTTAGCATTCGATAATCGATGCATAAACGTAATGTACCATCCTTCTTTTTGACAAATATTACTGGTGCTCCCCATGGTGATACGCTAGGTCGTATTAACCCTTTGGACAGCAATTCATCACTCTCCTCTAGATATAGTGTGTTAGCAAATGATGGATCTCCTTCCACATTTGATCCTCCTTGGATCGATGTTGAGAACATTTCTTCAAATAATTATTTCACTAGTTGTGATGAATATGTAAATATAATCTATGTCTTTGTTTCCCCTCAAAGGCCTAAGAGACTAGTCATTTGTTTGACTCCAACTAGTCCTTCTCCTAAAAGGATTTGTTTTATTGATGATGTTCCATTTGATAGCGATTATCTTCATCTTTCTATGGCTCCCTCTTACAGAGAAGTAGCCCATACTTATAAGAATAAAATGAATAAACAACCAAGCCTTCTTCAAGCACCTAAACCTATGACAAAAGCACCTAGTGATTATGATCTTGTCGAGCAACTCCATATTACTATGACCAAGATCTCACTATGGGACTTGCTTCAATCTACTCTGGTTTGTCAAGGTATGCTTCAGAAAGCCTTGTAAAAGTATCCTCTTGCATTCTTCCTTTAGGATGATAGATGCTAATGTGTTGATAGCTCATATTCATGTGGTTTCGTCGAATATTACATTCTATCTACAGGAACTAGACCACCTTCGGAGGTACAGAAGTAGATAGATCCTCTCATGATTATAGTTAACATTAAAAATATTGGCATTAGACATACTCTCATTGGCACTCATTTGCCACTCAATGTATGTAGTTGTATAGGAGTGAATTTTTGCCCCTTACGCAAATTCCCCTTTCACCTTTCATCACTTTAGAAAAACAATTCTGAAGGCTAAAATCCACATAAGCCCACTGCCTTCATTCCATTTGGTTGTTTTGAGCGTCGATAGAGGAATAACTGTCAGTGATGCCCGTGCGGTGTGCAAACGTTCACGTTGTACTCTTACGTCCCTGGAAGATTCCTACAGCTAGAGCCTACAAAGGAGTTACACTTCCCATTGGGAGTTGATTTGTAATGCCCTCTTTGATTGACCAACCCAAATATGGTTGTTTCCTTCACTCTTTCCTTTAAATTCACTATTCATTCACCCATTTTCAGGATCTCTCTACAATCTCTCCACAATCTCTTCTACAACTTCTTCAAGCATTCTAAGAATTCAATCCATCACTCTCAAGCAACACTTTACACTTCACAACAACAACATCAACACTCTATCAACTCAATAGAGCAAGTGTGGAACAAACACCATTGCAGCAGAGGCTTAAGTCCTCTCATTTTCTCCCCCATTAGCATTGAGTTCTCTTAGTGGAGGCAGTAATATTTCTACTCCTCTCCTCTATTATTTGGTTGAGTAGCATAACACTGTTTTGTAGTGCTTTTGTGTTCTTTCTTTCACTCCTTTCTTTATCATAATTTTCTCTTTATCTATCCAGTTGTCCGTGGAGGTGGGACCACCAAAATGGGGGTTTGACTGAGGCAAACCACTATACAGTCCCAACAATTTCTCTCTTTTGTGTGCAGGTATTGAAGACATTCAAATGCTATAGGCTTCATCACTTGTGCGGTTGTAAGAATTTATTTTCTACTTCTTATTCTCTTTATCTATTTCGTTTTATTTCATCTTTATCACTTTCTATCATTTTCTTACATTCTAGAAGTTCTCAGCAAGTAGAGTAGAAGTAGTCATTTAGCTATTTTCTGTAATAAACTCACTAGTGTGTCTCGGGGACACCAGCATGCCGCGCTATCATCCGTATTTTGCGTTGATGTCCTTTGGTCGAGAGCTTGTCAGTTTTTCCAGAGAACCTTCATGACCTGCTCTTTCCAATTCTGAAACTTTCATTGTTGTTCCTTGAGGTAGTTTAGGGCAGTTCACCCCGTGAGGCTCTTTGAGTGAAGATAACTCGTGAGTAGTGAATCCTCTTTCTCTGCATTTTGGTGAACCTAACGTGAACCAAAAAACTAGGAATTTATTTACCCCTACTTGGTGGTGTCATAACTTTTGACTCGATGCTCATAATTCAAATTTGTTTGCACCGTTGGAAAGGTCTCCTAGAGAACTAGTTTAGTCCCTAAGATACAATTCCATTGGCAACCAAATTTTAGGGTCTGACGCAAGTTCTGACCTCAAATTTTTCTCCGAAGACCTCCAAAATTGAAATTACTAGAACCTAGAAAATACCAAAAAAATTGTAATGAATTTAATATCTTCTTTTATTAGTTTTGTATCTAATTTTTCTCAAAATATTAACGATATTCTATTTCAAGCATGTGATAGTGACTTGGATTTTCCCATGTCACTTTGTATCTTTTATCCTTCTCATGACAGTCTTCTTGCTTCAAAGGATATCTTGTTGCAAGAAGATGAAATCATTGATACCTTTCTTAATGCTACTCTACCTTCTATTCATTCCAATGCACTCTCTTTTAGAGACACTGCATTTGTGAATGATGAATTTCTTATCTATTCGAATGCACTCTCCTCTAGAGATAATGCATTAGCGCATGATGAATCTCCTTCCACATTTGATCCTGTTTGGATCGATGTTGAGAATATTTCTTCAAGTAATTATTCTACTAGTTGTGATGAGTGTAAATATAATCTATGTCTTTGCTTCCCCTCAAAGGCCTAAGAGACTATCCATTTACGTTACTCCAACTAGTCCTTCTTCTGAAAAGGTTTTTTCTATTGATGGCGCTTCATTTGGTAGTGATTCCCTTGATCTTTCTAAGGCTCCCTCTTATAGAGCGGTAGTCCGTACCTATGATACTAGAATAAATAAACAACAAAGACTTCCTCAAGCACCTGAACCTACTACTAAATAAACTAGTGATTACGATCCTGTCAAGCAACTTTGTGTTACTTAGACTAATATATCACTATGGGACTTGCTTCAGTCTGCTCCAGTTTATCAAGGCATGCTTTAGGAAGCCTTGCAAAAGATCCTCTTGCCTTCTTCTGCTAGGATAGAAAATGTTGATGTATTAATAGCTCATATTCATGTGGATTCATCGAATGTTACATTTTATCCACAAGAACTCCTGCCTTTGGAAGTACAGAAGCAATCAAATCCTCTAATTATTATAGTTAACATTAATAATAATTCCATTAGACATACTCTCGTTGATGTCGGCTCAGTGTGTAATGTATGTAGCATTGATCTATTGCCTAAAATTAATATTGCCCCATCTTCTCTTAATGCTTCTTCCATTGACATGTGTGGGTTTGATAATGTTGGGAGACAAGCTCTAGGCATGATAGTATTAATTTTGAAGCTTGGACCCGTTACTATACCCACTCTTGTATATGCTACATGTCAGTGAAGTTACCTTATAACCTTCTTCTTGGTAGACCGTGGATTCATGCTATGGGTGTAGTCTTGTATTTCTTGTATAAATCTATTAAGTTCATTGCTAACAATAAAGTAGTCACAGTCAAGGCTGACGCTAATACTATGAAGTTTGTGAGATGGTAGCTACTAGTCAAGTTTCAATTTTTCCTACTCTTATTCCTTCAGTGTCTTCCAATGTGTCGATCTTTACTCCAACAATACCTACTACAAAGGATACTCTTGAGATAAATGTCCCTAAAGAAGATCATTCTAAAGCAAGAAATATTAAGATTGTTCCTTCTACCTCTTCTCAAAATAATGCATGTCTTGGTGATGATTGGGGTTCTCTAGACTTTACAAAATCCTTCATTGGAGAATGTAAAGTCGACCCGATCCACTTAGACCTTTTGACAATATTATCCATACCTACTATCAAAGATGATTATTATTTTGTATTGCAAGATAGTGTGAACATAAATTGTAATGTCCCTAATGTTGATCCTCCTTTCGTGTCTTCTTATTCTTGTGAGAATTCAAACTTTTCTCTGTAAGAGAAAGGGTTGCTTCCTTCTCCTCACTCTTTGTCTGAATAAGAGAATACTTTGTTGAGGCTTCTTAAAGCCCGCTTAGTTACTCTTCCTCCTCCTACATGCAAGAAATGTCAAAACATGATAAAGCAAAACATTCTTTCTGCACATATCATCAAGTGCTTGGTCATTCTACTAGTGAATATAAGGCCTTCAAGGATAAAATACAACTTCATGATTCAAGTGTCATCACTGATTTATTTTTTGATGCACCCGTCTCTTCTTTGAAATGACAAGTGATATCAAGGTTTACCTCTATCCCATTCTAAGTATCTTGCATGGTTCTCCTCCTCTGTATGTTGGGGGCAGTGATAACTTGTTCTGAAGATGTGCATCCTTCTTAGGACCCCCTCTTCTTCTCTATGTCTTTTAAATGTAGTGTCGCTTGAGTGGACCCTCTTCCTTTTGAAGGGTTCCTGAGGGAGCCGCTTTGAATTTTTTTAATCTCAAATGAATTCCATGACGTCTAGCTTGGGGGTAGCCCGACTAGACCTATTTCATATCTTGCATCTAGCTTGAGGGCAACGCGACTAGAACTATTTCATATCTTTGTGTCTAGCTTGGGGGCAGCCTGACTAGACCTATTTCACATCTTTACATCTAGCTTGGGGGTAGCCTGACTAGACCTAGATTTTCAAATAATTTATCCCTTGAGTGGACCCCTCCTCCTTTTGAAGGGTTCTCGAGGGACTAATTTGAAATTTTTCCAACTTGTGGACGGTCTATGTGACTATCTTCTTACTTTCCTATGTGGTTGCTTCCTAACATGTTCTATCTACGGGAAAACATGTTGCTTCATGGGTCTACCCGTGAGGCCGCTTTTTCACTCTGCAAAGTCTAGTTTTCTCGGTTTCCTTCATGTGAGAGTTCTTGGAGGATACCTTCCTTACAGGTCTGTGGGTCTGTAAGGCACTTTTCTAGGTTTCCTTCATGTGAGATTTCTTGAAGGATACCTTCCTTGCAGGTTTGCGGGTCTGTAAGGCACTTTTCTCGGTTTCCTTCATGTGAGAGTTCTTGGAGGATACCTTCCTTATAGGTTCACGGTCCTGTAAGGCACTTTATTTCTTCAAATTAACAGTTTTGCAGAGTTATGAAGTCCTTTGCTTGCCCTACACTCTTGGGTTCACCAGATCGCAATCTACTTCCTTGATGGTTCAAGTATACATTTCTATCCTTACTACTTCTCTGATCAACTTTACCAAAGCACTCATCAGTATTTGTGCTCGCTAAAGTGGGGGAAAAATGTATAGGAGTGAATTAAAACCCCTTACACAAACTCCCCTTTCACCCTTCTTCACTTTGGAAAACAAATTCCAAAGGCTAAAATCCAAATAAGCCCGATGCCTTCATTCCAATTGGCACTTGTTTTGAGTGTTGATAAACGAATAACTGTCGTGGACGCCTGCATGGCACATAGACATCTGCACGACACGCTTACTTCCCTAGCATATTCCTACGACTGGAGCCTATAGAGGCATTACACTTCCCATTGGGAGTCGATTTGTAATGCCCTCTTCGGCTAACCGACCTGAATATGGCCGTTTTCTTCACTCTTTCCTTCAAATTCACTATTCATTCCTCCACTTTCAGGCTCTCTCTACAATCTCTCTGCAACCTCTTCTACAACTTCTACAGGCATTCTAAGCATTCAATCCATCACTCTCAAGCAATAATTTACACTTCACAGCAGCAACATGAACACTCTATCAATTCAGTAGAGCAAGTGTGGAACAAACACCATTGTAACAAAGGCTTGAGTCCTCTCATTTTCTCCCCCATTATCCTTGAGTGCTCTTGGTGGAGATGGTAAGCTTTCTACTCCTCTCCTCTATTATCTGGTTGAAAATCATAACATTGTTTTGTAGTGATTTTGCGTTCTTTCTTTTACTCCTTGCTTTATCATACTTTTATCTCTATCTATCTGACTGTCTGTGGAGGTGGGAACACCAAAATGGTGGTTTGACTAAGGCAAAACCCTATACAGCCCCAAAAATTTATTTCTCTCTCTCTCTTGTGTTCATGTATTGAATAAATTCACATGCTGGAGACTTCATCACTTGCATGGTTGTAAGTATTTCTTTTCTACTTCTTATTCTCTTTATCTATTTCACTTTATTTCAACTTTATCACTTTCTGTCATTTTCTTAAATTCTAGAAGTTCTCGGAAACTAGAGTAGAAGTAGTCATTTAGCTATTTTTTGAGATAAAATTTCTTTCTAGTCCATACGAGATGTCAGCATGCCTCAGGGATGCCAACGCGCCACATTTTTGTTTGTATTTTGCATTGACATCCTTTAGCCGAGAGCTTGTCAATTTGTCTAGAGAACCTTCGTGACCTGCTCATTCCAATTCTGAAACTTTCATTGTTGTTCCTTGAGGTAGTTTAGGGCACTTCACCCCATGAGGCTCTCTCAGTGAAGATAACTCATGAGTAGTGAATCACCCTTCTCTATTGTAGCATTGATCTATTTCCTATGATTAATACTGATCCATGTTCTCTTAATGCTTCTTTTATTGATATTTGTGGGTTTGGTAACGTCGGTCGACAAGCCATAGGCTCGATATTATTTCCTTTGAGGTTGGGACCCATTACTGTACCCACCCTTTTATATATTATGTCAGAAACATTACCATATAACCTTCTTCTTGGTAGACCATGGATTCATGCTATGGGTGGAGTCTCGTCTACCTTGCATAAATCTATTTTCATTTTTAATAATCAAGTAGTCACAATCAGGGATGCCCGTGAGGCTATACACTTACGTGAGATGGAAATTGTTGGTCAGGATTTGGTTATGCCTACACTTATTCCTTCCGTGTCTTCCAATGTGTTGATGTGTACTCTTGCGATACCTACTACAAAAGATACTCGTGAGATAGATTTCCCTGAAGAATATCCCTCTAAAGAAAGAAATCCTAAGTCTTCTCCTTCTACATCTAAAATGAATGCATGTCTTAGTGATGATTGGGGTTCTCTATACTTTATAGAATCCTTCATTAGGGAATATAAAGTTGACTTGATCCAATTAGTCCTTCCGATAACATTATCCGAACTCGCCATCAAAGATGATTACTCTTTTATATTGCGGGATAATGTGAGCAATAATTGTAATGTTCTTAATGGTGATCCTCCTCCTTCTGAGGAAGATCATTACACTTTTGTTAAGAAGGCTAATGCTAGCATTCCTGTTAAGAAGTATGATGGTGATACCATAGAAGAGTGTGACCCCCATTGTTGGGACAATTCTCTCTATGAAGATCCTCCTACTCAAGATTTGCAAGCATGTTATGGTCCTAGATTTAAGCTTGTCTATAAATATGGCTATGGGCATAAGGGTTGTGGGCGTAACAAACAAGGAATTCAAGTCCCTGAAGAATGTGTGCCTCGTGAGCATTATTTGGGGCTTGGTTGCTCAGATGAACAATCTAAACGGAAGCCATGGTTGAATGAAATGAATTATACTCAACCTCGTTCTCTTGGATTGATCCATCCTCCATTGTCTTCTATCTTCATGTCTTCTTCTTGTGAGTAGTCGAGTCTTTCTCCATAAGAGAAAGGTTTTCTTCCCACTCCTCATTCTTTATCTAAGTGACATCGTATTTTTTTGATGCTTCTAAAAGACCACTTGATTACTCTTACTTCTCCTACACATCTGAAATCTCATAAGAATGATAAAGAAAACACATTCTTTCTATGGATACCATCGAGTGCCTAGACATTCCACTAGTGAATGTAAGGCCTTGAAGGATAAAATACAACAACTTTGTGATTCAGGTGTCATCACTCATTTATTTGTTGATGAACCTACCTCTTCTTTAAATGACAAGTGATATCAAGGTTTTCTTCTATCCTGTACATTCTAAGTATCTTTCATGCTTCTCCTCCCCTGTATGATGGGGGCAGTGATAACTTGTCCGGGAGACATGTGTCCCCCTTAAGGTACCCCCTCTCTTCTCGATGTATTTCAAACGAAGTGTCCCTTAATTGGACCCACTTTTCTTTTGAAGGGTTCCCAAGGGACCCCCTTTGAAATATTTTCTCTCGAATGAATTCTTTGCATCTAGCTTCGGGGCAGCTTGACTAGACCCTTCTTTTTTGTGACTATTTTGTAACACAACTTGTATTAGCCATAGGTTCTTCTAATTAGTCTTTCTCTATAGGACCGATAACCTATAGATATCCTTCACATCAAGCTTGCTTAACATGCTTAGTTTATGGATTAACATGTTGCTTTGCAGGCGTGCTTGTGAAGCTTCTTCTCAATCTGAACCTGCAGAGTCCCCTCACATTGGGATTCCCTTAGGAGAGAGTACCTGGGGCACCTTCTTTGTAAGTCTAAGGACTTGCAAAGCACTTTCATCCTACAGAATCTGTTCACCATTGGTTTGTGGGCCCTAGGTGTAGTTTGTTCAACTCTATAGCTTCAAGGACCTACAAAGCCTTTTGTTCACCTTCCATAGGTCTATGGATCTATGACGCATGTTTTTAACTCTCCTTGGGTCTGAGGACTTGTGGTGCCATATCTCTTGGAATTTTCATTCCTTTCTATCTTCTCCACCTTTCTCTTAAATTCTCTTTCTTCTCAATTATGTATACCGCATCGAAGATCTAAACCTTCTTCATCTTGATTATATTCTCTTTCTCTGTTTGATCTTGGTTGCTTCCATGACTTTTGGGTGCATTCTTCTCATGAAGCAATAAATCCTCACATTCTTCCATCTATTAAGAATTATTTTGTGTTATTTCTTAATTTCAGGATGATGCATAGTACTAAGACAACCTTTTACATTGAGGTATCTTTCACTTTGCTGACTCAAATCCTTTAGTTTGTTGTGTGTCTATGTGTTTGTGTTTTTATGTTCTAACCCCATGATGTAATAGATTTTTATTTTCTAACATTGTTGTCTTCTGCGGGTATTTCTTGTCTAATGTGTTTGTTTTGTAGGTCTTCAGCTTGGGGGCATGCTTCCTTGGTTCGAAGAGTTGTCTACTTCCTCTACATTATCCTTTTGCAATAATGATGTTATTTATGTTTAGTAGATTTCCTTTAGAATGCATATTAGTGTAGATTCATATGCCCACTAAATTGGGGGAAAAATGCAGTGTCATCAAATTGCACCCCTTGCAATTTCAACCTTTTTCCCTTCTCAGGATACTCAGGACCCCTTTTTAGCAGCTACCCCTCGCAGGTCAGCTTTGCGTCAAACCTTGTGTTTTTCCCGTTTGTGTCATTATGTAACATGATATTTTTGGACACTAGTACATCATGCAAAAATCTGCATACCACACTAGTGTCCTACAATATTTTAACATTCAAACGGCCGCTTCCAAGCATGTTTTCCACTTGTTAGCAATTTTTTTCGGTGATAATAGATTGGGACACCTTGTAACAGCTCAGGAAGTTTCTTTTATTTCCTCTTTTCCCTTTAAAAGTTGTCTTTTCAATCCATTTGGCCTTCTTGGCTTCTATCTTGCACTTTCTCTCCTCCCTCTTGCTCTCTCAAGTTTTCACAACCCCATTGCTTGCTACAAAAATATCCTCTAAAGCTCTCACAACACCCTTTGCAACACTCTTGGCTCTTGTAGCTATCTCTTTATCTTTCTCCTTGGCTTCCTTAAGCCTTGCTGCTGATATCTCCATTATCTTGTTGTTCTGAGTAATCTAGGATTTCAGATATCCCCTATCAATTGCATCTCCATTTTGTGATGCGGATTCTCCTCCTTGAGCGAGGATTGCTTTTATCACTCCTTTGTTCATTTTTCTCTATCTATTTGGCTATCTGTGGAGATGGGAACACCAAAATGGCGATTTGACTGAGGTAAACCCCTATATAGCCCCAACACTTTCTCTAGATCTTACACACGTAGGAATTGAAGATATTCACGTGCTGGAGGCTTCATTACCTGGGTTGTTGTGAGAAATTTCTATCTTTCCTTCTCTTGCCTTATCATTTCTACTTTATTTCAATTTTATCACATTCTATTACTTTCTCGCATTTTGAAAGTTATTAGTGATCTGATCGTTAGTAGTCACTTTGCCATTTTTTGTGATAAACTCAGCTTTTGATCCTTACGAGACACCAACATGCCTCTAGGACTCCAGCGTGTCGCATTCTCGTCCTTATTCTGCATTTTCATCCTTCAGTCGAGAGCCTATGAGTTTGTCCAAAAAATCTTCGTGACCTACTCTTTCTGATTCTGAAACTCTCACATTGTTCCTTGAGGTAGTTTAGGGAATTTTTTCCCTTGGGAATCTCTTTAGAATAAAGAGACTCATGAGTAGCGAATCTCCCTTCTCTATAAAAGGAAGAAGGAATTATTAAACAAACCTATAGTTTTTTTGATAGAAAGTATATGAGCATTTCAAGTGATTGATGTCGATAGTGCTGATAGTTAAGCTTCCTCTTTGATCCTACATGGAACATAAGGGATTTATTGAATGTGTGTATCTTTGCAATGTGAATGGAGGGTGGATTCAAAGGTTGCCAAGCTGAGTGACCCTCAAAAATTTTGTGAATGTCAACCCTTGACGGTTAATGTTTCTAATGTCAAAGGTGGCCATGTTTAGTGTAAGTCCCTGCAATTTTGGATGGTTAAGATCCATGCCATTTTAAGTGGAATTTGGCACTCACCACCATGACTCAACAGAGTAATAGGGACATGTTTGGGATTGTTTGGATCCAAGGAAGGCCCTATGTATCCCTAGGATTATTTGGATCCCAAGGATAGTTAAAGGGGAAAACCACAGATGAAAGGTAAAGAAGGGAAGTGTAGGCTAGAAAATATATGACCATAGTTTATATACATGTTTATCAAACCAATAATTTGTGGAGGAGTTAAATTTAATGCAAGGTATATAGTATAAAAATTTCTTGGATTTTTCAAAATCAAAATAATATTTATTGACGGATATGTGTTTTGGTTTTTTTTATGGTGTATTATATAAGCATGAATTAAGAATCTAATATTTACAAATAGCAACAAATTTCATATGGAAAGAAGCATTTAAGTAATTAACAAAGTTTCATTTAAACAAATGAGAATAAAAAAAACACAATTATGTGCATGATAAATAAATATATTATTAATATTAAAACACTTTTGGTAAAAGACAATATATGAATAAGTTGCATCATTCCTTGTGCGAGATAGTATTTACAATGCTTATATTGGGAGGGCGTGTAATAAGAACGACTATAGAAGACTGTCTAGTTTCTTTACATTGCAACCATTGCTATATTGAGAGAGGAAAGACAATTTTTTTATTAAGGAGGAAAAATAGCTTTTGAATTGACCTGAAACCATTAACAACAGGTTTTGAATGGACCTAAAACCTTTAAAAATTAGGTTTTGACAAAGAATCAAAAATCACACAAAGAGACCAAGCTGTAAAAGAATATAACAAAGGCAACCAACAGTGAACCAAAAGAAGATTATAAAAAATTAGCATGACAACTCAAATCTACACCAAATAGAAAGGTTTTAACGGGATCCTTAAACCCAATACAACCAAGAATTATAAAGGAAATTTTACCACCTAAGATGGACAAGTAACCATCAACCTATATCATTTAGACTGTAACCCAACACTTATTAGCACCAACCAGTAGTGAAAAATCGGAGACGACCAGGTAACCATTAGCCTGAACTAGCCAGCTAGTAGCACAACACTTGTCAGCACCATCCAATGAAAGCAAACTCCCCACCTTAATAGGAGAGTTCAAAATCAGACTAAAACACTAAAGAGCCTCAACAAACACACAACACCAGTCAACCCATAGTATGAACCCAACCTCCACCTCAATAGGAAGGGGTTCCCCTCTATAGGAGAGGATGAAATGAGTCCCTAAACCATAGAAAATAGAGCTTCCCACCCAATCCACATTACACCTCTCCACCTTAATAGAAGAGGGCACCACCTCCGAAAGGGCAGTCTCCACCTCCAAAGAAGACCATAGCTGAAAAAATTGAAGGGAAGCAACTACGCATAGTAAAGAACACCATAACATCCTTTGGAAAAATAGTAAACTAGAGCAAAGAAGAAAAAATACTCCTCAACTAGCAACATATGCCCATCTTGGAAAATGAACTTTAGGACCCAACATGGGGAGATCACAGAGCTCAAAAAAATATACTAACAATCTGAGAGAAAACCACCCAACTAAACCATGGCAGCCCGAGAGAAAAAAACCACAAGAAACCTTGGTAGCCACCGTAAGCAAAGTTAATGTTTGTTTTGAGAGTGGTTTTCACAGTGAATTGTATAGTTAAGAGCCTTGGATTTTGCTGCATACTATTATTAATTTCTATATGGTTTTGGTACACCTGTGAAACCCAACATTTGGGTAAGGGGCCTTAGGCTTTCTAGTTAGCCTACCCTAGCAACCTAGATGGTAGAGCTAAATTAAAAAATAGAAAAAGGTTCATACAGTCTACTGCCCATGACAGTCTTTTAAATTTGGAAAAAATAATACTCAAGCCTCTTGAAATGAACAGAAATCCTTCATTATAGTCTACTTGTGGGCTATGAGTCATGATGGTAAAATATTTAAAAATAATAAATAAGAAGTTCCAAGTATAGATGTACCACATACTTGATTCAGTGACCCTAAAAGTGAAATTTCAAACCCTGAGCTTTCAAGGAAGCTGGAGGCCTTGAAAGTTTAAACTTGAAGAAGTAAACAACTATACAGCCATGAGATGGAAAATGAAAACATAAACAAAGTATCCTGTAGAAATATGTAGTTTCCAGTAGACCCTAATCCTTTAATAATAAAATTCCAACACAAATAAACAAAGTCACCCACAATTTCGTGGAAAAATTCAAATAAATTCCATCACACAATCCCCAAACAATGTAAATGCATCTCTATAACATGTCATCAAAGATTATAAATTTAGTTAAAAATGAAATAGTTCATACAATCCACTACCTGTGACAGTCTTCTAAAATTGAAAAAAAATAATATTGAAGCCTCTTGAAGTGAACAAAACGCCTTCATTGTAGTCATCTTATGGGCTATGAGTCATGATGGTTAAATATTAAAAAATAATAAATCAGAAGTTACAACTATAGATGTACCACATACTGGATTCAATGACCTTGAAAGTGAAATTTGAAATCCCGATCTTTGAAGGAAGTTGGAAGCCTTGCACATTTAAAATTGAAGAAGTAACCAACTATGCAACCATGAAGTGAAAAATGAAAACATAAACAAAGTATCCTGTAGAAATATGTAGTTTCCAGTAGACCCTAATCCTTTAATAAGAAAATTCCAACACAAATAAACAAAGTCACCCTCAATTTCGTGGAAAAATTCAAATAAATTCCCACCCAATCCCCAAACAATGTAAATGCATCTCTATAACATGTCATCAAAGAGTATAAATTTAGTTAAAAATGAAATAGTTCATACAATCCACTACCTGTGATAGTCTTCTAAAATTGAAAAAAATAATATTGAAGCCTCTTGAAATGAACAAAACGCCTTCATTGTAGTCTTCTTATGGGCTATGAGTCATGATGGTTAAATATTAAAAAATAATAAATCAGAAGTTACAACTATAGATGTATCACATACTTGATTCAGTGACCTTGAAAGTGAAATTTGAAACCCCGATCTTTGAAGGAAGTTGGAAGCCTTGCACGTTTAAACTTGAAGAAGTAACCAACTATGCAACCATTAGATGAAAAATGAAAACATAAATGAAGTCTCCTGTAGAAACGTGTAGCTGCTGGTAGACCCTAATCCTATAATAAGAAAAAGGAAACACAAATAAACAAAGTCACCCACAATTTCATGGAAAAAACCAAATGAATTCCCTCAAACAATCCCCAAACAACATAAATACATCTCAGTAGCATGTCATCAAAGAGTGTAAATTTAGTCGAAAAGAAGTTGCATTATTTAATGAAATATATGATGTTTTAAGCAACAATGAGCTTTTCTACAATTGCATATTATACTGAAGCCTACTGCCTATTTTTCCATGTAAATGTGCTCCTCCATTCCTACCAAATCAATGCTATACTTTCAATTTAGTATTTTATATATTTATTTTCATTTATAATAAAAAAATCTATTAGTCCTAATTAGATATTTAGACGAAAAAGTTTTTTATAGAACCAAAGAGAACAAAGTGTGATTTTATTGCAAATTATACTGAATCCTATTGCCTATTGTGCCATATAAATTTTCTCCTCTATTCCTACCAAATCAACGCTATACTTTCAATTTAGTACTTTATATATTTGCTTTCTTTTATACTTAAAAACTCTATTAGTAAAGTTTTTTAGAACCAAAGAGAATAGAGTATGATTTATTGCAATATTGGAACCCATATTAAAATTTGAACAAAGATAATCTCCCAACATCATCATAGGCTAGAAGTTAAGCCAATTATAGAGGAGGACCATTTAGGTGTCCCTAAACAACCTCGTTCTATATTTTTCCATGGAACAATAGCACTACAAGCAACAAAAACACGTTGTCGAGGAAGAAGAAAACATAGAGGAGAAAAAACATGGACCTTACCCCATTGAACACCTCTAGGTTTTTAGTAACATAGAATGACACATTTCTTGAATTTCTTTCAAATACCCATTGTAAATTCAATCAGGAATAGATTTTGAGAGAATTGACAATGAGTTTTGAGTCAATGTACTGTGTTATTTTTGGGGTATTAGGCCTATGGAATTTCTACAATTGATGTTAAAAAACTAAAGGAGGTAGGACTTTGCATAGTAGAGGTTGTTTATTATGAGATTTTTTATAATTGCAAATTATACTTAATCCTAATGCCTGTTGTGCCATGTAAATGTACTCTTCCATTCCTACCAAATCAACGTTATACGTATTATTACAGATTGCAAATTGGAAGTCCATAATGCTTACAATGCTATACATATTATTTTCTTCCATTATTTTAATCATCTAAAAGAATTAATAGCTCATGTTATGCTTCCTTTCTACCTATCCCATGTGTATCTTTTCACAAATTATGGTGGTTTTTTGGTGCTTAAGGAAAGTTTATCAGCAAAAAATTGTCATGTTTTTTTTGTAATAACCTGGCCCAAAGTTATTTTTCTGAGTAATCATTTGCCTTCTAGAAGTGCCAATGCTCGCAAGGTTTTTCAACTATGTTGTATGCACACTATATTTGACATGAAATTACCAAAAAAAAAATATTAATAATATTCTTATAGAGATAGACTAATTGTTTTTAACTTTCCCATTCTCCAGAACTATATTTCTATATACTAGATCATCTAACAACCAACAATTTACATTTTATATATTTATTTTATTTTATAATAAAAAACTCTATTAGTACTAATTAGATATGCAGACACAAGTTTTTTTAAGAACCAAAGAGAACAGAGTATTGGAAGAACTAGTCACAAACAGTAAGAGATCGAAGGGAATTAAAGTAAAACAAATATATAGATACAATAATACTAGCTGAAATACTAGGAAAAATCATTGGAAAAAAACCCATCTCTCCAGAAATAAATCACAAAAACCCTGAAAGATAATACCCAAAAGTCAAAACCCCCTCAAGAGAAGAAGGCAAACCTATTGCACAAATCGCTACCAAAGTCTATGAATGGGACAAAAATTGTTTCTCATGTTGAACTCGATAAATTTGAAAACCATAGATTTATATAGTATTGTGCATCAGGGTTTGAAGTTGTGTAGAAATGGCAAAAGCTGCAAATGGGGACACAAAAACCTCTAAATTTTCTGGTTGCGGCTAGGAAATAAATGTAGAAAGCTTCAGTAAAAACTTACTTCAAGATTTTCTATGAAATCCTAATAAAACCAGGGCAACTAAAATGTGCAGAGCTTGAAATAGATATTTTACGAATGCTAACTCTCGGTGACCTTTAGATGTCAAATGAGGGTAGGTTAAAAGTACAAAGTTGTGTCACACTTTCAGCCAACTTATCAGCAAAAACTGTGAATTTAAGTATTTCTAACTAAAAATATATTTTGGTCAAACAAATGATCTTGTAAGATTCATTCTAGCTAAGTTAGATATATCCACAACTTTTCCAACTAAAATTTTTGGATAAATACATATGTAGCACAACTTTGAGGCCAATTTATCACAAAAATAGATTTATTTGAAAAAATTGATGTTTTAACAATTTCTACTCATGTAAATAACATTTTTTCAACAATCTAAAAATATCCTTTTATATATCCATAAGTCTAGTTTTCAAATATATATATATATATATATATATATATATTAATAATTAAATTATTATTTATATTTTTCTTTTTATTTTTACTAAAAGTAGGTTATCAACACAAAATATTAGGTTGATTACCATGACAAGGAAAAAAAGTAAAGCTAATTAATTTTTTTGAAAAAAGTATGATGCACTAGATAAAATAATCTATATCAACAGGGTATATTTTTTTTCATTTTAGATAAACAGATAATATTAAAGTTGACGTCTAATGGAAACAACTATATTTTAATACGCACACATTTTAATATTTATTGAAATATATATATATATATATATATATATATATATTTATCAAAGTTGGAAAAAAAAAATCCATGCACTAAAGTTTCAAGTTATAAATACACCTAAAAAAATTGAAGGAGAGTAAATAAAAATTGCTATATAAAGGTTGACATCTCATGTGACTTCATTTTTCAACATTTTTTATTAACCAAATTATAGTGTCAATTTATAAAAAAAGCTATATTTAAGTAATTTTTTATTTTTTTTTTAAATATACAAGCATAAAATATACTAAAAAAGGAAATATTTCATTAGTTTACATCATTCCAAAATTCAAAACATATATATCCATTTTTAGTGATTCAAGTTTAAAAGTTGGATCAGTGTTGGTCATTTCCTTTAAAAAGTGTGACATAGCTTTATGATTTTACCTGACCGTGACACATATATTTACATCCCCACCCTCTAAACAAAAACATTAATTGTGATGCAAAAATACTTTTCAACTGAATGAGATTATCTCAGGCAAGCAGACAAGTGAAAGTTCAATACCAGGGACAAAGAGTTTGGAGGAGTGGAAAGCAACAACAATGGGGAAAGCAGCAAAAATGACCGGGAAAATGGCCAAAAATGATGAACAACTGAGATTTGTTAAACATCGTAGTACATTGCATGTGACTCAATCTACACCACTCAATGCCAAAAGGGGTTTGGAAAAACTCAACGTGGGGATGTCTTCAACGTAATAAAATAATTTAATGCATCTACTCTCATAGGTTTTCATGTAAAATGAAGAAAGTGTGCATATGAGACAAGATGAAATCTGCCATATATCCAAAAAGAACTAAAATAAAATAATCACATTATATTTGAATGTGTTAGAACTATAAAATTTTGTAATTTTATAGTCTATTGTATTCAAGAATTTCCAGCATTAAGTCCTCATCATAAACATAGAATCCCCTCTTTGCATTTTCTTGCTTATGTTTTGTTATGTAACCCATTTGAGTCCGTCTACCTCTTCATGTTTCATTAAAAGATCCAAATCGGCAAGACATAGTAAAGGTATCTCCGACCTATATTTTGACTAACAGGTATGTGTTGCAGATGGTCGGCAGGACTTTTCTCTTGTTTCAACGACTGCAAAGATTCATATCGGCAGAAAATGGCATTTCGGGGTAAGGTTATAGCGAAGTATTTTCTTTTTGACCGACACATAGAAAGTGTATCGGTATGTGTTGGGGCGTCGATATAAGGTCACGACGAAGTCAATTGATCTTGCTGACTAGCATGTGGAAGGGTCATTTCGGCCAAACCGATTGGTATCGGCAGGATGTCATAGCGAAACCATTTTGTTTTACCGATTGGCTTGCAAACAAATGTTTCGGTAAGACTTATGTGCTTCGGTGAAGGTCTGGGCGAGATGATTATTGTCTTCCTGAACTTAATGCAAGGGGATTCAAAAGACTATTAGAGAAAGTGTTGGGGTCTTGCCGACTCAGAAGATATGCAGACAAAGATGTGCATCTCCAGGAGAAGAATTTTTCGGTATAAGTTTCACTGAAGTTTGATTGTTTTACCGACAAGTAGTTCGGGGTGAGTCTCACCGAATAGGAGTAATTTGAAGGGATGATTTTGGTAAGACATTTGGTATTGGTATGAGTCTTCTCAAAGACATTATGTCTTGTCGAAAATGTTTTTTCATTGATAGGTTTTTCGGTGAGAAAACTCGATGGACATGCCGAAATGGGAATTCATCGATAAAAGGATAATTTTGTCTCAGCGACTAGGACTCAAAGAAATGCATATCGATATGAGACAATGAAGTCTATGTGACATCTCCCCGACTCAGAATTGTTATAGCGATATAAAAAACAAGAGCAACAGTCATCATTTTTTGGAGTCCAGGTGTCGATAAGACTGCATTTTGTCTTGGCGAAAGGTGCAATAGACGTTGAAAAGGGATTTCACCCCAAATTTGAAAATCTCTCATCGAAAGGACACTTGATGCAATAGTGCCAATTTCAAATGGGTGTTCATTCGTGCTTCATTAATGGCGCGATGGGATATAATAGTAAAGATTGAATCAATTCTTCAATTCCAAATTGATTGCAGGTGAACTGCGTGTTGAACAGAGAACCAGGACGATTTTCAGTCTGAGGAGCTAGAGTGGAATATTGTAAGTGACTGTTCCTTGGTTTTTGCCTTTTGGTTCTATAAGCTTGAGAATGGAGTCCTCTGGTTCTAGGAAGGGTAAGGGTAGAAAGCCTGTTGTTAGTATTTTGTCAAAAGGAAAGAAACAAAAAGTTGATACAGAGCGTGAGGGCATTGAAAGGAGGTTGAACCAAGACCTTATTGATCAATTACTTGGCCCGGGCCCTAAAGCGAGAAGGTCTGCACAGCTTAGGGCAGAAGTGGATAAATTAGATGACAAGTGTAAATTCATAGGTAATGTCTAGACTGCCATAAGAGGTTATGAGCTTTTCAATTTCCACTACCACAGAAGAAACCATTTTGAACCAGTCTGTAACCCATGGAAATTGAATGTAGGGAAACTGGTGTGCCCTAATTTTTTTGTAAATGCAGAGTTAGTAAAATTGCTTGCAGATAATTATGATCCAAAGCAAAAGGCTATATGTGACCCATCTGGAAAACCACAGATATATGTGTCTAAGGAAGCAATAGGTGAGGTTTTCAAATTAGAAGGGTTTTGCAATGAGGAGGTCAGTTGTGAAGAGTTGGAGAAGGAATTTTCAAGAATGGATACAATTTATAAGGGTTGGAGGTTACCTATCCATAGAATTAAACAGGGTAACAAGTCAGAACCTTTGCAAGATAGTGAAGGGCCTCCTTATCATGTAGATTTATTTGAACCTTACATGAAATACACATATTTCTCAGTGTGTCAAGTGTTGGGGATGGATGCTCCGAAACTCATGTCAATTGTGCCAATGATTATCATAGCAGACATTCAATATCATAACTCTAGGCCATTCAACTATGCTTCATATATTGCTAGGGAGCTTGATTCAGGATTGGTAGCTATAAAAGGTGGAGCTTCTATTGTTCATCTCAGGCATTATTCGTTGTTGATGCACTTGGTACTGTATTTTGGACAAGAGTTGGGAGTATGGCCTCCAGAAATGAGAGTTTCTCAAATTGGTAGGGAGGGTGAAGCATTGCCTGTTCAGCTGTGGACTGCTATTTGGGACAGCAAGTTTGCCAATGCTAGTTTCATCCATTTTGAAGAGTACTTTGTGAAAACTTTGTTCAAATTGTATAAATATCCTTGTAATTATTCATTAATTGATGAGATCAAGAGATTTCTTCAACCAAAAGATTTCAATGGGCCAATTGATCATAACTGGGGTGACTGGTATTGTTTGGAAGGAGCTACAATGATCAGGGTGTATGGATTTGAAGGTACCCCTTTTATTCTACCAAGAACAGTTCCAAACAAAATTGCATATTTGGCAATTGTTAGACAAATGGATTACAGCAGTGTGATGATTTTCAGTTCTTATGGGAAGCAGGCTTTTATGCCTAGTACATTATGCTTTGGTGATTTCACTGTGTTGGCCAAGGAAGGATATAATTCACTCCATGATAGGTTATTGCATTATAATATGAAAAGTGGACCACCCAAAAAAAACTTTGACCCTGAAGGATATATCAATTCGTCCAAAGAAAGGATTAACTTTGGAAGGTATTAGCATGTACCTTATCCTTTTGATGATATGATCAAAATTTTGGATGAAGAGGAAACAGAGGCGGTGGTTGAAAGCTATAACCAGGGGTTGCAAGATACAGGAAATTTGTCTTCTAGGAGTGGGGAAATCCCAATGGATAAAGTGCCACAGAGTAGAACAGAGAGAGTATCTAGGCTAAGGACTCAGAAGTATGTTTGTCCAATTAGAGAACAGAGAATTGAAAGTGGCGATGTTGATGCAAGGCATATGGAATACAGATCTTTTGTTTCAGATGATGAGTTTATAAATTCTCTAGAGTTCAAAGCATTCTTGTACAAACAGAAGGGGAAAGAAATACGAGAAGGTGTTGGTGCTATCACTTCTGGGAATGAAGAGCAATTATTGGATCAATTGAGAAAATGTGTGGATGATGAAATGACAAATATGACTCCTGAAAAGGGGAGGAAAATATTGGAGAATGCTGGTGTCATGATCTTTCCTAGACTTGATTTGAATTCTGCATTGGTATTTGATAGCTTCTTAAAAGATAGTAATAATGTGCACAAGCTTGATAAGGAAAAGGTGATAGAGGTGTATGCAGGCTCTAAGTTTAATACTAATGAGGGATCATTGATGATATGGGCTTTGTACCCACCACACAGGAAATCAGTAGTGATTGATATAGAAAAGGCTTTTGGCCATGTTATGACCCTAAAGGTTGGAGAGGTTGATCCTGTGGTTACTACAGAGATTGGGATAGATATTGCAAAATTGAATAAAGCACAGATCCAGGCATTGATAAGAGAAAGAGAAATGTATAAGGTGAATAATGAGAGAATGTTAAGAGAAAATGATAGACTGAAAGACTTGGTTGGTGTTCCAATAGTTCCATCCAAAATGCTCACTCAAGGAGAAAGCTCTCAGAAAAAAGATCATTGGATCGGGTCAAGTGCATATAATCAGGGAAAGTATGATGCAGTTGTAGCCATTGTTAAGAAGAGACAGGACAATTTGACATCTTGGTTAAATCAATTATGGGGGAAGTATTCTGCTAATATGGATGCATTGAAGGAGCATGAGAGGATGAATGAGTGGGTTATGGATAAGTTTCATGAATTGGCCCCACGTGATGAAATTATCAGTACTGCACTTGAAGCTGCAAATCATATTGTCAATCGCCATCAAAAGTTCTATGAAGAATTACTGGGGGATAAAAAGGGATTAGTTGAAGCTACCAAGAACACTGTGAGTGCATTCTTTGATAGTAAAGGGGAGTTGAAAGATGCCACTAGGTGGAGGAATGAATGTAATACAGTGCTAAAGGAAATCATGAAGACATCTTCTGCAGAGGGTACATCACTAGAAGAAGTGAGTGAGCAGAATGAGGAAATGATCAAGATGGAAATCACGATCCGGAATGTTGTTGAAGATGCAGATACTTTTAACTGCCAAGATTATTTAGATTACCTTGCTACGACTCACTTATGGTTAACTAGAGCTTAATTATTCTCTATCTTTGTTTTATATTTTGTTTTGTTTTCTCCTATTTCTGAAGGGACGCATCCTTTCATATTCTCAATGTATAAATGTCCATTTTGAAAGCAATGTAAAAGGTGGGGAGAAGTAGAATTAGATAGAGGATAGAGAAGATATAGCAATATACAATTTTGTGAAAGAAGATGAGACTGGTAGCATATGTAAGTCATGGAGATATTAATGAAAATTTAATATGATGGTGTGATGTTTCTGGTATCAGTTGTTCATGATATTTGTTGAAGGGTATTATTGAAGTTGTCTCCGTAATGGTGTTTTTTGGTTATTTGATTTAGTGTAAACAAGTTTTTACCTAGTTCGTCAATGCACATTTGTTGTATCCGTATGATCAATTAATTGTTTCTTTCCAGTAAAGATTAAATTCTCTGAATTGATCATAGTAATTAGGGAATATCAATTGGATTATTAAGAACTCAATAATCACAATATTGCATATTTATATAAATTATAAACCAAGTAAAATGCTAAACAACTTGAATGTTTGCTAGAACAACTAAACTTGTTTTAGATTTTCTTGACTCCGTAAACCCTATAAGGCACTGGTCTTTGTTTTCATTTTTAGTTTCATTCACGTTTCTACATCTGTTAGGGATTTAGTTTTTGGATATTGATACACAATTTATACCAAATTTGTTTTATTTTTTCCATTTCAATTTTTCCATTATGGACGAATCAGGGCAATAAGAGAGGATTAAAGGTCAAGTCTGCTCAATTCAATTAGGTATACCCGCCTAGGTTTAGCAACACCTAAAGAGTAGAAGGTTGAGTTCCCTTAACCTTGTCTGTTACCCTGAAGCGTATCAAGAGGTTGGCATCCTCTTGAGGCATCTTGCTTGCATTTTTGAGAGCTAATAGAATGTAGGCCTAATGTCTATCATTTGATATAGACTATTTTTCAACTAGGAGTTCTATTAGAGAATTAGTGTGGAATGAGTTAGTGTTGAATCTCTCTTGTGCAAATTTTTCCTTGATGATAATATATGTTACTCTGGTATCTTGATGGTTACTCACTCAGTTGATCTACTTTCCTAATTGGCATATTTACTTCACAGTTGTTACTATATATGGTGGTACAGATAATTTAACTCCATGTGCAGATCTCAGTTGAGGCATTCTAGTTACAGGTTCTATGTTCCATTATTCAGGTGACATGTTTCTATTTTGATATTTCGTGCTTCAGTATTTCACTTGATTACATGTGTTTGGCATATTCAGTTCTTCTACAGGTTGATTAATTATGGCTTGATTAGTTACAAGCATCTTGAAATTGAAACATGTTCTTGATATTCGTCAAAGGTATATTCCTCCATTTTCAGTCAGTGGCATGGGTATGAGGAATAGTTTGTTAATGTTCTTGAAGCTTTCAGTATTCAATTTTTGGCATATTATAAGGATTTGATCATTTTTGTGTTTATGGCTTTGTGAACTTTACATGAAATCAGTCTTTATCTCTTCACAAAGTTTTGGATACCATTGGACATATTATAGCATTGGATTTCAATGTGATGGAAAATCGGTTTTGGCTCAAGGTATTCAAATTGTTCTCTTACTTGCATTAGTATTAGGTCTAATTTTTTGATATTTATTTGGGCCTTAAAGCCGACAACAGGTAAAGGTATTGATTTTGTTTATTTCACATTGAATGTGACTTAGCCTTGATTACTTGGGAACATTAAGACTTAAGCATTCGATCTTTTACATGCAATAATGCTAGGCATCACTTAATCAACATTTGAGGGGAAATATGGTCATGTCAATTTATTTAAAACATTACTTGGTCGGTATTTTCACTCTATCAATATTTGATAAATGACTATATTGAGTTTGTCGATTGCTGGTATTTGATCTACCCATGTATTTCAAAGGGCATTATGAGTTTTTGGTTTATCAATGACTATCCTTTCAGACTCCAAGAAATTATCATTCTTTGCAAATGAAATCGTGAGTTTGTTCTCTTAGGATTTTAGGTCATTATTTCATTTTTCCCTTGCTCGAGGGTCTTAAACCCTACAGTGGCCACCACCATGGAATCATTCCCTCGGTCATTTCACAGTGCATGTTGCCGATTGAATGTCCTTGGACAGCGTTTGGGGATTCTTGTAAGACCATTACGATGGTCGTTCTGTGTGTTAGCTTCCTACCGCTGGGTGAAGGCATGAGTTTGGAAGGTCTCTTGGCCGTTTCTTTTGTCTGTAGATCTGGTAATCTCTTTCGTGACTGCTACTTCATCATTATTCTTGGGTACTCCTTCTTATGACTATAGTGCAGATGCATTACCTCTACTGGCAAGGTTGTTAGAGATATATGTTTTTTCTTCTATTTGGAAAATGGAAAAATGAAAAATCAAGTGGTTTCTGAGCAGATTTGGTTTATTCTTTTCTCAATCAGAATTATAATGGTTTTCGTATGCCTAGAATCACATTTTAAATAGTGTTACCATATCAGATTTAGGGGATGGAATTTTTGGGTTGTGGGTCATCTTGAAAGCTTCAAAATTCTTCAGTTCCTTACTTGAAGTCATTGGTAACCGTTCTTAATTGCTTCAGTTTATTGTTTCAGTTTCACATAATAATAATCTCAGTTTGTTGAGAATTATTGGTTCAGCTCCTTAAGATTTGCAACTATTATTATGGGTATTATTCTTTGAATATCTTCTCAGCTTCACCTGGTTTGTGGGTAACTTCTCTTTGGGAACATTCCTTTTTGAGGTTTCAATTGCTAAAAATAAACTTACAGTTACTTCTTGTTGTTATTTCTTCAGTGGTTGTTATGCATGCACTCACGCATGTCTTGATACTATTTTTGGTCAAGCACTGCCCTTGCAGTCTACTCGACAAGATAGGGTTCTGTCACATCCAATTTTTACATGCTACTTTTCTTGTCATGCCTGGAGAAAATATTATGCAAAAACTAACTTCTGTATTTCCTGAACTATAACTTGTCAAAGATCTAAAAATAGTAAAAAAGGTCACCTCTTCATTTGTTTGAAAATAACAGTTTTAGCTATAATCGAAAGTTGTAATTTATGATGTAATCTATAAATTATTGAAAACAAAGAGATTAGGGCTTAATCATCTTTGAAAAGCCTAAAAATTAAAAAGGGCATTTCTATTAAGAGAGGATATAGGGTATTCATTCGTTGATGTTGAAAATTTGGAAAACACAATGTGTTGTCTGTTTTGTATTTTATATCATGAAAGATTGAAAATCAGAGAGTGACAAAAAGAAAATATCATATCACTATAATACAATTTGATGAGAAGTTGTATTGATACTGTAACTAGATTTTCCTCAAGTTTTCTTAAGGCTTGATAATGAATGGAACTCTGAAGATTCATTCTTGACTCTTGAGAATTCTATGCATTGTCTGTCAAGAGGCACTTGACATAAATCAGAGAAACATAGACATCCTCTGTATCATTGTATGTTCTATTGAAAAATATTAAAGGGGTTGGTGCTCCTTGAGATTGGTGTCTCTAAACAGAGGGGTGGTGCTCCTTGAGTTGGTGCTCAGAAATCAGCCAATGAGGCATTGTCAAAATAATTATTGAAATGAAAGCCTAGAAAGGGCAGCAGGTTCAGGAGTGGTTTTTCTACCCTAGGAGGGTTTTCCACTTGACAAATCTTGTGTCTATTTGAGTTTATGTAATTCATTTGATTCAGTGCTTTACTTCTTTAAAATGATATGTTTCACTATTCTCATTTTAGTTTATGTGATTGAATTCAATACATGAATGATTCTATCATTGATAAATGAGAGCATATATCTGGTTTATTTCAGTTTCAGTTAAATTTGGTAAAGAAGTTAATAACATTGATTCACCCCCCCCCTCTTAGTGTCTGTTGACTGCAACAGTTAGAGGGAGGGAAATTTTATTTTCCCATGCATGTATAGGGTGGGGATAATTGTATTAGGTCTAGTTAAATATTAGTATAGTCATGAACTGTAAATAAAATAGGATGTGGGGTTACTTCCTATTCTATCTAGGTCATTCAAGTATGTCCTAAGAACCCTAATTGGATTGAATATCAACCTCACAAGGTGAGTCAATTTTCAATTAGGAGGACCTAGGAAGGGGGTTCTTTTCAACTTTAAGAGGTTCACCAATAAGCAAATGCTTGGAAAAGATAAATGATGGAAAACAAAATGTGATATGAAAAATGACCTAAAATAAGCTAAATGAGAGATGCAAATGATGAAATTAAGAAACACCAAGTTAGGGAATATGTACTTGGGAAGTCTAGAGATAATGTGAGGATTTTGGAAATGAGAAGAAGCTACCAAAATATTCCTTGGAGGACTAAGATGCCAAGATGGCATATTAGTCCCACTATTGTTTTTCGAGGCAAACATAGAATCTTCAGATATCGAAATCAGATCTAAAAGAATCTTAGAAAGATATGATTGGTAGGACTAAGACACCCAAGGTGGTGTATTAGTCCCGCTCTAAATTTCTTCAAAGTCTGAATGTGGTCCTGAGCTCCAAGGTCTGCACTTGCTTCTTTTCGGATATCAGGTTCTGAAACTTCTAGATCTAACCTATAGGTGAGTTTCCATGAAGATGACAAATTTTCAATTCAACTTTGAAACTTTGACAACTTTACACTCCAAGTGATCTTCAAGTCTTCAACCTAGATCAATAAATACAAACACACGAGAGAGGGAAAACTTGTTGATTGTTAGTGAATGGGGGTTTGCCTTGGTCAAAATCCTTGTTGGTAATTAAACCTTGAAATGAAATAGAATAATGAAAGGAAATGGTGAATGAACATACAATGCTACAACTCACCAAACCCTTGTAAAGTATGCAAACTTGTGTGAAATGGCTGAAATGAACATGGATCTTGAACCAAAGATATGAACCTGGATTGCTTTCCTGCTTGAATCAAAACCAGGCTACATAAAAAATGCTATCACAACAACACACATGATGCAAGAATAGCGTTTGATACGATGCTTGAATCTTTATGATGGCTCCAAATTCTTGATGATTTTCTCTTGAATGCTCTCACAACTTGCTTAGGTGAAAATGAGTGAATAAACCTTGTATTTATACTTATTCATGCTTAATATCCTAAAATTACACCACACCAAGCCGACATATGAATTCATTAAATGAAGGAGGCTAAATCCCACCCAAATTTGAAATTAGACCCTAAAAATAAGCCAGGGAGGACTAAGACGCCCTAGGTGGTGTCTTAGTCCCAAGGCTTAAATCTTGAGGCACAAACTCCAAAAAGGGACCTTTTTAGGTGGTTTCAAAATTAGGGTCCCAAGACCCATGGAGGAAAAACAAACCCAAGGTGGCATATTAGTCCCAGTCCACAAAAATAGAAACATTAAATGATCATTTATCTTTTGAGGTTTTTTGGGATTTTTCTTAAAAATATATAGTTTATTAGGTTTCTTGATGCAAAATAGGACCTAATTAAGCCATAAAGAAGCATAAATAAAGCAAGGTGGGCCCAAACACATGTGAAAATGCAAGGGTATGCATTTTACTACACTACATTTATCCCCCACTTTAGTGAGAGGATGAACTTGCTTCAAACTCGTACTAAAGTATCCAACCACATAATCAAGAGGGTTTCAAATGTAAAAATGCTAGTAAGATAGGACGACAACAATGAAGAGGGATGATCAAGCCCCCAAGATCAAGATCCTAAGGTAGACCAACATAGGCACAAAGGAATGCGCTTGTGAATGATATATGAAGCCAAAATCAGATCATAAACATACACCATCAAAGATAGGAAAATGCAAAAGGAAAAGAAATACAACAGATTGGGCTCCAACTGGTCATCCAACACAGTGGACTAGGTCTAGGCTTGAAGAAGGTTTACAAGTGGAATGAGTTGTCCACTATGCAAACAAAACACACACTCATGAGGGCTTTTGGGAGCTAGTTGTCCATTAAGTGAGACCCAAGGGACCATATCAAAGCCATACCTTCATGAATTTAATAAGGTACAAAAATGCATGCTCACATGAGCTAGTGAAGCTAGTTGTTCACTAGGTGAGCACCAAGAAGTCCATATCAAAGTCATACCTCCATGAATTTAATAAGGCACCAAAATAAAATGCAACACAACAAGAAAGAGAGATGTTCAAAGGGATTTTACTTAGTTCGTTCAAGGTCTCTTCTTGGGAACATAGTGGTTAATGTCTCCAAGAGAGGACAAATGCAAGGTTTCATCTTAGGTCCAACATTGTACTTAATGTTTCCAAGAGAGGAAAAGTGCAAGGAAGTATCACTCTATCAGAGAAAATCAAAACCAATGACACCACCAAGAAAGGACACATCACAAGAAGAAAGAAAATTGTATTATGAAACATGAGTTTCAATGTATGACCCCACTTTAAATTGGTTTCTAACACCATTGCTAGGAGAAATTACTTTAAAGTAGAAGAATACATGAGAGATTATTTGGAAATCCCTATGCCAAGTCATATGTTTCCAATAAGTTGCATCATGAGAAGAGAAATGGTTTTCCCCAAAATGTCACATGTGATCCAACTTAAGGCACTTTGCCCACATTTTAAGCTTGCTCTTATATGTTCATGAAAGGTGCTCAACTAGCCAAAAGAGACAATGATAAGTGACATATGAAGACAAGGATATCTAACCCCTAGCCCCCACTTAGTGAAAAACAAGGATGAGCCAAAATGAAATGAGGAACTAGATGCTTCAACCTAAGGGAGAGCACCAAAGTCCTTTAGATGTTTAATTTAGTTATTTAAATCCCTACATTCATTAGTAGAATGACCATGAATTCTACGATATGCACATAATGAATGTTTGTGGTAAAATTTCTTTCATGTTCTTGGAGGGAGAGATATCAGATGATCATGGAGGAGTCTCATCAAGATACTCTCTTGGTCAAAGATGGAGGATGTTGCTTTAATTTTTCAAAAAGACATCTCTTGCTTAGCACAAGGTGTCATACCTACACAAGACTGTTTAGAGTATGATATTTTATTCTCTCCATTATAGGAGGGTGTAAAACTAACAAATTCGAATCATTCGTGTTTTGTGTGATGACATTTAAATTAACCAAGGATTTTTTGTTTGCTTCATTTTTTACAAAGGATAACAATAAAGACCACTAGTGTCTATCAGTTCGGGATGCACTACTATTAAAGTTGGATTAGAAGGATGTTTTGTGATAATGTTGATATTAAGTGAAGGTTTGTTTTTTTCTTTCGAGGGACAATAACCAAGACCATTAGTATTTTCTTGTGTTCACGGCTCTATGGGGACACAAATAACTTTTTTCTCTAGCACCACATCCTTTTCCACTATAACCAAGTTGTTTCATAAATTCATAAATTTTTCCATAAATATTTTTCATTTCTTTTGGATTCGGTGGTTGCTCATGATTAAGTTCATCAAATTTAGTTGTGTAATTTGTTATCTTTTGTTCTAAAGTGGTTGAGGTGGATGCTTTTGAAGGGTTGTATTAATTTTGTGTTGACATTATCATTGTTTCTTTTCCATTGTCTAAATATTTGTTTATGAGATTATATTCTCCCATGAATGTATGTTTGAAATCTAAGGAACCCCAATCATCTTCTAACAGCTTCGTGACTTCTTCAATGTGTTCTTCTTTGTCTTTTTGTTGCATAGGTTCTACTTGTGTGGATGGTGTTAATGTTTTCAAGGGGTTGTCTTTTTTTTTCTCAAGTTGTAAGACACTGTAACGCTCATTATCAATGCCCAATGTGTACACTTTGTTGTTGTCGACATACTTCATTTTACAATGAAGTGTAGAAGGCACCACATTCATCTCATGAATCCACGACCTTCCCAAAATAAGATTGTAGGGAAGATCATTAGGCATAACATGAATAGGAGTTTGTAACATAGCCTTTCCGACTGTAATAGGTAAAGTGATCACTCCAAGCGATTTCTTTCCCACATTATCAAATCCCTTAATAGAGAAAGAGTTGGGTTGAATTTTTTATTTATCAACACCAAGTTTATCCAAAAGGCTTGCACTGCACACATTTAAGGCTGAGCCATTTTTCAAAAAGGGTTCACTTCATCCCTACACTTTTATATTAAGCTATGATCATGAGAGCATCACTTTATTTTTTCACTTCCTAAGGGGGTAGTTCACTTTGGTGGAAAACAATGTTGGTATTTCTTCCTTGAATCATGGCTACTATGTCATTCAGATTTGCACTAGAGGGAACCACAACTTTTTGCAAGGCTACTTAAAGCATAGAGTGATAATTAGGTTAATTTTGAATCAGGTCCCAGAGGGATATCTTTGAGGGAGTATTCTTAAGTTGTTCAACAAGATCATACTCCTTTCCACTTTGTGAAGGAAAATGTGCGGCACTAGGAAAGATAGGATTAGGCAATGGTAGGGATGTTGAAGGTGTTTGTCTTAGTTGGAGATTGTTCCTAGTGTTGTATGTATGAGAAATGGTATTGTAACTTAGTTGCTGTGAGACATTGTTCTTAGGTGGTTCGAGGATAAGGACAGGTTTGTTTTGAACTTGTGGTTTTTGAGAGGGTGGATAAATGATAATTTTAGGCTCGAGAGAGTACTAAAAGGGGTATCTAATGTACATAACCTCAAAAGACTTATCCTCATTTTCATTATCTCTTAGTGAATAGGAGTCTAATGTTACTTCATCATCTTCATCTAAGGAATTACTATTTTCAATGTTCTCATTTTCTTTCACCGTAATATCTTCTCTAGAAGGAGAGTGTTTAGGAGAACTACAAACCAAATGTTCTTGACATTCAAGGGTTGGTTCTTCTAAAATGACTTCATCACATGTAAGGGAGTTATCAATGGTTGAATTTTCTTTCTCAATAAGGGTTTCCCTAGGTGAAGGGGGAAATCTAAGATTCACTTGACTTTTATTGATCAAAGTATCTTCTTTACAATGAGGGGAGATACTAGGGGAAGGAAAATTATGATTTTCATGATCATTTATGGTTTTATTCATGCATTCCCTAATATCTTCAAAATAGGATAAGTAGGGGAAGGATCATAAAGAGGGTTTTTATAGACCTTAAATATATGATCATCTAACACCAATCTATCATCGTCATCATTTACAATCTCATTCGAAAAGGGGAAATGAAGATTAGGTAAAATAATGTTGAGAGATGTGTCTATGCTCTCATTCTCTTGTGGTATAATATCTTCCCAAAGGGGATGAGGAGAAGGAAAATAAATATCTTTGTGATTCTCAATGATTGTATCTTCTTTCACCAAGATAACTTCATCACTAAAAGGAGAGGTATCGGGAGAATAAAAATTATAATCATCATGATTATCTATGTTTGTACTCTCTTTTATCACATCGTCCTCACGAATAGGAGAGATAAGAGGGGGTGTAAGTTTAAAGAAATCATCACCATTTTCACGCTCTTGCACTAAGAGACTCTCATAACTAGGGAATGCATTGAATGAATGACTAACATGCTTATTGACTAACTTTTTCTTTGCAAATTTGGAAAGGATAGATACTAACATTTTTGAAAATTAATCTATGAAAACTCAAAATGCAATGTCAAGGCCCAAAATGGAATGTATAAATGCAATTTTTAAGATTTTAAACAAGGTAATTTGTTGATTATAATTGTGAACCCCAATCCTATACCTGCACAAACATGGCAAACAAGCACATTATTAGATTGAAATGAAAGTAAGAACAAGGATTCCCCATGAAATTAGATTGAAACATTAACATAGGAATAAAATGAAGTACAATACAAATGAAAGTTGTAGGATGCTAAATCTGCAAATGTTAGTTTTTATCATACATCTCCATGATCAAATAAACATAACAAATTCAACATCCTCATGAAATATTGCACCTAGCTTAAACATGCTAAATGAGATATTGAAACAATAATGAAAACTAAATAAAGCACATAAAACATGAATTCAAATCTATTCCATAATGGATTGGCTCTCCTTGAATATGTGAAAGAGCCCTTTCCCAATCCTTGATAAGCCAAATGAGATGATAGACAATGAGATGCTCATGAACTCAAGTTGCCTATAATGATAGTGCTCAAATTGTAGATAGAAAATGAGAGATAAGTCTTTGAACTTATAGGAGAAGTTGAGAGAGGAGAGGCCAATATTGAACAATGTGGGATTAAAACCCAACAAATGAGAGAGAGCCACTTGTCACAATGGGATTGGCCCATGCTTGTGCAAGTTTTGGCTAATGTGCCCATTTCAAATTTGAAAATGGCAATAAATGAATATGGTTGAGGGTTTTTGGGGGGAATTGTGTTTGGCCAAAAAAGTCAAAAAAGAGAGTTAATGAGGGCATATTCCCAAGTGAGGAAAATAGGGGTTTTAATAAATCAATTAAAATGATTTATTGTGCAAGTGCATGGCACATGGGTTAGTCTTAGCATTAATTAGGGATTTAACTAATTAAGCTAGTGCTTAGTTGATTTTGATACTTTGATTTAAATTTGTGGGTTAAGATAAATCAAAGTGAGAGGATATTAGATATTTAATTAAATATATCTGATTTAATTAAATGAAGACTTTAGGAGGTTTAATTAATTAATTAGATTTAATTAATTAAGAGGAATGAATGATCAAATGTGATGTTTAATCAATAATGTTAATTTCAAATGTATACATTTTGCCCCTCTTTGAGGCAATGTACTCATTGCATTGGTTCAAATAATGATGCCGCTGACATCGAAATTAAAAAAAAATCTGATTTTTTGGATGCCCCAGTGAAAAGAAATATGTTAGTACATTGTCCCCTCGAGAGATCGAGTGAAAATATTCGATTTGAGGTCGATCCCATGACAAAGAGGTTAAAAATGGTTGTATGGATGGTTAGACTATATGATCTATATGATAATTATGATGAAAATGAGATGTTTAGAAGATTCTTTAGAATAAAAAATTTATATTATCCTAAACAACTTAAATGATTATGAAATGTATGTGAGATGGATGTCATGGATGATGTTGTGCTATGATGATATGACGTGATTATGCAGGATGGATGCCTTGTTAGTGTGAAATAGGATAGAAGAATGATGGATGCATTGTTAGAATGAAAGAGAAATAGAAGAATGAGAGGGATCAACCCTTAAATCCAAGAAGATGCATAATTCCAACAAGTCCACTAGTCATCAAGAATTTATTGGATATGATGATGAATGATGATGTCTGGCTTATCCAAGGATGTGAGAGATAAAGAGCATACCCTTCTTTATGTTTGATAACACACATAGGTGCGATGCATCAAGGTATTAAGAACCAGGATGGCGTGGCTTGTTGTGTGATGGACTTTGACTCGTCAAACAGATAGGAGTACTCTTGTTCACACTTGACAAACATAACCTTATTCATAATGCATTTCAGATATTCCAAACATCTCGGGCCAAAACATAAAAAGGCAAGCCTTCTTATGTGGTCAACAAGACATCTACAACATCCTCCCTACAAACAAAATAAAGTACGCATGGCGAAGTTATTTTACAAGAATATCCAACAAGAACAACAGATAAAAGTATAATGATCATTGCTGTATTCTTTTCTCTCTAAACCTGTTTTGTTTAGGCATCATCGAGAGGTCCTTGGAATGAGCGCAAAATAAGATAAGTCAGCAAAGACCAAATAAAGTAAATAAACAAGCTAATGTTCTTCATACCGCTAGCCAAGACTAACAACTGTGGGGTACCTGATGCTTATGTCCATCGTGGGAAGGATTCATCCTAGGACATGTAGTGATCAGAGTTTTGGTGAGACTGATTGGATGATAAGCTATTGATACTCTGAGTTGATCAACTTGCTTGCTTGTAACTAACTTAGACTTTTGAAACTCTAACGATTAGGGTGTTCACTTCTGAACGTGCTAGACTTGCTTCTGACTGACTCACCAAAGGGCGAAGGCAACGATTAATTTATTATGAGTGATGATAATCGTGGGTGACATTGAGATGAAATGGATGCACCATTTTGGGTTTTTTCAGATGTTTTGAGGCTCTTTTTTGAATTTTGAGATGTTTTACAAATATTTTTGGTATTTTCACATTTTTCAATGTTTTTGGTATTTTGTGTCTTGGGGGCCGATCAAGGATGGCCTTGCCTACGTTTAAGCTCAGAGACGACGTAGTTCGGATGACAAATTGACTTGATTGCTAATGAGATAGATGGGCAAAGAGATTTCCATTGCAATAGATGCATAAGGACTGACCTCAAATATGAAATAGATGGGAAAATGGATTGCCATTGCGATGGACGCCTAAAATCCTAAAATGTAAATTTGATGGGAAAACAAATTGCCAATGCGATGAATGCCTAAAATCCTAAAATATAAACTAGACGGGCAAACGGATTGCCATTGCGACGGATGCCTAAAATCCTAAAATGTAAACTAGATGGGCAAACCGATTTCCATTGCAATGGATGCCTAAAGGATTGACCTAGATGTCTCGGGGGATGATCAAAGATCAACCTTGCCTACGTTCAAGCTCAAAGACAATGTAGGTCAGCAAGATGACTCTATTTTTGTTTTTTTGGAATTTGACATGTTTTGAATTTTGAGTGATTTTGAATGTTTTTGGTTTTTTTTGAATTTTTGATTTTTTTTATGTTTTTGAATTTTGTATGTTTTAGATGTTTTTGAATTTTAGCATAATTTTGACAATTTGGATATGATATGTGATGACGATATCAGTGCTTTGTTTTGGGATTTTGTTGAAAACCAAGCTTAATGTTGATCGATTGGATTGATGGATTGATAGTTTGAGTAAGTGTGTTAAGTGAAACAAAAGTGATAGTGCACTTGTAAACTCTAGGAAGTTGTGTTATCCTAGAGTAAACTCATACAAGAGGGTAGTTTGACTAAGTGTGTCAAGTCAAACGAGGTGTTTTTGGATTTGATAATTTGGCTAAGTGTGTTAAGTCAAACAAAAATGATAATGGACTTGTAAACCCAAGGAAGTTGTGTTATCCTAGAGTAAACTCGTGCATAAGATGATGGTTTGAATAAGTGTGTTAAGTCAAACAAGGTGATAATTGATTGGATTTGATTGATCAAGATTGATGAAGTTTGATTTAGAACAAAATTGTTTTGATGATTTTGATGTGACACTGACGTGCACATTAGATACAACTAATATTGATTGTTGGATTGATGTTCAACAAAGATAAAGTTTGATAAGGAACATCTTCCTGTTAAAATATGCCATGGGATAGTGATTTGGATCTTTGGCTCACAAATGCTTTGACTAGTTTGATTTCACATTTTCCAATGTTTAGATCGCCACATAAGTTGGAGGATATATATCAAGATTCATTATTTAAGCAAGATGTAAATATCTACCCCCAGTGTCTAGCAATGTTTGAATGGCCATAGGTGGATGCTTGGGCTAATGGATATGAATTATCTTATGATAACATAAGGGTGTTCAAATAGAGGATTCTCATTTGGATAATTCTTCAAGGCTTAGATAACATTGGGTAGGATGGGATCAATGAAAATGACCCATGTCAAGATGTTTTCCATAAGCAAGTGTAAAGCGTGCACCAAACCTTCATCAAGATCAAGATAAGGTAAATAGATGAACGAATGATATGGATGGAATGTTGGACTTATTATGGATGTGATAAGATGCTTTTCGTTGAAAAATGATGCATGTAGATGCTTAATTCTACACATGATGCCTGTTTGCCAAATTTTCATCATGGTTCCTACCCAAAGCGCCGCCTAAGCAGTTTTCGCTTGAGGATGATTTTTTTCTTTACTGTTTTCAATCCTTTTTTTGATTTTTTTGTATTTTCTGAGAGATTTTAAGCTGATGTTGAACCACCTAGTGGTGCTGATGCAGATGCTTTTTTCATAATGTGCCATTGATATCTTGCTTGAAGAAGTTGCTTTGCCTAGATACGTGCACTTGAAAGTAACTTTAGAGATTCGTGATCTGCTTTGCTACCATCGAAGTTATCTTCGTCTTTGTGCACACATCACGATAGAGTGCCTTCTAAATCCTTATGATGAAGGGTCGTTGCCAACACATGGTCAATGCGAGAATTGGATATCATGCGTGGAGGCATGGATGGTTTGTGTTTACGAATAAAATATGGATTGGTTGATAGTTTGGAACTTTTGACTGTCCAAACTTGGGAAGATGAGCAATAATGAGTGGATATGGAAGTGTGCATGGAATTAGGACCAAAAACTCGGTATACTTTGTACGTTGCTTGAGAAGATTTATTTTTTCTTTGTGGACAACTTTGAAGGATACTTTTCCCTTTTTTATTTTTCCCCATAGTTTCTTTGACTAATGGAGTTTGATAAGGATATTTTTTCTTTGTATTCTTTGGTATCTGGTTGTATTTGATTTGTCATTTGTGCTTTGCTACTTCTTTTCCTTTGATCACGTTCTTCGTGCTTTGATTCAAATCTTTCTTTTGTTTTTTGTCCCAATTCATGGATGGGGTGATGGGTGGATGGAGATTCATGATGTGGTAGGTTGTAGTATTGGCATTGATTCCATCATAAGGATTCTTCATGCTTCCTATGTTGACATTTGCTTGTGACAAATTTTCCCCCAGTTCTGTAGAAGTATCACTGATATGTTTAGATCCCTTGATTGTCAAATAACCAAGGCCTTGATGCTTAGGATTACCAATAATCTGCATTGGTTCTAGGATACCTTATTCATGTAGGCCTAATCCTCTGCCTTGATAATTCATCTATAGAAACATTTTGTTTGCAATAGGATATGATTTACCTTGGAAACAAGGTGCTAATCCTTCTATGCTCTATTTTGGACCTTCAAAAGTGTTAGCTTCTTTATTGATGAGATAGCTTGCCCTAAGAAAGGTAAGTGATCCAATTTTATAACTGATGGGATCCTCCATATGTGGGATAAATTCCTTATTGATATATTTGGATTGATCTTGTGAGATATTACATTGTAATGCTTCTTCAAGAAGTGTTGATGATTCATTTTCCACATAAAATTCTTCCTCATGATTTACTTCATAGGATGTTGTTTCTAATTTAAGATTTCTGTAAAAGCCTTCCTTATGATCTATTTTTTCTAGGTGTCCATAGGATGTTTCTGATTTATGACTTCTATAGAAGCCTTCTTCATGATTTGCTTTTGATATGCCTCTATATTTTTCTAAATCTTGATCATGTGTAAAAATGTTAAGAGTAGGAGACTCTTGTTCCTTGGTAATGATATCAAGAGTATGAGACTCTTGTTTTGAATGAAGATCATCTACGTGTCCAACCAACAAAAGCATCTCATGGGTAGGGAGAGGGGTATGTGCTATGTAGATATGGTCATCTTGTATACATAGGAGGGTGTCCATTATATCATTGTAGTAGCTTGGAGATACAAATTCTCGATCTTGGTTAATGTCGGAATTGCTTTCAACATGCTTTGGATCAAGTTCTTGACATGGGTCAATTTCAAAGGATGGATTATCTACAAGGGATTCTTGGATATATTCATTAGGCACAGGAACTGGCTCAATACCCTCTTGATCTTTGAATGGGTATGGATCAAGTGTAAATTCAAAGATTCTTTCACTATTCTCAACCATGAGCTCGAAGGATGTCAGTATGTCTTGGGAAGGACCATTGCTAGACCTTGATGGAATATTTTGATCATGCTTTGAAATACATTCTTGAGATATGTCCTCTAAATTGTTAGGTGATGTAGAGAAATTTTCAACATGATCATTGGTGGATGGATCATGGATTATGTTAATGGGATCAAATAATGTCAACACATCTTGAAATAGATCACTAAAAAGTGGCTCTTGTTGTATGGTGAGTTGATCATCGGATGGGATAGACATGTCTTCAAGGTGTTCATTGATGGGTTGATTTCGATCATGGTCTTCAACATTTATGGTGGATAGAGTTTCAATATTTTCAACCATAGGATCAAGTGATGATAATGTTTCTTCGATTAGATCATTGTTGGGAACCATTGGTGAGTTTTGATCATGATTGAAAAGTGGTTCTTGGTGTATGCTGATTTGGTCATTGGTTGAGGTGGAAACATCTTCAATGTGCTCAATAATGGATAGATCTTGATAGTTGTTTTCAATAATTGTGGTGGGAATCTATTGCAAGATTTGTTGAGCAAGTAATGCTTGTGTTTGTTGTTGAGCCAACAATGCTTGTTGTTGGTTGTGTTGTTTTTCTGCCAACAATGCTTTTTGTTGGACTTCTTGTTGAGCTACTTGTTGATGGATTTCTTGCAATAGTGCCCGAAATTTTTCTTGCGCTTGTCAAGCTTGGTGTTAGGCTTGAGCTTGAGCCTATGCTTGTATGGCTACTTGAGCCGCTTGTACAACTTGTGCAGCTTGTTGGGCTTGGATTGCCTTTTGGTGGGTAGCTTGCAACATGATAGAGAATGAGTTCTCCATGTTGAGTTTTGGCGGTAGTGGTGGTGGATTGGGAATGATTCCAACCATAAGACCAAGTGATGTTGACATTTCTTGAATTGGATCTTTGTTGGGTATTGTTAGTGGATTTTGATCATGATTGAAAAGTGTCCCTTGGTGTGTGTTGAGTTGATCATTGAATGAGATGGAAACATCTTCAATGTGTTCATTGATGGATTGATATTGATCACTATTTTCAACAAGTGTGGAGGAGAGATTGTTAATGCTATTGCTAGTGGTTGAATTTTGATAAATGTCCCCAATAGTTATTAGCTTTTGATCAATCAAGTCTTGGATGATATTTTTGAGTCAAATACAATCTGATGTTGTGTGTCCCTTTACTTTGTGAAAATCACAAAAGTTCTTCTCATCATACCCTAGTGGTTTCACCATGGGCTCTTGATAATTCACATAGATGGGGATTTTAATGAGATTTTCTTGTACCAACCATTGCAAGATTGATTCGATTGGTTCCCCAAGTGGTGTGTATTTTCGTTTGCTACCTTGTGAGATTTGCACTTTAAATTGACCTTGTGGCGATTGATTTTGGATATGTGGTGATTGATTTTTTAGATGTGGTGATTGAGTTTGTTGTTGATTTTGTTGATATCCAACCTCTTGATTTTGGATATATTGTTCTTGATGTGATTGTGGAGAAAACTCAATGCTTTGATGACATGTTTCAACCAATGGAAGAGCATATTGATTTTGGGGTGGAGATGTCTCTTGGCACAATGGATCAACTACTTTGGCAAGCGAAGCAATTTGATCCCGCAAAAAATGATCTTGATTTGGATCTTGACACCCTTGATATCGTTGAATTGGTTGTTGAGCAAGCATATTTGGCATGTATACTTGTGGTGTTTGTCTGGGATCATGGACTAGTTGATTTTGGATAATGCTATGTTTTGGTATGATATTTAGATTTGGCATTATAGGTTCACTTTGAACGTTGTTGTGGCTGGGCATCATATCCCCTTGATTTAGGTAACTTAGATTTTGCATGGTGTTACCTTGACTTGAATCAACATATGGAGTTTCCAATATATTGCTAGGATTTTGAACAACCTTGGTTTGATTTGCAAGCATATCTATCCCAAATTTTACCAAGTGCAGATTCAAATGGTCATGTTTGACAAACTTGTATTTTCCATGTATGAATTTGGTGGGAAAATATTTGGAAAACTCATGCATTGAGTGTTTGGTTGATAGATTTGTATGTTTGGACTTTGATTGAAATCTACCATCGGGAAAGGTGTTCCAAACTTTATATTAGGCATACTCACATTGAGGTTTGGTGGAGATGATAATCCCATGTACGGATTGTACAAATGTGAGTTTAGATAATCAACTAGTGTTGCGAGACTTGGATAGTTTGGTTGAATTGGATTACTCATGATGGAGGAATCAAGTTTATATTCCATGTTCCTCTTGTGTTTTGACCTTGCTAACCTCTGAGGGGTTTAGCACTAATGATGAGATGAAGGATGAAAGGGGTGAATGATACAAATGTTTGAACTTTTAGGAACTTTGGATCAATGCTAGACTTTAAGAATTGGTTTGATTTGATTTTGATAGTTTGACTAGGTGTGTTAAGCCAAACAAGATGATGGTGAACTTTTAAACCCTAGGAAGTTGTGTTATCCTAGGGAAAATTTGCATAAGAGAATGAATTGGCTAAGTGTGTTGAGCCAATAAAAGAGATCATGAACTAGTAGACCTCACGAAGTTGTGTTATCCTATATGAATATTTTTTCAAGACGATTGATAATTTGACTAGGTGTGTTAATTCAAACAAGATGATGTTGATTTTCCTTAAAATTCTAGCATAAGTGATGTTTTCAAAGTTCCAAAAGTTGTTGGTGAGATGGGATTTGATTGATTTTTTAAAATGGATGAAGTGTTTTAACTTGATAATAGATGACCCTATGAGGACTTACTTACAAGACCATGGTTTTGAAGAACATTCTTTTCCCTAAGAGTAAATCAACCAAAAGACCAAAGTTTGCATGAAAACCAAATGAATCAAAAGGGACCAAACACATGTGTGGTTCAATTGTTTGTTATCTTGCTTAGATTCGATTCCTTTTGACACAAGAACTTTCTTGATTATGTTTTTCAACTGAATGTCCATTGTCCTAAGTTTCTTTTATCCCACAAAGTGTATTATGTGGAAATCAAGGAAATCAAGGCAAAGGTTTCCTAGGTTGACTCTGGTGAGAACAAATTGAGATGTTTTAATGTTTAGAAGCCTTCTAGAGATAAGAACCCCTAGGGACAAGCAGTAACATTTGGAAACCTCCAAGGTATTTGTTCTTCCAAAGGGTTTGAAATTCTGATGATTCGTTGAATGTTTTTTTCCACTGTTTTGAATCCTAGCAAAGTGTTTTTGATTCCAAGCACATGTAGAACCCTAGGCTAGAAAAGGAAATATTTGTTAGTTTCCCACTTGGATAAATCTAGCTACGCATATTCTGTGTGGATGACTAGATGTTTGACCACACAGGCTCCCCCTTACAGTGCACACACTTGTCGGGTCAGCCAAGCATCAGTACCCATGAATCTCCCATGGCATACTTTTTATCTCTATGACAAAACTGCATATATACATGGGGTGGCTTCAGAGGACATGACCTCTTGCACCAACAAATATAATTTATTTTTTAGCTTCTAAACAAAATTTTGTAGTAAGGGCATCCAATTTAGGGGGTGCATTGATAAACTCATTGTGAGATATCTCCCAACCCTTAGAACAAGGGCTTTACGCATCATAAAGATACTGGGGGAGATTTAACATGCACCACTTCCCATTGTCCATGGATTTCACCGTGAACACAAATTTATATAGCGGTTTGGAAGAGCTTGGATTTAGCCTGTTACCGCTTGAGTCATTCCCTTGGGGTGAGTACTTTTCCCACCAAGGTAGGCCCTTTAAAGGTACACAATAGCGAGTAAGTGAATTCGTAGTTCACTCATTTTTGTTTGTGTCAACAAAGAGAGAACACTCACAATGCCTTTTTCCCACACTAAAGAAGTTTGTTTAATTTTAAGTTCCCAAATCGAAATGTGAAGGCAATCCTTTTGACAACTTAATATCACAAAAATACTTTTGATTCTCAAGATCACCGTGAGGCGTGAGAGAAGTGCATACGCCTTTTACATGATATTAATTTGTCAAAGAGATTAATAATTTAAAAAAAAACACATTTATTTTAGACTTCAAAAAAATATGTGTTCATTTTATAGCACCAAAATGAAGTGTGCAGTTGATTGCTTGTTCAATTTTAGACCAAAATCCAAATTCTAGTGTGTTTCTAATGTTCAATTTTAACCAAGTTGAAGAAATCAAGTCAATGGTTAATTTTAAACCCAAAATTTGAAGTTGGTTCAAAATAGAAATCGAAAGTAGAAATAGAAGCTCCAGATTGTAACTACAAGCATTAAAAAATGTTTTTTCTAAGTCTTAATTTCAAAAAAACATTCCAACTCCACTTCATTTGTCTTTGTTTTCGCTTGATCCCAACGCTCAACTCCAATGTCAACCTATTCCATTACAAAGTAAAAATTTAGAAATGAAATTCAATTACAAGGAATTAATGTAGTAATGCATCATCGCAAAGAAATTACATTTGTCATGCAATTTTAAAATAATAATAATAATAATAGCACTAAGAATCAAATTTTAAGCAAGTTATATGATCTCAAATATTGGTCTATTACAAAAGAAGCTTTGCAATAACAACCAAAGTACTATCCATATATGATACTATACCACCCTTTTCCAATCGAATATTTCTAGCTTCGCTAGCCACCAGACTTTATCAATTTTGTATCTCCCCGATTCTTCCAAAGATCGCCAACAAAGATTACATTAGATGTTGTTTCCTAATAAAAAAGAAGAGATCTCATTCTTTGTCATGTTCGAAAGTGTAGCAATCTTTGTTTCGTAGGTATCTAATTTTACTGATTATTTGTAGATTTGGTACATGATAGCAAGTGAGGAGACTCCAAATAATGACACTTCAACGATCACCATGCAACACTATTAATTGCACTATGTACAACAAATAATGACCATTAAGGTGGGCCACTCATATGAATTGGCATTATTCATAGGGGCCTGTGACTTGCACTAAGGGCTTGCATTGTCTAACAATATTTTATTTTAAATGAATGCAAACAGTAATGAGAACCTACAGTAAGCCTATGGGATAGCATAATTAAAGTAAAAACCATAGATCAGTCTCTATAGTCCAAATTGACTTGAGTAAATTTTGAATCTATCATTAATACCATGCCTAATCAACTCAGGTGACACATAAAAAGATAATAAATACCATCCCACTTGCAGCATATCACATTACTCAAATGCGTACTGAAACACTCATAAGATAGTCTTGTCCATTTGGTGTTCTTCTCAATAAAATGACTTGGTTAGGATTATGGGTTTGTTATTGATGCTGACAGGCCTCTTCCACTGAATGTTATGGACAAATTCAAATACCATATTGATGGATGGTATTGAAAAATAAAGATCTTGCCTTGGCATCTTCTATTGGTGAGCCAATGAAAAGATGAAATTTCGGCTTTAATGACCAATCATGATATTTGTATGATATAAAACCACTAATTCATTTTTGAAACTTGGATAACCTCTAAGTCTACATTTATTTGTAATCCCATCTCGAAGTTTGCAACTAACACTTCAAATCTCTTTGATTCCTAATTTGGCCAGCACCTCTTAACTATAAAGGTGAGAGAACCTTTCTACCAGTATGCTGGAAATGGCATTTGGATAGAGCTGACAAACCTGAGTGGTAAATAGCTCTTAAGTTCCTTACCTAGTCAAGAGTACTTTCACCGATGCAAATTGATGATAGTCCAACTCTTTATATTTTCTATCGACTCAGATCTAGTGATGCCTTTAATCAATAGTCAAATCATAGTTGTCCATCACTTGTCTGTTTTCTTCCTTGTGCTATGTAGACCCCATAAGACAAGAAAACTTACAGCATAATGAACTCACAGACAAGAAAGTAAATCACCAAAAGATAGAGAATAATATTGAAAAATTCACAATAGACCGCATTAGCATGATTCTAACATCCTCATAGAATAATACAACATTCTTCAAAATAAATGACAAAACCAAATCAAAGCATGCAAAGAAGACATGAAGTATATCTATTCCATGGTGGATTGGTGCTATCCTTTGTGTAGAAGGCAGCCCTTTCCAAATCCTTGTCAAGCAAATGAGATGATAGCCAATGAGATTCTAAGTGAACTCAAGTTACCTATAATGATAGTGCTCAAATTGTAGATGGAAAATGAGAGATAAGTTTTTGAAATTATAGAAGTTGAGAGAGGAGAGCCCAAGATTGAACAATGTGGGATTAAAACCCAACAAGTGAGAGAGAGCCACTTTCCACAATGGGATTGGCCCATGCTTGTGCAAGTTTTGGCTAATGTGCCCATTTCAAATTTGAAAATGGAAATAACTGAATATGGTTGAAGGTTTTTGGGGGGAATTGTGTTTGGCCAAAAACTTCAAACAAGAGAGTTAATGAGGATAGGGGTTTTAATAAATCAATTAAAATGATTTATTGTGCAAGTGGATGGGACATGGGTTAGTCTTAGCATCAATTAGGGATTTAACTAATTAAGCTATTGCTTAGTTGATTTTGGATTTAAATTTGTGGTTTAAGATAAATCAAAGTGAGAGGATATTAGATATTTAATTAAATATATTTGATTTAATTAAATCAAGACTTTAGGAGGTTTAATTAATTAATTTGATTTAATTAATTAAGAGGAACGAATGATCAAATGTGATGTTTAATCAATAATGTTAATTTCGTATGTCTACAAAAGTAAATGAATCATATTTTAATGAATAAAATATCAATCCCATGGGGTAATTGGTGCCAATTATGTGTAGAAATTGGCCCTTTCCCAACTCCTTTGTAAGATTTGATGATTTGATGAATATTTGATCCACTTTGGTTGAAGAAAAATGATGAGCTCCTTGACAAAACCTGCAATAACCTATATATGGTGATGACAAATGCTCAAGAAATGATATGAAATTTCTCCAATGTCAAGATAATAACTTTGCATTCAAATTGTGGATGAAGAATGAGAGGAAGAGTCTCTCATTTATAGATTTCAAATTGGAAGAATGATAAATATTTGAGCAATGTGGGACAAAAGACCAACCAATGAGACAAAGCCACTTGTCCACATGTGATTGGAGGAGGAATGAAGACATTTTGGTCAATGTGCATGATAAATGCTATGAGATTCAAATTTGAAATTTGAAAGTGACATGTTTAGGGGGAAGGGAAATGAATTTAATGTCACTTGGCTCAAGGAAAAAGGACTTGTAAGGTGAAATAAATGTCTTGTTGGAAGAACTAAGTCCACTTGGATTTGAATTCAAATTTGAGGGAATATTCTCCTTTATGCCATGTTGAGAGAAAATAGGCAATTTAATAAATCAAAGTAATTGATTTATTGTGCAAGTTGCATTCTCTAGAGGATGTGACATGGTTTAGGATTAAATTAATCATAGGTTAATCAATTTAATGAGAGATTTGGAGATGTGACAATTTTAACTTAAATTTATGCATCGATTTAAATCAAATTGAGAGGAAGGGTTTAATTAAATAAATATTTTGATTTATTTAACTAAAGGGGATAATGTTAGATTAAATCAAATAAGGTTTAATTTATTTAATTTAATAAAAGGACTTTAGAATTTTATTTTAAATAAAATGAATTATTTAATTAAAGAAAGATATGAGGGTTAATTAAATAAAATTGATTAATTTAATCAATAGGGGAGAATGCCTTAATTAGATAAATAATAATTTATTTAATTAATGGATGAAGAGTGATGATAAGCTGAGAGTATGATTCAGGGCGAAACAGTGTTAGTAATTAGGATCAAGTGTGTCAGTATATTTTCCATGTCTACAATAATATGCAATGATTTAAAGGATGCAATGTTGTAAATGAAAATTTGGAATTGAGCAATGTATGAAATGAAGCACTTTAAGATAGATTTAGTAAAATTCATGAAACATAAAGTCAACCCACTGAAATAGGTAACCAATGCCAACAAACAGAAGCACAAAATTTTTGATTTAGATCTTGAAAAACTGCAATCTAAAATTCCAAAGGGACTAAGATGCTAGGGAGGGCGTCTTAGTCCTAATGAAATTTGAAGGTTTTAGAAGCTGAAAAAAAAAATCACTTAGATAAGGTACTGCAACAAAAAACCAAAGATGGACTAAGACGCCACCAAGGGTTTTTTAGTCCCAATAAGGGTTTTTTGAATAAAATCAGACAATTTTGGGTTGATAAATATGTTCCTAGGTTTCCTACCCAGGGACCTAATGTTTGGAAATAGAAAATTGTGCAAATGAAGGGAAGAAAAAGTAACTAATGACAAGAAATTGGCTGTAAAAGTGGATGCAATTTTTTCAATTTTGAATGCAATAAGAATGTTTCTAGATGCAATCAAGATTATGAACAATGTAGTTTTTTAGTTTTTCAATGAAATGAAATGATGCAATAATGTAAATATGTAACCTATATGCACTTTCACTAATACAAATATAAGAAACCCTAAATGAAATTTTACTAATGCAAAATGCAAGAAACCCTAGATGTAATTTCACTAATGAAATGAGTGCAATGCAAGAATGAATGCAATCTAGATCTAAGACTTTAAAGGACTCCAAATCACAAAAAGAAGAATGTTCAAAGATGTCAGGTTCACCAAAATGAACCGTAAATAAAATAGGATGCGAGGTTACCTCCTATTCTATCTAGGTCATTCAATTATGTCCTAAGAACCATAATTGGATTGACTATCAACTTCACAAGGTGAGTCAATTCTCAATTAGGAGGACCTAGGAAGGGGTTATTTTCATCTTTAAGGGGTTCACCACCAATCAAATGCTTTGAAAAGATAAATGTTGGAAAACACAATGTGATATGCAAAATGACCTAAAATAAGCTAAATAAGAGATACAAATGATGAAATTAAGCAACACCAAGTTAGGGTATATGTACCTAGGAAGTTTAGAGATAATGTGAGGATTCTAAAAATGCAAAGAATCTTCCAAAATATGCCTTGGAGGACTAAGATGCCTAAGATGGCATACTAGTCCCACTTCTATTTTTTGAGGGAAACATAGAATCTTCGGATGTCGGAACCGGATCTGAAAGAATATTTGAAAGCTATGTTTGGGAGGACTAAGATTCCCACAGTGGCATATTAGTCCTGCTCTGAATTTATGAAAAGTCTAAATGTGATCCTGAGCTCCAAGGTTTACACTTGCTTCTTTTCGGATCTCCGGTTCTGAAACTTTTAAATCTGACGTGTAGGTGAGTTGTTGTGAAGACAACAAATTTGTAATGCAAATTTTCAACTTTGGCAACTTTTCACTCCAAGTGATCTTCAAGTCTTCAACCTAGATCTATAAATACAAACACACAAGAGAGGGAAAACTTGTTGACTATTAGTAAATTGGGGTTTGCCTTGGTCAAACAACATAATGAAATAGAATAATGAAGGGAAATGGTGAATAAACAACATACAAGGATACAACTCAGCAAACCCTTGTAAATTCTACAAACTTGTGTGAAATGGCTATAATGGACATGGATCTTGAACCAAAGATATGAACTTGGATTAATTTCTTTCTTGAATCAAAACCCTACATCACAAATATTAGCACAAAAACACACATGATGCAAGAATAGCCTTTGATATGATGCTTGAATCTTGATGATGGCTCCAAATTCTTAATGATTTTCTCTTGAATACTCTTGTGAACCCAATTTTGCTATGATGAATTCTCCTACAACTTGCTTAGATGAAAATGAGTGAAGAAACCTTCTATTTATACTTATTCATGCTTAATATCCTGAAATTACATCACACCAAGCTGACTTATGAATTCAGTAAATGAAGGAGGCTAAATCATGTCTGAATTTGAAATTGGATCCCAAAAATAAGCCAAGGAGGACTAAGATGCCCTAGGTGGTGTCTTAGTCCCAATTATCAAATCTCGAGGCACAAACTCCAAAAAGGGACCCTTTTAGGTGGTTTCAAAATTAGGGTCCCAAGACCCATAGAGGACAAAGTCACCCAAGGTGGCATGTTAATCATAGTCCATAATTTAGGGACACACAAATAGAAACATTAAATGATCATTTATCTTTTGAGGTTTCTCGGGATTTTCCATAAAAATATATAGTTTATTAGGCTTGTGGATGCAAAATAGGAACTAATTAAGCCATAAAGAAGAATAAATAAAGCAAGGCAAGCCCAAAAAAGTGTGAAAATGCAAGGGTATGCATTTTAGTACACTACAAGTTAGCATGCCAATCCAAGGATAATAAGCTACAAAGTTTAGGGGTCACAAGTTGTTGAATTTCAAGAATAGGTTTTTGATCGGAGGATGAGAGGTGGAACTTAGATCTATTTGAGAAGATTCCAATATTTCCATTAGAAGGTGGAAAGCTCCCATAATTCCTTAAAGGTTTGAATTGAATTTTTTTTTTTTTAAATTCCTATAAGTTTATTAATAGAACCTAATGGCCTATCATTTTTTTGACCAAATCAATTCCACCAAATAGAAGAATAAGGAAAGCTTAGGTCATGGTTGAGAGATAGATCAAACCAAATGATCTTTTTTGAGGTGATTTACCAAGCTTTCCAAATAAAATTAAATGGGACTGATCCATGGGTTTTAAAAAAATGTGCTAACAAAAGCTTATCTTTATAGCTAACAGTTGCCCAAGAATAATCAATAGAGCTAGATTGGATTCACTATTTCACTAGATTTTTCCAAGGGGTATCTCCCTCCAAAGGTAAATTCCTTGTGTGTAAGGATCAATGATTCCCAAACCCACCTTTTCCTTCAGTTGGATGCAATAGTGCCAAGAGGAATAAGGAATTCCATTTTTATTCCCCCATTTTTCCTTGTGAACCCCAATCCTATACCTGCGCAAAGACAAGAAGAAAACACATTAATAAGCTCATATGCAAGATAAAACAAGGATTCCCCATGAAATCCATTTACAATGCTCAAACTAGGAAAAATAAGAACAAAACATGAAAATCTAAAGAAATCCTAATTAAGCAAGAAAACTCTTGATCCCATGGGGGAATTGGTGCCAATTGGTGTGTCCAAATTGGCCCTTTCCCAACTCCTTTGTTGCAATGTTGATGATTTGTGGATGATTGAATCTCCTTGATGATATTTTGGCATAACCTTGCTATGAAATTATGAAAATGATGAACAATTCTATGAAATAGGAAAAATTAGCTCTCAATGTGAAGAGAGTAACTTTGCTCAAATTGTGGATGATAGAATGAGAGGAAGATTCCCATTTATAGATTTCCCAATTGGAAGAGAGGGTGAAATTGAGCAATGTGGGATTATTCAACATCCAATGGCCAAGTGCCACTTGTCAAGATTTGAATGGTTGAAGGTTGTGCACATTTTTCTCAATGTGCATGATAAATTCCATTAGATGGAATTTGAAATTAAGGAAATGACACATGAGAGCGAAAAAGGAATGAAATAAATGCCACTTGGCTCAATGCACAAGGAAATGTAAGAGGAGTGAATGCTTTGTTTGAAGGACAAATCCACTTGGATTTGAATTCAAATTTGAAGGAATATTCCTCCTTTATTCCATGTTGAGAGAAAATATGCAATTTAATAAATCAAAGTAATTGATTTATTGTGCAAGTTGCATTCTCTAGAGAATGTGACATGGATTAAGAGTAAATTATTCAAAAATTCATTAATTTAATGAAGAATTAGGAGATGTGACAATTTAAACTTAAATTTGATTTAAATCAGAATTGAGAGGAAAGGTAAATAATTAAATAAATGTTTTGATTTATTTAACCAAAGGGGATAATGTTAGATTAAATCAAATAATGTTTAATTTATTCAATTTGATTAGAGGACTTTGGGGATTTAATCAAATAAGATGAATTATTTAATTAAAGAGGGATTGAGGATTAATTAAATTAAACTGATTAATTTAATCAACAAGGGAGAAAGACCTAATTAAATAAATAATGATTTATCTAATTAAGAGATGAAAAAGTGATGATAAAATGGGAGTATGATTTAGGACGAAGCGATGTCAGTAATCAGGATCAAGTGTGTCGGTATATTTTCAATGTCTACAGTCCCATAAAAAATTCCTAATCAATTGGGTTAATTGGCTGTAGAAATTTTTGGAAGGAAACCAACATGATATGTAAACATGATTAGCAAGCCAAATTTTATTGGCCACTTGGATTCAACCAGCTATGGAGAGAAATATGTTAGTCTGGCTCATGATTTTGGCCTTGATTTTTCTCAAAAATTAGTTCCACATAGTTTTGAGTGAGACTCCAACATCGAAGGGAATGCCCAAATATATAGTGATTGAAACATGCTTTATTTCTTTCCATCTAGAAGGAATCCAAGTAGGATGAGGGTTGGGGTGAATCATTATAAATGCAATGATTTCTTAAGATGCTTAGAATAAAAAATCTATATTATTCTTCATAACTTAAGATGATGATAATGCGAGATGATATGATGTGGTATGATATGATATGTAATTATGTTGATGATTTGATGGATGCAGGGTGAATGCATTAGTGATGTTCCGATTTATTGTCATGGTACCATGTTAGTATGGAAAGAAGATAGAAGAAAAGAGATCCAATCAAGTCATTGAGATGATGATGATTTTCTTACCAGGATTCAAGATTTTCAAAGGGCCTATTACTTTATGTTTGATAACACACCTAGGTACGATGCATCAAGGTATAAAGAACCAGGATGGTGTTGTACCTAGTGTGATGGAACTTGAATCAACAATTAGATAGGAGTATTCATGTTCACACTTAGCATACAGAACCTTATTTAGGATGTAGTTCAGATATTCTAAAACATATCACGCCAAAACATAGGAAAGCAAGCCTCCCTATGTGGTCAACACGATACCTAAAAAACCCTTCCTACAAACCAAACAAAGCACACATGACTAAGTTATTTTACAAGACTATTCTACAAGCACAATAGATAAAGAAGATAATGATCATTTCCCTATTCATTTATCTTTAAACCTATTTTGTTTAGGCATCATCGAGAGGTCCTTGGAATGAGTGTAAAATAAGATAAGTCACAAAGACCAAAGAAAATGTAAACAAGCAAGCTAATGTTCTTCATACCACTAGCCAAGGAAAAAGTACTATGAGATACTTGATGTTTATGTCCATCATGGGAAAGATACATCCTAGGACATGTTCTAATAAGGGTTTTGGTAAGACTGATTGGGTGATAAGATATTGATACTCCGAGTTGATCAACTTGCTTGCTTACTGACCTAGACTTGAGACTTCTGACAATTAGGGTGTTCACTTTTGAACCTGCTAGACTTGCTTCTGATTGAATCACCAAAGGATGAAAGCAATGATTGATTTATTAGGAATGAGATGATCGCGGGTGAAAGCAAGATGAGATAGGTGCACCATTTTGGGTTTTTTCAACTATTTTGAGGCTATTTTTGATATTTCCAATGTTATGAGGCTGTTTTAATTTTTTGATTTTCCATTTTTTTGGTATTTTTGAGATTTACGATGAAAATAATAATTGAAAGACCTATCCCATGGGTCTCGGGAGTTGATCCATAGATTACCTTTGCCTACGTTATATATGCAAAGACCACGTAGTTTGACTAACGACAAACTTGAATCGATGATGACAAAGATGGGAAAATGGATTGCCAAATTGTGACAGACGCCTAAAGGACTAACCTAGGGTGTCTCGAGGGATGATCAAAGATCAACCTTGCCTACATTCAAACTCATAGATGACGTAGTTCGACAAGACAACAAACCGACAAGCCTTAATGATGAATTTTTGAAGACTTTTGAGATTTTTCTGATATTTTTGGTTTTTTTGATGTTTTACAAATATTTTTGGATTTTTTGCTTTTAAGGAAGATCACAAGAATATACACAAATCTGATCCGATGTAGGTACAGGAACATGCCCCCAACATGACGGTATAGACTACTTCAGTAAAGTAGGACAAACTGACCTTGGGAATATGCCAAGTAGTACTAGGGTGGAACATGATACAAGCACAAGGTCAAGCTATCGTACAGATGGAATGTAATGGATAAGTGAGTGTGTGGAAAAGGTCATGAAGATCCTAGTGGATGGAGAGTGCTTTATTTACGCTTGGTACTTATTTGCTAGGTTTTCACCAATGTATTTTCCCAAAGTGCCACCGAAGTGGTTTTCACTAGAGGATAATTTTTTTTCATTACTGTTTTCAATCATTTTTCTAATTGTTTTTTGGATTTTTTTATTTTTTTGTTGTCACCAAATCGCCTGTTTACTAGGTTTTCATCAAGGTGACCATTTTTTCAAGATATTTTTTGATTTTATTGTATTTTTTGGTTCTATACCTTGCAAGATTTTAGGCATATAACTTTTTGAGATGATAGTTGTTCAAGGGCTCCTGTAGAGGCTCACCCTCTGGTGTTGATAACTGGTATTCCCCTGATTTATATCTTGTTGTAATGATGAAAGGTCCCAACCAATTGGGCTCAAATTTTCCTTTGCTTTGTGGATTTGGCAAGTTCTTCTAATTTTCTTTTAGCACTCATTCACCAACTTGGAAGGTGTGTGATAGAACGAGGGTTGGATTGAATCATTCACTGACTCAATGCTCTGGGTCTCACTTTCGATAACCCCTGGAGTTCCTGCCTCCACCAAACCTATAGGTTCCCAAAACAATTTGGCACCCCTGGTTTTTTTTTGCTGCCAACCCTGCTATCAATATCCCAAAATGTTCATTAAGCCTAAATCAAGCATTTCTTGATGCTTCTTTTCCTCTCTGCTCTAACTAGCCCTTAATCAACTAAAGACCAGTCACTCTTCTGTTCTGCCCAACCTTGTTGTAGGGGTGTGAATTTGTTTAGTTGTCTTAAAAATCACTGGCAATAGTGTTCTTGTCCTTGCACAATCATTCTCTCCTCTATTGCTGCCTCAAAACCCTAGGTTTTTAGGAGGGCTTGTAACTATAAGCTTATTTGGTTTCTTATTAAATTATCTCACCCTTCAGCTCGGTGGACACCTGGAACTCAAGGAAGGTTCCCTGACTCAAATTTGGCATTCTTCAAAGTTCTTGTGACTTTTGACCCTCTCAGACCGTGCATAGTTCTAATGCTGATTTCATGGGATTGTAGGGCTTTCCAAGCCTTTTCTTGAACATGCATTGATCTTTCCTTATCCAACAATCATCAAAATGGAAATGCTAAGGGCTCATGCCTCCTGTCAGACCCTTAAAAGATCCCTGCAATCTTTATTCAACCCATATTGAACAGATTTCAACACCCCTGCGTTGGAACAGAGTAAAACAATTTCTTTTCCTAGCCGGGCATGGACAGCTTGCTTAGGGATTAATATTTTTGCATGCTTTTTAAATACCAACAAACTCCTACACCTATTCTCTATACAATAGTGGAGTCAAGTTCCATTTCCAATGAACTCATGCTGAGTACAAAGGCAATGCAGCTAAGACTCCATTGTTCTTTCTTTTACCAGTCAAAACTGAAATTTAAGGAAAAAACACAGCAAATAAAAACCCTACAATGAATAAAAGATAGTTCTACGCTATTTCAATGCTTTAAAAATAGTCTCAGCACATACTACACGGGTCAAGATTCTTTTCAATACATTCTTTTCAGAAAGGAAATAAAAAAAAAATAGAGTAAACTAAAACTTCTACGTAGGAAAACTGATATTCTCTTTTATTCTCCAAAAACAAAGACTGCCATCATCAAAATACCACTAATCTGCTCAAAATTTTGGGCTCCTTCTTCCCAAACCGAAAAAAATCAGTTAGGTTAAAAATTCGAGCTCAAAAGTGGAGAAAAAAACATTTTTTTTTCGAAAACACACTGTGTTTTGCAATTTTCACCAAAACCTAGGGAAACGCCTACAAAATGAGTTTCCATTTTATATTAAATTTACCTAAGGTTCAAAGAGGTCCCCTTACACCTTATCAATGGTGTATAAGACCATTACAAAACAAAAGAAAAAGATTAAGAGCAAAACATTAAAATTACGCTTGTAATCAAGTAGGTGCTCCTGCACCATTCTCCCCCTCTCAACACGAAGATCAAGGACTGGAAGGTGGTATCAGTTTTAGGTCAATGCCAAGCTTCTTGAAATGGTCCTCTTGTACCCATGTAGCCTCTGAGTCAGGTTTGCTCTTCCACTTGATAAGGTGTTCCGTGTATACCTTATTCCTTGTTGCTTTCTTCACCCTGGACTCCAAGACCTTCTCTGCTTGAGCTTTCTCTTGACTTGGAAGGGGTATATTACTGATATCTTTAAGGATTTCCTGACTATTTTGAACTTCATCATAGACTGTACCCTTGTACCTGATCAAATCGGCAACGTTGAAGACTGGAGATATGCCCAAATCCGATGGAAGTTCCACCTTTTATGAATTCTTTCCATACTTAGCGATCACCTTGCATGGTCCTACCCGTTTCATTTACAACTTGGTGGACATCCCCTTCTGCAATCTGGATTTTTTGAGGTGAACCATCACATAATCATCCACCTGGAACTGTACATCTCTCCTTGACTCATCAACTTTGTCCTTCAACTTTTGTGTTGCTGCTATGATTATTTTTTTAACTTGCTCATGAATCTCCGTCATGATTCGAGTGAAGTCTTCTACATGTCCACTCCTATTCTCCATTATTCCAAGTTCTTTGAGCTCACAAACTCCTCTTGGATGCATCCCATACACAACTTCAAATGGGCTTTTTCCTGTAGTCCTGTTCACACTATCATTATATACATATTCAGCTTGGGAAATCACCATATCCCAGGTCTGCCCATATTCCTTTGTCAAGCACCTCAATAGGTTACCTAACACTCTGTTAACCACCTCTGTTTGACCATCGGTCTGAGGATGGTAAGTCGATCCAAATGATAAATTTGTTCCCAACTTGTTCCATAAGGTTTTCCAAAAATGGCTCATGAATTTCACATCCCTGTCCGACACAATACTTAATGGCAAACCATGGATCCTTACTATCTCCCTGAAGAAAAGATGGGCTATGTAACTTGCATCATGTGTAGTCTTGCAAGGGATAAAGTGACTCATATTGCTAAATCTGTCCAAAACTACATAAACACTGTCAAAACCAGTTTTAGTCTTGGGAAGACCCACCACAAAATCCATGCTCACACACTCCCATGGTCTGTTTGGAATAGGAAAAGGCTGATATAACCTAGCATTGCTAGCTCCCCCTTTGGCTTTCATGCAAACAACACACTATTCAACATACTTTTTGACATCTCGTGCTAACTTAGGCCAATAATAAAACCTTTGTACCAACTCTAAAGTTTTGTTAATTCCAAAATTCCCACTAAGACTGCCATTGTGTTTTTCTTGGATCAGATTTTCTCTCATTGATCCTCTTGGGACACATAATAGATTGCCCTTGAATAACAACCCATTTTGCAATGTATACTCAACATATTGACTGTGAAAATGATTTGCAAAGTCTGAACATACCTTGTAGGCTTCAGAAAAATCTTTGTCATCACCATAGAGATCCTTAAAACTTTCCAATCCTATGCTTTTCAGCTGTATCTCTTGGACTGTCAACATCCTCCTGCTTAATGCATCTGCCACTTTGTTTTTCTGTCCCTTCTTGTGCTTAATGGTAAATTTGAAAGCTTGAATGTACTCCATCCATTTCAAGTGCCTATTGCTTAACTTCTCCCGGGTATTGATATAACTAAGTGGTTGGTTATTCGTGAAAACCATAACTCTTTGGGTAGTAAATAATGCCTCCATTTCCTAAGGGACTGCACTAAAGCATAGAGTTCCAGATCATAGGTGGAGTATTTTTGTATAGCTTCATTAAGTTTTTCACTAAAGAAGGCTACAGGTCTACCTTCTTGACTAAGGACTCCTCCTACTGCTACTCCACTTGCATCACACTCAACTGTAAACAATTTATCAAAACTAGGCAATAACAAGATAGGTTGTGTTGCCACTTCTTTTTTCAACTTTTCAAACCCTTTATCAGCTTCTAAAGTCCACTTAAACTTTGTTTTCTGACCACCCTTGATTGTATCTAACACTGGTGCACATATACCACTAAAATTCCTTATAAACTTCCTATAAAACTGAGCCAAACCATGAAAACTCCTTACCTCAGTTGCTGTGGTTGGTGTAGGCCAGTTTAGGATAGCTTCAACCTTACTTGGATCCATCTTTAGGGTTCCTTGGGATACTAAAAAACCTAGATACACAAGTTCTTGTTTGAAGAACTCACACTTCTCAAGGTTGATTGCCAATTGTTCTTCTTGCAGCCTTTTTAGAACCTTCTCCACATGCTTCAAATGTTCTTTTGCTGTCTTGCTGAAAATCAATATGTCATCCAAGTAGACTACCACAAAAATCCCTGTGAAATCCTTAAGCACCTCATTCATTAGCGTCATGAACGTGCTAGGGGCATTTGAGAGGCCAAATGGCATCACTTTCCACTCATACAGACCATCATTTGTCTTAAAAGCTGTCTTCCATTCATCCCCTTCATTAATTCTGATTTGGTGATACCCGCTCTTAAGATCTAGCTTAGTGTAAAATTTTGCACCTCCAAGGCAATCCATTAAATCTTCAATTCTAGGTATTGGGAATCTATACCTAATGGTGATCCTATTAATTGCTCTAGAATCAGTACAAAGTCTCCATTTACCTCCTTTTTTAGTTGCCAAAACAACTAGGACTACACATGGGCTGATGCTCTTTTGAATTAGGCCTTGATTCAGCAATTCTTCCACTTGTCTTGCCACCTCTTGGTTCTACTCTGGGGTCAGTTTGTATGCTGCTTTTTTAGGTAATGAGGCTCCAGGTATGAAGTCAATTTGATGACTTATTGCTCTCTTGGGTGGTAGAGTGGATGGTGTTCCATCACTCACTATGCTCTTGTATTTGTCAAGCAAGTTTTGGACTGTTGCTGGTAACACTGTCCTTTCAGCCTTTTCCTCTTCTTTGGGCTGCATCATGATCACATACCCTTCATTCCCTTGGTGTAGATGCTTGATGAACTCTTTGCCACTGCTCAACATAATATTTGGAACCTTGGACTGCCCTTCATCTTCCCCAATCAATGATTGTAGCTTGAAAGTTTTCCCATCCTTCTTGAATTCTATGGTATTCTCCTTTCTATGATATAAAACACCTCTATCATATTGCCATGGCCTGCCAAGAAGAAGATGGCATGCATCCATGGGTAGCACATCATAAATCAGCTTGTCTTTGTAGCCTCCTATTGAAAATTCCACCGTAACCTGCTCATTCACTAAGACACTTTGCCCTTTGTTCAACCATGTGACTTTGTAGGGATTGGTATGAGGTACCTTCTGCAATTTTAACTTATTTACTGCCTCCTCAGATATTATATTGTCCATAGAACTAGAATCTACAATAACCTTGCATACCTTTCCCAATTTCTTGCACCTTGCTTGAAACAAAGCTCTCCTTTGCTTGGGTTCTTCCTTGACTGGTTGTCTGATCAACACTCTACTAAACATCAGACTTTCACCTACATCTGATTCTATATGACTGATCTCAGGTGTCTTTACACTCATGGTATCCTCTTGTGCATAAGCTACTCTTTTCTCATTGCTAGATGAAGCTTTCTCTGGGCATCTATAAGCTGGATGGCCTAGCTGATTGCAGTTATAACACTTCATGGTGGTAAAGTAAGAGTTACTTTTGCCTGGTCCTCTACCTCTGTTTGAACCTCCTTGAGGTCCTCTTCCTCTATTAAAACCTCCTCTTGATGAGGTTTCACCTCCATGCTCAGTAAGCTTTGATTCACCTTGGTTACCTCTTCCTTGGTAACCTCCACGCTGTCCTTTTTGATCTATGCCTCTTCCTCTGCCCTTTGAGGACTGATCATGCTTCCTTTTATTCCTCTCTTCAATCTTGATAGCTAGCTAATAACATTGGTGGACTATCTTGGGGCTCAGTAAAACCATCTCTTCCTATAAGTTCCACTTCAAACCATTGAGGTATCTAGCCACTTTTAGGTTCTCATCTTCTGCCACATTTGATCTCAAGCAAAGCTTCTGAAACTCTTCAGTATAGGTGTTGACATCTTGGTCTTTTTGTCTTAAACTCTGCCTCTTCTTGTGAAGTTGGATCTCATAATCATCTGGCATATATGCTTCCTTCACCTTAGCAACCATTCTTTTCCAAGTTGTTATGGGCTACTTACCTTCTTTCTCCCTCTCGGTCTGAATAAACTTCCACCATGTTAAAGCTGATCCTCTCAACCTTGATTTTGCAACCTTCACCTTCTGAGCTTCCGTGACTCCATCACACTCAAAGTGATTCTCCATGCCTTCTATCCAATCCATGACTAAGTTTGGTTCCATCTTTCCACTGAATAGTGGTATGCCTTCAAGTGCTTTCCCACTCAAGGCTTTCAATGCCTTCAAGAAAGGCTCCTCCTTCAAAACAGGGTCAGGTTCAGGGGTCTTGTCTTCCTCTGCAACCTCTTCTTCTTTTGGGATTCTTCCCTCAATCTGTGCACTCCTCACTGCTGCCTCCAATTGAGCCAATCTTTCCCTCAACCAGTTATTGTCTTCTTCTTGCTCTTCAACCTTCTTAGCTAGCTCTACATTTGTCACCATCGTGGAAGAATCACTTGACTCACTAGTTGACATACAAGATGATTCCCAAGTCTTTTACTTGCTCTGATACCAATCTGATAGAATGAGGGTTGGATTGAATCATTCACTGACTCAATGCTTTGGGTCTCACTTTCGATAACCCCTGGATTTGCTTCCTCCACCAAACCTATAGGTTCCCAAAACAATTTGGCACCCCTGGTTTTTTTTCGCTACCAACCCTGCTATCAATATCCCAAAATGTTCATTAAGCCTGAATCAAGCATTTCTTGATGCTTCTTTTCCTCTCTGCTCTAACTAGCCCTTAATCAACTAAAGACAAGTCAATCTTCCGTTCTTCCCAACCTTGTTGTAGGGGTGTGAATTTGTTTAGTTGTCTTAAAAATCACTGGAAATAGTGTTCTTGTCCTTGCACAATCATTCTCTCCTCTATTGCTGCCTCAGAACCCTAGGGTTTTAGGAGGGCTTGTAACTATAAGCTTATTTGGTTTCTTATTAAATTATCTCACCCTTCAGCTCGGTGGACACCTGGAACTCAAGGAAGGTTCCCTGACTCAAATTTGGCATTCTTCAAAGTTCTTGTGACTTTTGACCCTCTCAGACCGTGCATAGTTCTAATGCTGATTTCATGGGATTGTAGGGCTTTCCAAGCCTTTTCTTGAACATGCATTGATCTTTCCTTATCCAACAATCATCAAAATGGAAATGCTAAGGGCTCATGCCTCCTGTCAGACCCTTAAAAGATCCCTGCAATCTTTATTCAACCCATATTGAACAGATTTCAACACCCCTACGTTGGAACAGAGTAAAACAATTTCTTTTCCTAGCCGGGCATGGACAGCTCGCCTAGGGATTAATCTTTTTGCATGCCTTTTAAATACCAACAAATTCCTATGCCTATTCTCTGTACAGCAGTGGAGTCAAGCTCCATTTCCAATGAACTCATGCTGAGTACAAAGGCAATGCAGCTAAGACTCCATTGTTCTTTCTTTTACCAGTCAAAACTGAAATTTAAGGAAAAAACACAGCAAATAAAAACCCTGCAATGAATAAAAGATAGTTCTACGCTATTTCAATGCTTTAAAAACAGTCTCAGCACATACTACATGGGTCAAGATTCTTTTCAATACATTCTTTTCAGAAAGGAAATAAAAAAAAACAGAGTAAACTAAAACTTCTACGCAGGAAAACTGATATTCTCTTTATTCTCCAAAAACAAAGACTGCCATCATCAAAAGACCACTAATCTGCTCAAAATTTCAGGCTCCTTCTTCCCAAACTGAAAAAAATCAGTTAGGTTAAAAATTCGAGCTCAAAAGTGGAGAAAAAAACATTTTTTCGAAAACACACTGTGTTTTGCAATTTTCACCAAAACCTAGGGAAACGCCTACAAAACGAGTTTCCATTTTATATTAAATTTACCTAAGCTTCAAAGAGGTCCCCTTACACCTTATCAATGGTGTATAAGACCATTACAAAACAAAACAAAAAGATTAAGAGCAAAACATTAAAATTACGCTTGTAATCAAGTAGGTGCTCCTGCACCAGTGTGTCTCCTGATCTTCTTGTTGTAGCTATGTTTTAGGTGGTTCTCATAGACTTGTAAATGGTTGAGAGCATCCATGCACCTTTCATCTAATAATTACAGCTCATTTAAGCTTGAAACCCGATATTCCTCATCTATAATGAAGTTTTCCCGTGATATTCTTAATGATGGGAGAATGGGGTGGCACCTGTTGGTGTGTGGATGCTGGTGCAATAGGCCCATAAGGCAGGATTTAGCTACAGATGCCAGTCACGACTAGAGTAATTGACTATTTTCTTGAGGATTTTCAAGATAGTTTTGGTTGTAGCTTCTGCTTGGCCATTACCTTGGGGATAGTACGGAGTGGAAAAGTGATGTTGGATATTGAATTTTTTGCATAAGTCATGGACATCGGCAAAATGAGGTAGTTTAGGATGAACTTGAATATCTACTTTCCCATTATGTAGGTCATAGGAATTGCTTCAACCCACTTAGTAAAGTATTATGTGGTGGTGATGATGAATTTGTGGCCGTTGGATGAGGTGGGTGTGATTTTTCTGATGAGATCGAGCCCCCACTATGAAAAGGGCCAAGGTGTAACAATAGGATTAAGCTCTTGACTTGGTGCATGAATAAGGTCTCCATGCTGTTGACACTATAAACACTTTCTGACAAAGTTTTGTGCCTTTGTTTCCATTTTTGGCTAGTAGTATCCAGTTCTCAACAAATTATTAGCCAAGGTCATACCACTTGAGTGTGAACCGCAAATACCATTATGGACCTCAGTTAGAGCAGTTAGGGATTCCTCAGGATTTAAGCAACGTATTAGGGTTCCGTCAATGCTCCTACGATAAAGGGTTTCTCCAATGATGAAAAAATGTAAGGACCTTTTGACAAAGGCTCATTTAAGGTTTGGGGTTATGTCAGCTGGTAGGACTCCTATTCTGAGGTAGGTATAGATGTCATGATACCAAGGATCATCGGGACCAATGATTTTGCATAGGTATTATGAATCTGGTACCTTGAATGTGGGTATGAGAAGCTGTTCTACCAATAATTCATGTTTTGAGACATTGCGAGGGATATCTAGTAAGGATCCAATTGTTTCCATGGCGTTAGTTACCCTTTTATTAGTGCTTGGTATCTTCTCAAAGGTGATATCAATGAACGATTATTTGAGGCTCTCTACTAACTTCTTGTATGGTGTCAGCTTATCATCTTTATTTTGGTATTCACCATTGACTTGGTTGATAATAAGTTGTGAATCTCCATAAACCTTTAGTGACATGATCCTCCATGGTGTTACAATCTTGAGACCTATGGTTAAAGCCTCGTACTTCATAATGTTGTTAGTGCAAGGGAATGCCAATTTGTAGGATCTAGGAATATAATCCCCTTGTGGGGTGATGAAGAAAACACCGGCTCCTAATCCATGTTGAGTGTATGAGCCATCAAAGTAGAGTTTCCAGTGATCGGTTGGGTTAAGATTAAAGGTGGATTCATCTGGAAACTCTGATATGAGTGGATTCTCTGAATAGATTGGAGCTTCTGCCAGTTGATCTGCAATCGCTTTCCCCTTGATAGCCTTGTGGTCTACATATTCAATATCATGACCCACTTGGTTGTTTGTCCTATGAGAGTGGCCTTCGAGAGAAGGTATTTTAGTGGATCTATCTTTGCAGTTAGCTTGATTTGATGAGCCAACATGTAGTGTTTGAATTTTTGGGCTGCAAACACAACTACCAGGAACTATTTTTCTATTGGTGTGTAATTGAGCTCATGCCCTACCATTATCCTGTTGATTTAGTATATCACTCTCTCTCTTCCATTTCATAATGTTGACCTAGTAAAGCACTGAGAGCTGCCATGGTTACTGAAATGTGCAGGATCAACAGTTTTCCTGGAGTAGGTGGCATTAACACTGGTGGCGTGAGTATATATTCTTTGATTTTACTAAATTTCTAATCACAATTGTCATCCCACTTGTATGCTACTCCCTTGTGGAGTAGATGAGAATACAGGATTTGTTTATCTGCCAACTGTGCTATGAATCTTCAGATGGATTGGAGCCTTCCTTGTAGGCCTCTGAGCTATTTTAAGGTCCTAGGTGCTTCCATGTCAAGAATCGCCTTGACCTTGGTGGGATCCACTTCTATTCCTCTCATGGATACTATATATCCTATATGTTTTCTTGATTGCACACCAAAAATGCACTTCTTGGGGTTAAGTCTAACCTTGTGTTTCTCCAATCTATCAAAGATGGCACTTAGAGCTGCTATATGATCTTGTCATTTCCTTGACTTGGCCAATATATCACCCACATAATCCTCCACAGTTTTGTGAATAATGTCATGAAAAAATAGTGTCATGGCCCTTTGATATGTTTCTCCCACATTCTTTAGCCCAAATGGCATCATGTTCCAGCAGTAGGTGCCCATTGGACATGTAAACATTGTCTTATGTTGGTCTTCCTTTACTATCATAATCTAGTTGTACCTTAAGAAGCCATCCGTTAGTGATAGAATCTCGTTTACAACCATCATTTCTACTATCATGAAAATGTTGGGTAGTGGAAATTCATCCTTAGGACACGCTTTGTTTAGGCCTCTAAAGTCATTGTAGATATGGATGCCCCCATTTGGCTTTGAAACTGGCACAAGATTTGACACCCATTCCGGATAATCAATTGGGCATATAAAATTGACATCCAAGAGTTTATGTAATTCCACTTTGACTAGCAAGGCTATCTGAGGGTTCATCTTTCTTAATTTTTTTCTCACTGGCTTTGCCTCTGGGTAGACAGCTAAGTGATGAACCACGACTTCCAGATCGAGGTCCGACATGCTGATATAGGTCCATGCAAATTTCACCTTTCTTTCCCTTAGAAATGAAGGCAACAGTTCCTATTCTTCTATCAAAAGTGATTCAACATAGAAGGTGATGTGTGGCATTTCTTTTGTTCCTAGATTAACAAGATTGCATCATTATGCTAGGATAGCTGATTTCTCTTGATGAAGTGCAATAGGGGGGAGATTGAATCCTTCATTCTTCGATGCCTCAAAGAGGTTTTAACCATTGGATGTGTCCTTTATTTTTACTATTCTATGGTTAGAGAGTGTCATAGTGTGGTTTTCACTCAATAACCCTGAGCTTATTTTCATTCTATTGCTTTTGTGACTGAAGGATTCAATCGTCTCCCCATAATAAGCCTATGTGTCCAGTGTGATGTTGAACCCAACCTTGTGATCTTTGTATTTTACTATATCCCTTAGTCCCATGAATTTTGATAGAGCCTCATCATTTTTTAATATGTCTAGAACTAGTGGTCGTTGTTGGTCGTAATCGATGAGTTGAGGGTAAACAAGGTTTATCTTGTGGGGCTGGTGGTCTGACTCGAAAGATGATGCACTAATCATGAGTAATGAGGAGTCCTCAAAAATCATGGGAACGCCTATTATGGTATCCTCATCATCACTACTGCTACAGACCTCGGTTATGTCGAAGGTGAAATTATCTAGGGGTAGACCTATTGATACAGGTAGTTGAAGAGTGGCTGCCACTAACTGAGGAAGAGACCTGACTGCTCTATTGGGGGTACCTCTGCCATGTACGGTTATACTCAGAGGGGTACATCCAAGGCCAATATTTTTCATTCATCTTTCTACAATGATGGGCTCCAGTCATCCATCACGGTTCCTTCCAAGGCTTTAATTACTATTGTAGCCCATACCAAGCATCATTTGTAGTCCTCTGCTAGCTTCATCCATGCGTAGGGTGGGTGTGGGTCTTTCATCTTAGTATAGTGTGCTTGAAATGTCTCTATCATCCACATTTTTTTGACTTAGATCCCCCCAACAACACAATCTAGAAGGGTCTACCCTAAAAGTGTAGGAAGGTGTTTCAACTGATTGAGGTCATCCATGTGACCTAGGAGATTGAGGTAACTCTCCTACAACAAAAGAATTTTTTCTCATTCTGTAATCTCCACACCCATTATCTTAGATGATGAGCTTGATGTTGGATATATCAGGAATGGAAGGTGTCTCTATCACAGAAGTGGAGGCGAGGTTAGATGGATCCACATATGGAGTGGAGGGGCCTTCATCATTCTTTGGTACTTGGGGAACTTTGTAAAACTTGGCTTCTGAGTTTTTCCAATAGGCAAATGGCTCTAGATCACCATGTATTGTGACCTCCTCATCCTGGTATGAAAATTTTACAGATTAATGAAATGTTGATGCGACTGCCTTCATTCCATGGATCCATGGGAATACTAGGAGGATGTTGTAGGGAAAATCAAGGTCGAGAACCTGACATATGGTTTCCATAGTAGCTGGCCCTACTTGGATTGGGATCTTAATAGTGCCTTCAAACATGCCTTTATTTTTTTCGATGGATTCTTATGAGATTCCCAAGTTCTTTATGAGTTTAAGTGAACAAATATTGATGCTCGCACCTCCATCCACCAACACCCTTTTGACCTTTTTCTTATAAACCAAGACTTGAAGGTGAAGTGCACGATTGTGAGATGGTTGTGTGGGAAATTCTTGATCGGAGAAGGTGAGGAGATTTGGGGTGAGGATGTTATGAAACATAGCCTAAAATTGTTTTGTATGAAGGGTAGCCAAGACAGCGTACACAGGTAGTGCTTGATCAAGGATTTTCTTATGGGCTGAAAAAAATTTCAATAATTCCATGATGGAGATTTGATTGAGGGTTATTTTTAGCTGGTCAATGACGTTATAATAATAGGGAACAAATTTCATATTTGATATGGGGGTCTTAGATTGCTATGATTCCCATGTAATAGTAACCTTACCACCGCATGTGATGACTCCACATTCAACATTGGATCCTTTGATGTTAATGGCAGTGACCATTTCATCTATGCATGCGACAACACCTTCGTATACAAGGTTTTCACTGGCATACTTTTGTTTCCCTTTATTGTTCCCTTGATTATTTCCTTGATTATGATTGGGCATTGGATTCATGTATATTTTGAGATCTTGATTTCTAGCGGGTTGTTCGACATTTATGAATTTGTCCTCAATGAGATCCTGGATGATGTTTTTCAATCTCATTCAATTTGTGGTTGTGTTCCCTTTGATTTTATGAAAATCACAAAGGAGATTTCCATTGTACCTTGGTGGTTTTGTCATGGACTCTACATATTTCTCTAAATTGGAAAGTTGTTTAAGGTTCTCTTTAACCAGTTTCTTCAGTATAAATTTGATTGGCTCCCCAAGGGTTGTGAACTTCCACTTGGGAGGATACTTGTTTCAGGGAGGTGGTCCTCCTTGATTTTTCAGATTATTTATTTGATTGTTTGGAACCAGTTGTTGTTGTTCCATAGTATTAGTTTGCACATTGTTGTGGTTGTGATTTTGTGGTTGATGATGGGTTTGAGTATTTTGCTTGGGAGGATTGATGACAACCTTAGCATCAACCACTTCATCATTTCTAACATTTTTGTTCCTTGACCATGTGTGAGGTTTATCATTATAACTAGTGGATGGGTGATTAGCCTATTGTGCAGGAAACGTTGATGTGCTCCCTTGCACAGTGAGGGCTCTTTCGATATTGATCGCCTTTGGGATCAATTGATCATATGTTGTGATGCATGTATTTTTAGATAGAATGCCAAGTTTTTGTCTAGATTGGCTATGATTGTGAAATTTTTTTGCTCTTTTGGCATGGTCCACTTGCTTTGATTAGCCTTGGATCACCATCTTTGCAAGAAGGAGGTGAATATCTCTCATTTTCTTTGTTTCAGCTTTGATAGTTCCTCTAGACTAACATCCATCCCCATGTTGAATGCATAGTTTTTGATAAATGCATCCACAATTTCCTAGAATTTTTTGATGCCTGTGGGTAGGCAAGAGAACCATTCCATGGTAGGACCAGTCAGACTCTGAGGCAATAGTTGCATTAGATACATGTCATCATATTCAACTTCCATTCAATGCACTTGAAATTCCCTGACGTGATTTTTAGGATTTCCTGTCCCATTATACTTATCAAATTTGGGTATTTCAAATCCCTTTGGGAATGGTATCATTTTAAGACTTCTATCAAAAGGATAGGGGCACCAATTTCTTGACGTTCTGGTTGTTTTTCCTGACCAGAGGTCCAACACTTGTTACGATAGTAGTTTGATCTATGTTGCAACATCGTTTTATAGATCAAGAGGTGGGATGAATGTGTTTTGAGGTATTCACGATGTTTGATTGATGGGTGGGGTATTGATGGGGGTTTTCTGCAAACTTTGTTGTGCTTTTGAGGCCTGCTGATATGCCTACATTTGTTCCAATAATGCTTATTGTTGGTCTTGTTGTTGTTGTTCCAACAAAGCTTTTTGTTGGTCCTACTCATGTTGTTCCCACAAAGCTTGTTGTTGGTCTAGCTACTATTGCACAAATAAAGATTGTTGTTGGTCTAGTTTTTGTTGCGCCAACAAAGCTATTTGTTGGTCTAGCTGCTATTGCGCCAACAAAGCTTGTTATTCTGCTTGAAATTCTTGCAGGCCTTGTTGGTATGCTTGTTGGTGGATTTCTTGTAGTTGTGCATGGTACTGTGCTTGCGCTTGTTCACCCTATTTTTGAGCTTGAACTTGACCCTGTGCTTGTTGGGTTGCTTGTGTAGCTTGTGCGGCCTGTGTAGTTTGTGTGGCTTGTGCGGCTAATTGCATTTGTGCTTGCTAAGCATCCAACTATGCAACTTATTGATTTTGTTGAAGTACCTTTGGTGAGTGGATTTTTGAACTGCCTAAATCATGGTGATGAATGAATTAGTCATGTTGACTTTTGGTGGAATCAACGGTGGATTGGGAATGGTGTTAACCATTGTGGTGATTAGAACAGTTGTGTTGGTGATTGGTATTTGAGTTGTGGATGGTGCAATCGAGATACTTGGTCCCTGGGAAACCATGCTTTGAGATATTTGGGGAATGGTGGATTTTTTTACCGTTGTGATGGCTTGAATGGTTTCCATCTATTGTTACAATACTGATGGAAAAAGGAGGGGGTTCGATGTGATGCTTAGATTACTTTGGTTTGAAAAATTGGGGATGGGTAGGGGGGTAGGCCCAACCCAAGAGGTGATAAGGATGTGAGAGGTAATGGATGGAATGGTGGTGTGTTCCCTTTGAAAAGTGATGATGAAGAAGGATCAATGACTCTCTCTCTCTTGAATAACCCACCCTCTCCTTGTGAAATCATGGAAGAGAAGTTTGTATATTCAGCGGATAGATTGGCTTTGTATGAAATGAGGATGAGTCCAAATGATTATGGAAAGAAAGTGGAACATATGGGTGTAATTAATTTACCAGGATGGATTTATCCGGTGTGGTGTTGATGTTTATCTCTCTATTGTTTATAAGGTGATTCTTTTGTAATTCGTGAAACATGGCACTTCCCTTGTTAACAACTGGTGGGGTTGAAGCGATTGTTGATATGACTTTGGGAATATCTTGAGTGATGTTCGAGAGTGGTATTGGAGGTATGCTCACAAGAGGCCTTTCCATATTGGTACTCATGTCAACATCAAAAGGGATTTTGGCCCCTTTTAACACATGTATATATATAGAGGGATTAAGTTTCAACATGGCGTTGACGATTCTATGATTCTCAAGATTTTGAACCATTTAAGTCATTTCCTCTTGTGTCATTCCTAAGTCATCACCGATAATGTCCTCTATATGACCCTCCTTTAGAGGGTTTTGTGATGGTAGAGAGGAGTTGTTTGGAGGGTTGCTTGATTCCACTAGATTCTTCTCGGGGGCCATTTGACTTAGGTCACTTCAAGTTGATGTTTCTTTAGTGATTTCCATGTTCTTGTATTGGGATCTTGTTTGAACCATAAAATAGATCGTTTGATCTTGATCTTTTTAGGTACAAAAGAGAAGAACTAGGAAATTCTAAGGATCAAAAAGTGATGATGGGGATGAAATATGGATGATGCGGGTGACTAAAACCCTTGAAGAACCTTGGGGGGAGGAGATGCTAAAGTTTTTAGGACTTTAATTGATTTGATTTTGATAGTTTGAATAAGTGTGTTAAGCCAAACAAGATGATGATGCACTTGTAAACCCTAGGAAGTTGTGTTATCCTAGAGAAAACTCATTTGAGAGGGTGATTTGACTAAGTGTGTTTAGCCAAATGAAGTGATTTTGAACTTTTAAACCTTAGGAAGCTGTATTATCCTAGAGGTAAATTCACTCAAGAGGGTTGTTGATCTGACTAGGTGTATTAAGTCAAACAAGGTGATGATGATTTTGCCTATAATTTTAGCATGAATGATGTTTCAAAGTTCTCAAGAGTTTGTTGGTGAAATGGAATTTTATTTTGATGATTAAGAGATGGATGGGAGTGACCGATTTTGATCCTAAACTTGACATAGACAAGACTCTTTCTTATAAGACGTTGGTATTGAAGAACATGCCATACTTCTAAGTAAGAAAAGAAAACCTTTGAAAAAGAGTTGGATTCTGTTGATAATAAAACTCATACAAACTTGGGTTGTTCTTTGAGGCATTCCTATAGAAATTATAAACCAATCTTTCCCTAAGAAGCCTTTCAAGATGCTCCTCATGAGATTTTGGGCTAATCTTTTTGAACCTTGGTTTTTGGATTTTGATTTTATAGGAAATCATTTGAGAGAACACATGCATGAGGTCCAATTGTATTTATCTTTTTTTAATGAGTTCCTTTTACCAAAAATAATTTCTTGATTGTGATTTCAAACTAAATTTCTATGTCTCAATTCTCTTCCATTCCACAAGGTCCATTATGCAAAAATCAAGGTTTCAAGAGCACAGTTTCCTAGGTTGAACTTAGTGAAAACAAATGATGATTAAACCAAAGCACTTAGAAACCTCTAAGGATATAATCCCTAGGGCAAGCAAGAGCACTTAGATTTGTCAAAGGATATTTGTTTCCTCCAAAGGGTTTGAAATTTGAAACTCTTTGTGAATGTTTCGAGGACCAAGCAATGTATTTTTTGATTCCAAGCACATGTACAACCCTTGGATGAAGAGACAATATTTTTTTGGGTTTCCACTTGGATAAATCTAGCTACGCATATTCAGTGCAAATGATTAGATGCTTGACCACATAGGCTCCCCTTATAGTGCACTTTCTTCTCAGGTCAATCAAGCATCAGTATCCATGAATCTCCCATGGCATACATTTCACCTCTACAACAGAACCACATGTATACGTGGGGAGGCTTCAAAGGACATGACCTTTTACACCAACAAAATAGTTAAGGATTTGTCCTTTACTAAAAAAGGGTTTTAATTCAAACTTTCCATTCGTAGGAGTTGACCCATGTCGCGAGAGACCATTGTTACCCTTATCGTTGGAGCCAACCGCGTGATACTGGATTTTGTTCAGGTACCCACTTTTATATCCCGGCTTGAAATACACTTGTCCTTAGTGTGTTACCGGTTGGTTCACTCCCTTGGGTGAGTACATTTTCCCACAAGGCAGGCCTGCTAAGATAAAAAAAAAGTGAGAAAACATATTCGTAGTTTGATCAACCTTTGTTTAGAAACAAAGGGAGAAGACATGAAATAAGCTTACTCACACTTGCAAGATGTTTTGTTCAATTTTAAACCCAAAATGAAAAGTGGAGGTAATTGTTTTACTCAACTTAAGATCACCAAAAGAGTTTTTGATTCTCAAGATCATCATGAGGCATGAGAGAAGTGCATACATCCTTTTGATGATATTATTTTGAGTAAAAAATTACAAAGACAAAACAACACTTATTCTTTTTAAATCCACAAAGAAAAAGTGAGTTATTTTTATAGCACCAAATCAAATGTGGAATTTTCCTTGTTCAATTGTTAAACCTTAAACCAAATCCAGTAAATTGTTTCTAAGGTTCTTTTTAAGCCTTTTGTTTGCAAACTTTGAAATAAAATTTGTATTGTTCTTTTTAGAGCCCTAAAGGAAATTTATTGTTCCCTAAAGCATAAAAGATGACGAATTTCTTAGGAGAGATTGAGAACTCTCTAAGAGTGTTAAAAAACACTAGAGTGTTTAAAAACACTTGGAATAGGATCAAAATGGTGTCATAATATAGCCCTCCATTTTTCTTTCCTCCTTGCCCTAACCTACAAAATGATTAATACCAAAACATACAGAGACAATAAATAAGTTAATGACTCAAAAAACAGAAAACAAAATGGCACATGTTAAAAAAAAATCAAACTTGAACTTTCCTGTGTCACCCAGTGGTGCAATCAGCAAATACGGCATAGTTTATAAATCCAACGGTGCAATATAGCACCGCATGTTAAGTGAGCACGATGCTCTGCAATAGACAAATAGCACAAATGTGGTGTAGTTTAGAGCGTGGCACTGTTTGCAGATTTAAAATTTCTAGGCGGGGAAGCAAGTGCGACAAAGTTTGAGGTTGGAGCGGTGTGATATAGTTTTGTCAGACTGATAGCAGTTCAATATGGTGTCACCGGTCTGTAAGCAACGTAGTTTCCTACAAGCACAAAAATATCAAAAACTAAAGAATTTTGGAAAAACTTGATGAATTTCTCCAATCAGGCCCTCCTTCTAGCACCAAAATTGAACCCCAATCCTATAGCTGCACAAAGACAAGAAGAAAACAAATTAATAAGCTCATATGCAAGATAAAACAAGGATTCCCCATGAAATTCATTTACAATGCTCAAAATAGGAAAAACAAGAACAAAACATGAAAAGCTAAAGTAATCCTAATGAAGCAAGCAAACTCTTGATCCCATGGGGGAATTGGTGCCAATTGGTGTGTCCAAATTGGTCCTTTTCCAACTCCTTTGTTGCAATGTTGATGATTCATGGATGACTGAATCTCCTTGATGAGATTTTGGCATAACCTTGCTATGAAATTATGAAAATGATGAACAATTCTATGAAATAGGAAAAATTAGCTCTCAATGTGAAGAGAGTAACTTTTCTCAAATTGTGGATGATAGAATGAGAGGAAGAGTCTCTCATTTATAGATTTCCCAATTGGAAGACAGAGTGAAATTGAGCAATGTGGGATTATTCAACATCGAATGGCCAAGTGCCACTTGTCAAGATGTGAATGGTTGAAGGTTGTGCACATTTTTCTCAATGTGTGTGATAAATTCCATTAGCTGGAATTTGAAATTGAGGAAATGACATGTGAGAGGGAAAAAGGAATGAAATAAATTCCACTTGGCTCAATGCACAAGATCATGTAAGAGGAGTGAATGTTTTGTTGTAAGGACAAATCCACTTGGATTTTGAATTCAAATTTGAAGGAATATTCCTCCTTTATTCCATGTTGAGAGAAAATATGCAATTTAATAAATCAAAGTAATTGATTTATTGTGCAAGTTGCATTCTCTAGAGAATGTGACAAGGATTAAGAGGACTTTAGGGATTTAATCAAATAAGCTGAATTATTTAATTAAAGAGGGATTGAGGATTAATTAAATTAAGCTGATTAATTTAATCAACAAGGGAGAAAGACCTATATAAATAAATAATGATTTATCAAATTAAGAGATGAAAAAGTGATGATAAGATGAGAGTATGATTTAGGACGAAGCGATGTCAATATTCAGGATCAAGTGTATCGGTATATTTTCAATGTCTACATTCCCATAGAAAATTCCTAATCAATTGGGTTAATTGGTTGTAGAAATTTTTGGAAGGCAACCAACATGATGATATGTAAACATGACTAGCAAGCATAATTTTATTGGCTAGTTGGATTCAACCAACTATGGAGAGAAATATGTTAGTCTAGCTCAAAATTTTGGCCTTGATTTTTCTCAAAAACTAGTTCCACATAGTTTTGAGAGAGACTCCAACATAGAAGGGAATGCCCAAATATATAGTGATTGAAACATGCTTTATTTCTTTCCATCTAGAAGGAATCCAAGCAGGATGAGGGTTGGGGTGAATCATTATAAATTCAGTCTTGTGCATGGCCAATTTAGACCCAAAAATGACACAAAACAGGTATGAGGTATCAATGATATTATTCACCTCATCCTCAAAATTTTGAATAAACAACATATTATCATCTTCAAAATGAGATTTGAGAGTAGTAGCATTATTTGGTAGGGAAATCCCATGGATAAGGTGATTGGAATTAGCATGGAGAATAAGATAACCAGGGGCATAAACAACAAGGACATAAAGATAGGGGGAAAGGGGAAACCTTGGTGAATTGATCTTTACAATGAGAATTGAGGGAAAAGGGAACCGTTAATGGCTAATCTTGCATTGGAATAAATGAATAGAATTTTGATGTGATCACCAATTTTAGGACCAAACCCAAGCCATTTCATCATGTCAAGGATGAAGGGCCATCTAATGTGGTAATAATATTTATCAAAATCTAAATTGACAATAAGAGCATCAAGGATAGTTTGTTGGGTCCATTCAACAGTCTCCCAAGCTAGCACGAGATTGTCAAGGATAAATCTTCCTCCCAAGAATCTAGTCTGTTCAGGTCACACAATCATTTGGGTAATGGGTTTTAATCTATGAGCCAAAGCTTTTGCTATAATTTTGTAGGAGGTGTTAAGTAAGGTAATGGGAGGCCAACCAGCCATGGTGTCTTCATCCTTACCTTTAGGAATTATTTTGATAAGGCATTGATTAATAATGGATCCCAAAGAACCAATTTCAATACCTTCAAGATACACATAGTAGAAGTCTTCATAAATGTAAGACCAGAAGGCTTTGTAGAATTCAACTAGTAGACTATCCATACCTAGGCTCTTTTCAACAACCATAATATAAAGGGATTCATCAAATTATTCTATGGAAAGAGGTTTGTCAAGAAAGCTATAGTAATCCTTATAAATGTTATGGGGAATAAACTCAACCACACTATCTTCAACAATGGATATTAGAGGATCATCTTCTATTTCATCAGTGAACAATTGTTTATGGTATTCCAAGAATGTTTTCATGATGTTCAAGTGGTTGTTTAGAGGGGTACCATCAATATATTTAATGATATAAATTTTCTCTCTTTTTTGCTTATGTTTCAGAAATTGAAAGAAGAATTTGGAGCCTTGATCACCATATTTAATCCATTGGAGATGAGAATGAACTTGTGCCCCCTTACCTTTGTAAACAAACAATTTTCCAGGACAATGTTCAAAATGAGCAATAGATTGTTGTATTGAAAGGTTATGGGGGTTGGAAGCAAGCAAATACCAACCACAAACAAGTTGCCCATTGAGATTTTTTTCAAGCCTTCTTCATTTTGTACCTGCTTTTCAGCCATACTCATGAAGAAACTAAGTACATCGAGTGATAGCTCTCTCCCTCCAACTAATCCACCTATCTTATTGGGGTTTTGGCTCTGCATTCTAGGTGGCTAGAAGACCATCAATGTAATCTTATTGTTGGAGGTGAGTCACATTGAGCTTGTAAGGGAGGTCTTTAGGAAGGGCTGACGAATTAGAGAAGGATAGAGTGGTGAAGATGGGGAAGTGTTTAGAAAGGGTGGTTGCAAGGTCAAGTTGAACTAAAAGACCCATCAAGGAAGGTAAGATACAATAGTTGGGGGAGATATAAAATCTATCAAGACAACTCATCTTTCTCAAAAGACCTTCACGATAATTGGACCAAGTGTACTAATGGGGCATGTGGAGGTATTTTTACCCAAAAGAGGATCATAAACACCTAGCACATTTCGAGTAAGAGTCCAAGCATCAAATTCTAGTTGAGATAAGTGCAAAGGAATTTCCTAACTATGGTCAATGGGGTGATCCACCATGTTGAAATCACCCCCTAACACACATTCTATGTTGGGGAGGGAAAGACACATCCATTCCAATTGTAAATATCTTTCTAAGGATTTGTTGGGGGTATAGACTGAGTAGAATCCATATAAGGTCCCATGAATAATAATAGTACCCTAAATGCAATAGTTATTTGGGTCACTCCCGGAAGCAACCACATGTTAAGCAAGCCAAGGGGTAAGACGAAGGATAGCACCACTAGAACCATCACGATGATTGGTGTGGAAGAAGAGGTCATCTTTCTAGATGGAAGAAAGAGTTGTTCGATGTTGTGGTTGAGTTGCTGATATGTGGTTGTGATTGATGTCAAAACTATTAGCAATAATTTCTTTAAGACTGTATATGTCAAGTATATTGAGAAAATTGTAATAGAATATGTTACAAGTTATCTATGAAGCAGTGAAGATCAATATGGTAGAAATTTTAGTATTTTGATAGCGATATTTTGTGGATTAAAGGGTTCATTTTCAATCCAATCTAGTTTCTACTCCGAAATTTTTAGAGGTGCGCATAAAGATTTGAGCAAGTTATAAGATTCTATGTTCTGACAACAATTTTTTTATTGCAAATGGTGTTCATGGAAGAAGATAATGGGTATATGATAATCAGATTTGTTGTGTATGTTATTATGGTGTTCATGGATGTTTCTAGATCATGTTATATATGTGTTGCATGTCCACATTGATCATTGTGCTTGCGATCCGATATTTTCTCTTGCATGTTTATTTTTTTCATTTTCATGGTCGACAAGGTGTTTGAAGTGTGTTGTGGATCTTCGAGGAATAATATTTGAAGGTGTTTTATTTTCAAGAATTTTTTTTTGGGTCTCTACTATGTTGTGGCCGACCTTGGTTGATGTGCATTGATAATCTTTATTGTTTTGGGCCGACATTTTGCATTCATTCTATTATTTTGTTGAAGTCGACATGAAGCAATGTAATTTCTTGTTGCGGATATATATAAGTGATTGTTTCTTCATTTGGTATGTATGTGATGTGTTAATTGTGTGATTTTTATGTGTCAAAAAGGTTTAGATCATTTGAAGGCAGAGCAGAGTGTGAAGAAGAGTGAAAGAAAGTGAAGAAGTGTTCATGTGCTTAACCGAAACTGTACTCAAGCATTAGCAGATGCTACTTTCTTAGTTCAAATTGTTCAGATGGATTTAATCTAAATATTTTCTATAAGACACTAAGTCTTCCTTTGAGTAGTGATCTCTAGGAAGTGTGCCTAAATACATGTGCATTCCTCATATATTCTTCTTATACTTTTAACAGGCTATAACTTGTGGATTAACCTCCACCGGTGTTTTTCCCCTAACAGAGTTTCCATGCAAAACTTTTTTGTGTTGTGTGTTTTTGATGTGTTGTTGATTCATGTTTTCACTATTATTAATCAGATATGAGAATAAAGGTTAATAAGTTTAATAAGTTTGAAATTTTGTGACAACTGATTCACCCCCTCCTTTCAGTTGTCTTCCCTTGTGTTGCCAACAATTGTTATCAAAGAAATTTCCTTGGAAGAAGTTTAACAGCTTGAGGTGATCCGAGATAGTGACATACAAGAAGGATAGTTTGAGATTTGATGGAACAAATTATTATCTGTGGATGAATCAAATGGAGTGTCGTCTGAGATACATTGGTGAATCCTACTAGAACATTACATGCAATAGGTATGTTATTCCTCAGAATGGTCCTACTACTATTGTTGAGATTAGGGATGTTGAATATAACATCAGGGCTAAGGAAGCATTGTTGAGTGCTTTGAATGATTCTAAGATGATGAATTTTATGGATTTGAGGTCTGCTTATGAGATCTGGAAAAAGTTGGAAACTTTATATGAAGGTGATGCTAATGTGAAGATTGCTAAGCTATAGATTCTAAAATGAAAATATGAATTGTTGAAAATGGGTAATGATGAGAATATTGCTACTTTCATGCAAAGAGTGAATGAACTTGTGTGTGGTATCAAATGTGCTGGCGGACAGGTGGATGAATCAGAGATTTTTGATAAATTTCTTAGATCCTTGCCTGATGCATACAAAATCAAAGTTGCAGCCATTGAGGAGCTTTGAATTGTGACAAATATAACCAGAGATATGTTGGTTGGTAAACCTACTGCTTTTGAGTTGAGTGAATTCGGTGATGCCCCTCTGAAGATAGAATCTGCATTTAAAGCTACTACTTTCGGGAGAGACAAGCAGAGATATGATCCAGGTGAAAGTTTTTCTAGAAAGGTATTCAAATCTGAGGAAGAAATGAGATAGATTGAAGAAGAAAAAAGAGAACTGAATGAGCTTGAATCACTTATTGTCAAAAGGGAAGCTAGAGGAGAAGGTAAGTATAAATGAAAATTTCCTATTAATTTTTTTTCTTGCAATAAGATAGGTCATTTTGCATCAAGGTGTCTAGAAATATCTCCCAATCCAAGACATTACAAGCCTAAATTTAAAAATAAGTGTTACTATGTTGTTGATGAAGGTGTGTTAGATGATGAATCTAACAAAGGGAATGTAACTGAAAATGAGTTTTTATTTACTGCTGTGATCCTAATAAAATGCTACTTCCAAATGTGAGATGCTAGATGAAAACCATTAATGCAATGTGAAGAAGTAACAAGATAAAAGGGCACCTCAATAAGATTATCCTAAGAAAATGGAAAACATAGAAGTAAGATAAACAAATTGATTGCTGTTATACCTTCATGTTGTTGCTTCCTTGGTTGGCCCTTTGATGCTTCAAGAATTGTGTGCTCCTTGGATGGAAATAGGATTGAATGGATGCAAGATGAATTGATGCAATATGGATTGATGATGTGAGTGATATAATGGATGGGAGCTTGAATGGAAATTTTGCAAGAGTTTTGTTGCAAAAGACTTGATTCTCTAAAATGATGGAATTGAGGGGATATTTATAGGCTAATTGGAATTCTCTAGAGAATTCAATGGTTGGGATTGATCCAACAAAGATCAAGATGAAGGGCTATGGTGAGTTGAGGACTCACAAGCCCCCACATCTTGACATGTGGAAGGTGATATGTCTTAGGGTGGAGTGATGTGGAAATGAGGTGGAAGGGAAGTACATGAGATGGATGAAGGACAAGTACCTTTCAGGTACCTTGGGGGATGAGAAGATTTCCTCAAAAAGGAACTTCTTGTCCCCAAATGAGGATGAAATAGACTTTTGAAGAATTTTAGAATTCCTCAAAAATCTCCATGGGAAAAGGGAAAGTGTGTGGGAGAAATAAATGTAAATTAAAAATTTACATTCAATGGAGATTTTATTGGATAAAAGGAGGTCTCCAAAAAGCTGGAGATTTGTCACATGTGGGTGATGTGACAAGTCCAAGGTTCTAGAAGCCTTGGACACATGTAAAATGACATGTCATATTTGCATGGGGGATGAGGAAGATCTTGGGAAGACCAAAGTGAATTAAAAATTCACATGGGGAAGAGAGGAACCTTGGTTAAATAAATGTGAATTAAAAATTCACATGGGGAAGGGAGTCCAGGCTAAAAATGGTAAGTGGGAAGGTTGACCAGAAAAGGTAAGCCAAATGTGGCTAATGATTTTGATTAAGGTTGTGCAAACACATGATTAAGATAATTAATGAGGGATTAGAGGCAAGTGGGAGATTATGGAGGATGTGACACTTAATCTTGATTAAGTGGTGCACATCCTAATCATAGATTAATTAATTTAATCCGGATTAGAAGAGGGTTATGGAGAATGTGACAAGGAGAGAGAAAAAGAGGAATTAAAAATTGGTTTTTAATCCAAATAGGTTAAATGACTAAATTAAATAAGTTTTCATGTTTATTTAATTTAGAGAAGGAAAGGGGGTAAGGTAAAGTATTTAATTTATTTAATTACATACTTTAGGAACCTTAGGCTGAAAATGAAATAATGATTAAATAAATTATTTAATCACTATTTAATGAACTAGATAAATAGAGTAGATGATTTTGATCATATGGAAGTGATCGAATTTGGATGTCTACAACTGCTATCAAGGAAAATAACCCTGTGTCTATGGAATCTGCTAGTTGTACAAATTTGGAGAAAGCTCTAGCTGCTCAAGCTGAAGAAAAAGATGAATGGGTAATTGATAGTGGATGTTCACATCACATGACAAGCGATAAAAGTAAATTTGTAATCCTGGAGAAGTATGATGGTGGTGTTGTAACACTTGGTGATAATAATGGTGGTATAATCCATTGTAGAGGATGTATTTCTTTTGATGGTAAGCATAATACTGATGATGTTCTTTATGTTGAAGTTTTGAAGCATAATCTTTCGAGTGTTGGAAAGATGGTTGATAAGGGATACAATCTTTAATTCAAAGATGGAAAATGTAGCATACTGGGAAGTTCTAGAAATGTGATTGCTTTAGGTACTAAAACAAAAGGTAACATCTTTCATCTAAATGTTGCTAGTAAAAAATTTCTTATTGCTCAAGTTGATGAAAGTTGGTTGTGGCTTAGAAGAATATGTCATGTAAACCTTGGCAATATTATAAGGATAAGTTCCTTACAGGCTGTGAGATATCTTCCTAAGTTGGTAAAGCCTACTAATACCATATGCAAGGAATGTTAGTTAGGCAAAAAAATAATAATTTCATTTCAGGGAAAACAACATTCTTTAAATGAATTGTTGGAGCTTGTGCATACTGACTTGTGTGGTCCTGCTAGAATTGGAATTCTACAAGGTTACAGGTACTTCATGTTGCTTATTAATGATTACTCTAGGATGACATGGGTTACTTTCTTAAGGGAGAAATTTGAATCTCTAGAAATTTTCAATATCTTTAAGGCTATGGTTGAGACAGAGACAGGTTTGAAGATTAAGTGTCTAAGATCAAATAAAGGTGGTGAATTTACTTCTGGTGAGTTTAATTCTTTTTGTGAAGAACATGGGATAAAGAAACAATTATCTGCATCATGGACCCCTCAATAGAATGGAGTTGTGGAAAGGAAAAATAGGATAGTTCCAGATGCTGCTAGAACTATGATGTTGGAAGGAAATGTCCCTCATATCCATTGGAGAGAATTTATGAGTATTATTGTTTCTATCCTTAACCAGATACAAATGAAAGGCAATACTGGTAAGACTCCTTTTGAGTTATGGTTTCATCATAAGCCTATTGTTAGATATTTCAAAATATTTGGGAGTAAATTCTATATCAAGAGAGATGAAGATATAGGAAAGTTTGATGCTAGAAGTGATGAAGGAATCTTTCTTGGTTATTATACTAAGAGTAAGGCCTATTGGTGCTACAACAAGAGATTGAAGAAAATGGTTGAAAGTGCAAATGTTAAGTTTGATGAAGACATTACTAGACCCTCTAGAACCTGTGCATATGATTTTGATGATCAGAATGACAGTACAAAAAAGAGTCAGACTTCAAATGAAGTACAGATTATTCTCATGAATCAAGAAGACTAAGAAGAAGGAGAGACTAGTGAAAGTACAGAAGAGAGATCATAAGAGCCTAAAATTCAAGAACACTCTAAGACTCCAAGGTACGTGAGATTAAATCATTCAAAAAATCAGATTATAAGAGATAAGAACAAAGGTGTCCAGACTAGCAGAAGAATTCTAGAAGAATATTATTTAATTTCAAAGGTTGAGCCAAGTAATATCAATGAAGCATGCAAAGATGAACATTAGATTGAAGAAATGAAATAAGAACTACATAAAATTGAGAAGAATAATACGTGGATTCCTATTCCTATACTGAAAGACAAAAAATTAATTAGAACTACATGGGTCTTTAGAAACAAACTGAATGAATAAGGCGAAGTTATCAAAAACAAAGCAAGGCTGGTATGAAAAGAATACTCTCAGACAGAAGGAATTGAATTTGAAGAAAATTTTTCTCATGTTGCTAGAATTCAATTTGTGAGACTATTTCTTGTTTATGCTTCTTACAAAAGCTACAAATTTTATTAAATGGATGTCAAGTCACCATTTCTAAATGGTGAATTAGAGGAAGAGGTGTGTATTGAGAAACCTGATGGATTTCAATTGACTGATTAGGGAGATATGGTTTTTCGATTGAAGAAATAATTATATGAACTCAAGCAATCCCCTAGAGCTTGGTATGCCAGATTGGATAGTACTTGATGAAGCTTGGATTTTAAAAAGGTACTATTGATATTAATCTATATTTCAAGATTGATAATGATAAAAAAAAATTGTGGAAGTCTTTGTTGATATCACTTTTGGATGAGATGATGGTTTGTGCATGAAGTTTTCTAATGAGATGCATAATGATTTTGAGATCTCAATGATTGGAGCTCATTGAAATTCTTTTTGGGATTGCAAATTAATCAGGTAGATAAAGGGATATTTATATCTTAGTCCAAGTATGTGAGATAACTGTTGAAGAAGTTTGATATGGAAGACTCAAAACCAATCCGTACACCCATGGTGACCAGATGTAAGTTGACACAAGATGATGATTCTATGAAAGCAAATCAAACTAGATACAAATCAATGATTGGTGGATTGCTTTATTTGACTCAAACTAGACTTGATATCATGAATTTTGTATGCATTGTTGTTAGATTTCAAGCTGATCCTAAGGAATTTCATGTGACTGTTGTGAAGATAATTTTTAGATACTTGAAGGGAATAGTTGATTTTGGCTTGTGCTATCCTAAAGATGATGATCTTACTTTAAGTTCCTTTAATGATGTTGATTGGGTAGGAGATGTAAATGATAGGAAAATTACTAGTGGTGGCACATTTTTCTTGGGAAAGAAATTGATTTCATGCTTAAGAGAAAAGCAGAATGTTGTTTCTTTGTGTACTAGAGAGGCAAAATATATTTTTTCTACTAACAATTATACTCAAGAATTTTGGATGAAGAAGATGTTGAAAGATATCAGAGTTGTGTATGATAACCCTATTTCAATATTCTGTGATGACTCAAGTGCTATAAACATTTCTAAGAATCTACTGTTTCATTCAAATACCAAGCATATATCTATCAAGTACCACTTTTTGAAGTCAGACTGGAGTATGTGCCTACTAAGGAATATATTGTAGACATATTTACTAAGCCTTTTCCCAAGGATACTTTTGAGTATCTCAGAGGGAAGTTAGGGGTGATTACCCCTCCTAATCAGAACTAAGATGCATAGTCTTTGCATCAGTCTGTGCATTCACAGTGATATCTTGATTTGGATTGATGTTGTGGTGGCTTCTACTCAGGGGGAGTAATCAGATGATTTAGATATGTGGTTCAAATATTGTGTACCTTTTCCATTGATGTCAAAGGGGGAGAAGAGTAATGTGAAAAACTCTTGGAGAACTAAGGGAGAGAAGAGAAATGTGTAAAGGGGAGATTATTGGAAGAAGAGTTAGTTGCATTGATGGTGGGTTTTTCACATCATGTGTTGTCATCAATGCCAAAAGGGGAGACTGTTGGATGTTGTGCTTGATTTTTTTTATATGTGGTTGTCATTGATGTCAACACGATTAGCATTAATGTCTTTAAGAGTATATATGACGAGGATACTAAGAAAATTGTAATAAAATATGTTACAGGTTGTCTGTGAAGTAGTGAAGATCAGTATGGTAGAAAGTTCAGTATGTTGATAGTGAGATGTTGTGGATTAAATGGTTTTTTTTCAAGCCTATCTAGTTTCTACTCCGAAATTTTTAGAGGTGTGCATGAAGATATGAGAAAGTTATAAGCTTTTGTGTTCTAACAACTATTTTGTTACTGCAATTGGTGTTCATGGAAGAAGATAACATGTATTTGATTATCACAGTTGTTTTGAATGTTTTTGTGGTGTTCATGGATGTTTCTAGATCATGTTCTATCTATGTTGCACATTCGCATTGATCACTGTGCTTGCGATCTAATATTTTCTCTTGCATGTTCACGGCTGACAAGGTTTTTGAAGCGTGTTTTGTGTTGGAGAAAATTGTTTTGGGTTTCTACTATGTTGTGGCTGACCATGGTTGATGTGTATTGATAATATTTATTGTTTTGGGCAGACAGTTTGAATTCATTCTATTATTTTGTTGAAGCCAACATGAAGCAATGTAATTTCTTATTGCGGATATATATAAGTGATTGTTTCTTCATTTGGTATGTATGTGATGTGCGACGTGTGTGATTTCTATGTGCAAAAAAGGTTCTGATCATTCAAAGGTAGAGAAAAGTATGAAGAAGAGTGAAATAAAGTGAAGAAGTGTTCATGTGCTTAACCGAAACTGTACTCAAGCATTAGCAGATGCTACTTTCTTAGTTAAAATTCTTCAAATGGATTTAATTTTAAAAAATTCTATAAGAAAGTGAGTCTTCCTTTAAGCAGTGAGCTCTAGGAAGTGTGCCTGAATGCATGTGCATTCCTCATATATTCTTCTTCTACTTTTAATAGGGTATAGCTTGTGGATTAACCTGCACTGTGGTTTTTCCCCTAACGGGGTTTCCACTCAAAAAAAATTGGTGTTATGTGTGCTTTTGATGTGTTGTTCATTCATGCTTTCACTATTTTTAATCAGATCTAAGAATAAAGGTTAATAAGTTTAATAAGTTTTAAATTAAATGATAACTGATTCACCCCCCCCTCTAAGTTGTTTGCCCTTGTGTTGCCAACAAGGGTGGCTTTTCAATGAACATCACTAACTTTCACCTCTTGAAGCATGATAACATTAGAGTTGTGAAGCTGAATAGAATTTCTAGCATGATATTCCCTAGAGGGAATTTTTAGCCCCCTAAAGTTCCAATACTGGATATTGCAGTTCATTAAGATGAGCCTAGAAGAGTTTCCTCATCCACCAAGAGCATGTTAAACTAATTTTTAGATTGTCAAGCTTGAAGGGCCAAAGGAAGAGTTTAATTAGATCTTTCACAAGAGGAAGAATGAGAATTGGATTAGGCATGCAAGGGGGGGTTTGTTGTGAGGGGAACCCAACTCAGAACCGCTAGAGGAAATTGTAGGGAAATTTTCTTTCCACCTCTTAATTTCACTCAATCTATCAATAAGAGCCACATCTCTAAAAGAGGGGGAGTTATGGGATGAGGGAGGCGAGGGGGGTGGAAATTTTTTGGGGGTTAGAAGAGAGCTGGTTGGAAGATTTAGAAGGTTTTTTAGAAGAATTTTTAAGGGTAGAAGGGGTCTTAGGAGAAATAAAATCAGAAGGAGGATTGGCAGGGTGGGGATCAAAGGAAGACGCAAGCGTAGGACAAGGTATACAATAAGGGCAGTTTCAGATTAGATGTCCTTCCCAGCGACAATAGAAACATACATTAGGTTTTTTTGGATAGGAAATACATTGATCAATCTCGAACCCTGGACCTACAAGACTGATGGTATCTGGAAGGGGCTAGGTGAGGTCCATTTCAATGCAAACCCAAGGTTGGACACAAAGTTTGGACCACTTATTAGTGTTTTGTTTGGACCATTAAACCTTACCCAATTGAGAGGCTATTTCATTCATGAACGAGAAAAATGATAAATTTAGGAAGGGGAACTCAAATCACATCAGATATTTTGATTTGGAAATGCCCTCAAGATGAAATTCAAGGTCTCAGGCTTGGACATAGTAGGTTTGGCTACAGATTATCAATGATCCATATTATAGGACTACATGAGCATGTTCTAGATCAACAAACGTGCAGGCTGCATAACCCCTACCCAGTCCCCTAAAGGATTTTATTTCCCAACCCTTGAGTTCCCAAGTGTTATGTGTCCATTTTAAAAAAATGTATTTTTTTGGTACTCCTCGAAGGAAAAAAGTATAACATTGTTGGCTTTATAGTCAAAAATAACATTTATAATATCATCAGGCAATTCAAAATAAATGACTTTACCTTCATAATTATCGTTGGGAAGGGTCAAGATATTTGGGTTTTGAACAGTTTTATCTACAATGGCTTCAGTTTGAAAAGCATACTTGAGGAGTCCCCACCAAGCCAAGAGGAATTCATCTGAGGGGGGGTGCTTTTCCTTATTCTCAACATCAAGAAAAAAGTCCAAAATGCCAGAATAATTGCTTGCAGTGTTTAATTCTTTAGATTTGTCATTTTCCATCGTTTCACGCTTCTTGACCCTTTTTTCAAAGTGGATGCCTTGGGATTCAATGAATGGATTTCTGATTCAATTGAATGGGTTGCCGGTGGGGCCTTAGTGTAGGCCATTTTGGTGTGAGGCTACAAATCACCAGAGGGGTCCTAGTTGCTAGATTCCCTTATGCACTCCAAGTTGGTTCACAACTTTGTACAGAAAAACTAGGAACGCTATGCAGCAGATAGTAGTAGATCGCTAGATTTTCTTCCATGCAAATTGCTAGGGTTTTCATTTCAATTCATTTAATATTATTTGTTGCATGACATAGGAGGGTAAGTGCAAAATGATGGGGGGCGAAAAAAAGGTCTTAAGTGGGCACTTTCTTTTTGAAATCAAGAAATATTGACCTTGGACATGAAATTGAGGATAGTTACACTAAAAAAAAATACATGCAACAGAAAAAAGGATCGTAGTGCTCTGAATCTACTTTCTAAACTACTATTTTTTTTAAAAAATGGTAGAGATTAAGGGGTTCAAAAGATGGAGCCACAAAAATTGGTGTTGTTTTTGTCAAAAAAACTTAACATAATGACTTTTGTGGCTCCCTCAAAAGGTTAACTTTTTTTTTGTATTTTTAAAATCACTTTGGTGAGAAATTAGCTAATAACATGTAGTTTATGCTTGATTTTTCTAATAATTTTTAATGAATATTTGATTTTTTACAAATTTTCAAATTGGACACTTCTTGAAAAATAGAATTTTTGTCATGCTACCCTTATAAATTTTCAAAAACTAATTGAAAATATATTTTTTAATATGTGTAGAATGGAGTCTAGTTTCTAAAAATGTAATTTATTTGAAGTTTTGATGAACGGTTAATTTATAAAGAAAAAAATTACCAAACATTGGTTTTTGCAAAAAAAATAGACACAAAGAAAAAAAATTATAGATCGAAGGCTTAACATTGTCAAAATGTGAGAAAAATTACATCATTATATAGCTAAGAGGGAGCCTAACATTACCCAGGTGTTTTATTTGTTTTTCCTTGAAACATGTGCAAACCTGATGCTTAACACGAGTGCAATTATGTAAAATATTATAGAATTTGCAAAAACATGTCTTTGGACATTGGGAAGGAATTTTAAGTCTTTGAGTTGGTATTCCAAATAAAATACCAAGCCTAAGGCTTGGGGATTACCAAATAAATAAATAATGCGAGTGTGTTATAACACGCTTGCGTTATTTCATAATTTTGACATGGTTTTTTGCTTTTGAACCCAAGACTTGCCTAAGAAAGACATAACGCAAGCGAGTTATAATGTGTTGGCATTATGTCTTGGTTTGTGTTAAATGGTAGTGTATTAAATGTATGTATATATATTTGTATGTTTGTATATGTATGTATGTATTTATGTATGTATGTATGTATGTATGTATGTATGTAAGATTGTATGTACATATGTATGTATGTATTTATGTCTTTAAAGGGAGGGAGAATTTTAAGAGAGAGAGATAGTTATCTAGGTAGGGTGGGAGGGAGAGGCCTGAGAGAGAGAGAAAGAGAGGTAGAGATGTAGTGAGAGAGATACCTAAGAAAGGGAAAGGGGGCGGAAGGGATAGTTCTAAAAGAGAGGGAGTGGGAGAGAAGGGATTGGAGTGAGAGGTACTTAGCTAGGTATGGTGGGATGGATAGAGTGAGAGAGAGAGAGGGTGGAAAGAGAGACATGGGAGAGAGGGAGAGAAAGAGAGATTTATGTAGGTAGGGTTCCAGAGGGAGAGACTTGAGAGTGTGAGGGGGGTGAAAGGGAGAAACTTGAGAGAGAGAGAGAGAGGGAGCATGGGAGAGATGGAGTAGGAGATAGAGGGAGTGAGAGAGAGACCTAAGAGAGGGAGAGGATGTGGGAGGGAGAAACCTAAGAGAGGGAGAGAGAGAGGGAGTTGGAGAGAGTTGGTTGGAATGAGAGGGACTTATCTAAGTAGGGTGGGAGGGATAGGCAGAGAGGGGGGAGAGAGAGACTTACCTAGGTAGGGTGCCAAAGGGAGAGACCTGCGAGAGAGAAGGGTGGGAGGGAGAGACTTGAGATATAGGGAGAGAGAGAGTGGTAGGGATTGATTGAGCGAGAGGTGCTTAGAAAGAGGGAGAGGGTAGATAGAGACAATTAGAGAGGGTAGGAGAGAGGGAGGGAGAGATAAGTGAGATAGATAGAGAGAGACAAGGATATGGGTTGAGGGTATAGGGTTTAGGGTTGAGGGTCTGATGTATAGGGTAGAGGGTTTAATGTATAGGGTAGAGGGTTTAGGGTTTAAACATTTAAGGGTTGAGGGGTTAGGGGTTGAGGGTTTGAGGGTTTAAGGTTTTAAGAGTTTAGGGATGAGGTTGAGGGTTTAAGGGTTTAGGGTTGAGGGATTAGATTTTATGGTTTAGGGTATAGGGTTGAGTATATAGGTTTTAGGGTAAAGGATTGAGGGATTATGGTTGAGGATCCAATGTATAGGGTAGAGGGTTGAGAATTGAGGGTTCGGGGTATAATGTATAGGGTATAGGGTAGAGCGTTGATGTTTTAAGGGTTTAAGGGTTGAGGGATTATGGTTTAAGTGTTGAGGGTTGATGGATTAGGGTTGAGGGTTGAGGGTTGATGGATTAGGACTGATGGATTAAGGGTTTAGGAATTGAGGGTTGAGGGATTAAGGGTGAATAGTTTAGGGTTTAGGGTAGATATTTTAAGGGTTGAGGGTATAGGGTTGCGGGATTATGGTTTAAGTGTTGAGGGTTGATGGATTAGGGTTGAGGGTTGAGGGTTGATGGATTAGGGCTGATGGATTAAGGGTTTAGGAATTGAGGGTTGAGGGATTAAGGGTGAATAGTTTAGGTTTTAGGGTAGATATTTTAAGGGTTGAGGGTATAGGGTTGAGGGATTAGGGTTGAGGGTTTAGGGTATTAGGTAAAGGGAAGAGGGTAGAGGGTAGAGGTTTTAAGGTTTTAGGGTTTAAGAGTTGAGGGTTGAGGGTTGAAGTATTAAGAGTTTAAGGGTTGAGGGATTAAGGTAGAGAGGGAGGGATGGAGGGAGAGAGAGATAGAGGGAGAAGTGAGATAGAGATAAGGAGATAAAAGGAGGGAAGAAGAGAGATAGATGAGGGTTGAGGATCCAATGTATAAGGTAGATGGTTGAGAAT
>CM021108.1:105196511-105229355 GCA_007115665.2 Sequoiadendron giganteum
GAGGGTTGATGTTTTAGGGTAGAGAATTTAAGAGTTTAAGGGTTGAGGGTATAGGTTTGAGAGATTAGGGTTGAGGGTAGAGGGTATTGGGTTGAGGGTAGAGGGTTTAAGGGTTTAGGGTTTAGGGGATTAGGGTTCAGGGTTTAAGGGTTAAAGGTATAGGATTGAGGGTTGAGGGATTAAGTTTTGAGGGATTAAGGGTTTAAGGGTTGAGGGTTTAGGGTAGAGAGTTTAAGGGTTGAGGGTATAGGGTTGAGGAATTAGGGTTGAGGGTTTAGGGTATTGGTTTGAGGGTATAGGGTAGAGGGTTTAAGGGTTGAGGGTTGAGGGTTTAGGGTTGAGAGTTTAGGGTTGAGGGTTTAAGGGTAAGGGTTGAGTGATTAGGGTAGATAGGGAGGGATGGAGGGAAAGACATATGGATAAGTGAGATAGAGAGGAGAGAATAGTAAAAAAGGAGAAAGATAGATGAGGGTTGAGGATCCAATGTATAGGATAGAGGGTTGAGAATTGAGGGTATACGGTTGAGGGTTAGGGTATTGGGCTTAGGGTTGAGGGTTGAGGGTTGAGGGTTGAGGGTATACGGTTGAGGGATTAGGGTTGAGGGTATACGGTTGAGTTTCTAATGTATAGGGTAGAGGGTATAGGGACTGAGGGTTTATGGTTTAAGGGGAAGGGAAAACTTTAGTGGGGAATCTTCGCCAATTGGCGAATAATAGAAATCGGGACCTCAAAAAATGGAAAATAGTGCAAGCTAAAAACGAGAGTGAATCACCAAGTTTTTACAAAAAATCAATTTCATCTCTATTAATTCGCTAGTAGTTTATACCATAATTAAAAAAAAAGTTTTTTAGCCAGTAATATTATATTCCTCCGATCAATTTTGTAGTAATATCACCACTAATAATAAAATACTATTTAATTTTAGGGATACTTTACCGGCTTAGCCTTGAATATGCATTTTATCTATTTCCATTGATTAGATTTTTAATCGAATGGATGTGAGCTGATTTTGCAACCTAATATGTATGTACCTTTTTAAAGGCTTGTTGAGGCCCGAAATTTGTTTTGGGTCACTGTCCCCAGACCCTGTGAGGGGGCGTTGCCTCCTCGACCCCCACAAGTGGGCTCTTCCCCCTTAAACCTGCTGGTGGATGTCGCCCTCGGGCCCGTACTTCAATATTACAAATTACAAAAATATATTGGGGAACTATGTCGATCAACAATGCAAATTTTTAAAGGAGAGATTAGCCATTGTAATTAATATTTTTAGTGATTATTCGCTAGGATTCTCCAGTGTTATTATTATTTTTATTAATTATTCATTAAGATTCTCCAGGATTTTACAATTTTTTTTAATAATGTGTATAGATTTGCCAGGAAAATTAATATTTTTTTCAAAAAAAAGGAAGGATTCACTAGGATTTTACACCTTGCCGAGGGGGGGGTTTCTTAAAGTTATCCCTATTAAGGGGTGAGGTTTTATGGTTTATGGTTGAAGGATTAAGGGTTGAGGTTTTATGGTTTAGGGATTAGGGATTTGGGTAGAGAGGGAGGGATGGAGGGAGGGAGAGATGGAGGGATAAGTGAGATAGAGAGGAGAGAAGAGGAGGGAAGGAGAAAGATAGATGAGGGTTGAGGATCCAATTTATAGGGTAGAGGTTTGAGAACTAAGGGTATAGGGTTGAGGTATTAGAGTTTAGGGTCCAATGTATAGGGTAGAGGGTATAGGGGTTGAGGGTTTAGGGTTTAAGGGGTGAGCGTTTAGGGTTGAGGGATTAAGGGTTGAGGGTTTAGGGATTAGCGATTAGGATAGAGAGGGATGGGGGAGGGAGGGAGATATTGAGGGAGAAGTGAGATGGAGAGGAGAGAAGAGGAGGGTAGGATAAATATACTTGAGGGTTGAGGATCTAATGTACAGGGTAGAGGGTTGAGAATTGAGGATATAGGGTTGAGGGTTTAGGTTATTAGGTTGAGGGTATAGGGTTGAGGGTAGAGGGTATAGGGTTAAGGGTCCAATGTATAGGGTAAATGGTATAAGGGTTCAGGATTTAGGGTTTAAGGGTTGATGGTTGAGGGATTAGGGTTGAGGGATTAAGGGTTGAGGGTTGAGGGTTTAAGTTTTTAGAGTTGAGGGATTAAGTGTGGAGGGTTGAGCATTTAGGGTATTGGGTCAAGAGGGTAGAGGATAGATGGTTTAAGGGTTGAGGGTTGAGTGTTTAATGGTTTAGGGTTTAAGGGTCAAGAGGGTAGAGGGTTGAGGGTATATGGTTGAGGGATTAGGGTAGAGAGGTAGGGATGGATGGAGGGAGAAAAGATAGAGAGGAGAGAAGAGGAGGGAAGGAGAAAGATATATGAGTTGAGGATCCAATGTATAGGGTAGAGGGTTGATAATTGAGGGTATAGGGTTGAGGGTTTAGCGTATTGGGTTTAGGGTATAGGTTTGAGGGATTAGGTTTTAGGATCCAATGTATAGGGTTGAGGGTATAGGGGATGAGGGTGCATGGTTTAAGGGTTTATAGTTGAGGGGTTAGAGAGAGAGAAAGGGAGTGGGAGGGAGACACCTGAGAGAGAGGAAGAGAGAGAGAGGGAGTGGTAGAGAGGGGGCTAGAGTGAGAGGGACTTATTTAGGTAGGGTAGGAGGTATGGTTGAGAGAGAGAGAGAGAGAGATTTATCTAGTTATATAGGTAGAGTACTTGAGGAAGAGACTTGATAGAGAAAGAAAGGGGGGTGAGAGGGAGATAATTGAGAGAGAGCGAGTGGGAGATAGAAAATGAGAGAGATAGAGGGGGTGAGAGAGGGAGAGGGGGTGGGAGGGAGAGACTAGATATGGAGAAAGAGAGAGAGAGAGAGAGAGAGAGAGAGGGAGAGAGGGAGAGAGGGAGTGGGAGAGAGATAGAGGGAGAGAGAAAGATAGAGAGAGAGAGAGAGAAAGAGAGAGATTAGGTTTTAGGGTTTAAGGGTTGAGGTATTAAAATTTTAAGGGTATAGTGTTAAGGGATTAGAGATTAAGGCACATTATCCAGGGTTGAGGTTTTAGGGATAGGGTTTAGGGTTAAATGAGAGACCTAGATGGCTAAGGAGGGATGGATGGCTAAGGAGAGGGAGAGAGAGAGAGAGAGAGAGAGAGAGAGGAAACCTTTAGAAAATCAACTTTTTCATAACATGAGCAGATTTTGAAGAGGTTGAGATATAGTTTTTTTTATAGCAATCCAAAACACGCTCGCATTATAACGTGAGCACACTTTGGCTTGCTATGAAAATAGTTAAAAATTCAACACACCTGACATCTAGGCCCACATACTTTGTTATCATCTTTGTTATGCCTATGTTTTCACAAAAAGAAGCTTTTTGATGTTGTTGGGAAGTTCACATTCAAATTTTTCATATTCTGCCACCTTTGCATGAACTTTTCACCACCTTTTTATGGTTTTCTAACCTAGGAAGGAGGAAATAATAGAGTTTTCACATCAATTTTGATATATATCAGTTCAAGTCTCATTTTTTGTAGTGTTTCAATGTTAATTGTGATTGAATTGTAGTAATTTAACATTATACAATTGTTATTTGTATTTTTGTTAGTAATTCTATTCAAGAGTAAAATACAATTGAACATTGAAAAGGAAACAAGCTTGTGGAAAACTTAAATTGTTGAGTTTGATGCAAGAAGAAAAAAATACTACATAATTGGGTAGAACTCCTTCATTTGAATCTCCATTTATTAGGTATGTGAAGTCTTTACTAATTTTCTTTACATTTTCCTTAATTATTTTATGTTTATTTATCATCCCTTGTCTTGCATGCTTAATATAATGCTTTGATTTTGTTATTAAATGAATATTCCATGTTCATCATTGATTTTTTGTCAGTATAACCTTAGCCCCTCTTGGCACATTTCAAACTACACAATTATTTACACTTGCCAATTACTTTTTAAACCGCATCTCTTTGAGGCATTTTGTTAAACCAATTGACCTACCTTGTGTATGCTTCCACATTTTGTATAAACATATATATATGAGAGTAGTTATAAGTATGTAATATAATACATCATTTTTCAATATTTTTCTATGGATGTGCATGCCCCTTTCCAAAGCTTCCATTTTGGTATAGGCATGGGGGATGTTGGAAAATGTAGTGGAATTTGGTTTTACACCTAGAAATTGCATTTGCTTGAAATTTTCTAAAGCCTTTTCAACCAATCCATTTTGTGCATATCCTTCAGTCATTGTAGTCCATGAGGACATATCTCATTGAGGCATTTTGTCAAACAATTCTACCAAAATAGTCGATTGGATTGTCTATGCTACCAAATTTTACATGCATGTCTATCGAAGCATTGTATCAAATAGCATAGACAAGACAATCAACTATTTGAAAAAATCCCTCAAAGAAATGTGGTCTCATGGTGATGTACATCACCATGAGACCACATTTCTTTGAGGAATTTTTTCAAACAAGTGATTTCCTTGTCTATGCTACTGAATTTTCCATACATGTCTAACCAAAAAAATTATCCAACAGTCCCCCTTTTTTTCAATGATTTAATTGATGCTTGGATACCTTGTTCCAAAGGTAGGATGCCAAGACAAAAGTTTTGGAATTTTGATTTATACTCTTGAGCCAATTGTATCTTCGTGAAAGTTTGTAATTTATTTTAAAGAATCCATTTTTTTCTTATCTTGCGATCATGGCATTTCATGAGACTAGATTTCATGTTTTGATAGATTTTATACCCCATTCCAAGGTCTTCATTACAAGGTAGTGAGCTCACTATCTCACTAGCTTGTCAATGCGGTAGCATTGAAAAGGTAGTGGGTTGTTTAAAAAAATGCATCATAGAAATGGGGGGTTGTTTGAAAAAATACATTTTACAAACAACTCACTACATCACCATCAAACCCCATTTCTATGATGCATTTTTTCAAATAGCCCACTACCTTGTCAATGCTATCGCATTGACAAGCTAGTGAGCTCACTAGCTTGTCTCATGGTACCACATTTTGCATACATGTCTACCAAAAAAAAAATCAAACAATTCGCATGCCTTGTCCATGCTTCCATTTTGTGCCTATCTTGCAATCATGGCATGCCACGAGACCACATTTCTTTAAGGCATTCCATCCAAAAGTTAATGTGAGCTTTGACAAGCTAGTGAGCTCACTTTACATCACCATAAGCCCCCATTTATATGAGGCATTTTTTCAAACAGCCCACTACCTTGTCAATTCTACCATATTGACAAGCTAGTGAGATTAATAGCTTGTCTCATGGTACCACATTTTGCATACATGTCTACCAAAAAAAATTTGTCAAATAATTCACATGTCATGTCCATGCTTCCATATTGTGCCTATCTTGCAATTATGGCATTCCACAAGACCACATTTCTTTAAGGAATTCCATCAAAAACTTCTTGTGAGCTTTAAAAAGCTAGTGAGGGTTGAATGATATATATTTCATTTATTTGTATGGATTCATTTTTTAGGAACTAATATTTGTCTCTTTATCATGCTATAGATGAAATTATTTGTCATGCCAAGGAAACAATCAAGGATTAAACCAACACAGGAAGAGATAGAAGCTAAGAAGGAAAATAAGGCAACATCATGAGAAGAATAAATTAGAAATGATTAAAAAATACATGCCAATCGAAGAGAAACCTCAACCATCACAAAGAGAAATGGAATTGGTGACACAAAGAGAATGAATGTGAAAGTTTTTGTAAGGAAACTTGCAGCCATTGTATGACAATTTCCACATAACCCAAAAGAGATAACAATGAAAATAAGTGCTTAGAATCCACATGAAATATAATAGACAACATACACATCACAGATGACACAAGATATACCCTGGGAAAACCCCCAAGAGGGTACAACCTAGCCTCCAAAAGCATCCATACTCCATATTAATCAGCCATGAAGCAAATACAAGAGTTACAATGAACGCTTTTGAAGCATCAAGTCCTCCAATGCATTCCCATGTGTCCAAGAATGAATACACACATCCCATGCCATGCTTTACAAATGCACTCTCAAGAAGACTCAATTATGACATCCAAACCACTCATCCCAAACTAAACCACTACACATGTGTTTGATTTTATAGACACAATCTCACACATAGTACAACTAGTGGTAAGGTGAAACCATTTACAAAAAAACCATGTGAATACAAAACCACTAACCCCTTATTTAATATTGGGTTCTCAGACATCACATTATTTAATATTTCCCCAATATTAAATAATTATCACATGTCTCCCATACATTAAATAATAATGCAAAATTACAATACAACATCAAGTGAACCCCAAATAATTACCTAGTGTGATTAACAACACCACCAATGTGTATCACAACTAAATAATTATTTAATTACAATAATATAATAAATAAATTTATGCAATGGTGTACAACACCATATCCCCACATTATCCCACTTTTTGTATACATTGCATAATGGATCAATCCATGAAATACATTATGATAGCCATACATGAAACCACATGAATTTCCAACATGCTCTCATGCTCCATCAAGATACCTGCAATAAGAAAAAAGTGACCACCATCTCAAGAAAGACCTCCTCTCATCCTCCAACATGCCACCTATGGAATAAAACAAACATGACAAGGTGAAGATGCACCAATCCATGAGCACAAGCATCAACTCCAAGTGATAACAAAGGCTCCAAACAAGTTGTTGTCAATTGAAAAACCCACACAATCAGAAATAGAATCCACAATACATGCTAATACATCCAACCATCCATACCTCCAAGGTATCAATACATTAGTAAACTCATTCCAAGAACATATGCAACATGTAAACTGTAATCATAAGCTCCTTGTATAAAACCTGCCAATGAAGAACATACATATCCAAGAACTCCCACTGCGTAGGTAATGTCAAAGCATATCAAGTCTACCAATCAAAACTATATATCAAGGTGTGATAAGTAAAACAAAACATGAAGTACCAAGAATAATAACAATGATCCACACATGCAACCCAAATAGCTACATAATCTCTCATAACATGTTGCCACCATCCTCCCAAAACCATGAACATCCAAGAAGGAACCACGAAGAGAGAAACTTTTAAACCATAATTTCCTTCTACCAACACCTCAAAAGTGTATTGTTGTGTCAAGTCTGATCTCCTAAACAACCCTGAGTGAAAATATTCAACAACATCCATAACACCCAATCTCATAGATTAAGTACAACATATGAATCAATGTAACAATTCCAACATGAATGTAAGCCTCTTTAATCAAGAAGATCAAACATAAAGTAACCATCCCCATAACTCGAAATCAGGCCATAAACCATATAACAATCCTCATTAAAGAATGATATCATAAACTCAAATGCACAAGGAGATAACCATGCCATAACATCCCTCAAAATCAATCATCTAGAACTAACTATCCATAGCTTAAGATCCATATATATGAAATATAAATCATATAAAATCATGCTAAACCAATCAAAAAAATGAGTATTTATAATCAATAACCATTAACCAACTCAACCCCATGAGAAATCAAAGCATGAAAAATAACACATCTGAAAGATAGAATAGGAAAATACCTCTCAAATCATAAACTGCTATGTAGACCAAGAGTGGGGAATGAGAATGCTCCTCTAGGATAACCAATTCATCAAGACTCACTCCAAGAAAAATCTCCTCTATCGTTCTATAATGAACTCACGTCCATATCTAGGTGAAAGTCCCTCGGTCTTCCTTCTAAAACCTCTAAAGAGTAACTATCTCAAGAAAATGTCTCTAATCACAAGAGAACTACAACCATCACCTAAGTCTTCAAGTATCCACAAGTACCTATAACCAATCAATCCATGCCAAAATCCAAATGCAACATAGCACCATCATGAAGTAATCAATAAAATTTTGAATGTACCCAATATAAAGAGAACCACACACGATCAATGTCAAAACCCTAATCATGAATCAGGAACATAAACATGACATCCATGATCTAACCATCTCCTCCTAGGAGATCACATGCACCATGACATAATACAAACCACTCTAAACAAAGAAAAAATATCCCCAATCACACGGAGATAAGCATACCAATGATGCATCCATGTCACTACTAGAAACTCCCACTGAACCATGATACGAGGTACACATGACATCATGACAACCATTATCTCCATGAAGATCATCTAGGTCTGCATACACTCAACTGCAATATCAGTAACATACAAGTGGAACCAAGATCTCCAAGCCAAGAAGATACCTACAACTACCAACAAATCATGATAAACATATCCATCATCGCCAAACCATCACTATCAAAATCTCCCACTGAAAGTGTAATCAATGGATGTAACAAGCTATCATGACATCGTGATAAAAATCTCGTAATGAAGATCAACCAAAGAGTGCCCTCATACAATCAAAGAACTCAAATGCAACATGAGCTCCTCAATAAGATATTAGAGTAAACCATGATCCTCATACCAAGAAGATTCACCTCCAAAACCTAAGTCAAGATCCAATCAGACACCACCAATAATGCACCTACATAAACCATCATGACATGCCAAAGTTTCTAAAGCACAAGAAACATCCATGACACCATGATCACCACCAAAAGTACCAACAACTCAACCCTACCATGTCCATATATATGCATATCATAGTACACTACATAGGTCTCACATCATGACTGTACCTGGTAATACCATATCACTTCATCAACATGACATCAAAACCAGCAAACCAAGTGAGTAAACCAAGCCACCAAAACTGAAAATGCATCAAAACTGAAATATCTGTGGGCATAGAAAACCCATGTCCAACTCATAGCTATAATAAGTAAGTATAGACCGCCTACAATGCTACACAACTTATAGATACAACAATGAAGCATACAAATCTAGCCAAACCGATAACCATGTCAAAAAGAGAATAATCTAAGATGTACAACTGAGCATACAATGAATCAAACATCAAATCTCCTAGATCTAACAATTCATAAGCTCATAGTATCACCATAGTCAAAGAAACCCATAAACATATTAGGATAGAATATAAGAAAATAAATAATGTCAAAACAACTCCAAACCTAATCCACTGTGTAGTGCTCTGAAAAATATTTTTGTTGACCATTCGAAGTATAAAATTTGACTTTGTATGCACCTAATATCACCTCTTGAATCTCAAAAATAACACCTAACTTCCACCAAGGAAAAAATTGTCAAAACTACAAAAACTGGAAACCTCTCTACCACCACAGTGTAGAGCTCTAAGTTTAGGATCACCTAGGCCAAAGTTATGCCCCTTGGAAGAAAAATTCCCAATTAGAGTATATAAGCTAAAACTGGTGGCTCCTCAGTGGTGGGATGGTGGCTCAGCAATGGTGGCAGAGCCACCCAATGGCGCCACCCATTGGAGGCTACAGAACCGAAATTTATTTTCAAAATAATTAAATCAAATTGCATTTAAAATTTGTTGGGCCCGTTTTAATAATATTAGGCAGATAAAATGGTGATGAAAAGAAAATTTTAATTTAAAGTTTTTGTTTTAAACCCCATTAAGGGGTGGTGGGCCATACCTGTCGGCAACTATACCCTACTATCGATAGGGCTGCCAGCGGTACCTTACAGTACCGCCTGCAATTCTGTCAGCGTAGGCTGACACAGGTTGGGGTATGGGTGGGGTCCGCCCCCCACCCAAACCCTTTTCATTTTTTTTTTAATTTTTCATTTAAAAATTTATTCTTTAATATTTTTTTAACTTTCGGCCCTTTTTATTTTGCAAAAGTACTTTTTAATCCGGGACAATTTTTTTTTTTTAATTTTTTGCATAATAATGACACCCGTACAAACCAACAAAGGGGTTTTACAAAAAAATATTGCATTTTTTTCAATAACCAAAATAGGGAAAAATATATATCAAAATTTGTGTCTTAGCCAACCTGAATCCAACCATGGGGTCCATTTTGTCCCAAGAGGTCATTTTTGAAATTTCCCCCAAAAAAACCCCATTTGAATGCACAACCAAGAAACCCTATTTTTCCCTAATTTTTCCACACCTCAAATCTACAAACAACCCATCATAACAGCAAACCCAAAACCCTTAGATTTGCAATAAACAACCTACAAAACCCTCATATATTTTCATGCCTTTCATTCTCTCATGCATTGCATAGATTCAAACTAAATCAACATTTTCTCAACCTAGGGTTATAACAAAAAATCTCCAACCATCAAAGCTCTGATACCACTTATAAGGAAACTTGCATCCATTATATGACAATTTCCACATAACCCAAAAGAGATAACAATGCAAATAAGTCCGCAAACTCCACATGAAAGAGAATAGACAACATACCCTTCAAATATGACACAAGATACACCCTAGGAAAACCCTCAAAAGGGAAAAACCTAGTCTCCAAAAGCATCCTTACTTCATCATATTAAACAACCATGAAGCAAATACAAGAGTTACAATGAACACTTCTGAAGCACTAATTCCTCCAATGCATTCCCATATGTCCAAGGATAAATTCACACATCCCATGCCATGCTTCACAAGTGCACTCTCAAGAAGACTCAATAATGATAGCCAAACCACTCAGCCCAACCTAAACCACTACACATGTGTTTTCTTTTATAGACACAAGCTCACACATAATACAACGAGTGGTAAGGTGAAACCATGTACCACTAACCCCTTATTTAATATTGGGTACTAATACATCAAATTATTTAATATTTCCCATATTAAATTATTATCACAAGTCTCCCACACATTAAATAATAATACAATGTTACAATATAACATCAAGTGGACCCCAAATAATTACCTAGTGTGATTAACTACACCACCAAGGTGTATCACAACTAAATAATTATTTAACTACAATAATATAATAAATAAATTTATGCAATTGTGTACAACACCATATCCCAAAAAATTCTTGCTAAGAGAGATTTGAATACCGTAGTTGGAGACACCCTCTAGCACAAGTGAATATGGAGAGACACCATCTACCACATCTCAAGTTGAGAGTACATCATCACTCACATTTGAGGAAGGAGGTATGCCATCATTCCCATCTCAACCTCAAGGTATGTCATCTATTCCATCCTTGATCAAAGGTATGCCATTTATCCCATCTCATTTAAATATTAATGAAATTCCTAATTTTGAGATGAATGTACCTATGAGAACACCACCTAGAATTTTGCATAGAAAGCCAAAGTTTCTGATTAATATTGATAAGAATTTTTGCAGCCAATGGAAGGTAAGATTACATAATGCACTTGTAGAAGATATGCTCATAATATTTGGAGATTGTTCTTTGAAAAGTTAAATGGGACTACAAGATGTCAATTAGTTATTGAAATGATGCGAAGTATAAAGTATAGACCCCTATCACAAAGATTCTTGGGTTGAGAACATCGGATGCTTCAAGTGAAAAAACTATTATGAAGAATCTAATGGATGCATATGAGAGTGTGGGTAAGACCTCACGCTCAAAAATAGTAATGTCACAAAACATTTCATTACATTGAATTTAGTAAGTAATCAAATGAGGAAAGCTCGTCTCATTAGAAAGATGAGTCGACAATAATAGAAAAACTTTATCAAGATCCATTCGAAGATTCCAAAGAATTTAGGACACTGATTCCATTAAATTATGGGCGTTCTCGGGGAGACTCCCACGAAAAGATAAACCAATTGTTGAATCATTGAGATCACTAATTGAAGACTATTGGAAGAATAACACAAGGGTGTCACCAAATCAAAGGGATGTGGTAAGAAAGAGAATCAGTAGTCGAAACCATGAGCCACATCCAAAGCATTTTTTGGATACGACTCAAACATAGTTTTTTTGTAATTTTCTAGAGGATTATCCTCAAATTAAAATTTGTTAAAGATATTTAGAAATTCTTAACCTTTTTATGTCAAGATAAATCACACACACACTACTTGTTGTTGTAGATTACATATTGAATTTTCTAACCATTTTGATGTTTATCATTCTATATGATTAGATTTGCATACTAACAATGTTTTGCAGGATTGTAGCATACATGCCCCACCAACATCTTCAAGAAACTTGTTATCAAAAAATTTATGTGAAAGAGAGGAAGGCCAAATATTCTACAGGAAACTATGCTTGGATGGCATGTGTAAGCATTGTGATGGCTTGCAACGACCAATATGTGAACATACGAAAAGCACACATGCGGTTGGAAAGGAACTAGCAGAGTTTGGAAAGTATAAAATAGTGGCATGTAGTACAAAATATGGTAGTCAAGCTAAAAGGTGTGATTTGGTTACTCAAAATATTCTAGTGTCAGTTTATGTATACATTTTGTGACAGTATAGTGTATGAGTATGCAATGCATACCCATAGAGCTCGATGGTTGGACTTGCAATTCAAGTTATGCAAGGAAACCTTTCTAATTGGTAGCATAGTTTCAGTGGTTGAATTTGCAAAGAGCTACACTCTACAGCCACAATGTGAGGTACAATCATAATATTACAAATCCACATTGGTGTCAATATTTGTACACATAGCATTCATTCATGCAGCTGATAGTACATAGGATAATAGGAAGGTATTGTGGGAGTACCAATTTTACATAAGTGATGATCGCACTCATTCTCTAGAGTTTGTGCAAGGTTTATTTCAATTGTTCTATAGTGATTTGGCTAAGAGGGGCATAGCATATTATAATCAGCATATAATATGGTCAGATAACTATGCATCATAGTTCAAAAACTCGCAAACGTTCTATTAGTTGAGGAGGATGCATATCATTACATGTGTACATGTGTACATGTGTTCAACATATGTGGAAATTTTGTGAGGTTGGGCATGGAAAGGGGACCTGTGATGGTGTAGGAGCATGTATCAAAAGAGAATTAGCATGAGAGAAGTTAAAGTATAAATAAAATGAAAATTTGATATATGCCAAATCAATCATCGAGTGATGTAATGCTTTGATTGGTCTAGGTAATGAAGCTAAGTATTCAGTTTGTAGATTTTTTTGGTTGATAGATGATACTAACATTGCACCATATCAAGATTTTTGTACACTGACAAGAACAAGTGAGCTACACTCTTTCCTTAGCTCAAATGTAGGTTCATGGAGTATCCATATGCGAAAGATGACATGCTTTTATTATTCATGTACAATTCAAGCCTGGAATGAGTGTGAGTCAAAGGAGTTTGTTGAAAAATGGTGGTTATCTTATCCCACTTCACACATATCAGCCTCTAACATTGTTGGAACTGAAAAATATGGAATCATCAGTTGACTTTGACCACATATTAGATCTAGTTCAACCAGGTAATATATCTACTTGCATAGTTTTTGAAATCCTTATTGTTATCTTACTTTGTAGTGTATTTGTAATGTTGACTAATTTCATCTAATTTTTTGCACATATCAATGTAGGGAAATTTTTTGTAGTTATTGCAAATGAAGAAAATGAAGAGGGAACAGATTATTACTCATGTCATTGTGTTGAGTCCAAAAACAAATTGGAGGCCCCAGTTATAAATGGAGAAAAAGTTGAATACCCTGCAGGCTCAGTGGTTGTTATTGGAATCTGACTTAGAAGGTACCCACATAAGAGTGTTAATGTTTGGTTATTTCAAGACTTTGAAACACATCGAAAGATTCTTCATTACTCAAACCTTTTTCATGGCATCCAATGTTTATTTCATCAAATATGGGGGTAGACCTTTGAACAAGACCTTGTGGAAGGTGTGTGAGTTTTACCATGAGGCAATAGTTGACACAATAAAGAGTAGAGCAGACCTGGATAGTTCATTAGATTAATTTGTAAGTATGCAGATTGGTTCTTATTAATTTATAAGTATGCACATTAATTTGTATTAAAATTTAGATTATGCACATCAAGACTAGTTGATAGTTAGACCTTTTGTTTCTACATTTCAAATTTACATATGTTTTGGTTTTAAGTTTGTACATATGTTTTGGTTCAAAGTTTACATATGAATTTTGGTTCTAAGTTGTCAATGTGGTAGCATACAAAAGGTATTAAGCATTGAAAAGCTCACTACATTGTTAATGTGGTAGCAATGACAAGGTAGTGAGCTGTTTGAAAAAATGCCTCAAAGAAATGGGGTCTCCTAGTGATGTACATCACTAGGAAACCCCATCTCTTTGAGGAAATTTTTCAAACATATCACTACCTTGTCTATGCTACTGCATTGACAATTTGACAAGCTCACTACATTGTTAATGCGGTAGCAATGACAAGGTAGTGAGTTGTTTCAAAAAATGCCTCAAATAAATGGGGTCTCCTAGTGATGTACAACTCATTACCTTGTCATTTCTACCACATTGATAATTTGAAAATCTCACTACATTGTCAATTTTGTAGCAATGACAAGGTAGTGTGTTGTACATCACTAGGAGACCCCATTTCTTTGAGGCATTTTTTCAAACCACTCACTACCTTTTCATTTCTACTCATTGACAATGTAGTGTGATCACTGCCTTGCTAATGCAGATGCATTGACATGGTAGTGAGCATTGTAAGACAAAAGATGCTATAGAAATTATTCAAAGAGGGAAAATAGAATAAATTTTTCCATGCTACAAGAGGTATCAAATAGCTAATTATTGGAAATGATCACCAATTATCACCATGACACCCCATTAGTTATTGTCATAATCACAATCATAGGTATCATTGGCATGTGTCGTTGTCACTCTAGGCTAGCATTATCATTCTTCATTAGCACTATCATTACATTTCTATCCTTCACTGATGTGTATCTGCACCTTGGATGGTTGCATATGCTTATATGACTACCTTTTATAATATTAGCTACCTCCATGATAATTTATTGTTGTCCCATGACTGATATACCTTGCTTGGTGATTGTGATGGTTTTCATAGTTTAATGCAACATTATCTTGTTGCCTTCACTTGTTGGTGGCTGAAAACATTACTATGTTCTTGATTTGTAGCACCGTGTTTTCTTGTTCTCTAACCCCATCATTATCTTTTCCCTTGTAGGTGTTATCAGTCATCAAAAAATGAGATTGAGAAAGCTTATCATTACCTTGTCAAGGTTGTAGGCTCACATGTGATATGAATTGTCCTTAGGCACCTTGTAGGTTATGAGCTTGTAGCCCTTCATAGAGATGATTTTGATATAAATTTCTTATTATACCTATTAAGGGGCACATAAAACCTATTTTGGATACCCTTATAATTCTTATTAGACATGTGTAAAAATCATATGGGGTTAATTTGTATGGAATTGGCCAAAACTACTTACTTTCAAATTAGGCCTCTTTCTAAGGACTATTATGTAACAATAGTTACTAAATAGATTATTCAGGTCTTAAAGTTCATATTGAAGGTGTATTTAGACATTTAAAACATGCCTTAATAGTCCCTAGTCTTGATAATTCTTGAAATACAAGAATTTGCACTAAAAATAGACAGATTGCCATGTAAAAGCTAGGAAAACAAGGGCTTTGTGGAAAAGGAACTTGCATGTGTGAAAAATCATGAAACTTGGCACATCATCCCATACACCTATAAGCATCAATAATCAAAAATTTGGGAAAATTTAGTTGGTGGAAACAAAATTTAAGCTTATGCCCTAGTTTGAGGCCTAAATGGATAGTTCCAACAAAAGTTAAGCAATGTAAAGTTGCAAAGAGGTGTAACTTTCATTCAGAAACTCATGTCAACAAACAGACTATTCCAAAACATTTGGATGGGTATTTTTAGGCTAGGAATGGTCCTCTTTTGAACCCAAACACATTGAATTAGTTTGAGCTAAGTTCAATCGACTCAATCCCTTAAGAGTCTAAAGTGTAAAATGGTTGCAATATTTGGTGGGTTGTTGCTCGAAAACCGTGATGCTTAGAAACTTTTTTCTAAGGATATGAGATCATGTTAGGCCCCTCTACAATAACCTCTCTCACTTTTTGATATCTCGGAGGCGTTTTCTAGTGGTGATGACTTTTTTCAGTTGATGGAAAAGTGCCAAATGCAAGCAGTGTAAAGGTGCAAAGGGGTGTAACTTTCGTTATGCAACTTGTGTGACCAAACGGACCATTCCAACCTGTCTGTATGGGTATTTTTAGGCTAGGAATGGTCATTCTTTTTACCCAAACACATTGAATTAGTCTGAGCCATGTTCAACCAGCCCAATCCCTTAAGAGTCCAAAGTGCAAAATGGTTGCAATCTTTGACGGATTGTTACTCGGAAACTGTGATTCTTAGAAACTTTTTTTCTAAGGCTATAGGATTATGTTGGGACCCTCTACAATAACCTCTCTCATTTTTTTATATATCAAGGGTGTTTTCCAGTGGTGACAAATTTTCAGTTTATGGAAAAATTGTCAAATGCAAGTAGTGTAAAGTTGGAAAGGGGTGTAACTTTTGTTCTATAGCTCATGTGACCAAATAGAATATTCCAACACATATGGATGGGTAAATTTATTCTATTCATGGTCTTCTTTCACATCCAAACATGTTGAATCATTCCAAGCTACCTTCAATCGGCTCAATCCCTTAAGAGTACAAAGTGCAAAATGGCTGCAATCTTTGACGGGTTGTTACTCAGAAACCCTAAGTCTTAAAAAAAATTTGTCTAAGGTTGCAGGATCATGTTGGGCCCCTCTATAATAACCTCTCTCATTTTTTGATATCTCAGAGGAATTTTCTAGTGCTGGCGACTTTTCAATTGATGGAAAAAGTGTCAATGCAAGAAGTGTAAAGTTTCAAAAGGGTGTAACTTTCTTTCTGAAACTCATGTGACCAAATGAACTATTCCAACACATCTAGATAGGTAATTTTAGGCTATTCATGGTCCTCTTCCACACCCAAACACATTGAATTAGTCTAAGCTACGTTCAACTGGCTCAATCCCTTAAGAGTCCAAAGTGCAAAATGGTTGCAATCTTTGATGGGTTGTTACTGGAAAAATGTGACACTTAGAAAATTTTCATCTAAGACTATGGGATGAGGTTGGGTCCCTTACAATAACCTCTCTCAATTTTTGATATCTCAAAGGCATTTTCCAGTGGTGATGACTTTTTAGTTGATGGAAAAAGTGTCAAATGCAAGCAGTGTAAAGTTGTAAAGGGGTGTAACTTTTGTTCTGTAACTCGTGTGACCAAATATACTGTTCCAACACGTCGAGATGGGTACGTTTAGGCTATGAATGGTCCTCTTTCACACCCAAACATGTTGAATCATTTTGAGCTACATTCAACTGGCTCAATCCCTTAAGATGGCATACAAAACAAAGGGAAAGAGAAAGATTCACATGATAGTTAACAAGTCTAAGTTTTCCACACCAAAAGCATATGATTGCATGAAAGAGTAAAAAATATGGGTGTCAAAATAGTTGAGGAAAAGGGAAAATCTACAAAAAAACATCACGTTGAGGAATCAGGGAATCGGTGTATGAGGCTCAAGGTTAATCTAGACATCCCATGCTTCACACCACTTGCATGAACAGTCATGAGTGATGGGTTTGATTAATTTCTATAAGAAGGTTGAGTGTTGATCTATACATTCTTCATTCCATAACACTTACAGGAATTCATGAGTGACATTTTCCATTGGGTACTTAATTGAATCAATAGGTTTTGGCTTTAGATGAACTCACATAACAAAAGACAATTTTACCTATAAAATTTTGGTTGCAGTGGATGTTACTCTAAATGAGATAAATGGTAGAACCAATTGACCAACATGCATTTGAATTGATTTCTCTTCCATATATTTATGGGGGGGCATTTAGAATCTTCTATGAGTCAGATGCTCTTGTGTAAGCATGAGTACAATCCTTTGAAGTTTGACTATGGAGGTTGGTGAGTTTTAGTTTCAAATTAGGAATATAATATGACTCTACAAATGAGTGCAAGAGACAAGTAGATTGAATAAGCATGTAATCCACAAGAAGGAAAGTTAATAGAGGACTATAGATGTTCTTGAAAATAGCCCAATGCATTTGAAAGCCCAAATTTACTTGTAAATGTTGCAAGATGATAGTGGAAATGAGGAAGAACAAGTTCAATATTTTTTGCAAATCTCTCTTTCAATGTGTGCTTCAGTTATTTACTTTCTTACTTTCATCAAACTAATTCAGTAATTGAAGCACATAAGAAAGAATATGAATGATATTTTCAATTGATTAGAAGCATAGTTCTTACTTACAAGAGTAAGTAACATTAGACTTTACTAATATATGATATAGGAGCATCCATGGTGACTTGCAATCCTATGTCAACAAAAAGGTTGAATTTTGAATCGTGCAATTTTAAAGTTTTGAAGTGGATTAATTTTTGGCTTGCATTACATGTTGAGGAATTTTGAAGTGGATTAATTTTTGAAGGGAGTATAAGAAGAAGTCTTGCAATAGTATCAATCCCAACAACAATCCATGATCACACAACAACAATAGCAACAATAACAACAAGCCCAACAACAAGCGTTGTTAGCACAACAATACACCCAACAACAATATGTTCTTTCGTAACAATGATAACAGGGTTTATACTCTAATCCCCGAAAAAATATCATCAATATAATTGCACAAGGAGCATATACAACACCACCTCTATCACCCGCATCTTCACAGTATCTGAATCTATCCTACACAGCATACAATACCTCATCATATCAAAACCCCACTTATAACTCATCCACCATCCCACAGTACACAACATATGATCCTCCACCAAATATGTAATATGATGTGTCATTCCAGATCAAAGCACTCACACAATAGATCTAGCACATTCAAATGGGAAAAAAGAAGAAGCCACATACGTAGCAAAACTTGTGTCCATACCCATTCAATAGGAACATTGCAATGGTACATTTCCTAGCTGGTTTTGAGGTCCCTAAGTTTCATAAATATAAATGAAGGGAAATCCTATGGATCACATCAAAGAATTCCATGTCATGTTTATGGAGTTTTCCTACAATGGTTCCTGCTTGTTGCACCTCTTTCCACATAGTTTGGAGGGCCCAATAATTGATTGGTTCTCAGAGTTTCCCCCAGGTATCAAAATATTCCAAGAAATAATTGATAGTTTCATCGACCATTTCTCCTTTAACCTAGACATGGATGTGAGCTTAGAGTATTTGTACACTCTCAAGAAAAATAAAGGAGAATCCTTCACTAACTTCCTACAAAGGTGGAGGCAAAGAGCTAGTAAGAGCAAGTGGCCCATTCTTGAAGAATAACAAGTAGGGATCATCATAGAAAATGTTGACACAAACTTATCCTTCCAATTAAAGATGCAATGTGTCAACACTTATGATGAGCTTATCCATAGGGCCCTCAACATTGAGAGAGTCCTAATCTCATAGGGAACCACACAATAGTATAGAGGCAACTGCCCATTAACTAGTTCTAATGAAAATCCCCGCATGTGGGCTAAGAACAAGAATGTAATAAATGGTGTCATCATTGATGCAAAATTGGTCATAAGTGCTCCTAGACAAAACATAAATCAACCAGCCAATGCATAGAAAACTATACAATAAACCACCACACCACCACAGAATAATCAAATCAATAACATTGACACCCAACAAAGAGGAACACCCAATAGGAATAACTACCCAAAATGCAAATACATGTCATTGGGGGAACCTATCGAATCCGTCATGTAGAAATTGGTACGATCAAACTTGATTACACTCCCCAATTTCTAAACTATCAAGAACCTCAAGTTAAACCACCTTGGTATAATTAAAATGATCTTTGCAACTTTCACAATATCAAAGGACATAAAACGTCAAGATGTATGAAGCTAAAAAAAAAAATCCAAAATCTCATCAAAAAATGGAGACATAACTATCGATTTACCATTAGGAAACCAAGACCTCAAGATATACAAGAACCCAATGCTAGACCACAACAAAGGGAATGACAATGTCAAAGGAAAAAGTTACACTAATGTAGGGCATGTATATTCCAATGTGGTCACCTCTTGTGACAATTCCATAATAACCATCACTATCAAAGGGCCTAGTGCAGAGTGTGGAGTCACCACACAAAAAGGCAAGGTTAAAATCCAAGGAGCTTCATCTCAAAATAGGGCACAACCTACATTGCCAATATCAAACCCTAGTAACTATAGTCTCCTTGACCAGCTAAAGAAAAACCCTACTCAGATCTCCATCCTAGAATTATTGAAGTTATCCCTTGCACATAGGGATATATTAGAAAAGGCCTTATCAGCTTCCTCTATACCTAATAATATTGATACAAAGTAGTTTCAAGCTATGATAGGGCATATCACCACCCCCCATCTTCTTACCTTCTCAAAAAAAGACCTCCTAACACATTCGTCACACTTTGCACTTGTTAGTTAACAAATTTGTCCTTCAGAAATAAATGTAGAAAATGACTCAAGATGCCCAGAAAGAAGAAAAAACAACAGTAACATTTGGAGAAGTTTCCAATGGATTGAAAACTTTCCTCTGAACATCTCCCTCTTAAGATATGCAATGAGTGAGAACTCAGGGTATGCTTTTAACTGGAAAGCAAAAAATGCAACTAACACCTACCCATAACCATGAAAGTAGATGTGGTGGATTAAAATTAGAGTGATGTGAATGAAACCAAATGACACACAGTCCACTTATCTCACACTCACAAATAAGAAACAAGAAAAGAATGAGCAATAGATCTTCACAATAGATGAATTAATTTGGGTTCAAAGATTCAAAAACAAACATCCACACAATTCGGTATAACATAAATTGCATTGGAAAGTGATTGCAGTGACACAAAGGAAATTTGTAGCCTAAAGAAAACATTCATCAATTCATAGATTTAAGAACATCTCCTTTATTTCCCAAATACAAAAATGAGCTCACAAACTCTCTTTTCTATACAGCCAAATGTGGTTGCAATGAAAACAAAATTTCCTTTACTTCCCCTGTTCCGAAATAGCTAAAAAAAAGATCTCCCTTTAGAAAGATTTTTTTTACAATAAATAAGCCTCCCCAATGAGACTCTTCAATCCCCATAACTGCCTCTTAAAAAATTCAAAAAAAATTGCCCTTCTCTTTCACATAACTATTTCTTGAATAAAGCTTTTTGAATTCCTTTCACGGCATAACTACCTTTATTTAAAGATAAAATTTCAATTGTTGACTCAAAGATATGAGTGTTGGACAATATCTTCATTAATTTTGTGCCTCCTTTTTATATATTCAACATGAATCAAATAAACTATGAGCCTTTTTTTATGGTATATATCAAGACCGCTAAAGCTCCTTAGTAACCGGTTTCTTGAGCTTAAATTATCCTCAAATGCATCGACACCTGGAATCTTATGCATATTCATGAAAACAGGTGGTATTCTTCCTCATATCACCTAACAAAAATTGATTCAAACATCACACTATATCCAAACTTATCTCTGATGAAAGCACTTTATTATTGTAAATATTTTCCATCGTTGGATTTTCTCCTTTCTACCGATCATAAGCATCCATAAGTTTATCAAGTATCATCTTCAATCATGCAGCTTATGCAATATCTCGAGTGTATTGGATTTTCATAGATGTAAATGGAAGCTTTGTTTTGCATTGCCTCTACAGGGAAGTTGATCTCGCAACATACATCAATCACTACATGCAAGAAGACATTCCCCTTGCAAATTCAATCCTCGTGCATCTTGAGGAATAATGTGAAGCACCATTGATCAGATTCTTCAAAAATATCACTTGCAAGAGTCGATTCTAAGCCCGATGCACCAATAACATATACATGGCCTATCCCGTATTGAAAATATTTATTTTAGATGTACTCATTTGTGGGCTTAGAATCTATTAAAAGACAGATATAAAGGCATTCCTAAATAAGTACATCTTTCCAATTAGCTTTGTGATCATGCATATTGGTTCTATTAGAATCTCTCATCAAATTCCCTTGTTTCAAGATCTTTTACTTGTATAGATATTTTGATTTCTTCCCTAACATTATGCACAAATTTGAGCCGCATTAGAGTATCCTTTGATAGGTGATTGGTGGGCACCAAGCTTCAAACCGGTTGCATTTTGATCTATCATACATTCATCATTTTCTTAGCATTCCACACTTTATAATGGTTATTGATGGGACATAGGCCATGGAAATTTTGCACTATGTTCAAGCAACCCTTCATATTGAAATTGGCCAAATATCTTCACACACTATATTTGTCATGTCTATTGTCCCTCAAAATCTTTGTTGGAAACTTGTGTATATCTCTCATGATATTTTTTCCTTAATCACAGTGTATTTTTTTGATATATGGATTTTGGTGTTGTCATTGATGGAAACCTAAATCAGTTATCTAGTGCACATCTTTATATGTTTTCATACCGAAAGATAGAATGACGAACATGGTATCCGACTGAAGTTGAATCTATTTGCATTACTAGTTTATCAGTTCGCATTATGGATCTCAGGGAAGGTCATTGAGCATTTAGAATATCTTAATCTTGAGTTTTGTGTCATCGCATCAAGTGGTGTAGGAGGTCGGAGATCCAGTTGATTAATGTTTTGTTTAACAGTGCAAAGAGCCAACTTGGTGAATATAATATGTTGCGGATATTTGATTAGAATTTTTGTGTTCTATTATGTTGATTTGGGTCATCACTATTCTATGGCCGACTTTGGATGATGCGCATTGAAAATCATTTGTGGATTTAGCCGACAGTTGGAAAATACATTATATCTTATTGAAGTTGACAAGTAGCAATCAAATCTTTAGTTGTGTATATATATAAGTGATTGATTATATCATTTTGATATAGATGTGAAGTGTGGGTGTGTGATGCAAAATTCAAAAGGATAGTTGAGCGATTTCACTTGAGCATATAAGATTTGTGATGTGAATTTTAGTAGAGAAGAGCAGAAGAGAAGAATCAGATAGAAGGTCATTAAATCGACTAATGTGCTTAACCGAAACTATTCTCAGGCATTTGCAGATGCTAATTCATAGTTCACCATTTATGTTGACTTTTGACACTAACTTTAAGCCAGTGAGCCTTTCTATTTTTCAGTAGTGAGTTCTAGGTAGTGTTCATAAATGCAAGTGCATTCTCATTTTGTAAAACTTATATTTGAGTACTCAAATTGTGGATTGACCTCCATCGTGGTTTTTCCCCCAACAAGGTTTCCACATAAAAAACCTTTTTTTTATGGTGTTGTGGATGATTACTTTATATGATTGCATCTTTCTTTTAGTTCAATGTTGTAAGTGGTTTAATGCTCAGATTATTAAAGTTAAAATTTGGAGAACATTGATTCACCCACACCCCTCTCAATGTTCCCAGATTATAACAATTGGTATCAAATCCTAGTTCTTCTAAACAAGTTTTACAACTTGAGGTGGATCTTGGAATGTAATGGACTCTAGTAGTCTTCAACAACAACTAGTGGTGGCTCTTGATGATCTTGATCAATCCAAAGCAGAATTTTGGGAATTGAAAGTGAATCTTAAGGATGCTGAGAAATCCATTCAGACAATGAAGGATCAGATTGTTAAGTCTAGGGAAAAGAGAAAGGATCTTTATGATCAGATTAAGCAAAAAGAGAACAAAATCATGGATTATGTTCACCTGAATCAAACCTTGAAGGAAATAACTGAAGAATGTGAAAAGCTTTCCAAAAACAATGCTACCCTAAAGCATGAGATGGAATCTATGGTGATGAAGCTAACTAAGGAGATTGAAGAAAGAAAGAAGAATGAGGAAAATCTTGCTCAGTCCTTAAAAGAAAGATCTGATGAATGCAGAAAAATTAATTGAGAATTCATTCACTTGGAGATTGACCTACAACAGTCCAGAAACAATGAAGAGGAGCTTGAAAAATAGATTGTTATTCTTAGGGATGAACTTGCTACTGAAAATGAATACAAGGAGAAGTTCAAGATTAGCTTAGTTAAGCTTGATGAGCTAACTCAAGGTCAGAAGAATGGAATGACAAGCAAGGTCTTGGATATGAGAAAGGAAAAAGTTTTGGATATCAAATGAACAAAGCAAAAAGACATCTTGTAAGACAAGCTAATGCTAAAAATTTTAATGGATATTGTTTTTCATGTAATAAATTTGGTCATATGACTGCTCAGTGTAGAAATAAAATAAAATTGAGCGATCTATCATTCTCTTGTCAGTGTTTCAATTGTAACAAGTTTGGTCATAAGTCAATCGAATGCGGAAATATATCAAACAACTATGTCAATAGAAGGAATGTTAAATTTCATACCTATGGAAGATTTTGGCATACTACTAACCAGTGCAGATCAAGAAGCAATCAATGGAATGACTAGTCTAGACAAGGAAATGTTGTGTGTTACAACTGCAACAAATACGGTCACATTGCAAGATTCTGCAGAAATAGAAATATGGATAGAAAAGGTTCTGCATACAAAGGCAAAAATATGCAAAAAGATGATAAAGAAAAAGGGAAGGTGACTACGAATGAAATAAGAGATCAGATGAAGAATACATGGATAAGGAAGAATGAGTCTGATGCAAGAAATGGTTCTATACCAAAACCTGCTTCTGGTAATTCTTCTAAAAATTGATTTTAGGCCATTGGCCTAGGGGGAGCTTTTCAAGAAAAACCTTTTTCCCCCTATCTATAGTTGGTACCGGAATGCGAAAATATTGTCAAAAATTGTATTATTGATTTATAGATGCATTGGAAATCACTCATAAATAAATTCAACAAACTGAAGGTGCGCAGAAGAATTTTTCTCTCATAGATAAAGACAATAGAGTATCTAGATCACCTAGGACAAAAGCATTTACTACAATAAAAGGTTATATGTGTGGGTAATAAAAGGAAAGTTGAAACCCTCATTTGCTACTTCACATCAAATAAAAATAAGGAGAGTGCTTTGGAAACAGAATTCTAAAAACGTGAAGATAATTCGACAGTGAAACCCTAATCCATCAGGTACTTTAGAAAATTTCATTTGATTTGGTGTGCGATTGAAGAACTTATTAAATAGGAACAAGACATAAGTATGGATTGTAAAATGGAACAAATCAAATGGATAATCAATCTAGAGGAGTATAATAGTGAAAAGATCAGAACCATAAGAAACTTGTTGTCGCCCAATGAATTGAAATGGCTGAAAGAAGCAAAACACAAAAGCTTGGATATTTAGAGTGAATTTCCTTATTTTGAGAATGCATAAATCATTAAGTTTATTTTGAGCAGATTGAATGATGATATTCTAATTCTAGATAAACCCTACCATATCTCAAAAGAAGTGATTGAAATTGTAACTAGATTATGCAAAGTTGGGGATGTACCGATAAAGAATTCAATCTGGAATAAAGAATTCAAAACCCTAACTGGAGTAATTGGAGATCAAAGTGAATTAATAATCTTGACAATTAGAGATTCAGTGACAAGGTACATTGTGCATGGTGCATCCTACAAAATCTTTTTCAGAAACAAAGAAGGTGCAACTTCGACAAGTGTTGTTTACATTTCACACAAGATGATAATGGAAGATAAATATTTTGACCTTTGTGGATTACTGAAAGATCAACTAATGGAGTATGCTCAATTGAAAAAGATGATAGATTACTCTTTCAGGTTTGGTACTTTGGTTATATTTCTTATGATGTACTTTTTGAATTGCTTATCGATGAACAACAATGTAATATGGAAAGAGAATGAACCAGTTTGCAAATAAATTCGCATACAATATAATAGTTTGGAAAATTATGATCAATCATATGAAAGTTTCTTTAAAGGTTTGAGAGGGAATTTCTGGTGAGATGGAGAGGAAGAAGAAAAGAGAAAAAAAAATCGTTGTTTGTACTCCTCTAGCATGCAAGACTCCAAGAATTGAAGGGAAAGGAAAAGAACATGTAATTGTAAATATACCATATGAGGAATCTGATAAGGAAACTAAAGAAACCCAAGGAAAGGAACTGGAAACAGCCAAATCGGAAAGAGAAAAGGCTATGAAAAAAGAAAGTTAAGAAGAAGGTGACTTAACCTGAAAAGAACTATTGCAGCTTATTCATAAGAAAGATGGAATACAGAAAATTGCAATCATGTGGTCTATCAGACCTTCATATGATCAGGATATGATTTTAAATGAACTAAGTTCTCATCTTGTGCACAACCATATTAAATTAGAGAGTTTGCAGAATACATTTCCAGAAGGGATGATTGAATGTATCAAGGAAATCATGGACTCTGATTCCCAAAACAAGGAAGAAGAATAATTAATCTTACATCTCAAGAAGTAGTACAGATTATCATTCACCAAGCTAAAAATGCACATGAATCAGCTAAGTAAATGCATAAACATAGCAAATAGCAGCTACAACTACTATCTTTGTTGGTCTCATGCAATCGGCAAGTACAAAGAAAAGTTGGAACAAATTGAAACTGAACTGAACAATATTGGACAAAACTTTGAAATGCTTCAGGATCAAGATGGTTCAATCAAGAAAAGGATTCAATAATTACCGAAAGAGCATACAAATGTTCAAAACACTAGAACCATGATTGTTGACACCTTTTGGAAACTGAAGGATATAATATAATGTAGACTAGAACAGTTGATTGAGATACCGAGGAAATGAGAGATATTGGAAGCCGCCATCACCATTCTGGAATCCCTCATCAATATTATCAACTGGACATCTGAAAACAACAACATGATCATAATCACCAGGATTGCAGTAGAAGCATGGAAGAAGTTTCTTTGGGAGATGAAGTAAAAATACAAAATAATATTCTAACTCAAGTAGCAGATGTACATATTCAAATTTTAAAAAAAAATTTGATTAAGTTGTTGGTTTTACTCCAAAAAGAGATTACTGTAAGAATTTGTTTTTTGGTTTTTCATTGATGTCAAAGGGGCAGAGAGAGCAGTGAGAAAATGCCTTATTTATCAAACTTATGGGGAGTTGTGTCTTTTTGAAGTATTGAAGGTTTGCAGTATGTTGGTTCTGACACGTAGTCATTTTTCAATAATTTTTGCCATCAATGAAAAAGGGGGAGATTGTTGGCATATGGCTCCTGGTGTTGTCATTGATGGAAACCTAAGTCAGTCATTTGGTGTGCATCTCTATATTTGTTCATACCAGAAGATAGAATGAAGAACAAGGTATCCGACTGAAGTTGAATCTATTTGCATTACCAATTTATCAATTCATGTTGTGGATCTCGGGGAATGTCATTGAGCATCTAGAATATATTACTCTTGAGTTTTGTGTCATCGCATAAAGTGGTGTATGAGTTAGGAGATCCGATTGATTGATTTTTTATTTAATAGTGTAGAGAACCGACTTGGTGAATATAATATATTATGGATATTTGAGGAGAAATTGTTTAAGTATTTTTGTGTTCTATTATGTTGATTTGGGTCATCACTATGCTATGGTCGAATTTGGATGATGCACATTGAAAATCATTTGTAGATTTAGTCGACCATTGGAAAATACTTTATATATTATTGAAGCCGACAGGTAGCGATCAAATCTTTAGTTGCGGATAGATATAAGTGATCGATTATTTCATTTTGATATAGATGTGAAGTATGGATGTGTGATGCAAAATTGAAAAGGATAGTTAAGCGATTTCACTTGCACATATAATATTTGTGAAGCGAATTTTAGCAGAGAAGAGCAGAAGATCAGAATCAAACGAAAGTTCATGAAATTGACTAATGTGCTTAACCAAAAATATTCTCAAGCATTTCCAGATGTTAATTCATAGTTCGCCATTTCTTTTGTCTTTTGACATTGACTATAAGGTAGTGATCCTTTCTATTTTTGAGCAGTGAGCTCTAGGCAGTGTGCCTGAATACAAGTGCATTCTCATTTTGTAAAACTTATATTTGAGTACTCAAATTATGGATTGAGCTCCACCATGGTTTTTCCCCTAATAGGGTTTCCACATAAAAATCCTTGTGTTATGGTGTTGTGGATGATTCCCTTATATGATTGCATTTTTCTTTCAGTTCAATGTTGTAAGTGGTTTAATGCTCATATTATTAAAGTTAAAATTTGGAGAACACTAATTCCCCCCCCCCCCCCCCTCCTCTCAATCTTCCCACATTCCAACATATTCATCCCAGTAAACTTTTGATGATCATCTTAGTTCCATATGTATTTTTGATCCTTCACCTCCAAATTAGTCCCCAGATGTAACGGTGAAAGATGTTCAATATTGTTGGCTTTCAAATAGTCACTCACCGCATTGTCAGGTAGCTATATCTATGTCGAATTGATTGATCATTGAATGAGAAACACCACTCACACAGTGATCATCACCTTCGCATTATTTCATACAAACAAAGACACAGGTTCTAAAAACCCCAAAATCTCTGACAATGAAGGAGTCGGGATGTCAAGCAATTCCATAACTTTAGAACCTTGAATCAAGAGTTTGGGAGTTTCAAAAACTCCTGACTCCCCGGCTTCACTACATTTACCCTGCGGTCTGATGAGTTTCACATTCCACTTAAAATGTTCAAATTCTTCATAATTTTGGTGATATCTATGGGGCCTTTGATGCTCATGAAGATTAGCTTATAATGGGACATCAATGATTTGAGGAGGTTCTCGAACCACTATCGAGAGCCGATTTGTTTTTTCAAAATTATGAAGTCTTCATCAAAAGCTTCCAACACTTATTTTCACCCTTGCAATTATTATGACAAGATATCATGCAAGCCATGGGATTTTAAAATAGATATCGATCTTTGATATAGACTTGACTGACAATTAGGAAAGTGAATTTTTGTAAAAAAAATTATGGACCAAAATTGGGTGTGACATCACCTTGAGGTCATTGTCCATAAGAATAAAGTTAAAAGAGTCTTAGTATATGCAGGTTCTGGTCTAAACATTTGAACCCTTTAGTTAGTCAACAACTCCGGTTATTCAAAGGATGATATTGAAAATATAAAGAGTGTAACCATAAGGGAATACGATGACCAAGAACGGGTGTTTCAAGGCATCATTAAGTTACCTATCCAAGTGGGACCCATCATTGTTGAAACCACATGCCAAGTGCTAAATATTGACCTTCCCTACAACATATTTCTTGTTTATCCATGGATTCATACCATACAAGTATTAGCTTCCACATATCACCAATGTGTCAAGTTTCCCTTTGAGGACAAAGAAGTTACCATCCATGGTGATCTTGAGCCCTTTTACTATTGCAAGAACCTTGAGGCTAAATTCTACAACATCCCCCAAATACCTAAGTATGATGAGGGCCCTACATTCTAAGATGCAAAACTAACTAATGATGCATAAAAAGGAAAAACACAAGAAATACACCTCAAGATTAGCCTAAGGAATATCTATGCAAGAAAGACAAACAAAACAAGAAGCTTAATTGTTATACCTTTTGTGTTGTATATTTCCTTGGTTGACCCTTGATTTTTGAGAGTTTGTGTGCTCCTTGGATGGCTATGGAGATGAATGGATGCAAGATGCAAAATTTAATAAGATGCTAGTGGCTAAAGGATTTGGTGGATTGATGAAAAATGCTTGCAAATGAAAATTGGCAAAAGTTTGGTAACAAAAATGTCCTCTTCTAAAATGAAAGGAAGGATGGGGGTATTTATAGAGGGATTTGAATTCTCTAGAGAATTCAACGGTTGAGATTAAACCAACAAGGTCAAGATGGAGGGCTACGGTTAGTTGAGGACTCACAAGCCCTCACATCTTGACATGTAGAATGTGAGATGGCTTAGGGTGAGATGATGTGGGAGTGAGGTGGAATAAAATTACATGATGTGGAGGAAGGACAAGTACCTTGAAAAGGGATGATGTGACCTCTCAATGATCACATTGGGAAGAGGAGAATCTTGGGTGAATAAAAGTGAATTAAAAATTCACATGATTGGGGAATCTTGTGGATAAGACAAGGTTCCAAAAGGAGAGGTGGAAAGTAACTTGGATAAAACAAGGTCCTTAAAAAGGTCGGATTCACCCACATGTGACTTGATGTGACAAGTCAAAGATTCTAGAAGACCTTGGCACATGTTAGTGATGTGACAAGTAAAAGGTTTTGACCATGTGGAAGTGGTCAAATTTAGATGTCTACATTTTTCCCCTCTTTGAAGTACTGTTAAAATAACAGTGTTTCGAAGAAAAAAGAAAATGCAGGTGACTCTATAGAGGAAGTAACCAGAAAATGATGCCGCAACATGGAGAGAGAGACTTGAGCTGCTCCAAATAGTAGGGAATGGATGAAGATGCCCTAATCCTGCAAAGGAATGTCTATGGCAGGGAAAATAGATGAATGGGAAGGGTATGCCCCCTCGAGAGGGCAAAGGGGGAAAACAGAGGGTTCCCAGGAAACCTCTCGATAGGAAGAAAAAAAGGGTATGGTTGGAAAGAGCACAAAAAATTAGGCAAGTTTTTCTTTTGAACGAAGTCAAACAAACAAACGGTTTGCAAATGGTGGACCCAGGAAGGGAAGGGATTAGATGAAGGAAAAAAGGTAAATAAGAAGTTAAAAATACCCCTTAAAAAGGGAGGGAAAAGAGAGGGGTCTCAAATGACCTTTCGATAGGAAGAAACGAAGGGTATGGTTGGAAAGAGCGTAAAAAAAGGGCAAGTTTTCCTTTTGAACAAAATCAAAGGGACAAATGGTTTGCAAATAGCAGCCCCGGGAAGACAGGGGAAAAAACTTGTTGGAGACCTGCAAAGGGGTAGATTTTCCCCACTATAGAAGGGCGCATCCACCCTGGCATAGGGCATATCCACCCTAGAAATCTGCCCCCTAGTCGGGTAAGTCCACCCCAATGCGGGGCAAATCCACCCTAGGCTGGTGTCGGGGCAGATTGGCCTCGAGGTCGAGCGGTTCCACCCCAACACGAGGCAAATCCACCCTGGGGTCGAGCGGGTCCACCCCGCAGCTGAGGGTGGGTCCGCCCCATGGTCATTTGGCTCTACCCTGGCGTAGGATGGGAGATTGATGAAGGAGGAAGGGATGGGAGAAATTATGAGAAATGAGAGGATGATAGAGGATATGAAGATGATGATGTATTGTGATGGATAAGAAAGCATGATAAGTGATGGGAGATAAAGGTGAGCACAAATGGATTCCACGATAAATATGATGTTGCCCCAGTCAATCTACAAGCCAGGTTGGGCAGATGGAGTGTTGTGGATTATGGAATGATATATCGCAGAATAACACAAGGATAGGGAATGATACATCTTGATGAGGATGAGGATGAGTGTCGTTAACAAGGGAAGGATACATCAAAATAACACCAAAGGATAGGGAAGAATTCATCCCGATGAGAGGATTGTTGATGAGGGAAGGATACATCCCAGAACAATACAAGGATAGGGAAGGATACATCCCACGGATGATAATGATGATGATGATGATTGGATCAAGGCTGGGAACAAGACCAAGAGTGTGATTAAATTATTTTAATGGATGAGGATGGGGGAGACATGCAAGATGATGGAATGGAAAATGAAATGCAAACCTAATGCAATTTTCCATCCTTGGAGCACTGATTTTTACTATAGCATAAGACACCAGATACCATGGTATGTGGAACCAAGGCCAATTAGTGTCTAATGCATACACAAACACAACAAACAAGAAGGTTATCCCAACACCCCAAATTCATGATGACTTTGGACGGGCCAGGTATTGGAATAACCACAAGCACAAAAGGATGCCCCAACGTAACACAAGACCTCAAGGATTTTTGTGGGTACTATGTGGGACAACCCAAAAGATAGAAACAAAAAAAAGATCAATATATGCCCCTATGTTTACTAGTCAAATCACACCATGATATGATGGATCAAGGTGACCATGACAAGTGATGATAGGGAGCTCAAATGATAAACAAAAGCCAAAATCATCAAAAGATCAAAATCAATTTCAAACATCCTTTTCCATAGGATGAAGAGGATGGATGGGGTTGATGTGGTCTGTTAGGAAGGATACATCCTGTTGAGACCAAAGATGGAGGATATATGGTTTGATCAACATGACACAGGATACCGAAAACTAATTGGATCTTGTGATACGAATGACCTTGTTCTATAAGCACCAACTAGGATAGGGACATACTTGATGACACGACAAGATGATAGGATGATTGGAAGATAAGGCACAAGATAACAAAACCCAAAATACCTAGGGGCTCGCGGGTTCATCAAAGATCAGCCTTGCCTATGTGAAAGTGCAGAGCCCTCGTAGTTTGATAAAATACCATGGATAAAAGCAGAAAGTGGACAAGGGTGGCCAATGATGGATTGTAAAAGACATGAAAGATACCTAAGGGGCAGACACAATGATTTAGCCTTGCCTACGGGAGAGCGCAGGGGCGACGTAGTTCAATACAAGGCCAAAGACAGACAACGGTGAAGGGATGATGAGATGACCATCGTAAATGGATAAAAGTATGGAACCGATATGATGAGGCAGGATAGGCTGTGTGGAGGGGATGGTTGATATGTATAAGATATGTATGATGTGAAGCTCAGGGATGGGATAGGTATTTAGATCATTAGAATATGAATTGGAAATGTGTTACGATTGATAGATGAGTGATGAAGAGATGAGAAAGATGTCAAAAATAGATAGGAATGATGAGAGGGAGGTAGTAGAACATTGGATTGCATGGGGGTAGCCTATATCTAGATACCAATGACAAGGGATTATTAGATAGGAGGAAAAATAGAAGTAAATGGATGGATGGATAAAGATGGATAGATAGAAAGATGTGAGGATAGGTGAATAGAGGGATAAGGAATTGGAAGGATGGAATGGATTATAAGGATAGGGAGATGGGAAGG
>CM021108.1:105229455-105401873 GCA_007115665.2 Sequoiadendron giganteum
CACAAATAAGTAGATTCCCCCACTCTAGATATTTCATGCATGATGAGGCAAGAGGGATGGGTGGATAAGGGAGTGAGATGGGAAATGGAAGATAGATAGAGGTAGATAGGATGTAGGGACAATGGAAGATAGAGAGAGGTGGATAAGGTATATGATAGTGTATGGATGAGGGGAATATATTCCAAGAGGTTTCCAAAGCATGTATATAGGTTTTCCCCTATCTTTATCAAGATCACAAGGAAGATTGAGGGACTAGGATAAGATGGATAGGATGCGAAAGATAGGCAGATGTAGGAGATGGAGGAAAGGAATGTGTAAGTGGAAGTTTCCCCCAATCGTAGAAGGAGACTAGATGGGGGAGTTATGCATTATGCCTATTTGTGAGGTTTTCATCATGGTACTTATCCAAGGCACTTGTTTTCCAAGTTTTCATCATTGGACGAATGATTTTCTCTTTACTATTTTTTTGTATTTTTTTTATTTTTTGTCTTTTTTGATTTTGATTTTTTAGACTAGGATATGGACGAAGATGGATAAAGATAGGGATATGGATATGCGGATTTAGAGGATAGTTGATAAGGATATAGATGAAGGACTCAAGAATTAAGTTCCATATTAGGTAATAAGAGCCCATGTGTAAAGTGACCATCGGATGTTGGTACAACCTTATTAGGAGAAATGGATTATGCAAGAGGATGAATCTAAGGGATTGGATGGGGGAGATAGGGGGATAGTGGATGGGGTGTTTAAAAGTGTATGGATGGAATGAGGGAGTGGATGTGTGATAGGTGAAGGTGTTCAGGACCAACATTGGCACATGTGGTGGATGTGAAATGAGAGGAGGGTTGATGGAGGGAGAATGTGGTGAGACTGGAGGTGTTGGGATAGTGAATTTTGGGACATAAGGACCCAAAATAGATTTAGGAGATGGAGGATGTGAATTATGAGCTTTGGGAATAGAAAATTTGGTTTTTATCATGGATTTTTCATTTGAAGGCATTGTCTCTTTTTTCTTTGTGATCCACATGGTGTTGATTTTTTCTTTGGTGGGCCTTTGTGACCGTTTGGATTGATTTGGATTTTGGATTCAATTGTTCTTTTTGTCAACATGTATTTTGGAGGGGACATGAGGAGCTGTAGATTCATGTGGACATTTGGATTTATATATTTTTTCTTTGGCATCCAAAGTGCTTTTAGTAGCAATGGGATGGGTATGGGGAGATGGATGACATAGAGAGGACATGGATGGAGTGCTAGAAGTAGGCATTTGATGAGGAAGTGTGGATGGAGGATGCGAGATAGAATGCATGGAGGAGTGTCCTTGTTGATACTAATTAGGAGTTATTAAGGTAGTATTTTTATGTTATGTACGAGGGAGAGGGGGTGGATGAATGAAAGGATGAATAGGATAAGATCGAGGGGGTGATTTTGGGATATAAGGACCCAAAATAGACTGTGGGGTTTGATGGAGGGCTATAAGAACCCATAGTAGATGGAGGATGAGAAATGATGGATGGAGGGACATAAGGACCCAAAATGGAGTTAAAGGATGAAGGAGAAAGATGGACGGTTGTTTTTAGGTAATATGATGGAGGAGGGGGGATGGCGGGAAATGACCTGGTAGAATGATGGAAATTACCTCTTGTGCCTTTAGAAGAGGATCGTTTAGGATGTACAGAGGTTGTACCAACATCTTTAGAGTGCGAGTTTTGGGAGACATATCCAATACCATGTGTGCCTGGATGTTCTTTGACTTGGATGGGCTCTAAAGTACCTCGCTCATGAAGGCCTAAACCTTTTCCTTGATAGTTCATGTTCTTGAGCATATGATCTAGGGCAAGATTCTTATTCTTTTGGAAGCATGATGTGAGAGCATTAGTAGGTGCAAGAGGTAGGGTGGTGCATATGTGTGGTTTTTCTTCTATAAGAAGGCCACCATGGATAAGTGTAATGTGACCAAGGTGATACAAAAGTGGTGTTGGGATAGTAGGACTAAATGGGGATGAAGTATCATGTGATAGAGATGAAAGGATAGTAGCATTAGGAGGAATGAGTGATAACGGATCGGGAGAGGGATTAGGCAAGATGATATGATCTGGATTTTTGGCAGTGGATGATAAAGGCTCATGAGATGGAGTGATTGGATCTTGAATGCAAAGGGGGTCATGGGATGGAGTGGATGAGCTAGTGTGATCTTGAGATGGGGTGGATGGGAGGATAGGATCATGACTTGGTTGAGGATAGGAATCATGAGATGGGATGGATGGGGGATTATGATCTTGGGATGTAGTTGATGGGATGGTAGGATCTTTATTTGGATAAGGGGATATGCTTGTATACTTTGGATCAAACTCTTGCAATCAATCATTTTGTGTGGGATGTATGATGATGGAAGATTGTTGGAGGGACTCCTCAAATGGGGGAGATAAGAGGATGGAGGATTCATGAAGGTCATGGGATTGAATTTTGTGAATATTAGGACTGGGAGGAGGGGATTGGATGTCTTGAATGGATTGGGTGGATCTAGTAGTAGAAGATGGGGATTCAATGGATTTGATGGGTTTTACCGGCTCAACCGTTTGGACGGTGTCAGGAATGGTGATGGGAGGGATAGGTGTAGGATGGAGGAGGGACTCATCACTAGTGACAATACATGATAGAGTGGGAGGGCTTGGTGTCTCTTCTATCATGAGTCCTTGGGTGACATTTGGAAGGGATGTAGGATTAGGGAGAGTGATGGGAATGGATGGAGGATTAGGATTAGGGATTGGTGGATTAGGATTAGACATGGGGATGGGATTGGATGGAGGACTAGATGGAGGATTGGGATTAGGAATTGGTGGATTAGGGTTAAATGGGGGGATGGGAATGGATGGAGGATCAGGGATGGATGGAGGATTAGGATTAGGGATTTCTGGATTAGGATTAGACATGGGGATGGGATTGGATGGAGGACTAGATGGAGGATTAGGATTAGGAATTGGTGGATTAGGGTTAGATGCGGGGATGGGAATGGATGGAGGACTAAGAGGAGATGGAGGATTAGGGTTAGGGATTGGAGGATTAGATGAGTGGTTGAGTGGATGAGGATTATATGTAGAACTAGGAGGAGATGGAGGATTATGGTTAGGGATTGGAGGATTAGATGAGTGGATGGGTGGATGAGGATTATATGTGGAACTAGGAGGAGATGGAGGATTATGGTTAGGGATCGGAGGATTAGATGAGTGGATGGGACTAGATGGAGAACTAGGAGGAGATGGAGGATTAGGGTTAGGGATTGGAGGATTAGATGAGTGGATGGGACTAGATGGAGGACTACGAGTGGTTGGAGAACTAGGTGAGTTATGTTTAGATGGAGGATTAGGATATAATGCAATGAAAGGGAGAGTGATGTAGGAGGATGTGGATGTTGGATTAGATTGGGATGGTGAGTGATAGTAGGAAGATCTAGATGAAGGATTAGAATGGGGAGATGTGGAATTAATGTAAGGGTATTGGGATGGGGGATTGTGAGAGGAAGGTGTAGATGTTGGATTAGAATAGGAAGATTGAGGTGGTGAACCACCATAGGAGGACATGTATGGTGGATTGGCATAGGAGGATACGGATGGTAGATTAGGATGAGAGGATTGAGATGGTGGATTAGGATAGGAGGAATATTGGGATGGGGGATTGTGATAGGAAGGTGTGGGTGTTGGATTAGGATGGGAAGATTGGGATGTGGGATTAAGGTAGACGTATTGGGATTGTTGATGATGATAAGGAGAGGAGAATATGGATGTTGGGTAGGATAGAGGTTCAAAGGGAGGACATGATGAATATGTCGATGGTGAGGATGTTGGATATCCCTTGTCAAGGGTAGCATAAGGACCATTATTAGATGTGGATGAAGGCATGGTGGGATAGTTCAAAGAATTAGTGGTATTTTAAGAGGTGATTGAAGAGAGCTTGCTAGCAATGATAGCGTCAAGGGGATCTACATAACAATCTTCGTGATCAACAATATTTTCGTTATCATTATCAACATAGTTAGGATTCCCCTTGACTACTATTATTGGTTGTGTAAGAGGGGGATAAGGATTCATAATGGATAAAAATTAGAAGGAAATAATAGATGATGAATAAAGAACTAGGATGGATTGGAAGCTCATATGGGGATTGGATGAAAGCTTAGATTGGGATTGAATAAAAGCTCAGATTAGGATGATGGGATTAATGCTTAGATTGGGATTGGATCAAACGATATGATAGGATAAGTTTATTTTGGATTGGATGATGAATTGGGATTGGTTGATGGAAAGGGTCCTAAACCCAATTCAGAAATCAGCCTAGCTGAATTAATATATTGGTTGATCAGATTAAAGGACTGAATCAATGATCAAAGCACTGAATCCACCTTGAGATAGAAGGTGATTGATTTGGGCCAATGATGTTGACTTACAAAACAAATCCACCTCAAGATAGAAGCAGAATGATTAGGTTGAAGACAATAATTGATATGTAGGATAATGATCAAACTTAACACCTTGGTCAATTCGGGAGATAACTCCTAAAACAAGGTTTAAGGTATTTTGTGTTGAAAGATGATGATGGTTTTTTATATGATAGGGGTGTTGTCGAAGTGATCTTTTTGGAAAGTGCAATTTTTTAGGTCACACGGTAAGATGGTAGAATGGGTTCCCTGAATTGTGAAATGATCAATGTAAACATGATAAATGGACGTTTAGAAAGGTTAAATGGAGGCTTGGAATGGTCAAATGGATGTTTGGATTGTTTAAATGAATGTTTGGGATGATCAAATGGTCAAACGAAGACTTGAGGTGATTAAACGGAGGCTTGGAATGGTCAAACGGGGTGAAATTGTCCATTCAAGAGGGCATATCCACCCTTCTGTAGTCAAAACAGTGAATCCGGGGGGGAAATTTGCCCCTCTGCAAAAAAATAGTGAACCAAGGGGGCAAATCTACCCCTCTACAGAAAGAGTGGACTAGGGGGGAAAATCTTCCCCTCTATAGAAAAACGGTGGACCAAGGGGGAAAATCCATCCCTCTGTAGTCAAATAGGAACTTGGTTTAGATGAGAAAGATTATGGCAAGGACTTGAAATGACACAATGAGGCTAAATTATAAAGATTTACTGGTTTCTCACAAAAAGACACATTAAAAAAGCACAATCCTATTATTAGTGTTAAGGGGTATAGCCTACAAAGGTCTTAATCTACGATGCACAAGGTTTCTAAGGATTCCTTGATATACTCTTGGTATGTGAGGCACAAACTATGAACACTAGCCTGCCATAAACATGAGTCGGGAACCCCAACGAGATACTGAAGGGCTCAACCCAACTCTTCATGTCTATATAGGTATCACCCTAGCCTCAATGATCTCCCAGACACAATGTGACTAGATTGGGGTACATCTTTGTCTCTCTCCCCTTTTTATACCCTGCTGGTACACGTGGTTGGGATCGTCCCTTGGGTTGATGCAATCCCCAAGCAGGTCCCTATAAAAAGAAGGCACTAATCATTTCCAACTACTCCCTAGGTTCACAAAAAGTGCAAGGGGAAGGTGAAAACAAATTAATGCCCCCTTTGGGTAACACAAAACAGGAACACCACACAGTAAGTATTACTTCCTCTTAATTAAACTATGTGCCTAGATGAAAACAACAATAAAAGACTCTTAAAATTTGAGTAAATTAACAGCCTTGAAAACAAATGTTAGTTGTTTTATCCTTCGTCTCTTTTTGAATAACCAAAAAATGTAATAAATCCAACTACACCCACAAACAAGCAAGGTTAGGGTGTTAGAACTTCAAAATAGCAAAAAACTGAGCCAAAAACGAAGCTAAAATGCTTGCTTTTACCTTCTAAAATGTGTTGTTTAGGGAAAATCCACCCCTCTGCAGTGAAAAATGTTGGAACAGCAGGGCGGATCCGCCCCTTTGTAGTGAAAAATATTGGAAAAGCATGGCGAGTCCACCCCTCTGCAGTAAAAAGTCAGAAAAAAGTTGAAACAGTAGGGAAAATCCACCCCTCTATAGAAAAATAGTCAAAAAAAGTTGGAACAGGAGGGCGAATCCGCCCCTCTGCAGAAAAGTTGTCAAAAACGTTGGAACAGCAGGGCAAGTCCACCCCTCTACAAAAAAAATATCAAAAAAGTTGGAACAGGAGGGAAAATCCGCCCCTCTATAGAAAAGTTGTCAAAACCGTTGGAACAGCAAGGAAAGTCCGCCCCTATGCAAAAAAATTGTTAGAAAAGTTGGAATAGGAGGGCAAATCCACCCCTCTGCAAAAAAGTTGTCAAAAATGTTGGAATAGCAGGGAAAGTCCGCCCCTCTGTAGAAAAACTGTCAGAAAAGTTGGAACATGAGGGAAAATCTGCCCCTCTGCAAAAAAGTTTTCAAAAACGTTGGAACAGTAGGGAAAATCTACCCCTCTGCAGAACAACTGTCAGAAAAGTTGGAACAGGAGGGAAAATCTACCCCTCTGCAGAAAAGTTGTCAAAAAAGTTGGAACAACAGGGCAACTCTGCCCCTCTGTAGAAAAACTGTCATAAAAGTTGGAATAGGAGGGAAAATCCACCCCTCTGCAAAAAAGTTGTCAAAAATGTTGGAACAACAAGGCAAGTCTGCCCCTCTACAAAAAAACTATCAGAAAAGTTGGAATAGGAGGGAAAATCTGACCCTCTGCAGCACACGGGAGGGCAAGTCCGCCCCTCTACGACCTAGACTTGTAAACAACTTTAACAACAACAAACGTGAAATAAAGAGACCTATTTGTGGGTCCCACCAGTCATGCCAAAAATGTGATCCCTAAAATTTTCTACCCTATTCTAAGATGAAAAACTAACTAATGATGCATAAAAAGGAAAAACACAAGAAATACACCTCAAGATTAACCTAAGGAATATCTATGCAAGAAAGACAAACAAAACAAGAAGATTAATTGTTATACCTTTTGTGCTGTAGATTTCCTTGGTTGGCCCTTGATTTTTTAGATTTTGTTTTCTCCTTGGATGGCTACGGAGATGAATGGATGCAAGATGAAAACTGTAATAAAATGCTAGTGGTTAAAATGTTGCAAATGAAAATTGGCAAGAGTTTGGTAACAAAAAGCTCATCTTCTAAAATGAAAGGAAGGAGGGGGTATTTATAGAGGGATTTGAATTCTCTAGAGAATTCAACGGTTGATATTAAACCAACAAGGTCAAGATGGAGGGCTACGGTGAGTTGAGGACTCACAAGCCCTCACATCTTGACATGTGGAATGTGAGATTGCTTAGGGTGAGATGATGTGGGAGTGAGGTGGAAGAAAATTACATGATGTGGAGGAAGGACAAGTACCTTGAAAAGGGATGATGTGACCTCTCAATGATCACATGGGGAAGAGGAGAATATTGGGTGAATAAAAGTGAATTAAAAATTCACATGATTGGGAAATCTTGTGGATAAGACAAGGTTCCAAAAGGAGAGGTGGAAAGTAACTTGGATAAAACAAGGTCCTTAAAAAAGTAGGATTCACCCACATGTGACTTGATGTGACAAGTTAAAGATTCTATAAGACCTTGGCACATGTGAGTGATGTGACAAGTCAAAGGTTCTAGAATTTGCATAGGGAAGAGAAGATTCCTTGGAGGAATAAAAGTGAATTAAAAATTCACATGGGGAAGAGAGTAGCCTTGGATGAATAAATGTGAATTAAAAATTCACATGGGAAAGGGAGTCACGGCAAAGAAAGGCAAGTGGAAAGTTTGACTAAAAAAAGGTATGCTAAATGTGGCTAGTGACCTTGATTAAGGTTGTGCAAATACAAGATTAGGATAATTAATAAGAGATTAGAAGCAAGTGGGAGATTATGGAGGATGTGACACTGATCTTGATTAAGTGGTGCACATCCTAATCATAGATTTATTTATTTAATCTAGATTAGATGAGGATTATGGAGGATGTGACAAGGAGAGAGGTGCGGAATTAAAAATTGATTTTTAATCAAAAGGTCAAATGACTAAATTAAATAAATTGTCTTATTTATTTAATTTAGAGAAGAAAATATGTAAGGTAAAGTATTTAATTATTTAATTACATACTTTAGGAACCTTAGGCAAAAAATGAAATAATGATTAAATAAATTATTTAATTATTATTAACAAAATACACTAATACAGTAGACAATTTTGACCATGTGGAAGTGGTCAAATTTAGATGTCTACGGGATGTAATACTAGCAAGGTGACTCTTATTAGCAAGGGTATTTCTAACAAACGGGTTGAGGCTTCCCCTTGGTTACCAATATCATGTGACACTACCCTAGATGACTTTCCCCTTGATGTCGCTGACTTATTCAAGGATACCTTTATATTTATGATAACTATAACATCCTTCACCCAAAATGACCAAACCATTGAATTAAACCTAGTATACACCCAACTAATTGGCTAGGACCAATGAGGACCACCAATTCTAGATATATTAGAAAATGATGAAGCAATCTCAAAATTTATGTGACTCCACAACAACTTACCATGTGGGGATCATAAGGTAGGATTTTACATAGAGCTAGACACACAAGCATACTATGGGGAGATGACTGAATCCCTTAGTCACAAAATTGATAACATGAGAGTAACATGTAGGTCTTTAAGTGAAAACCACACTATGGCACTTTTAGATCAAAAAATAGTAAAGAGAAAGGACACATTTGAAGGTGAAAACCTCTCTAAGGCACTGAAGGATGAGAGATTCAATCTCCCCCTAAGTGCAATACATACAGAAAAATCAATAGTACTAGTAGAGAAATCAACCCCAATGAATGTAGGAATAGAGGAGGCACCTAAGATAACCTTCTATGTTGAATCATTGTTAGATGAAGAATAGTGAAAACTTGGTAGCATTCTTGAAAGAGAAAAGGGATAAATTTGAATGCTCCTACATAGATATGCTTGTCCTTGATCCTAAAGTGGTGGTCAATCACTTAGCAGTCTATCCTAAAGCAAAACCAATGAAACAGAAAATGAAAAAGATGCACCCTCAAATAAAACTCCTAGTTAAACTAGAATTGTAGAAGCTCCTTGACATTAGATTTATTTGACCAATCAACTATCTTGAGTGGGTTTCCAACCTATTACCAGTCTCGAAACCCACTGGGGGCATCAGAATATGCATAGATTTCAAGGACTTGAACAAAGCATGTCTGAAATATTATTTCCCTCTTCCCAACATTGACATCATTGTTGATCTAACCACAAGATGTGAAATGTTATAACTCATGGATGGATTTTTCAGGTTATAACAAAATCATGATCACTAAGGAGGACCAACATAACACTACATTCACTTGTCCATGGGGAACATATTGTTGGAATATGATGTTTTTTGGGCTAAATAATGTTGGACTGACCTATCAAAGGGTAATGACCCTAATCTTCCATGATATTATCAATAAAATAGTTGAAGACTATGTGGACGATATTTTGGCCAAATCAAAGACAAGGAAGGAGGAATAAGAGGTATTGGGATGAATCTTTGATAGGCTCAAAGAGTATAAGGTATCACTAAATCTAAAAAAGTGTGTCTTTGGGGTAACATCAGGAAAGCTTCTTGGCTACATAGTGCGACAAAGAGGGATAAAGATAGATCCAACAAAGTTGAAAGAAATCCTACACATGGAGCCATCCCAAACATTGAAACAAATGTGAGGTCTACAAGAAAGGTTACAATCCATTAGGATATTCATCACATATCTATGAGACAAGATCCACCCTTTCTCGCACCTTCTCCATAAAGGAATAACATATAAGTGGGATGAGAAATGCAAAAAATACTTTCAATAGATCAAGGACTATTTATTGACACCTCGTGTTCTCATACCATTGATACCAAACAATCCATTGATACTATACATCTCGGCCACATCAGTAGCATTAGGTGCTCTTCTACTCCAACACGATGAAATGGGAAAGGAAATATCCATCTATTATATTAGGAGGACCTTGGTAGGATATGAAATGAATTACTCATCAATCGAGAAGGCATTCCTTGCAGTGGTTTTTTCTTCACAAAAATTCAGACACTATAGGTTGGCACATCAAACCAAGCTTATTTATGAGATCAACCCATTAAAATATATGTTATCCAAATTAACTCTCACTAGGAGAATGACTAAGTGGGTAATTATCTTGATGATATTTTACATAGATTATATGGAGTGTAAGGCTATCAAAGGACAACTCATTGCATACCAACTAGAGAATCACTCCTTTTATGTAGAGAATCCTTTAATATTTGAGTTTCTCGATGAATTGGTCTTTCTCCTCAATATAGTGGAGCAATGGAAAATGTACTTTGATGGATCATATACCCAACATGGATCAGGGGTGGGCATCCTCGTTCTCACCCTCAAGGTGACTATATTCTAAATTGATATCGGCTATCCTTTCCATGTACCAACAATATTGTTCAGTATGAAGCTCTAATAATGAGGTTAAGAGTAGAAATCTAATAGAAAATATAGGAGTTAAAAGTCTATGGAGACTCATAGCTGATTGTTACCCAGGTCAATGACAACTACCGAACCAGGGAGGATAAACTAAATCCTTACAAGAATATGGTAGATAGTCTTAAGGAATTCTTTATTGATATAACCTTTCAAAAGATACCCCATGTAAAAAATCGAGCAGTGGATGCCATGGTGGCAATTGGGTATTTGTTAGACTTGCCGCATAATTTCCTTCAATGTGAATTCTTGGTAGAACAACTTCTCATACCAACTTTCAAAATACTTGAATCTGAATTTTTGTGTGTAATAATTAGTCTTGGTTCCCCATGGTATAATGATATATTCACCTATCTTAGAAGAGGTACCCTCCCATCTGATATCACCTCTAATCTCAAGAAAACCTTTGTTGAGAAGGCATTCTGATTCATCATCTTAGGTGATACCCTATACCATAGAAGCATTGAGGGGACATTAATATGATGTCTCAACTAAGAGGAAGCCTTAAATTCCTTAATTGAAGTAGATGAAGGAATTTTTGGTTCCCATTCTAGTGGTATGACCATATACAAGAAGTTGTTGAGGACAAGGTATTACTGGCCAACCATGGAAAGAGAGGCTCATCAATATGTGCCAAAATGTATCTAGTGTCAACAACATGGAGATCTTATCCATTCTCTAGCTCAAGAGTTACAACCAATGGTCACACCTTGGCCTTTCTCATAAAGGGGGATTGACCTCATAGGAAATATTACCCCCACCTCATCTAATGGCCACAAATTCATCATCACAACCCCTAAATACTTTACGAATTGGGTGGAATTTATTCCTATGACTTTGAACTGAAAGAAATATGTGTTCCACCTTTTAGGATATGGAACTACGAGGTTAGGCCCTATTGCACTCTTAGTTCATTAGGAAACCAAGATCCCTCAACAAAGTGACTCAACTGAGGGAAGGACACAAGAGGGTGGTTTCCTTAGGTGTGATTAAAATCTGGATTCACCATTAAAATGAAGCTTCCAAGGAGAAATGAAAACACCAATGCCCTAAACCCTGGAAAATTAAGAGCATTAAATCAAACTAAGAAAAAAAAATCAGACAAAAAGGAACTTGGTAAACTAATGGATTCTGAGAAAAGTATACAACTCTAAAATTCTACTTTTTGAAGTGCACTTGGACTCATACACTAGACTAGTTGATTTAGTCCTGCTACAAGAATCTGGGCAGAATGTAGAATCTTCTGCTGGTAAATCAGGATCTCCAGAAAACTGGTGAATAGAGGTATACTAGAACTCATACGCCCAAAGGGATGATTTATTCCTAGTATTAGGGTTTGACTGAAACTTCTATAGCCTCAAGTGATCTTCTATATATTTCATCTTGTCCAATCTCCAAGTCTAAAAAGCTTGAATTCCGATCTATAGGTGAGTTTTCATGAACATGAAAACTTTTTGACAACTCTCTTCAATATTGCAACTTTGTCTTGAAAGGATCTTCAAGCTATAAATCACCTAGATCTACAATCACACATGAAGAGGGAAAAATGTTGTTGTGTTAGGGAATAGGGGTTTCCCTTGGTCAAACCTCATTTTGGTAATCAAACCTTGAAGTGAAATGAAATATCATGAAGGAATGATGAATGAACAATATGCAATTTTTCAACTCACCAAACCCTTGAAATAAAGGTTGCAATATTGTGTGAAATGGCTCCAATGAATGTGGATCTTGACTCTTGATCTTAATATGAGATAATGTCTTTGAATTCTTTTTTGAATCATGAAAACCTACATCACAAATGTTAGTTCAAAAACACACATGATGCATGATGACTCTGACATGATGCTTGAAACTTGAATTCTGCTCCAAATTCTTGATGATTTTCTCTTGAATGCTCTTGTAATGCTCTCTCAAGATTGCTAGATGACTTATAAACTTGCTAGGAGAAAATATGTGAAATAGCCTTGTATGTATACTTGTTTATGCCAAATTTCTTGAAATTACAACACTACAAGCCAACGTTAGATCCAGAAAAATAAAATACCACCAAGAATTTGATTTGAAATAGGTCTTGGTTAAAGAGGGACTCATATGCCACCTTGGTCATATGAGTCCCAGTGTCTTAAACATGGGACATAAACTCCAAGAAGTATTAAGTTCAATGCAATATTCAAAATCAGGTCACAAGACCTAAGTGGGACCCATAGTCCCAAGGTGGAATATGAGTGCTAGATCACTAGATCTGGAACACATAACCTCAAACATTGAATCATGATTTTCCATTTATTAAGTGTTGGGATTATCCTCAAAAAATGTTTTAAATAAGCCTTTTTGATGTAAAATAGGACCAAATAAGGCATAAAGAAGCCCAATTTTAGTAGGGAGAACCCAAACAAGTTTTAAAATGTAAAGGGATACATTTTTCTACACTATAGACTTATATAACGGGGAATAAAATCTTCAAGTTTATCCTGAATTGCCTTATTTATCATTATGGTGTTCCACAAGCTCTTATCTCAGATAACAGATCACCCTTCAAGAATTAGGATGTAAGAGAGATATGCCAACAATTCAAAATCCAAAATCAATTCTCCACCCCTATTACCCTAGGGTAATGGTCAAGCTAAGGCTACAAATAAGACCATCCTCAAGATCCTTAAGAAGACAGTCAATAAAGCTAGTCATGATTGGCATCTGCAGTTAAACCTCACCCTATGGGATTATAGAACTAGTATTCTTATGCCTACAAGTGAAAAACCTTTCTCCTTAGACTATGGATTTTAAGCCATCCTACCTAGTGAGGTTGAGCTCCCCTCATTGTGAGTGTCACTGTAAAATCTAATCACTAATGAAGAATATAGTGTCTCGACTGAATGCCTTAGAAATCCTAGATGAGTGTCATCTATATGCCTTAAATATTTTACAAGCTTACCAAAAATGACTAAAACGAAGCTACAACAAGAAGATCAAGAGTCAATATTTCTAGGTAGGAGATCTTGTCCTCAAGAAGAATCAGAAGAATGTTCTAGATCAAAGGAAATTTTGAGCCTAATTGGTTGGGCCCATTTGTTGTCACAACAAACTATGGATTAGGAGCTTACTAGTTATCAATTCCTAAAGGAGAACCCTTGCAAGAGCCAATCAAGTCTACATCTCAAAAAAAAAAAATGCCTAGGATTGAATGGTGCAAATCCAAAAATGCAAAAAATCAAAAAATAACAAAAATCCAAAAAAAAAAAGAAAAAGGATTGAAAACAGTAAAGACAAAAATTATCCTCTAGTGAAAACCACTTTGATGGTGCTTTAGGAAAGTACCTTGGTGAAAACTTGGCAAACAAGATCATGCGTAAATAAGCACCTCCATCTATCTTTCTCTATTTAGCTTATCATGCTTCACATCACATCCATCCATCACATCATTAATCATGTTTATTCCATCACCCATCCACATCTATGTCATAGCTTGATATTACGAAAGTATCATATTCCACTTTAGTACTACTTGGAACATTCTTAAGATCATTTTTTCCTACCTATATCGAGGTAGTCTATTGCATCACACTGGGGGAAATTTATTATGCTTGCATTAGATTGGGTTCTTGTATATCTTGAGGTTATTATAAATTGCTAGAAAATCCCAAAACATTTGAAAACCTCATCAAAATCGAAAAACACTTGCAAAATCCAAAAAAATCCAAAAACACCAAAATCTTGTATAGCCAAAATCCAAAAACATTCAAAAAGTTGTAAAGTCAAAATCCAAATCATCCAAAAGACATAAAAATCCCTAAATAGGTCAAAATATTAAAAAATCAAAAATAGTTCCATGTCAAACTATGAGTCTCTGAGCTTGAATGTGGGCAAGGCCATCACTGATGTGCCCCCGAGACACCCTCGGTTAGTCCTTTAATATTTTGTCATAATAAACTGACAATCCATCAAGTGTTCATATCTCATCAAATAACAAGTCAAAGTCATTCGGATTATGTGGTCTCTGCGTGTATAACATAGACAAGGCTAATCTTTGATAAGACCCCAAGGCCCTCGGTCAATCCCTTTTAGGTCTTGGTCAAAACTCATAAAACACAAAAATATTTGAAATTTTAAAAACCCAAAAACATTGGAAAACATTCAAAATCCTAAACAACCTCAAATAATTGAAAATCAAAACATTTGAAAAGACCAAAAACAGCCTCAAAACATAGCAATTACCAAAAACATTGAAATATTCTAAAAAATCCAAAATCACCCATCCCATTTCGCTTTTTCCCGCAATAAAATCACATTCATAATAAATCAATTGTCATCTTCAAACTTTGGTAAAAAAAAGTAGAAAATAAGTATGGCAAGTTGTAAAGTGTGGACCTAAATGTCAAAATATTAAGTCTAGATCATAGGCAAACGAGTCAGTAAAATTTATATAAACGCCTTAACAAAAAATTAGTATTAATCAAAACATCTAATAAACATGTCCTAGGATGTATCCTGCCTACAATGGACATCACCGTCAGAAGTCACCTTAGCTATGTTACTTTGGCTAGAGCTTGGATAACATTCACTATTTGTTTTGATCTTTTCTTATGATTATCTCTTGTTGACCCATTCTGAGGACCTATGCATGATGTCTAAATGGTTTAGAGAGAAAGGAATGGGGAATCGATCATTATCTTTCATTTATTGTGCTTGTGGGATATTCTTGTAAAATAATCTTGGTATATACTTGCTTACTTGGGTGTAGGGAGGTCATTTGGAGTAGATTGTTGACTATTGTGTATGCTTTGGTCCAAAATATTCTTAACTTCTAAACTACATTCCAACAAGGTTTATGTATGTCAAGATGTGAGAAAGAACTATCCTATCTATTTTAAGAGTCAAAGTCCATTGCTCTAGATACAATGCCATCTTGGTTACTAATTCTTTGATGCATCGTCTTTATGTGTTATATCAAAAATAAGGAATGACAAAGTGTCCCAATCCCATAAATGAGTGTATCATCACTCTCATTACCATATCTAATAAAGTCACGATGACTCATGGACTTGTTGGACTTTTGAACCAATCTCAAAATCAATGGTCAAATCCATTTGTCTTATTATTCTATCTTCTTTCCATGCTAACATGGTACCAGGATAGTCAACAAAAATCATAAATGAATCCATCCTACATCCACAAACCATTAGCATACATGCATCCTACATAATCATATCATACTCATATAAAAATAATGAAGTCATCATATGGGAAATAACGAAATGGAAAGTACATCCATCTCATAGCATGTCATAGAAAGATACTGAAAAAGAGAATGAAAAATCCATTACATTTCATTTGTAACATACATCATACATCACATATCACATAAACATTGCATCATAGATCATCTCATATCATAAGGAATGAATAAATAAATGCATCCATAATATTGACATCTACATTCATTCATATATAACACATCAAATAAAGGAAACATCACATCACATCATAACCTAATCAAACCATATCATATATATCATCAAAATATGAATGTCTAACTGAGATCTGACCATCTAAACCTCAAGACACTACACCACTCCTTTGTGATTAGTCTAGTTCTCGCATCTCTTGTGGAACATCCTTGTGATAAAATCTTGTAATAGGCCTCCTTCAAAATAACATCTTTGTAAATCCATGCAGACACAACCTGTCCCTATGTTGCTCCGGCGACAACCTCTAACTACTGCCACCATCTAATCTCTTGTACCAACTATAAATCAAGCTACTGTCACAACTATTGCTCATAGTCCTTCTCGGCTATCATAGCCTATGGTTGCTTCCATAATTGATCTCTCTCAGTCGTGACGGCCCGGATCTATATATCTCAAGGATCCAGCCCCAACTACTACTGTGGTTGCTCCTATTATAGATGCTACTAATCCTACCACCATTGTGGTTATGGTGGTGGTAGCCATGGAATATATCCCACTATCTTTTCCTGGTGACCATGGTCCTAACGAACATGATCTTGGGAAGGTTGTTTCTCAACCTGTTGTCATCCTTTTCTTGCACCTCTACCTGCACCCCAACCTCTACCTATGCCCTGGGGATATCCTCCCATTGGATTTGTCAAGTGTGTGGGATGCACCCACCATGTATCATAAGTTGGATTTGTCCCTGCATCAAGTGGCCCCTAACCATACACCCAAGTTTGAGCAACTAGTTATTTGAAATCATCTATGGCTACCTAAGGTGGAATCTAAAGGCCCCAAGTGACCTCTCTTTGTGCCCATATGAAAACTATTGTATAATCTAGAACCGATAAAAATGGGGTATTAAGTACTAGATCATATGGTTTAGGACATAGAGCACATCCACTTTCAAGCTATTCCATTCAAAGATAACCCTAGAGATCCCAATGCAAAGGAGAAAGAGATCTTGCAATAGGGTTTTCCTAGGGGTTGGATATGATCTAATGAGGGGTTCACCATCAAGTAAGAACTTTGAAAAACTAAAGCAATGTAAGGTGCAACTCTAAACTCTAGTTTGATGCAATAATTTATTAAATGACTTAGAAATGCAAAAAAATAAAAATACAAAGTTGCATAATTGAATGTGTGAACCTAGAAACTTCCAGAGACTTGAATGGAGACTAGCAATTCTATAAATCCTAAAATTTTGGCCTACTGGGACTCATTCGCCATTCTGGATGAATGAGTCCAAATTCTAGGTTTCTGCATAGGAGCAAGTTTCAGGAAAAAGGTATCTAATTGAAAAATACCTGTAGTGGGACTCATTCACCACTTTTGGTGAATGAGTCCAGTTTGAGTTTTCTAGAACTTCAAGATCGGAATCTAGTCTTTACTATCTGCTCTTTTTGCTTCTCTAGGTTTTCGGATCTAAAACTCTGATTTCAAGGTTGTAGATGACCTTTAAGTGAAGATTATGACCTTTCCAATGGGGAGACAACTACAACAAGATTGTAACCTAATATTCAATTATCTTCAAGTCTTCAAAGCACCTAGATCTGCAATCACATAAAGAGAGAGAGAGAGATAAAAATTATTGATTGTTAGAGAATAGGGGTTTTCCTTAGTGGAACCCCTTTTAGGTAATTAAACCAAATGATGATACAATTAAATGAAGGCATGAAACATGAAAAAAATAACATGAATCATGGATAATGATACCTTGAATGATGCCTTGTAAGTGATGTCTACAACTCAACATGAAATGGTCATGAAGGATGTAGATCTTGATCTTGACAATAGGTGTAGAACAATTCTTTATCTTGGATCTTCAATGCTACATCACAACACTAGCTCAATAACATGTTTGATGCTTGATAATATTTGGCATGATGATAGATATTGAATTGTTGCAGCAATTAATGAAGAGTTATTCCCTTGAATGCCTAAAAATGATCTTGAATGTTATCTTGATGATCTTGTAAAGTCTTGGAATGCTTAACTCTTTCTTGCTTGACTTGATATTATGTAGGATTATATTTCCTAGGTGAAATAATGATTTGAAAGAATTTTTATATAGGAAATGCACTCAAATGGCCATTTATTTGATTTGGGCCAAGGCTGACATAGAATAAACTTGAAATTAAAACCCATTTTTTCCCGCTCAAACCTTAAAAAATAAGCCAAATGAGACTCATTCGCCAAGCTGGGTGAATTATTCCCACCTAGATGGGACTCATTTGCCCAAAGTGGTGAATGGGTCCCACATGGGCTATTTTTCTAGCTAAAGTGTTGAGGAATGTATAAATTAAGCTTATATGTTGATCTTGTCATGTTTTTCCTTAAAATATGCCTTGGGATGCATAATATGGGGTCATATTGGCCTATTAATGATGATATTAAGGTTAATAATGCAATAGGGCACAAAACCCAATGTAAAAGTATAAATAAATACACTTTACAACACTAAATTAAAGCAAAATTGGGTCTATTTATCTTAGAAGGGCCCTAAATCCCATGTGAATGTGTAAAACACATTACAACACTAGATTAGGTACAATTTACTTTGCAAGCCTGCTCATTTTAATGTAAGGGTATAAATAAATACACTTTACAACACTAAATTAAGGCACGGTTGAGTTGATTTAGCTTAGACGAGCCCTAGACCTAATGTGGATGTGTAAAACACATCACAACACTAGATCAAGGTGACATTAAGTCCAATTTATCATTAATTATTTCTAAATCAAGCAAGGAAAAGGCTCACTTTTTTAGTGACTCCATTTAGCCCCCACTTTAGTGAGAGGATGAACTTGCTTCAAACTCACACTAAAGTAGACATTCAATAGGGGTATGAGTGTATCAATGCGAATGGTCTAGGATAATGAGGATTGAGGAGGTAGTTAAGCCCCCAGGATCCAAGATCCTACATTAAGCATACATAAGCACAAAAAGGACACGCACAAGGTATATGATATGAAAATGTGCAGTGTCAATGACAACAACAAGAAAACAAAAAAAAAATTAGATCAAGCTTCAACGATTTCTCCAACATGATGTGGATCAAATCTAAGTTGTTTGTCTGAAAAATGCATACTCACTCTGAAGCAATGAAACTCTTGTTTTTCCGTTGGGTTAGAAGTCCAAGAAGGTGAGACACATACACTCATGGTTGGTATGTTCTCACACACACACGTGAGTGGCTATGTGGAAAGTTATGCCTCAATCGGGCTTCTTGCTCAAACCATACCAAAGTTATACCTCTCGATAACTTTGATAAGGTGCCATGCAAAAAAATATTTTTGAGCTTCATGAGACAAGAAAAACTTTGTATGCTTGGAGTTCATGAACAAATAGGATGGCTCCATAGGCATGAAAAGTGTGTTATGCAAGGTGACCATATAACTGAAATTGTAAATGCAAAATAGAGTAAGGAATGTTAAAAGAGTTTTTTCTTAAGTAATGCAAGGTCTCTTCTAAGGGAACATTGTACCTAATGTCTCCAAGAGAGGAAAATTCAAAGAAATATCATGGTCTTGGAGGAAATCAAGCCCAATGACACCACGAAGGAAAGGACGTATCCCAAGAAAAAAAAGAATAATTTTCCAGTGAAACATGAGTGTCAATGTATGCCCATACTTTAAAGAAGTTGACAACACCATTACTGGGATTAATTGCTTTAAAGTATAAGAAGACACGACAGGTTATTCGGAAAGCCATATACCAAGTCATATGTTTCTGAATGATATTATGTGATGAATAATTATGTCACATGTGAGTCAACTTAAGGCATGTCTTCCACATCCCAAATTTTCTCTTATAGGTACATGTAAAGTGATCAACTAGCAAAAAGAGACAATGACAAGTGACATATAAGGACAAGGCAATCTAACCCCTTTCCCCCGCTTAGTGTAGGACAAGGATGAGCCGAATAGGATGAAAATAAGTTTCAATTAGAGGAAATAGGTGCTTCAACCCAAGGAAGAACACCATAGTCCTTAAGATGTTGAATTTTGTTACTCAAAGCCTTACATTCATTAGTAGTGTGACCATGAATTTTGTGATATGCACAAAATAAATTCTTGTAGTAAAATTTCTTTCATGTTCTTGGAGGGAGGGATATCAAACGATTTTTGAGGAGTCTTGACAAGATACCTTCTTGACCAAAAGTAGAGGATGTTTCATTAGTTTGTGACAAAGATATCTCTTGCTTAGTATAAGATGTCATCCTTACACAAGACTCTTTAGATTGCGAGATTTTTTTATCTCTGTGAAAGGAGGATGTAAAATCTAAGGAATTCAAATCATTAATGTTTTGTGAGATGACATTGACATTAAGCGAAGATTTATTTGTTTGTTTCAGTTCTTGCAAAGGATAAAAATTGACACTAGTAGTGTCTATCAGTTCAAGATGCACTAATGTTAAAGTTGGCTTATACTACTCTTTTGTGATAGCGTTGGCATTAAGTGAAGGTTTTTTTGTGTCTTTCGAAGGGTAATAACCAAGACCACTAGTCTTTTCTTGTGTGTGAGGGTCTATAGGAACATGGATACCTTTTTCTCTAGTACCACATCCTTTTCCACTATAACCAATTTGTTCCATAATCTCGTAACCTATTCTATAAAGTTTGTTCATTTCTTTTGGATTCGGTGGTTGTTGATAATCAGCTTCATCAAAGTGTTGTATAATTTTTTTGTCATGTGTTCTAAAGTGGTTGAGGTGGATGCTTTCGAAGGGTCTTCCGAATTTTGTGTTGACATTATCGCTTTTCCCTTTTCAAAGTATTTGTCTATGATCTTGTATTCTCCCATGAATGTTGTTGTGAAGTCCACGGAACCCCAATCATCTTCTAAGAGCTTTTTTACTTCCTCAATAGGTTTTTCTTTTTTTTGCATGAGTTCTACTTGTGTAGTTGGCATTAATTTTTTCAAGGGATTCTCTTACTTTTTCTCAAGTTGTAAAATGTTGTAAGTCTCATTATCAGTGTCCAATGTGTACACTTTGTTGTTGTAGACATACTTCATTCTATGATGCAAATTAGAAGGCACCACCCCATTCATTGTATGAATCCATGGCCTTCCTTTTAAAGAATATTGTATGAAAGGTCATGAGGCATAACATGGATCAGTGTTTCTAATGTGGCCTTTCCAACTTTAATAGGTAAAGTGATCACACCAATTGGTTGTTTTCCTACATTGTCAAATCCTTTAATAGATAGAGAGTTGGGTTGAATTTTTGATCTATCCATGCCAAGCCTATCCAAAAGGGATACACTACACCAATTAAGGGTTGAGCCATTATCAACAAGGGTTCGCTTTATCCATGTTCTTTTATATTGGGCTATTATTATGAAAGCTTCATTTTATTTTTGTACTTCCAAATGGGGGACTTCACTTTGGTGGAAAAAAATGTTAGCATTTATTCCTTGAATCATGGCTTTTATGTCATTCGATTGCGCATTAGAAGGGACAGGAACTTGTTGAAAGGTTGTTTGAAGTATAGTCTGATAATTAGGTGAATTATGAATTAGGTCCCATAGGGATATCTTATCAAGAGTACTCTTTAGTTAATCAACAAGATCATACTCCTTCCCACTATGTGAAGGTAAACAAGGAGGACCGAGTAAGATAGGATTAGGTAATGGAATGGATGTTGAAGTTGTTTGTCTTGGTTGTGTTAGAACCTAAATTTTCTGCTTAAAACCTAAGGTTTTTTTCATTTAACCCCCATATTTCACTATCTCTTTATAAAAAATCATTCACCACCTCTTATAAAAAGCCAAAATATCCTTTACATTACCGCGCTAATCATATTTTATGCACCAACACCCTTTACCACTTTACTGTGGCCTTTTTCAAAGTGGCTCGCGGTATAGCGGTGACAGTTTGGCACATTCTTGATATGGCTGATAGCCACACCGCATGCGGTCAAACCACAGACTGTGGCAGGTGGTGATTTACCGATAGGGAATAGGAAGTAGTTAATAGGCAGGCATAAGTTTCATACTACCACGCTGCGCGTGGTTAATTCATTGATCGTGGTATTGCGTTGGCGGTGAGATAACCAGCGCAACAACAACAAGGAAGCAGTCGAAAGGTTCACCATGGTACCACCAACAATTAGCATGCAGACTGCGGTGATTACAGTAAACTATTAGCAGCCAGCGAAGGAAGCTACTGTCACATTGTGACCAAACAGAGAGGGGACCACGGTAATGTGGTGGATGATGGACAGTGGCCAAGGTAATGAGGGGACCGCGGTAACGTGGTGGATGATGGACAATGGCCAAGGAAACATTAGATGTTAGCCGTAGTATCGCTGGAAGCCATAACGAGGACCACAGTAGCATGGGTAACGATGGAAGGAACGGTCAACGATAAACACCATGGAATCGACAAAGACAAAGATGATGGTTGTGGTTGAGCGGTAAGGGCACGGTGGACAAAGAAGGAATGGAAGAGTCAATGACTGCCATACCGCCAGTATTTAAAATTTTGACCATGATGAAGCGGTAAGTGGAAGAAAGCCATGGGGAAATAAAATTAAAGGAGTGACAATGAATAAAGAGAGAAAAAGGTAAAAGGGGAAAAAAATAAAGCAGAACTATTGTAAAAATATTTAATTTTCCAAGAGGCAACACAATTAAATATTTTAATTGTTGTCATGGAATAACAAACGGTTTTACCAGAAACTGAAGATTTGTGACTCTTCGAATTTTATTGTATAAATCTGTTGTAAAAAATAGTAAACAGAGATAGAGAGAGTGAGGGTTAGAGTAGTAGTCAGATTTTTCTAGAAGATGAACTAGGAATGTAAATATTGAAAAACCCCTTTTCAAGCAGAACAATGGATGAATTATTTTTGAATCGATGAAACCTTTACTGTGTTCAGTTGTTGTGTTACAATCATTTATATTTCTTATCTAGTTGTCTCCAACTTGAAGTCCTCTGATCATTTAAGTCAGTGTATCAAGCATATGTGTGATTTATCAAGGTGCATTTTCCCACTTTGTGTGATTTTTATTTGCTGGTGTCTGCAAGTCAGAATTAAATTCCTTCAAGTAAGTCAGAGTGACTTAGGATTTCTTTTAGATTTTTGAAGTAGAATTTGGTAAGAAAACATTCCAGCCTTATTTATGCAAGTCATAAATAAATGAAATTATATGCCATTCATAGGATTTTATTTTACAAAGTTCCTAACAACTTGAATTAAACCAAAGAAGGAAACACATAATTCTTTTTAATTTTGACTCCATTGCCCATGTGGATAGAAGGCACTGTTCTGCCACAACCCAGAGAATTAATTTTATATACAAACAACTTTTTCAAATCCTTTCATCTGTGCAGTAGGAGTAGGTATAGGTGTAGTGTTTTTATCTGTCCACTTCCATTTTCCATTATGGGTAGATAGTTTAAACAGGAAATAAATTTCAATCTACATCATTCATATAGGTTCACCCGCCTTGGTCTAGCAGAACCTAAAGAGAAGAAGGTTCAATTGCATCAATTGGCCTTGTACATTGGCCAAAAGCATTGTGAGGGCTTGGAAACCTCTCATGGTTCAAACCTGCATTTTTGAGACCCAATAGGTTGCAGATTGTTCCTAGTGTTATATGTATGAGAAACAGTATTATGACTCAACTACTGTGACACATTATGCTTAGATGGGTAAAGGGTAAGTTCGGGTTTGTTTCGGGATTGAGGTTTGTGTGACGGTGGGTAAATAATTATCACAAGAGGGGAAGATTTTGGCAGATGAATGTAAACTATTTTCAATGGTCTCTTGTTGCGCTATGTTATCGTCATGATTACCTATGGTTGTTTCTTGTTGTTCATCAATGTCTTTCCTAATAAGAGAGGTAGAAGGAGAGAAACAACTAGGATTCTCAAAACTCTCATTGATTGGTTATTCTAACACCAAAATATCTTCTTCACCAATAGCAGAGATATCAAGAGAAGAATGAATATGACCATTAGGAATGTCCAAGGTTGTATTCTCTTTCACTAGAACACTCTCATAGGGAGGGGATATGAACTTTTTTCTTAGCATGCCTAGAAAGGTAAGGTACTAACATTTTTTTAACAAAAATGAAAATCACTTCTAACCATTTTATGCAATGCTTTAAGAATGTAAACAATGTGTATCCAAAGATGAAAATTACTTTTATCCAATGTATGCAAAACTTTAAGAATGCAAACAATGTATATCCAAAAATGAAAAACACTTTTATCAAACTTATACAATGTTTTATGAATGTAAACATTGTATATGCAAAAGTGAAAAGTACTTTTATCCATATGATGCAAGTTTTTAGAAATGTGAATATTTTTAGATTTAATGATGCTTGTAATTGAAATGATTTCAAAAATGACTACCCTAAATTGATGTTTTTGACCTAGATGCATAAAACAAATGTTACCAAAACTTTCCAGACTTATAGTATATGTTACCAAGAGGCTTAGGAAGCATATAATGAGGTTTTGATGTTATAATAGGTAGTTTAAAATCTAGACTGGGATTGATTCGCCCAGAGGGGCGAATTAGTCCCAGTTAAGGTTTTTTTCAACAAATTCAAAAAAAAAAAGTGATTTTTCTGCTTTTTAGTTTGTATGATCTGTAACCTAACTACAAATCCAATTTTCAGATTTTTTTCAATGATTTGAGATGCAAAAATACAAACTATATGCACTTTCTCTAATGCAAAAATTTGAAACCCTAGAATGCTAATTAACTAATGCAAACCCTAATGCAAAGTCAATGCAAGCTAGATCTAGGATGATGATGGACTCCAAATCAGAAAATAAGTTATTCTAAATTTAGGTTCACCAAAATGAAACCGATGTAAATGGGGTATTAAGTGTTATCATATGGTTTAGGACATAGAGCACATCCACTTTCAAGTTATTCCATTCAAGGATAACCCTAGAGATCTTAATGCAAAGGAGAAAGAGATCTTGCAATAGGGTTGTCCTAGGAATTGAATATGATCTAATGAGGGGTTTTCCACCAAGTAAGAACTTGGAAACACTAATGCAATGTAAGGTGCAACTCTAAACCCTATTTTTATGCAATGCTTTACTAAATGAATTAGAAATGCAAACAAAGAAAAATAGAAAGTTGTATAAAATAATGTGTGCACTTGGAAACTTGTAGAGACTTGAATGGAGACTAGAAATTCTAAAAATCCTAAAATTTTGGCCTATTGGGACTCATTCACCATTTTGGGTGAATCAGTCACAAATCTAGTTTTTTGCGCAGGAGCAGGTTTCAGGAAAAAAGGGTACCTGAATATGCAAAGATCTCTGAAAAACACCTACATTGGGACTCATTCATCACTAATGGTGAATGAGTCTAGTTTGGATTTTCTATAACTTCAAGATCTGAATCTATTCTTTATTGTCTACTCTTTCTACTTTTCTAGAGGTTTCTAGATCAAAACTCTAATTTCGGGGTTGTAGATGACCTTTTAGTAAATATTATGGCCTTTCCAATGGGGAGACAACTCCAAGAATCTTGTAACCTAATATTCAATGATCTTCAAGCCTTCAAAGCACCTAGATATGAAATCACACAAACAGAGAGAGAGAGAGAGAGAGAGAGTATTGATTGTTAGAGAATAGGGGTTTGCCTTAGTCAAACCCCTTTTAGGTATTTAAACCAAATGATGAGACAATGAAATGAAGGCACAAAAAATGAAACAAAGAACATGTTCATCATGAAAAATGATACCTTGAATGATGCCTTGTAAGTGATTTCTTATAAATCTGTAACTCAACATGAAATGGACATGAAGGATGTAGATCTTGATCTTGACAATAGGTGTAGAAAAAATGCTTGATCTTGGATATTCAATGCTACATCACAAAAATAGCTCAATAACATGCTTTATGCTTGATAATATTTGGCATGATCATAGATCTTGAATTTTTGCAACAATTGATGAATAATTTTAACCTTGAATGCCTAAAAATGATCTTGAATGCTATCTTGATGATCTTGCAAAGTCTTAAAATGCTTAACTCTTGCTTGATTGACTTGATATCATGTAGGCTTATGTTGCTTAGGTGAAATAATGTTTTGAAAGCTATTTTATATAGGAAATGCACTCAAATGATCATTTATTTGATCCCCAAGGTCGACATAGAATAAATTTCAACTTAAAACTCAGTTTTTCCCACTCAAACCTTAAAAATAGGTCAAATGGGACTTATTCACCAATTTGGGTGAATGAGTCCCACAGGGGCTATTTTGCCAACTAAAGTGTTGAGGAATGTGTAAATTAAGCTTATATATTGATCTTGTTAGGCTTTTGGTTAAAATATGCCTTGGGATGCATAATATGGGGTCATAGGGGCCTATTATTGATGATATTAAGGTTATAAATGCAATAGGGCCCAAAATCCAATGTGAAAGTGTAAATAAATAAGTTAGAACACTAAATTGAGGAAAAATTGGGTCTATTTAGCTTAGAAGGGCCCTAAATCCCATGTGAATGTGTAAAAGAATTACAACACTAGATTAGGTCCAATTTAGTTTACAAGCCTCCTCAATTTAATGTGAAGGTGTAAAGAAATACACTTTACAACACTAAATTAAGGCAGAGTTGAGTCTATTTAGCTTAGACGGGCTCTAGACCTAATGTGGATGTGTAAAACACATCACAACACTAGATCAAGGCGACATTAAGTCTAATTTATCATTAATTATTTCCAAATCAAGCAAGGAAAAGGCTTACTTTTTTTGTGACTCCATAATAATTTGGGGGTACGTCCTGTACCTCCCCAAACTACTAAGAAATGTGTTGTAAGAATGGAAAAATGAATAAAAGTGTTGTCATTGATGTCAACTGGTCAACTAGTTATCTAATATATTTTGTTGGCTATATATGTTGGGGTAAAAGCAAAAACTTGTGTCACAATTTATAAAGGAATTGGCCAACAGCAAAAAAAAATTGAACTTCAACTACATAAAAGTGGTCTTTATGTTTTGAATTTAAAAATGGTGTAAACTAATGAAATGTAGAACTTTTGATGAAGTTTATTCCTATAGTTTTTAAAATATAAAAAAAACTATTTTCATAATTTTTTTTTTCAATTTAAAGACAATTTTTGGAATGCTAAAAATTTCATAAAAGAATGACTTCATAGGCCGTCAAAAAATAAATTGAAAAAACTTCATTTCTCCCTAAAAAACAATTCTCCAAATAGGTATCTTCAATATCTACTGCATGAAAAAAAAAAATCAAATTTTGATGTATATTTTTCTCATAATAATGTTTTAAAGTCAAACATGTCAGAATTTGACAGTTTTCATGGGTTCTCAACTATTTTCAAATTTTTTAATCATTTTAAAAAAAAACAATTATACCCTTTTGAAGAAGACTCTCTCCTCTACTAGCCCATATAATTATTTTAAAAAATTAATATGTTTTACTAACATTTTTTAAATTTCTAATCAGCCTCTTTTTTAATTTTAACAACCTACTTGCATTGTTTTAAAAATAACATATATTAAAACTAATCAAAATATTTTTTTAAATTATATATTTGGATTCCCCATTGAGAGATCTAGAAAAGGGTATTTTTCCTTTTTGCAACAAAATCATTCTGACTAGAGAAATACTTAGTTAAAGTTAAAAGTTTCAGAAAATTCTTAAAAAATGTTGAGTTGGCTGCCAACTAGACAGTTTTGGCCAAAAGGGTTTCTATCAGAAGGGTTTTGGCCGAAACCCTTCCGATAGAAATCTTGCACATATAATAAGCTAATTTGAAAGCCGGTTTGAAAGTTGAAAGGGAAATTTTTAATTTTTCTGGTTTCGGTTGAAACCATGTGTGCCACGTATATGCCACATGGTTTTGGTTGAAACATACTCGGTTGAAACATTTCTGGGAAAAATTATTTTCCTCATAACTATTTATTTTTCTGAAAGTGTGACACAGGTTTATCCTTTTACCAGTTGAGGATATTGAGAAAATTGTATTAAAGGAAGTGGGTATGTGGAGGATCATGATGGGCCAAAAAATGGCAATGAGAAAAAAATTATGTTTTGGATCGACTCAAAAATGCGGAAATGTCAAGTTGAATTTGTTTGGATTCGGGTGTCAATACATTGCTCCAAACCAATGCCCAAACCTACTTTTACAAATCGAATATCTAATCCAAATCGGATATCCGATTTGAAAATCCTATATAAATGAAAAACCCGAATATTAAAAGTCATTTCACACAATTTGGACGTAGGCATAGGGAGAAGAAGAAATTCGATATCTGTTTTCATGAGATATCAGATTTGAAAGTTAAGTTTTTGGTTTTTTTTATGTTTTAATCAATTTTTCAATTAGATTCTTATAATTTTAAGTAGTTTTTACGAAAAAAAATTCAAAAGTAGGGTTTTTTAATTGATTTTTATTAAAAAAATAGAGTTTACAATGATTTTTTATTAAAAATTAATATTTTTAAATGGATTTTGATTAAAAACTACTGTTGTTGATGTATTTTTATCAAAAACTAGAGTTTTTTTATGGATTTTTGTGAAAAAGTAGGGTTTGTTTTGGATTTTTATTAAAAACTAGGGTTTTTTACAATAATTTCATTTATATTGTGTAATTTCAATTAGATTAATTAGTTTTTAACTTTAATCAGGTAATATGATTAAGAATGAAAATGCAAAAATGTCAAACGCTCCACCACCTCCGCAACCACCAATTGAAGACTTAATTGGTGAAAAATTAGGGGAATTGAGGGGAATTTTTGAAGTTTATAAGACAATCCCTCGATTGAGAGATATGACAAACACATTGAAGGAAATAATTAAAAATATAGAAACCCTCTCCACCCAACATAATGCCTTTCATTCATGGTGAGAAGACATGAGGGAATATTATGCATGTGGATCATTTTACAATGATGTGAAAGATCTCCAAATAATCAAAGCTCAAATAGCCTCTTTATTCGTTAACCTCTGCACCAATTTTTTAGTGAATGTTAATAAAACAAAACTTTCTATAAAATGGTGTGTGAATAGGGACATTGTAGATAAATTTTGGGATCATTGGTATATGGTTTTTGATAAACCACCGAACAACAATTCTGATATACCATTTTACTTTATTAAAAAATTATATGCTGAGTTTGTGTTAGGGCATCATGTCAATTACTTTGACATTAAACCCTTCCAGAGCATCGATTGAGGTATGCCCCAGGATAGACCGGGGGAAGTTAGATTAGTCCCATGCCCAAATGGTCCCCTTCCTCCCCTTCCTCTGCCACCTCCAGTATATCATCCAGATATTATCCAGGATGCAGCCACATAGACTATTCAGGCTATTCACTCTTTGAGTGGTCATTTGTTTTTGCATACTTCTATAGTAGCTCATCCACATTTTGGTGATGTTGGTGAAGGCTCGAGTGCTGCTACATCATCCTCCTCAGGTCCACATATTTGTGTGCCACATACTTGCACTATGTGCCGCCAGATATGTTTGGATCCTCTTGTACAACCCGTTGAGCATCCCTTGGACACTTTTGATTATGACCTCCATGATGTGGACATTATATATCAGTCGTAGGGAAGTGGAGCGCACCCTACAGAGTCCTCTCCTACTAGAGAGGGGGATGTTGGAATAGTGACACAAGTAAGATTTAAGTTGTAAATTCATAACTTGCATTTTTTTTTAAATGAATATTAATAAGAGATAGTATCAAGTACTAATATTTATTTACATGGTCTATTTAGTAGTTGATGTCTGAGGAGGAGCTCACATGGGTGATTGATAGCACCCTTAGGGCCATTGCATTTGGCCTCAACATGCACACAGTATATATTTTTGCACTCACTCATTTAAATTTTTTACTATATACTTGCTTGTCATTTGAATTGTCATTAATGAAATTATATAATAACTTATATGTTTATCTTATTTTCCTCTTTTACGAAACACCTAGTGCAAGTGAGGTGCAGCCTCGTCTAGACCATGGAGGCACAAATTTAGATAGGGGGAAGGTAATTGAATTCAAATTGGATTAAATTAAGATTTTTAAGATCTTATATTGATTATACATACATTGACATAGATTGGTAGTTTCATATGTACTTGTCATTTTTATGTACAGGCGATTATGAGCTATACATTGTTGTTGACAAGTGACACAACGCCTAAAGGAGTAGGTATTGGAACACCTCAAGGAGAAGGTGTTGAAACACCTCAAGGAGGAGATGTCGAAACACCTGAAGGAGATAAAGAAAAATATCAACCTAAAGAGGTATGTGTTTATTTGATTTTGTGTTTGGTAAATATGTTCCTATTACCAATAATCGTATGCTAACTTGGATCAATTTTATGTTTTTGTTCACATATATAGATTGGCATTTCAAAAGTTGGTTTGGTATATTCTAGGACTCTTGACCCTTTGAAGAGACGTATATTTTAGGTAATCAAGATTTCAATTTTAGAGTTCAATTAAAATTCAATGTATATTGATTTTCATGTTAATTATTCAATTTTAAATTATATAGTATAACTAATCTTAATTGTGATTTGATTTTTTCTTGTGCAGCTACCTTTAGAGCCAACGAGTGCTTCAAAGAGGCTCCATTTTGATGATCCACCAGTAGTTTAGGATGAGATAGAAATTTTGGCATGTAAATTTTGAATTGAGATGGCATATGCCACATTTTGTAAAACTTTGTTTGAGTTGATGTCGATGCCATTTTTATAAATGGACATACACTTGATTATTGGATAATTTGATATATAGAAGTTGACAATCTAAATTTAATTTGTTCCTCATGTGCATGATTAAACTCTTAGGAAATTTTATCTTGAGAAATGGTTAAATATCAATGTACAATAGCATAAAAAAGAATGGTTATATTATGTGGTTTATATTTATATCGCTGATTACATTGCATTACACATCTTTCAAACTCAAATCATTACTTCACATTGCATAACTAACAAATAGATGTTAATAGATGAAAAAATTTCAATTACAATATAGTTTTTACAAAGTCAACCTAAGCAGTTATGCAATTAATTCACATACCATAACTAAAAACTATGAGGAGTTGTCAATTGCATTTTTTTGTCATGGAATTCTATGAGACCACATTTATTTGAAGCTTTTTTTCAAATAGCCCATTGCCTTGTCTATGCTACCACATTTTTCATACATATCTACCAAAGGTTTTTATCAAATAGTTCACTGACTTATTGGTAGGGCTTATTGGAACTTGTATGCTCCAACCTTATTCAATCCTAAAACCATTTCATTCCCTCTTAATTTTTTTTCTTAAACTTAAAACATCATTTTATTATGCTGTCCCATAATTTGGCTTACACTTTCTTTTTAAAATCACCAATTTTCCCTTCTTTTTGCCCCTTCCAACTAGGGTTTCACACTTTTACTCTTCTTGGGTTACTCTTAATCACTTGGACCTCTTAAAAACCATTAAATACACATGTTCCAATAGTTTCCAACAAGTTCCAACCTATTTTCATTCAACTTCTCAAAAACTCACTCTCTAGCCTTACTCAAAAGCCACAAAAATATGTGTTTCTTAACAGGGCAGCCCTCTTACACCACTCTAATCCCTTTATCACCCCTAAAAACATGTTCCTGCACATACCCCTATATAATTCGTGCCCATTCCTCTAAGGTATGGCCTATACAGAAGGAGGAATGGCCTTGTCAATTCATGAAATCTTGCATGTTTTAGCTGCTCCTACACCATACTCCCTGGGTACAAAATATTTATGCCCCATAAATCACTCCATAGGTCTACTCCTATCTTCTTCACAATCCCTTCAAACCCACTCCAAGTCACTTTTATGGAAATATTCATCCGAGGGATTTTGTACCCTTCATGCTTTGCGTTGTCTTGGTCTTACCATGCTTGCTCCTTCTCAAATGGATCTTCTTGCTGCTATTTGTCTCCATTGACACCTACAAATGGTGTTTCCAAAGATTTGACACCTGCACACAAAAATTCAGTACACAAATCTAAACATCCATACATTAGTATCTTTATTTCATGCTCTTCCATAAGCTTTTGCCAACTAGACATGTATCTATGCCCTTCAACTCTTCTCTTCACAATCTTTCTCAGGTTCTTTATGGTTAGATCCATCCCCACCATAGCATACATCTGCCACACAACCAAATATGAAAACCAAGGACAATCCCCTGTCCTAACAACATATTCCTCAAACTCTACTTCTCTAGCCTTCACTAGGCCACTCACCATCAACTCTTCCTCTCTAGTTTCCCACCTAATCTACTATTTGCAAGATTACACATTTGGAGGTTGATATGTTGAGAGGTTAGGTGTGATCTATTTATGCTAAATAAGGTAAATGAGGACCATTTAAGGCGTTTTAAGTTGAAGTTTTGAGTCTAGGGGTCCAATAAGCCAAAAATGCATTCTTGCTTCAAAATTGTCAAAATTACCATGTAGTTTTTTGAAGGAAAATTATTAAAAATTTAAAGGGAAGTGTAAGATAGGAGTCTAGAAGTTTTTTTAGGGTTTAAATAAAGGTGTTTGACTATTTTTTCGCAACAATCTATGGTCTCATGGATTTTTTCGTACAAAAAACAACATTGGAGTTTGATTGGAGGCTAAAAACTACTTGTAAGCGCATTAATAAATCTTTTTCTACAACTCATATGACCTAACCGACTGTTTCATCATTTTTCTATGGGTACATTTAGGTTATATATGGTTCCCTTTCACACCCAAATAGACCGAAGCAATCTGAGTTATGTTCAATCAGCGAAATCCCTTAAGAGTCCAAAGTGTAGAAGGGCAGCAATCTTTGACGAACTATTACTCAAAAATTATGATGCTTATAGAATATTTTTCTAAGGCTATGGGATCATTTTGGGACCATCTACAATAACCTCTCTCTTTTTTTTCTATCTAAGAGGTGTTTCTCGTGGTGATGAGTTTACAGTTGAGGGAAAAGTTGCCAGATGCAAGCAATGTAAAGTTGCAAAGTGGTGCAACTTTCATTCTCCAACTCGTACGACCAAATGGAATATTCCAACACATCCGGATGGGTACATTTACACTAGGTATGGTCCTCTTTTGCACCCAAATATGCCGAATCACTCTGAGCTACATTGGACCGACGATTTCCCTTAAGAGTCTAAAGTGCTAAAAGGAAGCAATCTTTGACAAACGGTTACTCCAAAACTGTGATTCTCTTACATACCATCTACATAACCTCGTTTGTGGTGATTCTAGGGAAAAGTGAGATTTAAAGTTTGGTGGGACTGGATATTCCAACACATATGGGTACATTTACACTAGGTATGGTCCTCTTTTGCACCCAAATATGCCGAATCACTCTGAGCTACATTGGACCGACGATTTCCCTTAAGAGTCTAAAGTGCTAAAAGGAAGCAATCTTTGACGGTTTCCAAAACTGTGATTCTTACATACGTGATTCTATGTTTTTTTGGGACTATCTACAATAACCTCTCTCGATTTTTTCTATCTCGGAGGCGTTTTCCCGTGGTAATGAGTTTTTAGTTGAGGGAAAAGTTTCTAGATGCAAGCAATGTAAACTTGCAAATTGGTGCAACTTTCATTCTCCAACTCATACGACCAAATGGAATGTTCCAACACATCTAGATGGGTACATTTATGCTAGGTATAGTCCTCTTTTGCACCCCAATATGTCGAATCACTCTGAGCTACATTGGACTGGCGATTTCCCTTAAGAGTCCAAAGTGCTAAAAGGCAGCAATCTTTGATGGACTATTACTCATAAAATGTGATTCTTACAGATTCTCTGTCTAAGGATATGGGATCATGTTGGGACCATCTACAATAACCTCTCTCGGTTTTTTCTATTGCTGAGGCGTTTTCCCGTGGTGATGAGTTTTCAATTGAGGGAAAGTTGTCAGATGCAAGTAGTGTAAAGTTGCAAACTGGTGCAACTTTCATTCTCCAACTTGTACGACCAAATGGACTATTCCAACATGTCTAGATGGGTACGTTTATGCTAGGTATGGTCCTCTTTTGCACCCAAATACTTCGAATCACTCTAAGCTACATTGGATCGGCGATTTCCCTTAAGAGTCCAAAGTGCTAAAAGATAGCAATCTTTAAAGGGCTATTTCTCAGAAACCATGATGTTTAGAGACTCTCTATCTGAGGATATGGGATCATTTTGGTACAATCTACAATAACCTCTCTCAGTTTTTTCTATATCAGAGGCGTTTTCCCGTGGTGATGAATTTTTAGTTGAAGGAAAAGTTGTCAAATGCAAGCAGTGTAAAGTTGCAAAGTGGTACAAATTTCATTCTCCAATTTGTACGACCAAATGGACTATTCCAAAACATCTAGATGGGTACGTTTACACTAGGGATGGTCCTCTTTTGCACCCAAATATGACAAATCACTCTAAGCTACATTGGACCGACGATTTCCCTTAAGAGTCTAAAGTGCTAAAAGGTCATACCATCTATTGTACGGTTTGTAGCTCAATGGTATGGCCATGGTAGATGTTATTAGGACTATATAAGGTGAATATGTGGGTTTAAAGAGCTAGAAAGGTTTGTAGTTGAGTTGGTGAGATGCCATGCATGGCAAGAATGAGTGAAATTAGGTGAAAATTTGTGGTTACAACATGCTAATGTCAATGAAATGTGGGGGAAAAAATTTAAAGGTTGGATCAAGCTTCTGTAAGTCCTAATAGACATTTGTGATGAGTTTATAGGGTGTGGCAAGGTTTGGGGAGTGAATTTTCACCTAAGTTTGGTTTTGATGATCAATTGCAGTTTAAATCATCTTTAATTGTAATTGTGTTGTTTAAAGCCACCTAGCTCTTGCATCAGAAAAATATTATCCAATCAAATTGAACATCATGCACACCCAAATACCTTGTTTCCACCTTTCTAGATCAAAGAATAAATTACATGGGAAATGAAATTCACATGAACTTTTTACATTTAAAAAAAAAACAAAAGTGGCAAGCCACTGTAATTTATTATATATAAATAGGAGATATTACAAAACCTAGTTCAAATGAGCATACCGACAGGAAAGAACCAAGAAAAAAACCTCTGGTTGTAGCTTGATTAAGTACAAAAAGATCTTTACATTTTAAAAATACCCTTTATACAATGTTAGACATTTGACCCGTATTTCAAAAAACATCACTGGATATAGATTATGTCTATACACAATTATGACCTTGTTACATTGTTTCACATTTCAAAATTCAAATTTTACAAAATTTTCCTATTGGAGGCATTCAAGGCATAGTCTTCCACAAGAATAGTATGTTGACATTCTGGAATGGCAATCACCTGTACAAACCATCAAGGTAGCAGTTAAACTGCATACAATAGAAAAGATGCTTAGAATAACCAATCTATATTATTGTAATCTATCTCATACATCTCCGAAAGGATCAGAGTTGCCTATTGTTGCAGCAGGTACATGATCAATCGTGCTAGGAATATCGCAAAAGTTGTCAAATGATAAATCTATATTGTCACAACAAAAAAGATGCTTAGACTAACAAATCTATATTAATCTAAAAAACCTGACTGATGATGAATTGGTAATGAAAACTATAAAAGATGCTTAGAATAACCAATCTATATTATTCTAAATGACCTAATTGATGATGATATGGTAATGCAAACTATAAAAGATGCTTTGAATAAGCAATCTATATTATTGTAATATGTTGCATACCTCTCTGAAAGGATTAGAGTTGGCTATTGTTGCAGCAGGTCCATCATCAATCATTCAAAAAATATCCCAAAACAATATCACTATTAAAGACACCTACATTGCAATAGTATACGAAATATCATTATTAAATAAAGAACACTAATGAACTTAAGCATAATGAACCTAAGCATTGAACCTTCCATTCTTGAATATTCTATTCAAGTGTGCCTAAAGGGTCATCTCTTTGCTTAAGAGTTTTTAATATTGCTTCATGATAATCATTACTAAGTGTCCATAGTTATTTTGTCTTTGGTTTGGCATGATGCTTAAACAACTTAACATTTGTTTCCATAACAAGGTGTGAATACTTGAGAATGGTTATGTTTCTCGTAGTCTTCAAATGCACATATTCCATTCTTTCTAATCATGTCTGTTTGCAACCAAGTTCCTGCAACCACAACTGAACTTGTAGGATACACGAACCCATCATCATCTTCCATTGATTGTCTTAGCTTGTGATCTACCTGCACACATCAAGCCAACCAATATTCTGATCTCTCTTCATTTTCCTGTAGTGCAACAACTACAAAAAATGTCTTGGCTATAGTAGATCTGAAATCCGGTTGTAATCAAGTGAACTTTCCAATGTGTCATTTGTCATGGATATAGTTTGAGATAAAGGAGTTAGATACCATGGAACCCATGTATCCACCCACTCACTTGACTCTTATTGATCCCACTCACACTGAATACAACTTTGACAAAAACAAGTCAATTGTCGTGTCCAAATGGTCCATTTGCTTGCATCTAAGCTTCGAAACGAATGCATCTTTGAAGAATCTTTGATTGTATGACAATCCAATCTACCTCCCACTGTACCCTCCTCAACCAACCAAAATAATATACACACCGTTGAATCAAGTGTCCCTCCCTGTGACAATGTTGAACTACACCAATCAACAATAGAATGTGCATCACTAATTTTTTCTCCCAATATCTTCAATTGCTCCTTAACTAGAGCTCTCTTTACACATGCACCTACTCCATCATGCTCCCCTTTCCCATGCCCATCTTCAAAAAAACTCCAAATATTAGGTACACCCCTCTCTACATGCATTCTACTCAACCAATAAAACATACAAGCATTCTTGAATTGACCTGTGCAGTTATCTGACCAAATGAGATGTCAGCCCAGTGTTATATCATGCTCCTGCAATAACTCAAAATAATTCTCAAAACAATGTTGGACATACTCAGACGACTGAGATCTGTCATCACTCATATAAAAATTATACTCTTTGATTATCTTTCGATCCTCCTCTGTACTATCAGGTGCATGTCTAAATGTGGACAAATATAGCAATCTGAATGGAATTGTAATACTGATATTGTACCTCATTTTGTGGTTTCAATGTGTATTTTTCTGCAAAATCAACCACTGATATAATAATTCCAATCTAGAAAAGATTCCTTACATATCCTGAATTGTTGATCCAACCACTGAGACCTATGACTATTCCTTGCATACTTGTAGAAAAGATTGTCCTTAAAATCTGAAATAAAATCAGCAACACTGCATTCTTTTGTAACCAACTCACATCTAGAACCTTCACCTCCACTCTGCAAAGTATATTTGACTATCTCATATCTCTTTTTCTCAACAAGATTCTTTCCAAATTCATGTTCGGAACCCTCATGAAAACATTGAACAAAATTTGAAAAGCCACCACATTCTGAGCAGTTCGCATTTAAACGATCATTTCTATAGAAAAAGGAACCATCTTCTCTAGAACATAAAAATAGATCTAGCAAGTCCCTTGATGTTTTTAGAAGAAGCATTACACCACAGTGCTGCAATATTTCATTAGTATGCAAAGTAGAATGGATATAGCATAATAGTTCATGGTGTATACACCTAAAAATGGTCTGGAGCATTTTGATTAATTAAATACGAATTATTTGATTAATTATCCTAAATTCCTCTACTGTTTAAATAAATAGAAATATTTATTTAATATAGTTCACATCTAATCTCATCTTAATTAAATAAACAAAAATAAATACTTTGTTCGATTTAATTATCATTTCCTTATTTCAATCTATCACATTGTTTCTAAATTAATTAAGTAAAGATCAAAACACTTTATTTATTAATTGCCATTATTCTTCTATTTTAATTTAATAAACAACTATCCTATAGTTCATTTTATTAAATTATTTATCTCTCCTTTGTTAATTCAAATAAATCAAAATATTTGAATTAGAGCATAAGGAATATTCCAATCTATATTCTCTCAAAAATGAATTAGATTTCCTATGTCTAAACTATGTCTAATTTATGTCAAAATTATGTCAAATTAATTGATTGAAACTTCACGGGAAGTTTTGGAGACAAATTGGAGACGAATTTGGAATTTGATCTCTCAATCCTCTTCCATCAATCTTTCCTCTTCTCTTGCCTAGTGTTTTCATGGGTATAGATAATCTCCTTCTTTCTCTCAATCTCCTCCATCTCTCACCATTCAATTCTCTAGATTGAATCCAAGCCTTTGAAAGCTTTGTCTGTGCATTTCTATAGCTAGGAAATCTATAAATACAGCCTCATTCAACCAAGAAAATGATCCAGATAATCAAGTTTTTGCACTATTACTCTGCAGGAACCCAGACATCAAGCATCAAGCAATCCAGTTTTAAACCATGGCTGCCTCCTGTAGCTGCAATTATCTGTTTCATATCTATGTCATGCTAGTTTAATTGATTTATCATTATCTCGTTCTTCAAATAGTCATTTTAACAGTCTTATTTGCTTACACAATCTGAGAGCAATTTAGATATAATAAATCTTTGGAGATAGAGAGCAATAGGACGCTTTCAATTGATTACTCTATTGAATTGATTCAATTTGTTTAATCATTGATATAATTTCATATTAAGAAGTGTTTTAGATTCCATTCACTATTCACCACTTACAGTTTGGCGCCCACCGTGGGGCATTAACCCCAATTTTATCAAAATTTCAAATTTTTCTAGAAAGTGTTACGCAGGTTTACAGCGTGATTTATTTTAGCGCTTTCGTTAAAAGTTTCGGTGCTTCCGGTCCTTGTTCCAACGCTTTCAAAGTTTCAGCACTTTCGGTCACTGTTTTAGCACCTCAAGTGTTTTAGCACTTCTATGACAAACTTTGGTGCTTTGGTACACTGTTTCGGTGCTTCGGTGATTTAGCGCTTCCAAGACAAACTTCGGTGCTTCGGTACACTATTTCGGCGCTTTCAAGTTTTAGCGCCTCAGGTAACTGTTCTAGCGCTTCGGTGCCATATTCCAGCGCTTTTGTAAAAATAGTCTGGATCCGATGCTTCCGCGGCCAGATTTTATTTACTTTTCACAGTTGAGATAAAATTGATCAATCTAGGATAGCCACTTCAAAGTTTCTAAAATTGATCAATCCTAGGATAGTCACTTTCTTGTTTTTCTTAAAGAAAATCTATCAATGCTAGGATAGTCATCACATTCTTACAGTAGAAGTTAAAAAGAACATCATGATTTCAGTGAAGCAATACCTTCACTTAGATTAAGAAATTTTATTTTTGGGCTTAAAACAGAACAAATCTATATGTTGTGCTTGTGGTGATTAGGCTTATGCTCTCCCCTTGACCGGGTGACCAAAGTGCCAGATTCACTTTTATTTCATGTCATTTAGGCTTTATTAAATCCTTTAGCAGGCCTGTCATAGTGGGAAAAAGTACTCACCCTACGGGAACGACCTAAGTGGGAACAACCAAAGCCAGGTTATCCAACCCACTATAATAAAAATGCAAGTTGTTGATGAAAGTCCAACTTGATGGTAGTAGGCAAGATAACCATCCCCAAAATCTTTGTTCTAAAGATTGGGAGGTCTCCTGAGGGAGTTTATCTATTTGCCACACCGAATGGAACCCTATCTATGAACCATAGAGTAGTTGCTTGCCGAGTCAGTATCCATACATTGTCATACTCACGGTGCAAGGGGAGGGAAGAATCTACCCCCAAGACACTCACCATATAATTACCAAGGATTGTTTGCTCAAGGGATTCGGTATCTATGTCTATCACTTTGAGTACGCGCCTGGCAATGACAAAAACACGGGCGCCCTCTAGGGGGTGACACTGTTGTGTGAGTCAACGTAATTGCAAGATGTGGGTTGTGAGTATAATGATGACCTACTTGTCCTTAAGTGTGAGTCTATTTGATTTGTATACAATTGTTAAAACAACCCGTCAAAATCAATAAAGATCATTCATGATTTTTGAATACACACAATCTTTTCAGTTTCAAAACACTTATTCAAAATTGTTTGTCATGTTTTCACAAATTCATTTAAATCAGATTAAAGATCATCCTGAAAACGTCAAGTCAAAACAAATCAGAAAATCCATGTTGCGAAAGTGGAAATCCACCACGTTTGTCAAGAGAAAAATCAAAGTTACAAGGCCCAAGCAACCTCTCAGTTATATAAATAAATTGAGGAGACAGTGTTTTCTATATCAAAATTGGAAACTCTTCTTACAACATAGAACATTCATTCACCATTATCACAATTTTGCTAGGGGTCACTCTTTAGATTACACGGTAGAACTGCTCTATTCATGAGCCTTCTTTCAAAGGAGAGCTCTCACACAATTCCGCAATCGTAGTCAACAGATTCATCCTTCTTATCTTTCGCAATCTCTAATACAGTATGCCACAAGACCCGATCAAATTTTATAGTAGAAAGTCTTAAAAGATCCTATTTTTAGCATTCTGGAAAACCTGTTTCAACGTTTTGGGTCACTGTTCTAGCGCTTTCATGAAATAGCACTTTTGAGCTCTGTTTTAGCGCTTATTGTCGTTATTTTAGCACTTCTGTCACTTTTTGCAACGCTTCTGGGTTCTGTTTTGGCGCTTCTGGGAAGTAGCGCTTCTATCATTTTCTCCAGCGCTTTTGGGCACTGTTTTAGTGCTTTTGTCCAAATAGTGCATCGGTCACCTGTTTCAGTGCTTCTGGACTCTGTTCCAGTGCTTCTAGGAAATAGCGCTTCTGGTCTCTGTTTTAGCGCTTTTAAAACAAAGAGTTCAAAATTTTAACCAGTCTATCAATCTGTCATTTTATCAACATTTTTATCATAATCAAATTTTTTTTTTATCAGAATCACTATCTAGGAACCAAAGTCAGAAAGGTTTATACAAATTTCCAAACTTATCAACTGAAACAAGATCTTGCAAATTACAAGTGTCAAAATCAATTACGCAATCAATTACTACACTAAAGTTTCATTATCAGGATACTATCATCCTTCATCACGAAATAAAGTATAGTAATTAACTTTTTAAATATTGTCTCATCAATAAGATCAGTCATCTTATTTGACTTTGTTTAAAAAGGTTCAAATTGACACTATCCCGCACATAAGATCAACATTTCAAAAGAAAGGACAAAAATTTGTATGCCAATTTTAACTAGGTCCCAAAAACAGAAATTCCTAGAACAAGAAATTTTAAAATCACAAGAAATGGCAGAGGAAAATCCTTGGAATAATATGAACTGAAATGATAAAAATGAAATAACTCTAGAGGACATCCAAGCGGCTCAACAAGATCCCAAGTTTCACATATTTATGGAGAAAATTCTAGAACAAGACATGGAAAAATATATTTTAATGTTAGCCGAATCAAGGGAAAAACTTCCAAAAGATTTTGATGTAAACCGTTTGAAGGAAACACCAGACATAAATGAAACTGAGATACCCCAACCCATGCAAACAATAGATCCGGTTGCTACTTTAACATCACAGATGCAAATGTTATAGCAACAAATAAAAGATATGATGAAAGGGACTACCAAGAGATATGTGATACAGGACATTTGTCCTTATCCTTTCGATGCAACAGACGGCTTGATACCTTTTCCAAGACATTGTGAGATCCCAAAGTACGATAAGTATAATGGTAGAACGGATCCCATAGATCATATCAGAGAGTTTAAAACAATAAGTCTTGAGTTTGCACAAGAAGAGACATATTTAATGAGATTATTCCCAAGGAGTTTGGGAGGATCATGCATGGAATGGTTTTCGAAGTTAAAACCAGGTATCAAAACTTTTGAGGAATTAGTCAACAGATTTATCTCTCAATACTCATTCAACATCCAACATGATGTTACTATCAAAGATATTTACAATCTCAAACAAAACAAGGGAGAGACATTCTTGTCTTTTCTCCAAAGATGGCGATGTTTGTTCGCTAGATATCCTAGATCCATTCCTGAAGAGGAAAAGATGGAATTGTTCATTGAAAACTTGACAGAAGAAATGAGTTTGGAACTACAATGTCCTCCAACATTTGAAAAGGTGATCGAAAATGGTCTTAAAATAGAAGAAGCATTAGTCAAGAGAGGATTTATCAAGCATTTTAATGACAAAACAAACAACACAAGTAACTCCTCAAGTCAATACTCAAGCGGTGAGAAGCCAAAATTTTGGCAAAAGAACCGAAATACAAATGAAACAACAAACGATCCCCAAAACGTCAAACCGGTTTTTAATTTGACCGCATCCACATCAAAGAGTCAAACCAACGAGAAAAATGTCAAATCAAATACCCTTCCAAGCAATGAACTCATAAAACCACAGTCGTATCAAAAACCGTCAAATCGGCGAAGGTTCACACCTTTGGGTCAAACAATGGAATCAGCAATGAAGGAACTAGTTACCAGAGGCCTTCTCACTGCACATGAAGCTAGGTTCTGGGATCCAAAAGTCAAACCATCATGGTGGAATGATGCTGATTATTGCAACTATCATAACAAGAAGGGTCACAAAACCAATGACTGTATGGAGTTGAAACATGCAGTACAAGATTTGGTGGACAGCAACAAAGTGTATGTGGAAGGACCTCAAAATAACAATGATCATTCGGCCTTCAAAGATCCTTTGCCCAATTATGACAAAGGTGCATCATCCTCCAACAGCAAAGGAAATAACGCCAATCATGTCTATGACACAACAATCCTGTGTCTATCTGAAGTCAAACATGATCATGCGGTTATCGATAACATTGTTGATAACAAAACCAACACCATTACCTCTTTGGATTTACTCCCAAGCGTGCAAAGCTCTGATAATCAAATAAATGTCTTAAAAATTAGAGAAAATCAAGAACATCAACCTGCCAATGCGCTAACTAGGGGAAAATCAAAAGTAATGTTAAAGGGAATTGGCTCCACACATGTGGTTCCACCTCCATCACATTATGATGTTATCAATCAAATGCAAAACACCCCCCGAGAAAATCAAGAACATCAACCGGAAAACTTCATGACTAGGGGGCAAGCCAAGGTGGTATTAAAAGGAGTGGGATCTCAACGCACGGTTACACCTCAATCTCATTATAATATTATTGATCAATTGCAAAATATCCCCACGCAAAGATCAATATTGGAGCTTCTTAAGTTGTCACCATCACATAAGGAAGTTCTTGAACAAGCATTAGTTGCCACAACCATGCCAAAGAATCTAGATGTTTGTCAATTCCAAGCTATGGTGGGACACCTGACTACCCCGCATTGTCTGTCATTCTCTGAACAAGATGATGTCTCATTAAATCATCCACATAACACCACATTGCATATCGAAGTATGTATCCATAATCATCGTGTTAAGAGAGTTCTAATAGATGGGGGAGCTGGTCTGAACATTTTCACCCTCAAATTAATCTGTGCACTAGGATATTCCAGTGACGCTATTGATGCTCAGAGGAAAATGACCATCAAAGCATATGATGAGGAGGAAAGATCATCCCAGGGTTTAATTGTGTTACCTATTCAAGTGGGACCCATGATCAAGCATATAGCATGTCAAGTGTTGGAAAGAGAGTTAACATACAACATACTCTTAGGACGACCCTGGATTCATGAAATGCAGGTCGTACCTTCTACATACCATCAATGCTTAAATTTTCCAGTAAACGGACAAGAGGTGACTATAACTTCTTATTATAATCATCCACAACATTGTGACACATTGAGAGTATCTCAAGACACCTTTCTCCCTCACAACAGGGAAGCTTCAAGCTCATCATCATCCAAGAATCACTACCAAGTGGGTGCAAAAGAAAGGTAAAGAAAAGGAAACAAGTCATGTTGAAACAAACATTCCAAGTACACAAACTTCTCTATCAAACAACTTTTAGAAGCAAGTTCAGTTGATAGATAAAGGAATGGGACAGTACTCAATGGAGCAATCGCTTAACTTATCACACTTAATGCCATCTCCTAGGAAATATGGTCAACCATCAATGATCAAACCTCTGACATCTTTACCTAGCATAGCTCTTCAAGAAACATTCATAAAATCTAGAACCATAGCGGAAGAAACAGATAATAAAGCAATCCTAGATTGGCTCTATAAGGATGAAGAAACATCAAAATCTGAGATCGGTATCAAAAATGTTAACATCAACATAGACAAGTATGGAAAAGGAAAAGCTATTCTTGAAAAGATGGGTTATGAAGGACAAGGGCCTGTGGGATTAAGAAAAGAGGGAATCTCAGAACCTATCACACCTCTCACTCTCCACACAAAAGAAAAACCAGGACTAGGATACTCTGAAGAAGAGAAGCAGGAGCTAACAAGGACAGCTATGGAAAATGTCCTTCATTTTAGAGATGGTTCTAAAGCAGACTCAAATGAATATGAGTGAACCTTACCTTGTGATTTACTTGTCATTGATATTCCAATCGATGTGATTCAAAAATATACACCAATATGTGAGGAGGGCCAAGGCTCTGGGTCTATACCATTTGTCGAGGGATCACTAAATATCGATGACTCTAGTGAGGACGAACTGAATTTGAGTGAACTCGATAACTTCGAAGAGGGTACCATCATGGATCTCGATATCCTGAATGATAGTTATGACGATGTTGTGGTCGTCACCCTTACTTCCATTGACCAAAATCAATTTGACGATACCATTCCATTAATCCATCCAGAACTTATTGATTGGGAACCTATCAAACCTTTGACTGTACCAAAATTTGCAAATGATGATGCCATCGTGCATTTCCTATGTCATACTGAACCTGATAAAAATTATCTCTATACTACTCATAACAGTACAACTTAGCAGGAGGATGTCAAATCTTCCAGTTGCAAAATTGACAACAGGGAAAATAGATCTAATGGTGAAAACCATTCTATGGCAGCATTAGATCTGGAAAAAGTAAAAATAAAGAACGCATCCAATGGTGAAAACCATTCTGAGGCACTAAAGGATGGAAGATTTGACACTCTCCCAGAACACTATCATGAGCAATCATTAGTTCTGGTCGAACCTACACAATCAGTGGACATTGGCACAGAAGAGAAGGCAAAAATCCTACATCTGGCGGAATCCAGAAGATCAAGAAAAGACGACTTTTACATGTCCATGGGGAAACTTCTGTTGGAACATCATGCCATTTGGTTTAAAGAATGCAGGAGCGACTTATCAAAGAGCCATGACAACAATATTCAATGATATGATGCACAACTTCATGGAAGATTATGTCGATGACATCTTAGCAAAATCTACTACTAGGGAAGGACATCTGCATATCCTAGATAAAATCTTCACACGGATGGAAAAATTTAATGTCAGGTTAAACCCTAAGAAATGTGTCTTTGGGGTTACATCAGCAAAGCTGCTAGGGTACATTGTCTTAGAAAAGGGCATTGAAGTGGATCCAACAAAAGTCAAAGCTATAATGGACATGCCACCTCCTAGAAACATCAGCCAACTTCGATCACTACAAGGAGGGCTTCAATCAATCAGAAGATTCATCTCCTAGCTAGTAGATAGAAGTCATCCTTTCAATCATCTATTGCATAAACACATAGTTTTCATGTGGGATGAGAAGTGTGAAGCGACATTCAATCAGATCAAACAATATCTAATGTCACTACTAGTTCTCATGCCACCAACAGAAGGAAGACCCTTCATATTGTATATTGCTACAACTGATATCTCATTGGGGGCACTCTTAGCACAAGAGGATAATACAGGAAAAGAGCATGTCATCTACTACATAGGTAGAACTTTAAATGGCTATGAAATAAACTATACATTCATAGAAAAGTCTTGCTTAGCAATGGTGTTTGCTACTCAAAAGTTGAGACACTACACGATGGCTCATACAATCAGGTTCATTGCAAAGATTGATCCTTTGAAGTATCTACTAAGTAAAGCTGCCTTAACAGGTAGATTGGAAAAATGGGTTATGCTCCTAAGTGAATTTGACATTCAATATGTCAAAAGAAAGGCTATCAAGGGACAAGTAATCATTGAATGGCTAGCTGAAGCTCCTCTACCAGATGATCACCCAATGACAATGGAATTTCCAAATACAGACATTATGATAGCTATGCCTCAACAATGGATTCTCTATTTTGATGGATCATGTACACAACAAGGATCGGGAGCAGGAATCTTGTTCATCTCTCCCCACGGACACACAATTCCAAAGTCATCTAGATTCATGTTTCAATGTACAAATAATGTGGCAGAATATGAAGCATTGATTATTGGGGTCAACATGGCTATTCAATGGAAAATCAAGGACTTACAAGTGTATGGGGACTCTCAACTACTCATTTATCAAGTGAATGATGAATTTTCAAACCAAAGATGAAAATTTGATGCCATACAAACAACAAATAGATTATCTGAAATAGTCTTTTGAAAGTATCAAGTTTGATAAGATTCCAAGAACGGAGAACAAAGCTACAGACGCTATGGCTACAATCACTTCATTACTACAATTGCCTGAGAAGCATGTTTGTTATGAGTTTATGGTAGAACAAGTATCTTGTCCTTCTCATTATCAATCAGAATCCACTACCATATGCCATCTAGAAGCCACCGAACCCTCCATATATGAAAAAACCTATGCTTAACTGAAAGATAATATCCTTCCTCCCGATCTTTCACGGAACCAAAAACAGAACTTTATCTGCCAATCAGCCCGACATACATTAATCACAGATGTCCTTTATTGTCGAGGTCTTGATGGTACCTTACTCCGATGTCTAGAATGCAATGAATCTAAAATAGCCTTACAAGAAGTTCACAAGGGTATTTGTGGTACTCACTCGAGTGGAATGACTCTAGCTAAGAAACTCCTCCGTTTAGGTTATTATTGGTCGTGCATGGAAAAAGAATCAAATCAATTTGTCAAGAAATGTCACAAATGTCAGGTTCACAACAATCTGGTTCACATACCATCACAAGAACTGCATCCCTTTACATCAACATGGCCTTTTTGTCAATGGGGCCTAGATCTAGTAGGGAAAATCAATCCATCGTCATCTAATGGACACAAGTTCATTATTACAGCTACAGAATATTTCACGAAATGGATTGAGGCAGTACCCCTTATTACCACCACTGGGAAACAAATTTCCTCTTTCATCTTGAACTACATAATATGTCGGTATGGTATCCCTCAATCCATTATCATTGATAATGGATGACCTTTCAAAAATCAAGATGTCCAAGAGCTATGTGATAAGTTCCACATCCAACATCATTTTTCAACACTGTACTATCCTCGAGGAAATGGCCAAGCAGAGGCCTCAAACAAAACCATACTCAAAATTCTCAAAAAGATGGTTAACGATGTTGGACGTGATTGGCATGTTCAACTCAACCCTGCACTATGGGCCTACAGAACAAGCATCAGAACACCAACAGGAGCTACACCATTTGCTTTGGTATATGGATCAGAAGCCATATTGCCCATTGAAGTTGAAATTCCATCCCTTTGTGTATCACTCAGAGGTATCATTTTAGATGAAGACTATAGGGTATCTAGGCTGCAAGAACTAGAGTTGTTGGATGAGTTTCATCAACAAGTTTTTAATCATCTAACATCTTATCAACAGAGGATGTCAAGGAGTTACAATCACAGGGTAAAATCGAGGGTCTTTCAGGTTGGTGACTTGGTACTAAAGGAAAATCCTAGAAATCAGCAAGACAGAGAAAAGAAAGGAAAATTTGAGCCTAACTGGCTTGGTCCATTTGTCATCATATCAGTGTATGGATCAGGAGCATATCAGTTATCAACGTCAGAAGGGGATCTATTTGATGAACCTATCAACAGTATTCATCTCAGAAAATTCTATGCTTAAAGTCTCCTAGTGCACGAGGAAAATTCTGAAAATTGTTTCCTTGGTGAAAACCTGGCAAACATGCATCTTGCCAAACTAGAAAATACAAAAGAAAAAGAAAAAAAAGAAGGGAAAAATAGGAAAATACAACGGGTGTAATCAAAGCGTGTGGTAAAAACTTGGAAACAGGCATCATATGTGATTGTAAGATCAACTTTCCCATCTATTTGGATATATGTCAGGATCATTCATCTGAAAGTCGGTATCAATTCATATCATATCATTCATTATCAACATCATGTCACGTGGTCAGCATATAACTCCATAGCTTGGGGGCAACATCTGGATATCTAGGGGCAATCCAAATGTATCAATTGCATCTGATGGTAGAAAACCAAAAACAAAAATCAAAGCACAATTTCAATCATCGTCAGAAGCATCAACCATCTGTATCATATCGAAAAGCCAAAAACATGTCAAATAGGAAACTCTGAAAAGGCTAAATCCAAAAACATAGGTCTATGTCAGTCGAACTATGTGGTCTCTGCGTGTGTAACGTAGGCAAGGCTAATCTTTGATCAGCCCCCGAGACCCCTAAGATAGGTTAGTAGGTTAGGTCTTTGGTCAAAATCTCGAAAAGTCAAAAAAATGTCAAAATCAGGATGGATGATCTAAAAATCTGAATAATGAATGGAACACTTTAAGTAAACAATGGATATTTTGTCCTTTTTGATTATCATTTCTTTGGAGTATGTACGATAATCATTTAAATGTGTGAATTGTCAGGGGATGTGCTATGCAAAGAATGATATTTTTATTGTTTGCTGTATGTACGATAATCATATAAATGTGTGAATTGTCGGGGGATGTGCTATGCAAATGTATCACCGATGACATTCAGAATTCACACACTCAAATGATAATCTTTGCCTATTTATGCAATGAATGCTTAGGTCATCTCAGTTCAATTATACCTCGATGCTTGTGTTCAATTGCAATATCAAAAATCATGAAAGAAGTACTCAGGTCGTTATTGGTCTAACACAACCATCAACACTTGTATTAACTTTCAACATTCAATAAAGCTCTATGATGATACCAAGCACAAAAAGACTGTTAAAATGACATTTGTTTTACATATCATGACATGGTTAGAATTAGATTGCATCCATCATGATTTATTATCTGCAGAGTATTTGTTGCATGAAGGATTCACATCAATGATTATCTAATCTACAAATAAGACTGAGTATACTTGACATAAAATCCAAAATCATCATTAGTTACCATATAGTTACAAATCCATATTTCATCATTAATCATTTCATCATCCATACAAATTTTTTGCATCATAATAAATAGTCATTTTATCACCTACATCATACAACATCATCATTATTGTACCATGTATCCATACATTTAAAAATAATAAAATCACATCATTACACTCATCAAAGATCATTCATCATAAAATCATTCCATAAAATAAAAAAGCATTTATCCAACTATCCATACATGTTATCACATCACATCATTTATCTATATATCATATTCTACACATATAGTTATCATTGCATCATCGCATTCAAGTAAAAACATATACATCATCACATTTAGAATTAGATCATCATAGAATCATATAAATAAAAAATATCCATTACATAGAAATCATGAAGCCATCAACATATCATATCAAATGCATCTCATATATATATCATCAAGTGTCAAGTATACAATCAAGTCATAAAAATACATCATCATACAAGAAGGTACATCATAAAAATGAGGATCACAATGGCCTCTACGACCTGCTACTGCCAAAATGAGTAGGCCCAATGGGACCTATACCACCACCACCCCCAGACGGACCCAGAACTCTGGAATCTCTGTGTGGAGGCTGGGTCACCCCCTCACTGACTGTCTATGTGTGTGTCCATCCAGATCTCAATGGGGCATAACTGACTTGGCGCTCGGCAGGTTCTGCATCATGATAACGGCCCTGGTACAACTCTGCCTCTCGGCCAGCCCGCAAAACCTCTCTCATATAATCACCGATAGAGGTGCCATCGGCCAATCGCTAGAGGGTATCTGTTGTCTCCTATGCCCTCTCAGCTATTTGTTGAGCACTGTCTCACTCGGCTATCAGGGTATCAACCTGTGTCTGCATACTGGCTAACTTCCCCTATACCTGTGCTAAGGCCTGTGTGTGAGCCTGTGCCTATGCCTGCATCTGGGTCTGGGTCTACACAAGCATACCCCGAGCCTGTACCAACTCCCCCTGCAGTGTCTAAACTTGTGCCTACAAGCCTGAAATCTATCTCTGATAATCCACAGGTGGCACGGTCATTGCTCGCCTCTTACGAGGCCTACTCGAAGATGGACCACTGTTGATGGCTGGCCCTGTCCCTTGGTCTCCTCCACTACCACCGTCACTATCCCCAGTACTGCTTCTATCCTCATTGTCACTCTCTAAGCTCTCATCTATTGGGATATCACCCTCACCCCCGGCAACATCCTTTGCCACATCCTTCTCTACTAGTAATGGTGCGGGCTCATCAGGAATGGTGATGCGAGGAGGGGGGATGAAAGCCAAAAATGCCGCATATTCCTCTGTCACGGGTGCCTCTACAATATCCCTCTGCATGTCCCAGGGAGATGGTTGTAATGTCATGTACCCCGCTACTACAACATCATAAGATAATGTGGGACCCCAATCCGGAATATCCATCCGTTGTCATGCATAGTGGGCTACCCCCTGTGGCATACACTAAATAATACCATACTGTCTGTACACCCGACGTAGCAAAAATCTCTCAATCACAAAAGGAGTTTGACCAATGAGGTACATAGAGTCACAAAGGAAGCCCAATATTGTATCATCCTCATCCCACTCCTCACAGTCAAGGTATGGGCACCATGTCACTGTCTCGATATCATCAAAAACTCTCCTCCGATGCTCTAACTTGCCCATTCGGGCCTGTGTGAACCGACCACTATATCTAAATACATACAGTCTGTCGGTTGGTCTGTCTGCAATGGGAAATGATCAACAAATAGAAAAATGCTCCCAAACCCATATCTATAACAGGGTCGCCCCTGCGGATATAATACGTGCACCTAGGTACACAATGGAATGAAGATCATGGTAAAGATGTGCTAACATGCACATCCCCCATGCATATCTGGTACCATGTACCAATATGCTCTCCAGTGTCCTACCCTAGCCAATGAGGAACCCCTTTGACCTGCGATCAGGGCAAAGGAAACCTCCAATGAATCCAGCTAGCACTGCTGGTAGTGTCGTATACGAATCTGCAATCCTCCGCCATCGAACAATCGGACCCTCAATGTCTTGATCCTAAAATACTCGATGGAGAGCATCTCTGTTGCTGGTCCCATGAGAGTCATATGTAACTATCTCCCCCATGAACGAAATGTGTAAGATACGCCACACATCCTCTGGTGTGACTATCATCTCACTGGTGGGTAGGTGAAAGGTGTTGTGGTCGCTATGCCACCTCTCAACCAATGCGGTCAACAAACCCCGATTAATCCTAATCTGGAGCATATCAAGTAAACTCGTGAGGCCACACTGGCCTATCACCTGGAGCTCCTCCAGTGTCAAGTGCGGTATCAAATCGGTCATCTGCAGAAATCTCTCTCGCATCTGGAGAGTACCCAGGTCCTCCTATTATCATAACGAAAAATCAACAATCAGTGAACTATGTTAGGAATTTAACGTCACTCTACTATCAAGTCTATTTCGAAAGCTTTGGTATGAATTTTTGATCAAAATTCATAGGTGAAATTCCAACCTCAACTATCATGAGGTTCATCAAAACATTATCTAGATCTCACCAATCATGAGATTTGTCAGATATTGAATCAAACCTCACCTATCATGAGGTTCATCAAACCATTATCTAGATCTCGCCTATCATGAGATTTATTAGGTATTGAATCATTTCCTCGCCTATCATGAGGATCATCAAGAAATAGGATTTCTTCTCGCCTATCATGAGAGTTAGTCTTATTTACTTTAATCTAAATCCTACATCAAGCAATTGGATTATCAATCATACCAATCAGAAGAATGGACATGATCAGAATTGATGAAATCAAGGTTCACTAAGTCAAAATCTTTAAAACTGACCGAAAGCGCTAAAACACTCATCCAAAGCGCTACATCCTAAAAGTGCTACTTTATCAGCTAAAAGCGCTAAATCAGGGACCCAAAGCACTAAAACCATGAAAGCACTATTTCAGCACTCCAAAGCGCTAAAAGGGGCTTCCGAAGCGCTAAAAAACCTAAAGCACTACTTTTCCACATCAAGGCGCTAAAATAGGCCGTCAAAGTGCCACTTTACCAAAAGCGCTAGAACATACCTTAAAAGCACTAATCCACTAACTCAAAGCGCTAAAATCCGACTTCAAAGCGCTAATTCTTGACTCCTAAGCACTAATTCGCTGAAAGCGCTATTTTACCGACCGGAAGCGCAAGAGTTTTAAACGCAAGCGCTAAAACTCAGAGCACTAGACTACCTAATAGAAGCGCTACATCGGAATGTAAGCACTACACCACGGCTTGGAAGCGCTAAAAGACACCTAGACAGGCCTAAGACCTAACAAGCATAAAAAACAAAAGTGCATGAATTACGAGGAGGTTGAGGGGTACATATCGGAGGTCCATACGTAGGAAGTCATCTATGATGTCAAACGCGCTCGAATCGGTGAGTGTGGTAAGGAATAGGCATCTCGCTCCAGCTGGCAAAAAAGTCTTTTATCACTAAGAATTTTGAACTCCAAAAGCAAATAATGAATTGAAAATGACCTTTTAGCACTATTTATAATTTTTGAAAGGTATTTTTGGGGGATTTTTATAACATTTTGATTAATTTTATCCATGAAATTAATTAAAACTCATCAGAGGACTCATTTCTTCATCATTTTGTCGGGAGATAAATTATTGCATCATCGAGACACATCAAATCATTAAAAAATCATAAAAATTCTAAAAAACATCAAATCATTAATTTATCTCCCGAGGGGGCATATTATCATCAAATCATCTGAAAATCATGTCTGGGGTATTATCATCTAATATTATCATCATCATCTGAAAATCATGTATGGGGCACACGAATTATCATCATCTGAAAATCATGTCTGGGGCAAACGGAATTATTTTTTTATCATCAATCCTGGGAATAGCAGCAAAATTTTCTTCGAAGCAACATGTAAACACATCACTTTGAAGAGGGGAAAAATGTATACACCTAAAAATGGTCTGGAGCATTCCGATTAATTAAATATGAATTATTTGATTAATTATCCTAAATTCCTCTACTATTTAAATAAATAGAAATACTTATTTAATATAGTTCACATCTAATCTCATCTTAATTTAATAAACAAAAATAAATAATTTGTTCAATTTAATTATCATTTTCTTATTTCAATCTATCACATCATTTCTAAATTAATTAAATAAAGATCAAAACACTTTATTTATTAATTGCCATTATTCTTCTATTTTAATTTAATAAACAACTATCCTATAGTTTGTTTTATTAAATTATTTATCTCTACTTTGTTAATTCAAATAAATCAAAATATTTGAATTAGAGCATAAGGAATATTCCAATCTATATTCTCTCAAAAATGAATTAGATTTCCTATGTCGAAACCATGTCTAATTTATGTCAAAATTATGTCAAATTAATTGATTGAAACTTCACGGGAAGTTTTGGAGACAAATTGGAGACAAATTTGGAATTTGATCTCTCAATCCTCTTCCATCAATCTTTCCTCTTCTCTTGCCTGGTGTTTTCATGGGTAGAGACAATCTCCCTCTTTCTCTTAATCTCCTCCATCTCTCACCATTCAATTCTCCAGATTGAATCCAATCCTTTCAAAGCTTTCCCTGTGCATTTCTATAGCTAGGAAATCTATAAATACAGCCTCATTCAACCAAGGAAAGGATCCAGATAATCAAGTTTTTGCACTATTACTCTGTAGGAATCCATACATCAAGCATCAAGCAATCCAGTTTTAAACCATGGCTACCTCTTGTAGCTGCAATTATCTATTTCATATCTATGTCATGCTAGTTTAATTGATTTATCATTTAGCATTGCATTATCATTATCTCGTTCTTCAGATAGTCATTTTAACAGTCTTATTTGCTTACACAATCTGAGAGCAATTTAGATTTAATAAATCTTTGGAGATAGAGAGCAATAGGACGCTTTCAATTGATTACTTTGTTGAATTGATTCAATTTGTTTAATCATTGATATAATTTCGTATTAAGAAGTGTTTTAGATTCCATTCACTATTCACCACTTACACATGGTACATTGAAAACTCCACATGGTATTTGCAACAAGTATTATGAATCTTAAGAGGCACACAATAAAATGGCTTCAAACCTTCAAAAGTCCTTTGCTAGATTTCCACATTTGGATGTGTTTCAATAAATTTGTTGAACAACATTGTTGGCTTGATTCCAAGAAATGTTTAGGATGCGGGGTATGGTCTTGGTTGTCAATTATTAACTTTAAAACATCCTTTTAATTGGGTGATACTCTAGATTTATCATGCCAAAATTGTTGAATTACCTACTTTACATTATCGGTTAGCTTCTTATCAACACATGGAAGTCTCCCGAAAAAAGCCCATGTATCATTTTGAAGAGGATCATCTATTCTTTCTCTTCTTGCAAGTGCTCTATCCAAAGTTTTATGATTTATGTCAAAATCAATACAAGTTTGTCTCATAAAGCGAGCCTTTTCAATTGATGGCTTACTAGGGCGGTTGTAATGACTCTCTGAGCATCTCTCTTATATTTTTCCTTGTTATTTTTTCCAATAGAATTGAGAGCATTAAAAATATTTTGACAATAATAGAATTTTTTCGGTCTTCTTGTTCACATGAATCTTCAATTTGGCTATTAAAGGTCTCATCTTTTGCATCTTTAACAAGTGTACAAAAAGATTGGAATTGGTCAGTCGATGTCTTATTGCTAAAATATTGGTTGAAAAGTCTTATAGCCCACAACCGAATAGTTTTTGTTGACCTCTTGCCTTCAAAATTGTTTATAATGTTATCATCAATTTCAACTAACCATTTAGGGGTCCTTGAAGGTCTTGAATTTGGAATATTTCTTTCGTCCACACAAGGTTCTTCATTTCTCATGTAATCTAGTGAAACATAATTTACACCTGCTTCAATATTATGTTCAACATCTTCATTTCCAACATTTTCACCTTAAACATTTTCAATATCAATTTGAATAATTTCATTCCCAATTTCAATATCATGTTCAACATCTTTAATTCAACATTTTCACCTTGAACATTTTCATTATCAACTTCAATATTTTCATTCCCAATTTGAATATCATGTTCAACATCTTCAATTCCAACATTTTCACTTTGAACATTTTCATTCCCAATTTCAATATCATGTTTTGTATTTTCACCTTGAACATATTCAATATCCTCTTCACTTGAAAGACCATAGGGCTCAGGTTCACCAATATTTAACATACCTTGTCTTTTCTTCCTATGACCTTCTCTATCTCTTTGTCTATATTCTTCAATTTGTTCTTTTGTAAGCTTTCTCTTAGGTTTTTGCTTCCAACGACTGCTGCTCCCCATTATACCTCATAAAAGATGCTCCAAAAAATTGATCTTTGTCTCTTCCTATCTGAAACCGCATGTTTGTCGCATGCACAGTGCTGCAAATAGAATGTAGGGTCCGTTGGAATGCACAAAAAAGGCCCACAAAGCCGATATCTGATACAATCGGATATCTGATATAGAAAACATTTTAAAATATTTTACAATGGTAATATTTTAGCTCTACACATCGGAGTTTCATAAATCGGATATCTGATTTTTTCCCACATAGACCTAAGGGTTAATGGTAGAGACTAGGAGAGTGGTAGAGGGAGAGGGAGAGAGGGAGGGAGGGAGAGGGAGAGTGGGAGGGAGAGACGGAGGGAGAGAGGGAAAGGGAGAGTGGGAGGTTGAGAAGGGAGAGGGAGAGAGGAGAGAGGAGAGAGAGGGAGAGGGAGAGTGGGAGGAGAGGGGAGGAGAGAGAGAGAGAGAGAGAGAGAGAGAGAGAGAGAGAGAGAGAGAGGGAAGGACAGGGAGAGAGAGGGAGAGGGAGAGAGGGAGACTGAGAGACTAAGAGGGAGAGTGGGAGACTGAGAGGGAGAGGGAGAAAGGGATAGTTGAGAGAGGGTTTAGGGTTGAGGGAGAGATGGAGAGGGATAGAGGGAGAGGGAGAGATGGAGAGAGAGGAGGAGGAGGAGGAGGAGAGTGAGAGGGAGATAGGGAGAGAGAGAGGGTTTAGGGTTGAGGGCAAGAGGGAGAGGGAGAGATGGAAACATAGAGAGAGAGAGAGAGGTGGAGAGAGAGAGGGAGAGATAGAGGGGTTAGGTTTGAGGGAGAGTGGGAGAGTGGGAGAGTGAGAGGGAGACTAGGAGAGTGAGATAAGGAGAGGGAGACTGGGAAGGAGAGGAGAGTGGGAGGGAGAGAGAGAGAGAGGGGGGGGGAAGGACAGGGAGAGAGAGGGAGAGGGAGATGGAGATGGAGACGGAGACAAAGACGGAGAGGGACAGCGGGAGAGAGTGAAAGGGATAGTGGGAGAGTGAGAGGGAGAGGGAGAAAGGGAGATTAGGAGAGGGAGAGAGGGATATGGAGAGAGGGAGAGAGAGAGGATTGAGGGTTGAGGGAGAGGGAGAGGGAGAGATGGAGATGGAGAGAGAGAGAGGGAGGGAGAGAGAGATAGAGAGTGGGAGGGAGAGAGGGAGAGAGGGAGAGAGAGACGGTTCATTTTAGATTAAGTTCTTTTGTTAAGTTTTTATTATTTCAGTCTTTTTGGTTTTGTTTTGTGTTTGATTTCATTTTATGCTTGGTTGGCAGAAGCGGACCTAGAACGGAAATGAAGTTGGGAAATTCCTTAAGTTTCTGAATCAGTTTCCATTCTGATTCTACTCCCGCTGTTTCTTGGTCGTTGACTTTTTACTGAAGTCGCACTATCGTGAAGTGTTTGTTCTTCTCTAGTTCCAACTCCACTTAACTACATTCAATTTGTTAATGACAACTGCCATACAAAGGTAAAAACTTTGATTTTTACATTCATTAGGGATTAAATGCATTATTATTATCATTGTTAAAGAATCAAGAGCGAAATAGAGCAGCTGCGGAGTCCATCTGAGTGAATCGATTGAAGGAGGAGGAGAAAGTTTCTTGTGAATCAATTCAGGAGGTTAGCCAGGTTTTGCGTTCGAGGTAGGGTTCCTATTCTCGTTTTTCGTTTATTTTTCTTTCGTTTTTTCTTGTTTTTGTTTGATCGTTCTTGCTTTGAGCAAGTTCATGTTTCTCGATAGGCTTGCGTGGTTTGTTTTCTTTCTCATTCTTTCTTTCTTTCTTTGTTGTTCTTGATTTTTTTTATTCTTGCGTTTTTGGTTTTATAGTGAGTTAGGGCACGGTTGCTTTCACATTTTTGTCATGATCGCATCATGCTTCTTTTTTATTTATAGTAAGATAGATTAAATTAGTGTTTTTGTAGTGATTTAGGGTTGAGTAAAATGGTAGTTTTTACTTAGAATCTTTTGTGCATTCGATCTGGTTAAAACAGAGGGGTTCAACCCGTGCCCTAGTTTTATATCGCATTTCCTAGGTTAGGGTTTTTAGGCATTTCTGTGATCACGTCTAAAAATGATTTAATATGAGGCCCTAAAATACAGTCATCCCCATAGCCATATGTGCATGGTCCTTTTAGGCTATATTTTAAGCCTTATCTCATTTAATATGACCTTAGTTTTAATCATGGAGTTACGCATTAAATTGATAAAATTGTTGATGACATCATGATCAACATAGCCAGAAGCGGGATCAAAATTGATTTAGAGTTTTGGATATGTTTTAATGTTTAGTGTCAATTCCATTTTCCATCCCGTCTTTGACTGCGCTTGTAGTAAGAAGTTTTAATTCATAAAATGTTAACCTTGGCGGAAGCGGAAGCAAAACCAAAACAGAAGATGAAAATAGAAAATCTGAAGGAAACCGAATCAGTTTCCATTCCGGTTCCAGTTCCGATCACTATTCCACTTCTGACTCTGAGTCCGTTTCTTGTTAGTAGAATGACAATAACATTTTTTGCTCTGAGCCTGACAATATGTTAAAGGAGGATTATTTAGGATGTTGTCTGCCTGGTTCCGCCTCTAATGTGTGTATAAAAGGTATGGTTTTAAGACATATTTTGAGATGTTTATCCAGAGATCTAACTAGAGGTTTTGTTGTAGGAAAGCTAAGAGGATGTCAGGAACATCAGGATAAGCCTCTCAAACGAACCAACCTGTAGGAACATCAAAATCAATAGTCAAATCAAAGAAGATCAAGCCAAAACAGTTGCCTTATACCTTAAGGTACAACCACATGAGTCCTATTGTCATAGTAAGCAAAGTATAATCAAATTGGTCTGACATAACTGATACAAATTTGGGCCAATACAACTTTGAGGAGGCATATACTGATACATTCAATGAGGATGTGACCCCTAGAACTAAGAGAATTGTTGATTCCGGTTTGGCTCATATCATATTGTTTCCACTATCAATCCAATGCCTAGAGTTAATCTTGATAGCAGCAAGTGCTTACAATCCAGCAACCCGACAATCCATGGATTCACAAGACAATGTAATCATTGATCTCAATCCTCAAGCATTTCAAAGTATATTTAGTGTCCCGGATCCTAATAACTTGGTGTAGTCGGATGAGGCAGAGGCCTTAGAGAATTACAGCCAATATAAGGAATCCAATAAGTCCCACTTGAACAAAAAATGGTTGAAGATAGAGAAGAAGTCTCTAATCAAGCTTGTAGACCAACCAAAGAGGGTAGAATTCTATAAGGAGGTGTCAGATTTAATAATGGTGTTGTCAAGGGATTTTGGGAAGAGAGATGCCTTTCATTTCAATGAGTGGATGTATCCCTTCATCCAGATAATTTTAAATGGCACCCATCAATTTGATTGGCCAATTATTGTATCAGATGTTATTTATTATCAACTGACCAGCATTAGGGAGACTAAATGCTTTTTCATGACTTCTTACATTGTGTATACAGCAGCAAGGTCTGGTATCTTCCTAGGTTTGAATAGAGTGGGGATAATGGGAGTGTTAGATGGGCGGAAGAAGGTATGGGAGCATTATAACCAATTGTCCCTACAAGTTGTTGAGACTCAATATAGAAGGGTTAATGATGCATTCATATATGTGGTCATTAACCAACTCAATGGAGATGCAGGGTACAGAATGAGTCAAGAGGCCATGGCATTCATTGTTGAATGGGGATGTTGGTATATTCAATACCCCAGGTTTACATATTTTACGCTAGCTGGTTTTGAGGGCCATCCACATTTGCTGCTAAGGTGTTGCAATAACAGGATAGTATTGATGGAATTTGTAAATCAGGCTCTTGGAGTTAATGCTCAATTTGGATTAAAACATAAGATAGGATGTCACAAGTTCCCCATGAAGTTGGGTGAGTATAGTTGTCAGCATTTGGTAGGAGAAAAGGTGGTATGCAGTGAGCTGATATAGTTAAAGTTAGGTTTATACACAACTCAGAAGCACTTTGACCCAAAGGGTAAGATGAATTCCTTGTTGCCTTTTGTGTTTGACAAGAATTTCAATTTATTAGAAGATTTCTAGAGTGACCGACAGGATGAATATGATTTGAGAAAGAAGAATTATGAGAGATTATCTATCTTACTCATGTCATATTTTGGAGTCAAGAATGACATTCCTGACACCTTGGTGGATGATGGAATTGTATTGGATCCATCTTATGAAGCTTTGAACATTGGAACTAAAATTTTGGATCCAATTGACTGGGATAGTGAGGAAACTATTGATATTAAGCAGATAGGAAGAGCAATCTTGGATAGAAATGTTCAATGTTTGGTTTTAAGAACCAAAGATCCTCAAGGACCAGCTCCTAAGAAGGGGAAAGGGTATAAGAGGCTCAAAAGAAAGACACCTCCCAAAGAGCCTTTTGAGTTCCTTCCTCCAAACATTGAAGAAATAGAGCTTGAAGCGGCAGTTGATGAAGCAGAAACACAAGAAGGAGATGCTCATATGGGATTAGTTGTTTCAGCACCCACATTAGGTGAATCTTATACTCAAGTCTCACTTGCAAAGAAGCAAAGTGGAGAGATGCTCAAGGAAACTCTTTATGACATAGCTGAAACCATGAAGGGAAAAGCGGTAGAGATTCATGATGTTGGAACAGACTTGGATGAGACTATGTCAGAGAAGGATGTGCACGAGAATATGCCTCTAGAGGAGGATACTGAATAGGTAATGACACAAGAGGAGCAATGGGCATTGTTTGAAGAAGTTAAAAAGGATGTTGATGCAAAAGCTATTGCAATAGAGAAACAAAAGGTAATGGATGCCAAGACACAAGCTGATGCCATACTACAACAGCAACAAATTGAAGCTAAGTCAAGAGCTGAAGAAGTATAGAGGTAGCAAAGGCAACAAGAGCATGAACTCAAGGTTAAGGAGGAAAATGAAAAGTTAAAATTGATACAAAAGATTCATGACCTTCAGGAATAGAAGGCAAGACACCAGAGGGAGAAAGAAGTCTTGGTGGCCAAGTTGAAACTTGTTGAGGAAGCTCACCAAAAGGAAGAAGAAGCGGAATGATTGAGGAAGGAAAAGGACACCAAAGAGCTAGTTAGAAAGCAACAACAAGAAGAATAAAATGTAGAAAAGCTTAGAGATTTAGAGACAAAAAGATTAGAGAAAGAGAAACTAGAAAAAGAAGCTCTAGGTAAGGAAAAATTGGAAAAGGAAAGAATAGAGAAGGAGAGATTAGAAAAGGAAATATTGGATAAAGAAAAACTGGAAAGAGAACGATTGGAGGAAGAAAGGTTGAAGAAAGAAGAAGGTAAGAAGATGTAGGAACAAAAGGATAGGGAAGAGGCTGAAAAGCTTGTACAGATGCATGTGGTGCAAGAACAGCAAGAGGAACCAAGGGTTGATTCTCAACACCAGGTAAATGTGCAACCACCCCCTACTACTACTATTGCTTCTTCTTCCACTATGATGACTACTGCTCCAAGTGCTCCCACTTGGTTAAAATTGGACCTACAGAAAAGAACAGTAACACCTTCACAACCTCTCAATTGGGAGGATATGATGAAGGATATTGAACAAGAAAGGCCTAAAAAGAAGGCCAAGATCCTACACTCCACTAGGCTCATGGACAAGGGAGAGATTGTTTCTGAGTGTGCCATACCGATGACAGAAAAGGAGGTAGGAGACATGCAGTTACAAATTATCAATTGAGTACTGTTAACTTGGGAAGGCCTATGAGGAATCAGTAGATGAATCTAATTGATGTGGTAGCTTCGACAACCAAATCAAGGATGTTAAAGGATAAGCAGAAGAAAGATGAGCTTAAGGCTCAGCTAGATCAATTGCATTCCTTTTTGAAAAGTATCTCATCTCCGAGATCACAACACGTAGCTTCTATTGAGACTCCAATTTTGCTAAGCAAAAAGGAGGTAGATGATTTAGTACAAGTAAGGGGCAAAGCAGAGATGTTAGATAGGTGGGTTGACAAGTAAAATCAAGAAGTAGGTGAAATTTTGGTTGAAGGTTTTCAGGTTTACAAAGGGACAGAAGAGTTGATAAGAGAACTGCATCAATATATTGAGGCATTGGAGAAGCAGGAAGAGGAATATAAAGAGTATAGTCAGAAATTAAAGAAGGTTAGTGCATTGCCTTTGACTACTCTTCTTGAACAGTCAATACTCAAGGAGGATAATAAATATTTTGTGGAAAAGACCTCTCGTATACTCTGATTCAGAACAGATTTCTTATGCAAGCATAGAAATGAGATCCAAGATGCGGTTAATAATCTAACCGAACAATTTGAAGAATTGGAGGCGTTCATCGCTATCATATTAGATGTTAATATACTAACAAAGGAAGGCTTGCCTTTGAGCCAGATTAAAGAGAAATGGGATGAAAGGTTTAAAGGACTCATGCAGAAAGGGGATGATGGTGAAGATCTGATGATAGATCGACTGATGGATGTTAAAGAAGAAATAGAGGCTGCTAAAAGAGAGTTTACAAAGATAAAGGATATGAGAGAGTTTGCTGCAACATTATTGGAGCGAATTAAGTTTGAAGATAGTTGGGTTGATGGGCCAGAATTAGATGTATTACAACAAGTCTTCGCCAGTTATGACGAGTTTATTGCAAAACCAACTTCACATGCATAATTCTCTTGCATGGATGGCTTTCTTCCTCTTTGCATGTTTCATGTAGCACTGACAGTTTTGGAGTGCATGACTTTTTTGTTTTCTATTCTCTTTTCTTCTAGTTTAACTGAGTTTCCAAGGATAATTGTAAAACCCTAAAAGGGTGGATGACTTAAAATAGAAGTGGAGTTCGAATTTTGTGTATCTATAAATACCCTTTGGGTATCATATTGTAAGGGTCAACTAATAGAGAATAGAATTGTCCTACCTGATATTAGGAGATAGAATTTTGCATAGTTATTACAGAGATAAATTATTTCTTGATTTTTACAGTTAAATATAATTACAGGTTTTCACAATATGGTGTTAGAATTGAGTTGTTTTACTTGATAAGTTTGATAATTTATAATCTATTTATATGCCAATGATTGTGCTGAAGAATAAGAGTTTCTTTTGTGATGAAAGTCCTTAGAAGGAACTAGATTTAAGGATTATCTTGTTAGATTATCATTGAATTAAATTTATTGAATTTTGTTGGTCTATGATTTTGGCAATGAATGAATATGTGGTACTTTTGGAATCTTTGAAATAGTTGTGATAGGCGAATGAAAATAATCACCTTAGATGCATACAATGGTATAGATTATTCTGTAAATTGTATCATGCTTTGGTTTTCTTGATCTGTTGGAAAATATTCATTGTTGAAGGTATATGTCCAGATGTTAGATGAGTTTTGTTCATGTTTACTGTTTTACCCTTTGATCTATCTTTTTCTTTTGTTTGAAACCCCCTCGATTTACTAAAACAGTTCTGTAAAGTGAGTCATTGCTTGCATTCTTTGTTACCAGCACAGGCCCCTTGAACATTACAGTTACATGAACCAATTGAGTGATACTAGAGAGTTGAGAACTAACTACCAGGACCTTAGGAGTTAGGCTACTATATGTTTTTCTTTCTTTTTCAGGATAAATAGAGTAGAAATATTTCATTTTAACTTTGTTTGTGTCATTTTCACCATCAACAGAAATTGACACTAGAAGGAGGGCCTGAAAGAAAAAGTTGGCTTGCATTGTGTCTTTCTCATCGAAGAAATACGGGAGGATTCTCAGATCCTCCACTAATCCTAGACCATTTGAATAACTTCAAACCCCGATTAGACCTAGGCCCCATGCTCGTAGGATATTGATACCTACCTTGCCACCACCGCTTACTCCACCTGGATTCCCACCAAATCCAACTACACCACCACCAATTCCACCTACATCACCACCACCAAGTAGGCCTGAGTCTCCACCTATTCAACCTATATCACCACTTGCTAAACCAATCCCACCCATGGCTTACTTTGTGAATAACCCCTGTCCATTAGGGATAATTCTAGGAGGAATCCATGATTTACCAAAGAAGCTGGAAATTTTTTGTCCTAAGTACATACATGGTGAATCAAGAAGTGTTGAGGAGCACATACAAGCATTCAAAGATGCTTGCACAAGAGCTCAAGTTGCTCATCAGGATGTGGTATGTAGATTTTTTCCTTACTATTTAGGAGATATGGCATATAACTGGTATTTAAATTTTCCCCGAGGATCTATCTTAGGTTGGACAGATTTAGAAAATGCATTTATTAATCAATTTTTGGTTTATGTAGACCCTACCATTTTGTATCACCAATTTTCCACCATAAGAAAGGAACATCATGAGCCACTAGCTTTGTTCAATACTATATTCCAAAGAATGTTTTATAGGCTACAAGATCCTTACTTAGTGGCCGAAGATATGGCTATTCAGGCATATTTAAGAGTTGTGGATCCTTTAATTGGCCTATTTTTGTAGAGAAATTATCAACCTGGTGAGATAGACTCTTTGTCTAAAGTTTATCATTTGGCCATCAAGTTGCAACAACAGATAAGTCTGCAACCAGGAGGTTTAGGAGTAGCTCTTCCTCCCATGAATTATCCAATGCCTAATTCACCATTATACAACACTATCCCATGGATGTCCTATTCCCAATATGGACCTTTGTCTGAGCTACAAGCTCCACCTACCATGCCCTTTTTCGGTAATAGCATGCAATATTCTTCTCAACAACCTCAAAATCCACAACAACAAGCTGGAGGATCAACCCATGTTCATTCCCCAGCCATAGTACAGAATGTGCAGAATGAGAAAACTGTCCAACTGACTAGTGAGTTAGAGACTCTTAAGAAGACTCTATCTCAAATGTCTAATGACATGGCACAACTAAGGAAAAACCCTCCCCACAACCAAAATCAGAATTACAAAAACCAGGGAGGTTACAACAATCAGGGAAATTATTCCAATCAGAATGCGAACTAGAACACCAATCGGAACTTTCAAAGTCAAAATTCCTCTAACTAGAATTACCAAAATCATAGCATGGGATATAACCATAGGTTCAACAACAACAACAACAACAACAACAACAACAATAGGCAGTGGAATACTAGACCTAACAATGGGGGAGTTCCCCATAAATTTTAGTCTGGTGAGGAGACACCACACACTGCTAATGTTGCTAACCTCAATTTTATGACTAATTGGTGCAGGCTACATGATACTGCAACACATTCTGAGGTTAACTGCCCTAAAATGGAGAAGATTGTAAAAATTGCACAAGCTAATGCCCATCCTCCAGCAGGAAATTCCAATTAAGATAATGGGCCAGTCAGTACTAATATGACTTATGAAACTATTGAAGAAAAATATCAGTTTCCTATGCAAGGGGATAATGAGCCAGAGCAAGATGTATATGATGCTCAAGCTTTTTAGTCCAAAGGAGGTCACTTTCTGAGAAATCGGAATAAGGGCCCATTTACTACATCTGCACCCCCAAACAACATGGTCCCACCAAACCAAAATGCAGATAATAATCCACCACCACCAAAGGGACCTTCTAATCTTAAGAATAGAGGCAATCCGCCTCCTTTTCCTAAGTATCAAGTTAGGAATGATTTAGAATTTGACTTTATTGTAGAATTGCAGAGACAGAAGATGTCCTTGTCATTCTTTGACATCATGAAGTGGTGCCCAACTCAACAGGAGGTAGTACTAAAAGCTTTGGAAGAGTCAGATCACTTAAAAGGAAAAGGTAAAGTGACTCTAGCAAAGGAGACAAATGCAGCCATTTATAAAGGTAAGACTAGTACCCCACCTTTTCTGTTAAGTTTAAGAATCTTTGGAAAGAATCTGCATAATTGTTTATTAAATTATGGAGCATCAAGAAATTTCATTCCTTTTTTGATATGTAAGAAGTTAGGATTGAGTCCTATTCCAACCAATAAGAAGGTGATTTAGTTGGATAAAACCGAATTCAATGTTGTAGGTGAATTAAAGAACATGCATGTGCAGGTTGGATCAGACCCAAGGATCCAGACCTACATAGATATCCAAGTAGCTGATATCCCAGAAACATATGGTATGCTTCTAAGTTGAGAGCTAATGAAAAGCATAGGGGGGTATCTATCCTTGGATTTCTCTCACATATGGTTACCATGGAAAGGAGTTGCAACACAAATAAGGATTGAAAGTGACTCAAGACTCAAGCACATGATCATAGAGTATCATGCTTCAAATGAAGTAGCATACTTTGAGACTGAGATAGGAATTTACAAACAAGAAGAAGTCCTTACTTTCTCTGTAGTCAGTCCTAGGGATACATTGCCTTAGAACATAGTGACCCAATGATCTGCATCAACTAGCAGGTTCTGATAAGGAAATTACAACAAGATAGGCTGGTTTTAGGAGAAGAAACTAATTTGAGTAGTTTGTTGCTTCCTAATTGGTGTAGGATACATTATCATAATCATTCAGAATTAACATGTCAATCATGCTTAGATATTCTAAGTCATGTAGATCAGCCTCAACAAATATGTCAAGAGAAACAAGCCCAAACCCCCATCAATGAGTTTTCTTTCCAAGTTAAGGATGCAACTATTCTCACATGGGCTAGTCTTTCTCAACAGGAAGGTCCTTCACCAGAAGAATGGATTCAAGTTGTATGTTCTGAAATCCAACAAGAAGTTGAGGTGTCCCAGTTCCTATTTAATACACCTGCCCCACATACTTTGCCAATACCCAAGGCATTAATGAGGAATGAGTTGGATTGCAATTTAACCCAAGAGGGTGTTCAGGAAGTAATTTCTGGACAGGCTGAAATCATAGAAAAATCTTCAACTGAACTTTGTCCCAAGTCAAATTTTGATAAATAGCAAAAGTATGAACTACCACACATCTCAAGTAAGTCATCCCTTGTTATTCCTAGAAAGAAAGAGCTCCCAGCCAAGGATCAATTATGGACTCTTAAATTTGATGGTTCCAAATCTAAAGCAAGAAGTGCAGCAGGGATTGAGCTAACTAACCCAAAAGAGAAGACTTACTTTGCTTCTTATAGATTGCAGTTCGGTTGCACAAACAATGTGGTTGAGTATGAAGAACTTGCACGGGGTCTTATGTTTGCTCATAAGAAGGAGGTTACTGCTCTCACGGTTATGGGAGATTCTGAGGTGATTATAAAGCAGGTACATAGCCAATATACATGTCACAACAAAAGACTGGTTGCATACAGAAACAAGGTTTGGAATTTAATCGAAGATTTTTATGCTTTTGGGATTAGTCTGATCCCTAGGGAAGCTAATCAAATTGCAGATGCTCTTGCTTTTTCTGCAATCACATTGGAGCCCATGAAAAATTATGATCTGAAGAGGTTTTCAGTTGAGTTGATTTCAGTCCCAACTGTTTCGGATAATGTTAAACACTTTCAGGTATTTGGTGATGATTAGCATATTTTAGCCTTTTTGGAAAGTTCTGATGTTTTTCAAGGACAAATAATAGATGAATCTGAACGAGATCAGGGAGATTGGGAGCCTGAGAAAGAGAGTCCATAAGGGATATTGGATTTAAAAATTAATAACATTTTGAAGGGAATGGTTGCTTTAGAAAGGATATTTGATTCAGATCCAAGGGCTCGTCAGAGGATGCCTACAGAGAGTGAGGGAGGTAAGTATGAATCTGTTAATTTGACTTACTCAGGTTCGAAAAGGAATGTTCTTATAGGAAAAACTTGTCCTCAAAAAATTAAGGACAAGATAATCAAGGTCTTGGAGCATAACATTGAAGCTATAGCTTGGAGTTATGATGATTTAAAAACTTTTGACACATCAATGATTACTCATACCATCCCTCTCAAGTCAGATGCCAAGCCCTTTCACCAAAAGCAACACCTGTTCAATGCTTTAATTGAGCCCTTAATTCAGAAGGAGGTGCATAAAATTTTATCTGCTAGAATAATCTTTTCAGTTAGACATTCTACCTGGGTGGCTAATTTAGTTCATGTCTAGAAGAAGAATGGTGAGATCAAGTTATGTGTGGATTTTAGGAATCTAAACAAGGCCTCTGAGAAAGACAATTATCCATTACCTTCTCTTGATGAATTATTGCAAAAGGTAAATGGATCCTAGATGATGTCATTTTTGGATGGTTATTCTGGATACAATTAGGTCTTGGTAAGTCATGAGGATAGGATGAAGACTGCTTTCACCACTAAATGGGGAAATTTTGCTTATAGGAGGATGCCATTTGGTCTCATCAATGTTGGAGCTACTTTTCAAAGAGCAATGGATGTAGCTTTCAAATATCTAATAGGAAAATTTATAATCATTTATGTAGATGATTTAACCATCTTCTCTAGGAATAGAGAAGATCATGCTGCAGACCTAGAAAAGGTTCTAAAGAAATCTATAAGTTATGGTGTCTCACTTAACCCAAAGAAATGTGTATTTGGAGTGTCTGAAGGAAATCTCTTAGGTCACATTATATCAGATGAGGGGATTTCCATAGATCCTAACTGAGTGGAGGCCATCTTGAAATTGACAAAGCCAAGCAACAAGAAGGAAATGAGGTCCTTCTTTGGAAGGATCAATTTTGTTAGGAAATTTATAACAGGGTTTGCAGAGATTGTCAAACCCCTCAATGAAATGATGAAGAAGGATGCGAAAATCGAGTGGAGTGAAGAGGCTAAGTCCATTTGCATGTAGATTAAATAATCTATATCTGAGGCACCTGTTTTGACAAGTCCAGATTATCTAAAACCCTTCTGCATCTATTCTTTTGCTTCTAATCATTCATGTGCAGCAATTTTAACATGGAGAAGAGAAGAGAGCGAGGAGAGACCAATTGCCTTTATGAGCTCTCCATTTAAGAATGCAGAAGTAAGGTATTCACCACTAGAAAAACAAGCCTTTTCATTGGTACGAACAGTGAAGAAGTTTCATGCATTACATAATTTGAAGTCAAGTGATGGCCATAGTTCCAGATCCAGTTGTGAAGTCTCTTCTGATGCGAAGTGAATTAGGGGAATGAAGAGGGAAGTGGATGGAAAGCTTACAGGAGTTTGACTTAGAGATCCACCCGATGAAACTCGTTCGGGGACAAGGATTGTCAAAAGCAATGGCTGATGTAGATAGAAGTATTACTTGCCAATAGTACATGGTTCAATCATTCACAAAGGATCTCTGGTATACAAATTTAATCTTCTTCCTCCTCAATAACAAATTTCCAGAAGGAATGAATGCTACTCAAAGGAGAGCATTGAGGATGAAGAGTTCTCATTACATGCTCAAAGGGGGATCCATTTACAGAAAGAATTTTCAAGGAATTTACCTACGCTATTTGGATCAACAAGAAGCTAAGCATGCTATTTCTGAGTTTCATGGGAGGCATGGAACAGGGCATGGATCTGTTGATGCTTTGGCCCATCAGATTTTAAGATCAGGCTATCATTGGCCTTATGTGTTTAGAGGGATGAATTTACCTACGTTGTTTGGATCAGCTAGAAGCTAAGCATGCTATTTCTAAGTTTCATGGGAGGCATGGAACGAGGCATGGATCTGTTGATGCTTTGGCCCATCATATTTTAAGATCAGGCTATTATTGGCCTTATGTGTTTAGAGGGAGAGTGGGAGATTGAGAGAGGGGGAGTGGGAGATTGAGAGAGGGGGAGAGGGAGAGGAGGAGAGGGAGAGTGGGAGAGAGAGGGAGAGAGGGAGAGGGAGAGGGAGAGGGAGAGGGAGAGAGGGAGAGGGAGAGGGAGAGGAGAGAGAGGGAGAGTGGGAGATTGTGAGGGAGAAAGGGAGAGGGGAGAGGAGAGAGAGAGAGAGAGGGTTTTTGAGGGAGAGAGGATTAGGGGAGATGGAGAGGGAGAGATGGAGATGGAGAGAGAGAGGGAGAGAGGGAGAGTGGGAGGGAGAGAGGAATAGAGAGAGGGTTTAGGGTGAGGGAGAGAGGAGAGAGGGAGAGTAGGATATTGAGAGAGGGAGAGAGGGGGAGGATAGAGGAAGAGTGGGAGGGAGAGAGAGAGAGAGAGGGAGGACAGAGAGAGAGGGAGAGAGAGGGAGAGTGTGAGAGTGAGAAGGATAAAGGGAGAGTGGGTGAGGGAGAGAGGGAGAGAGGGAGCGGGAGAGATGGGGAGAGAGGGAGAGGTGGAGGGAGAGGTGGAGGGAGAGGGAGGGAGGGAGAGTCAGAGAGGGAGAGTCAGAGAGTGAGAGAAGGAGAGGGAGAGTGGGAAGGAGAGGGAGAGAGGGAGGGAGAGAGGGAGAGATAGGGTTGAGGGAGAGAGGGATAGAGAGAGAGGAGTGATTGAGTGAGATACTTGGGAGAGATAGAGGTGGAGAGAGAGAGGGAAAGAGATAATATTTAAATATTTTATATATATTAGTAATATATATATTTAAATATTTATAGATTAACTAAAATATTTAAATAATATTTAAATATTATACATAATTCGTTAAGAGATTATCATAAATTGTATATTATATATTACATTATAAACTATATTGTATATTACATATTTAATTATAAACTTTATTGCATTTTTGAAATCATATATTAAAAATTGTGTAAAATTTTTAAAACTCATATCTAAAACATATCAGATATCGGATTCAAATCGGATATCTAATTTGATGACACAAAATTTAATGCCTAGGGATTAGGCTCAGGCTTGCTTTGTAATTTGGTTCGGACCTGCCAATCCTAAGAATTCAACATGAAAATATGTTTAACAACTTACATTTCTTTTCCAGACTTCGCCCATGTGGCTGACAACTTTTATTTTAGCCAAATTGGATGAAACAAAAAAGGTTTGTGAAGGAGCTTCTCAGCTTTTGACAAATATAAATTATACTTTACTTTGAATCTAATAAATAATTATTATTCATTTTCTATTAGAAATATGACTAAAGTCCTAATTGATAGCCTGATAGAAAAATATCTCTAGCTTTCAAACGTTATCACATTTTTTGAATCCAAAACATGTGTCACATTCTATGCTTGGCATACTATAGGATTAAAAAAAATTTAAAAAGAATTTCATGAAGTTTTCACCAAGTTAAGGTGGTCAGACATACGAGTTTTTATATTTTTTAAAAGTTGTAATAAAAAATTCATAATTAATTATTTACTTGAAAAAAATTACAAAAAATATGCATCACATTTGGACATGATTCTTCTACTTATATCTAAAATCTTGTAAAAAAATATTATCATTTTATCATGGTTAGGGTGGTCAGACAAACACCTGCTTCTTATTTTTTCCCTAAAATTTAAGTACTACTGCATTGAAATTTCAATTTTTCACCAAATAGATTTTTTTTTACAAAAATTAACCTAGTAGTTTAGAAACTAAATTCAATTTTCTAGAGATTCTATTTTTATATATTTTTCTAATAATATAGATAACTTATTCAATTTTTTACGTCAAGTTGCCTAACTCTGATTTATCTGAATTTTCATTATCAGTTAAGTGCCTATTTTTTCTATGATGATCCTGCGCATACCCAAGTTCACAAGTATTCAGGATGATGACCTGGTACTTATTCCTATGGTTATATGGTTTAGATATGTTAGTCATGATTTTTGAAGGTTGATATATCTAGATTCTTGGCTATTGGTTCACTGTGAAGCTCGAGTTGTGTACACCAGTTGTGAACTATGGTTTTTTGTGTTATGGGGTTATTATGTGTGTGCATTGGATTTGATTTGCTACACTAGTATTTGATGATTAAACATTTAAGAAGTTTATGTATTGGTTCTGTTAATTGAATGGAAGGCTATAATCTATGAAAAATGATTCACCCCCCTCCTCTCAGTTGTCCTATTCAATAATTGGTATCAAAGCTTAGTTCCTTGGTGAATAGCTTAACTACTTGAGGAAGGTCTGAGATGGCTATCCAAATGATCTTTGATTATCTGAGGTTTGATGGAACTAAATATGGTATCTAGAAATTTTTGATGGAAGAATATCTGGACTATTGTGGATATGATGTGGAGAAATCTTACAAGAATCCTTACACTCCTCATGTTAGTGGTCTGAGTACACCTGAAGAAATCAAATTACATGAAGTGAACAATAAGGAAATGTTCATTTTGAAGAATAGTATAGTACATTCTGAATTGATTAAGGTTTAGAATTTAAAGGCAGCTAAGAAAGTTTGGGATGCGTTAGAAAGAGCACATGATGGTGATGAAAGAGTTAAAGAGGCAAAATTGCATAGTTTGGAAACACAATGTTATCTTATACATATGTTTGAAGATGAAAATGTCAAATCTTATGTACAAAGATTGGATGAGGCACTGGTTGGAATGCGATCTCTTGGCACTACTATAGATGAAACCAATATTGTAAAGAATATTCTCAAAACTCTTCTTGATGCTTACAGTGAAAAGGTGAGTGCTATTAAGCAGACTATAGATTATAATACTTGTAGTAAGGATCTAATATTAGGATTTTTGACATCTTATGAGATGAGGAAGCCAAGTCTAAGAAATGGAGGCAAAACAAAGACTACTTTTAAAGCTACAAAAACTGAAAATCCAGATGAAGAAAACTTTGATGAAATAGAAGCTAACTTTGTAAGATGAATGAGAAAAGGCTTCGATAAGTATGAAGGTAAGTTTCCCTTCAAGTGCTTTACTTGTGGATAAATAGGTCACTATGCTCCAAAGTGTCCCGAAAGAGCTAAAAGGAATAAACAAAGATATGAAAAATAAAATGAAGGAAAGAAGATTAACAGAGCTTACTATATAAATGAGAATGATAATATTTCAGATGAAGATTCAGAATATGAATATCTAGATGAAAATGAATGCTTGTTCTTGGAAATTAAGGATGATCCTACTTCTACTAATTTAGAAAAATAGGTAAAGGAAAGTCCTTTGAAGAAGGAGAAGGAGAAAAATGAAGGTGTCATTATCTTTTCCCTACATGCTAAGCAAGAAAAGAATTTTTGGGTAGTTGATAGTGGTTTCTCACATCACACTACTCGTGATAAGAGTAATTTTTTAAAGCTTGAGAAATATGATGGAGTTTATGTTATGTTTGGAGATGATACTAGTGCTAAAATATGTGGGATAAGTTCAGTAAGTTATGATGGAAAGAATCATACTGACGATGTTTACTATGTTAAGGGTTTAAGGAATAATTTGTTGATTGTTGGTCAGATGTTTAGAAAAGTATATGATATTGTGTTTAAGGATGAGAAATGTGAGATCCAAAAAGGATTCAAAACATTGTTTGCTACAGGAAATAAATCTAAAGGGAATATCTATCAGCTTAAGGGTGATGATGGATGATGCTTTATGACTCAGATAAATGATAGTTAGTAATGGAATAGGAGAATGTGTCACATGAATTTCGATAACTTGGAAAGGATTAGTTTTGTTCAGGTTGTGAGATATTTATCAAGAATTACAAAGCCTATCAATGCTATTTGCAGGAATTGTTAGTTTGGGAAGCAAGAAAGAAATCATTATAGATCAAGAGAAAAACCTACTACTGGATTATAGGATTTAGTTCATACAGATCTTTTTGGTCCTATGAGAGTGAAAATTCTACTTGGTGAAAGGTACTTTATGCTTTTAATTTATGATTATTCTAGATATATGGGTTACATTTCTTAGAGAAATCAGATGCATTATATAGATTCAAGAAATTCAAGGCTATGGTTGAAAATGAAGTGAATTTGAAGATAAAATGATTAATATCTGACAGAGGTGTAGAATTCACCTCCCATGAGTTTAATATGGTTTGTGTAGTGCATGGAATAAAGAGATAGTTATCTGCTCTGAGAACTTCTTAGCAGAATGGAGTTGTTGAAAGGAAAAATAGAATAGTTCCAGTGGTTGCTAGGTCAATGATCATTGAAGTTGGGTTACCAGAAGTTTACTAGAAAAAATCTATTCATACTGCTATATATATATTCAATCATGTTCAAGAAAGAGAAAATAGTACAAAGACTCCCTATGAGCTATGGCACAGAAGAATTCCTACTGTTAAATATTTCAAGGTATTTAGAAGCAAATAGTATATCAGAAGAGATGAACAAACTTTGGGCAAGTTTGATGCAATAAGTGATGAAGGAATATTTCTTGGATACTCTACGAAAAGAAAGGCATACTGATGTTCAATAAAAGACAAAGAAATATTGTAGAGAGCTCGAATATAAAGGTTGATGAAACAATGAATAATTCTATTGATATTGATGGATGTGTGTGATGAACATGATTGTGCAATAATAGAAGAAATTATGGAAGAATAGGATAAAGATGAGCAAGAAAATTAGAATGAACAGAATGAAAGAGAAAATTCTTCGGTGATGTCCCCTAAGACACTGAAATATGTACAGAGGAATCATTCAGAAAATTAGATTATTGGAGACAAGATAAAAGTTGTGTTAACCAAAAGCAAATATGTTGTTGAAGTAAACTTGTGTTTATTCTTTGAGATTGAGCCGAAGATAGTAAGTGAATCCTGTAAAGATAACATTGGAAGGAAGAAATGAAAGAAGAAATTTTGCAGATTGAGAAGAATCAAACTTGGGAATTGGTCCAGAGACTGGTAGACAAAAATATCATTGCATCGAAATGGGTATTCAAAAATAAGTTGAATGAGAATGGAGAAGTTGTCAAAATCAAATCAAGGCTTGTGTGTAAAGGCTACTCACAAGTAGAAGGCATATATTTTTAGGAGACATTTGACCCAGTAGCAAGAATGGAAGCTATAAGGATGTTCTTGCCATTATCTGCATATAAAGATTTCAAATTCTATCAAATGGATGTCAAGTCAGCATTTTTGAATGGTGAGCTATAAGAAGAAGTCTACATGGAAGAACTGAAAGGATTTTAGTTAACAGATCAATTGGATATGGTGTGCAGATTGAAAAAATATTTATATGGATTGAAGCAAGCACCTAGAGCGTGGTATTTAAGGTTAGAGAAGTATCTTATTTAGAAAGGATTTAACAAAGGTACGGTAGACAGTAATTTTTAATTTAAGATTGAAAATTATAAAATCTTGATTGTAGTTATATATGTTGATGAAGTATCTAATGTCATAGAAAGATATTGAAAAAGATAATGAAAGATTCATTCCATTGTATTTGTAAAATACATCATACATCACATATCACATAAAAATTACATCATAGATCATCTCATACCATAAGGAATGAATAAAGAAATGCATCCATAACATTAACATATGCATTCATCCATATACATATGTATCCATATATAACACATCAAATAAAGGAAACATCACATCACATCATAACCAAATCAGACCATATCATATATATCATCAAAATATGAATTTCTCACTAAGATATGACCATCTGAACCTTGAGGCACTACACCACTCCTTTGTGATTAGTCTAGATTACGCATCTCTCATGAATTATCCCTGTGGTAAAGTCCTATAATAGGCCACCTTCGAGATATAATCTCTATACATCTATGCAGACACAACCCATCCCTATGTTTCTATGGCAACAACCTCTAACTTTTTCCACCATCTGGTGTCCTGTACCAACTATAAATCTAGCTACTATCACAGTTGTCACTCATAATCCTTCTTGACTATCACAACTTGTGGCTGCTACCATAACTGATCTCTCTCACTCATGAGGGCCTAGATCTGTATATCTCAGGGATCCTACCCCAAATGTTGTTGTGGTTGCTCCTCCTATGGATGCTTCTAATCCTAACACCGTGGTGGTGATGGTGGTGGTGCCCCCACGATCTGTCATACTATCTGCTCCTAGCGAACATGGTCCTAATGACCATGATATTGGGTAGGTTGTTGCTCAACCTATTCTCATCCTTTTCTTGCACCTCTTCCTGCACCCTGACCTCTGCCTTTGCCCCAGGGATATCCTCCACTTGGATTTATCAAGTGTGTGGGACACACCCACCAAGTATCATAAGTTGGAGTCATCCCCGCATCAAGCGTCCCCTGACCATACACCCAAGGCTGAGAAACTAGTCTAAAATCATCTATGGATACTTGAGGTGGAATCTAAGGCCCCCAAGTGATCTCTCTCTTCACCCATGCAAAAAAAATTGTATAATCTGGAAATGATGAAAATGAGGTATTAAGTGTTATCATATGGTTTAGAACATAGAGCACACCCACTTTTAATTTATTCCATTCAAGGATAACCCTAGAGATCTCAGTGCAAAGGAGAAAGAGATCTTGCAATAGGGTTGTTCTAGGAGCTGAATATGATCTAATGATGGGTTTACCACTAAGAACTTGGAAAGACTAATGCAATGTAAGGTGCAACTCTAAACCCTGCTTTGATGCAATGCTTTACTAAATGACCTAGAAATGCAAACAAATCAAAATATAAATTTGCATAACAAAATGTGTGCACTTGGAAACTTGTAGAGACTTGAATGGAGACTATCAATTCTACAAATCCTAAAATTCTAGCCTACTAGGACTCATTTGCCATTCTAGGAAAATTAGTCCCAGTTTTGGGTTTTCGCATAGGAGTAGATTTTGGGAAAAAGGGTATATAAATCTGAAAAGATCTCTAAAAACACATACAATTGGACTCATTCGAAACTTGCGGTGGATGATTCTAGTTTATATTTTTTGGAACTTCAAGATCTAAATCCGGTCTTTACTATCTGCTCTTTCTGCTTCTCTAGGTTTCTAGATCCGAAACTCTGATTTCAAGGTTGTAGATGACCTTTTAGTGAATATTATGACCTTCCCAATGGGGAGACAAATCCAACAATCTTGTAACCTAATCTTCAATGATCTTAAATTCTTTAAAGAACCTATATCTGCAATCAAACAAAGAGAGAGAGAGAGAGAGAGAGAGAGAGAGAGAGAGAGAGAGTATTCATTGTTAGAGAATAGGAGTTTTCCTTAGTCAAACCCCTTTTAGGTAATTAAACCAAATGATGAGATAATTAAATGAAGGAATGAAACATGAACAATGGTACCTTGAATAATGCCTTGTAAGTGATGTCTAATAAATTTACAACTCAACATAAAATGACCATGAAGGATGTAGATCTTGATCTTGACAATAGGTGTAGAGCAGTGCTTGATCTTGGATATTCAATTCAACATCAAAAAACTAGCTCAATAAAATTCTTGATGCTTGATAATCTTTGACATGATGATGGATCTTGAATTTATGCAACAATTGATGAAGAATTCTACCCTTGAATTCCTAAAAATGATCTTGAATGTTATCTTGATGATCTTGTAAATTCTTGGAATGCTTAATTCTTGCTTGCTTGACTTGATATCATGTAGGATTATGTTTACTAGGTGAAATAAAGATTTGAAAGCTTGTTTATATAGGCAATGCACTCAAATGACCATTTATTTAATCTGGGCCAAGGTTGACATAGAATAAATTTGAACTTAAAACCCAATTTTTCCCTCTCAAACCTTAGAAAATAAGACAAACGAGACTCATTCGCCCAAAGTGGTGAATGGGTCCCACAGGGGTTATTTTGCCAGCTAAAGTGTTGGGGAATGTGTAAATTAAGCTTATATGTTGATCTTGTTAGGTTTTTCCTTAAAATATGCCTTGGGATGCATAATATGGGGTCATATAGGCCTATTAATGATGATATTAAGGTTATAAATGCAATAGGGCCCAAAATCCAATGTGAGTGTAAATAAATACACTTTACAACACTAAATCAATGAAAAATTGGGTCTATTTAGCTTAAAAGGGCCCTAAATCCCATGTGAATGTGTAAAACACATTACAACACTAGATTAGGTCCAATTTATCATTAATTATTTCCAAATCAAAAAAGTAAAAGGCTTACTTTCTTTTTTTACTCTATTTAGCCCCCACTTTAGTGAGAGAATGAACTTGCTTCAAACTCACACTAAAGTAGATATTCAAGAGGGGTTTGAGTGTATCGATGTAGATGGTCTAGGATAATGAGGATCAAGGAGAAAATTAAGCCCCTAGGATCCGAGATCCAACGTCAAGCTGACATAAGCACAAAAATGACACGCACAAGGTATATGATATGTAGCAAAACAAGATACAAAAAACATACAATGTCAATGACTAAAGGAAGAAAACAAAAAGAAGCAAAAATAAAAAGGTACATCAAGCTTCGACCATTTGTTGAACATGATGTGGATCAGATCTAAGTTTTTTTTCTGAAAAAATGCATACTCACTCTGAGGCAATGAAACTCTTGGTTGTCAATTGAGTGAGAATTCCAATAAGGTGAGACACATACACTCATGGTTGGTATGCACTCACACACACACGTGAGTGGCTATGGGAAAATTCATGCCTCGATTGGGCTTCCCGCTCAAACTATACCAAAGTTATACCTCCCAAAAAAATTGATAAGGCGCCACACAAATATGATTTTTGAGCTTCATGAGACAAGAAAAACTTTTTATGCTTTGAGTTCATGAAAAAATGGGATGGCTCCACAGGCATGCAAAGTGTGTTATTCAAGGTGGCCATATAACCAAAATTGTAAATGCAAAATAGAGTAAGGAATGTTCAAAGGGATTTTTATTAGTTCATGCAAGGTCTCTTCTTATGGAACATTGTGCCTAATGTCTCCAAGAGAGGACAAGTCAAAGAAATATCACGCTCTTGGAGGAAATCAAGCCTAATGACACCACCAAGGAAAGGATGTATCCCAAGAGAAAAATAAAAATTGTGTTGTGAAACATGAGTGTCGATGTATGCCCACACTTTAAAGTGGTTGCCAACACCATTACTGTGAGCAATTGCTTTACAGTAGAAGAAGACATGAGAGGTTATTCGGAAATCCCTATGCCAAGTCATATTTTTCCAAATGAGATTTCGTCATCAATAAGTATGTCACATGCGAGTCAACTTAAGGCATGTCATCCACATCCCAAGCTTGCTCTTATAGGTACATGAAAGGTGATCAACTAGCCAAAAGAGACAATGAAAAGTGACATACGAGGACAAGGCCATCTAACCCCTTGCCCCCACTTATTGTAGGACAAGGATGATCCGAATAGGATGAAAATAAGTTTCAATTAGAGGAACTAGGTGCTTCAACCGAAGGAAGAATACCACAATCCTAAAGATGTTGAATTTTGTTACTCAAAGCCTTACATTCATTAGTAGTGTGACCATGAATTTTTTGATATACGCAAAATTAATTCTTGTAGTAAGAAAAAAATCATATTCTTGGAGGGAGGGATATAAAACAATCTTGGAGGAATCTTGAAAAGATACCTTCTTGATCAAAAGTAGAGGATGTTTCATTATTTTTTGACAAAGATATCTCTTACTTAGTATAAGATGTCATACTTGCACAAGACTCTTTAGATTGTGATATTTTCTTCTCTCCATGAAAGGAGGATGTAAAATCTAATGAATTCAAATAATTAATGTTTTGCGAGATGGCATTCACATTAAGAAAAGAATTCTTTCTTTATTTTAGTTCTTGTAAAGGATAATAATTGAGACCACTAGTGTCTATCAATTCAGAATGGACTAATGTTAAAGTTGGCTTAGAGGAATCTTTTGTGATAGTGTTGACATTAAGTGAAGGATTTTTTGTCTCTTTTGAAGGGTAATAACCAAGACCACTAGTATTTTCTTATGTTTGAGGGTCTATAGGGACACGGATACCTTGTTCTCTAGTACCACATCCTTTTCCACTATAACCAACTTTTTTCATAAGCTCATAACCTCTTCCATAAAGTATTTCATTTCTTTTGGATTTGATGGTTGTTGATAATCAACTTCATCAAAGTTTGATGTATAATTTTTTTTTCATTTCTTCTAAAGTGGTTGAGGTGGATTATTTTGAAGGGTCTTCTGAATTTTGTGTTGACATTACCACTTTTCCCTTTTCAAATTCTTCTATGATCTTTTATTCTCCCATGAATGTTGGCGTGAAGTCCAAGGAACCCCAATAATATTCTAAGAAATTTGTGACTTCCTCAATAGGTTTTTCTTTTTATTGCATGCGTTCTACTAGTGTAGTTGGTGTTAATGTTTTCAAGGGGTTCTATTTTTTTTCTCAAGTTGTAAAATATTGTAAGGCTCATTATCAGCGTCCAATGTGTACACTTTGTTGTATTAGACATACTTCATTTTGCGATGTAGAGTAGAAGGCACCCCATTCATCGTATGAATCCATGGCCTTCCTTTTAAATAAGATTGTTTGAAAGTTCATGAGGCATAACATGGATCAGTGTTTCTAATTTGGCCTTTCCAACTTTAATAGGTAAAGTGATCACACCAAGCGGTTGTTTTCCTACATTGTCAAATCCTTTAATAGATAGAGAGTCAGGTTAAATTATCGATTTGTCCACACCAAGCCTATCCAAAAGGGATACACTACACACATTAAGGGTTGAGCCATTATCAACAAGGGTTCACTTTATCCCTATTCTTTTATATTGAGCTATTATTATGAAAGCTTCATTTTGTTTTCGCACTTTCAAAGGGGGAATTCACTTTGGTGGAAAATAATGTCAGCATTTATTCCTTGAATCATGGATGCTATGTCATTCAGTTGTGCATTAGAAGGGATAGGAACTTTTTGCAAGGTTTTTTGAAGAATAGTGTGATAAATAGGTGAATTCTAAATTAGGTCCCACAGGGATATCTTAGCAAGAGTATTCTTTATTTGTTCAACAAGATCATACTCCTTCCCACTATGTGAAGGTAAAAAAGAGGATTGGGTAAGATAGGATTAGGAAATGGAAGGGATTTTTACATAGTTTTTCTTGGTTATGGATTGTTCCTAGTGTTATATGTATAAGAAATGGTATTATGACTCGACTGTTGTGACACATTATGCTTAGGTGGGTAAAGGATAAGTTTGGTTTTTTTTGAGTTTGAGGTTTGTGTGAAGGTGGGTAAAGAATTAGAGGATTCTTAGGATGTCCCACGGGGTATATAGGAGGTCCATTAATCAAGGGGGGTCTAATAGACACTTATGCATTCATCACCTTTTTATCATCACCTAAGGAAGCCACCTTACTATTGTTTTCATTTTTTGGGGCCATGATAGTCTCCCTAGTATGAAATATTTTAGGAGAACTACAAACCAAATTTTCTTGACATTCAAGTATTGGTTCTTCCAAAATGACTTCATCGCAAGTAGTGGAATGATCAATGGTTGGATTGTATTTCTTGTCAATAATGATGGTTCCTTGCTCAATAACATTTTCCCTAGGGGAAGAGGGGAAGTTAGGATTCTCATGACTTTCATCGATTGTGTTTTCTAACATCAAAGTATCTTCTTCACAACTAGGAGAGATATTAGGAGAATAACAAATGTGATTGTCGAGATTGTCCAAATTTTCACTCATTTGTCCCATCATGTCTTCTAAGATAGGATAGATAGGGAAAGAATCATAAAGAGGTTTGTTATAGACCTTAAGGTTTGATCATCCAAAACCAACATATCTTCCTCACTTACGCTTTCATCCTATAAAACATTATCACAAGAGGGGAAGATGTTGGGAGATGAATGTAGACTAGTTTCAAAGGTCTCTTGTTGTGTTATGTTATCGTCATGATTACCTATGGTTGTTTCTTGTTGTTCATCAATGTCTTGCCTAATAAGAGAGGTTTTAATGAGAGAAACAACTAGGATTCTCAAAACTCTCATTGAATGGTTCTTCTTACACCAAAATATCTTCTTCACCAATGGGAGAGATATTAAGAGAAGAATGAATATGATCATTAGGAATGTCCAAGGTTGTATTCTCTTTAACTAGAACACTCTTATAGGGATGGGATATGAACTTGTTCTTAGCATGACTAGAAAGGTAAGGTACTAACATTGTTTGAACAAAAATGAAAAGCACTTCTAACCATTTTATGAAATGCTTTAAGAATGTAAACAATGTGTATCCAAAGATGAAAATTACTTTTATCCAATGTATGCAAAACTTTAAGAATACAAACAATGTATATCCAAAAATGAAAAGCACTTTTATCAAAACTTATGCAAAGTTTTATGAATGTAAACATTGTATATGAAAAAGTCAAAAGTACTTTTATCCATATGATGCATAGTTTCATAAATGTGAATATTTTCAAATCTAATGATGCTTGTAATTGAAATTGCTTCAAAAATGAGTACCCTAAACTGATGCTTTTGACCTAGATGCATAAAAAAAATGCTACTGAAACTTTCCAGACTTATAGTATATGTTACCAAGAGACTTAGGAAGCATAGAAATGAGGTTTTTGATGCTGTAATAGGCAGTTTAAAATCTAGAATGGGACTGATTCATCTAGAGGGGCGAATGAGTCCCAGTTAGGGTTTTCTTCAAAAAAAATAAAAAAAATTAAGTGATTTTAATGCTTTTTAGTTTGTATGATCTATAACCTAAATGACAATGTAGTTTTCATATGTTTTTCAATGATTTGAGATGAAAAATTTCAAACTATATGCACTTTCTCTAATGAAAAACTTTGAAACCCTAGAATGTTAATTAACTAATGCAAACCCTAATGCAAAAATCAATGCAATCTAGATCTAGGATGATGATGGACTCTAAATTAGAAAAGAAGGTATTCTTAAGGCATGTTCACCAAAATGGAACAGATTAAAATGGGGTATTAAGTGCTATCATATGGTTTAGGACATAGAGCACACCCACTTTCAAGTTATTCCATTCAAGGATAACCCTAGAGATCTCAATGCAAAGGAGAAAGAGATCTTGCAATAGGTTTGTTCTAGGACCTGAATATGATCTAATGAGGGGTTCAGCACCAAGTAAGAACTTGGAAAGACTAATGCAATGTAAGGTGCAACTCTAAACCCTAGTTTGATGCAATGCTTTACTAAATGACCTAGAAATGCAAATAAATCAAAATATAAAAATGCATAACAAAATGTGTGCACCTGGAAACTTGTAGAGACTTGAATGGAGCTAGAAATTTTGTAAATCCTAAAATTTTGGCCTACTGGGACTCATTCACCATTTTGGGTGAATTAGTCCTAGTTCTAGATTTTTATAGAAGAGCAGGTTTTGGGCAAAAGGGTATCTGAATATGCAAATATCTCTGGAAAAAACCTACAGTGGGAATCATTCATCACTTCTGGCGAATGAGTCTAGTTTAGATTTTTTGGAACTTCAAGATGTTAATCTGATCTTTATTGTCTGCTCTTTTTGCTTCTCAAGTTTCTAGATCCAAAACTCTGATTTTGGGGTTGTAGATGACCTTTCCAATGGGGAGAAAACTCCAACAATATTGTAACCTAATCTTCAATGATCTTCAAGTCTTCAAATCACCTAGATTTGCAATCACACAAAGAGAGAGAGAGAGAGAGTATTGATTGTTAGAAAATAGGGATTTGCCTTAGTCAAACCCCATTTAGGTAATTAAACCAAATGATGAGACAATGAAATGAAGCCATGAAACATGAAACAAAGAACATGAATCATGAATCATGAATAATGATACCTTGAATAATGCCTTGTAAGTGATTTCTTATAAACCTGCAACTCAACATGAAATGGCCATGAAGGAAGTAGATCTTGATTTGGTAATAGGTGTAGAACAATGCTTGATCTTGCATCCTCAATTCTAAATCACAAAACTAGCTCAATAACATGCCCGATGCTTAATAATCTTTGACATGATAATAGATCTTGAATTGTTGCAACAATTGATGAAGAATTTTTCCCCTAAATGCCTAAAAATGATCTTGAATGCTTAACTCTTGCTTTATTGACTTGATATTAGGTAGGGTTATGTTGCTTAGGTTAAATAATTATTTGAACGCTTTTTTATATAGGCAATGCACTCAAATGACCATTTATTTGATCCCCAAGGCCGAAATAGAAGAAATTTGAACTTAAAATCTAGCTTTTCCCACTCAAACCTTAAAAATAGGCCAAATGTGACTTATTCACCAAGTTGGGTGAATGAATCCCACTTGGATGGGAGTCATTTTCCCAAAGTGGAAAATGGGTCCCACAGGGGCTATTTTGCCAGCTAAAGTGTCAAGGAATGTGTAAATTAAGCTTATATGCTGATCTTGTCAGGTTTTTGGTTGAAATATACCTTTTGATGCAAGATTTTGTAGGGGGCAATAGTCTTATGGGAAACTTAGCTATTGGGGGACATTATGCGCTTAGCTAAGTGACCTTTGAGTTTTATCGAAGTCAGCTCTTCATTTTAGTGGGGATGGTAAAGGGTTAGGAAGATAACTAAAAAATTTAAATCTAGACTAAAGGCGATGCGCCAAATCATGAACAAAATTACCTGAACACAGTGCTGGATGCAAAGGCTCGAACCACTAAATGTTGTTTATTAAATAATTTTTCTCAAAAGCACTTTAAAACATAAGAACACCTTCTAATTGCATAGCATAATCTAATACAACTTCGGCCAACATAGAGGAGTCAAAACTTTATCTGTATTTATTAAGTTATAGAAGATTACAAAAGTTGAAGAACAGGCATTCATATATTATAAGAAAACAAACACATAGTCTAACCATCTTATCAAAAACATGAAAATTTAATAGGCCAAATTGATTGGCACAATCTACAGATTTCAAGTTCAATAAAATATTACAGAGGTCATTTCCCAATGCTTGAGAGTTTTTTATCTATCTAACAAAAACCTAATAAAAGAGAAGCAGGGTTGTTTATATAGGCTAGCCCACCACCTAAAAACCATAGAGAAAGATGCCTTGATCAGACATCGATGCCCAAGATCTCCTCGAGCCAACACTGAATAGAAAGATCGCTCAGTAATACGCTAGCAAAGCCATCTCAGAGAAGAGAAGGCCATGCAACAGCAGAAATGAACACGCGACATCGAAGAAGAAAACGTGGGAGGTAGCAACTCCCAAATAACCAGTGCATAGGAATACACCACACGTCAAGCTTACGGAGCCTGGCAAAAGAATGAGGGATGCCCCAGCAAAAAGATCTGAGAGGAAGCCATGTGGGCGACGTCGAGCGATGGTAATTGCATAGTGGGGCCAGCTTGGGAAAAGGCCAGAGAGATCCACGCATCACACACACGGAGCTCGACAGAAGCAAAACAATACGGAGCAACTAAAACCACCATTAGGAGGCCACATGGCAATCACCAAAGAGTTGCGAGCGATAGAGAATACGGCGAAGCCGCGAAATTAAAATAGTAACCGCGAAGGCCAGCGATTTTTGTGAAATAATGTTCATAGTTTGGTGACTCACAGGGACATTTCGCTCTCGGAATGAAGAACCCCAAAAACCTTGGTTCAGCATCCACTATTGCTCACAACTGAGAGAGAGCATCTTGCAAGCCGATTCAAACTTCGTTTGATGGCGCGGAGAGAGCTCGTAGATTTTCGTGTGCCAATTTGAGAATGGTGATTTCCTTAAAATGAAATCTTCCAAATACCTTCGCCTCCAATTCAAGTTGAAAAAAGAGTTGCACCAACTGATGCACGATTCCTTCAAAATCTTTGGCGGTCAGACATTGATCAAAGGATTGGAAAATAGAGAGGTCTTGCATCTTCTCTTTGATCTTTACAAAAATGTACTTGAATCCTACTGGCACCTGATCTGCGATGAAGGGTGAAGGGAGGCCTCACTGGGTTAAGTGAGAAAATTCCGCCCGCATGTCGTTGATAATTTGATTCAATCTGGCCCTACACTCTACCACATGTTGGATGGCCTCATGCATGGAAATGAGGATGTTTACACCCAAAGCCATCGTTGTCTGATCTTCAATACCCACGCCACTCAGAGCTTCATCGGAGGTTGTATACAGCTTTCCCAACAACAGCTTGGCCTTTGAAACTTTTTCGGAAGTCATCTCTTGCACCTGCTATATCGTTTCACTAACTGTTTCACATAGGTTGGTTTCTTGTGCCATAAACTTTAGGGTGCGTTGCAAAGTAAGGCATAATGCATTGACCTTATCCCAGTATGACACATATAACTCCTTGGAAATTTCTAGTGAGCTCATTTGTGGTGCAAGAGGTTGGGCTTTCAAAAGATCTAACTCTGCAACTTTGCTACTCAGGTCTTCCTTCAGCTCCGATAAGCTTCCGTCCAATACAGACACCTAGCTTCTTAGAGTGGAAATTTCTTTCTCCTTCTCTTCCAAGGCCAATTCAGCCTACTTTCTCTTCTCAATTTCTAACTCTAAAGCGGCATTCATCTCATTTACTTTGTCATTCGTGCTCTGTCGAAGCTGCTTCATACTTTCATTCATCTATATTAAGTCAGCACAGAATTTATCTTCGTTCGCTCAGCTCTTCTCAACCTCATTTTGTAGGAACAGAACAATCTCCGTGCCCATAATCTGAAGCTCATTGATTTTTCTTTCAAAAGCACTCCTCTCCTTTTGTAGGCGATTTATCTCATTTTCCTAGGCTTTATACTTTTTTACCCAAATATCAACCTTTCCCTTTAGCTCCAATAATTTCTCCTCTATTTTCTTTGCTTGGTGATTGAGCTTCAGGTAATCGGTGGTCACTATCTTCTGAGTCTCCTCCATTAGCTCGACCTTATCCCATGGACAAGCTTGTTGCAAGTCTAGCCCAATGGCATTGACAGAGTAGTCACTTGGTAGTATTTCTCCTACCAGTTTAATAAAGTTGGGGGTGATCTTTGCAAACATTAACGAATTCTAACTCTCGTTGAAAACAGTTTGTAAGAGAGGTTATGCCTACCTGCCTGCATCCTTTTATCTCCTCTTTTGAATTCGGTTTTCTCGGGCACTCTTATTTGCCTCCACCTGTGAGAAATATTCCTGGGAAGAGATACCCAACCAACCAGAAAAAGGAAACTCTTGAGGGAATGCTAGTGGGAAAGATAGTGTGCTCAACGCATCGGTGGATTTGCAAGGCCTTGTAATAATTATCGGGGAGAAAGGTGGGATATACTGGCCACTCAAAGATGATGAAAACATGGTAGGGGAAAAGGCCGAGGAAGCACCAATTGATAGGCTGGGCCTCAGGGATGAAAATTGTTGGCTCATAAGGTCAGGACTGGTGCCGAATTACATTCTGGGTAAGGAATGAAAACCAGAGGATGGAAATGGAAAACCAGGAGGGAAAGGACCGAACTACCCGGGATATCTAGTGACAGAAAAAGCTGGTGTAGATGAAAAAGCTGGGGCAGATGAAGAGGAGACTAAAGACATAATAGAGAGAGAAGAGGGAGGAAATAATACCTGAGTCTCTTGAAGACCCGCAACCAACACCACCACTTCTACATGTTGTGCATCCATCCCTCCAAAGGACTCTCTCATTCACTATCTTTTCTCCTCCGGAGAATCTTCAACATTCAAGATCACCCTCGACCTATGACCAGAACTTCTTTGCCTCTTCCTGATCAATCTATAGGAGCTGGAAGGCTCTGACATTGGTGTATTTGAAGAGTTCTTCTACTATGTAGGCTATCTACTGACATCTTCCTCATGTGTTGGCTCTTTTTCAGCGACAGGGGGTCTCTGAGTTACCTTCTCACTAGGTTTCGTGGCAGCACCTCCCTTCTCATAGAACTTCTCAAACTCTGAAGGGTTCAGAGAGTTCTTTCTGTTTGGGTGTTCGTGAACCTAGATGTCATCAAATTTTTCATCCAAGTCCACCTCTTGAAAAAGCCCATTTTTTGTCCTTATCTCGTACTTATATATCCAGAAGCCTCTAATTCTTTCGGGCTTCCATCTGAGCTTATTCAACTAGTTGCACAGGGATGGGCTCATCTTCTGATTTTGATTGGTCTTCCCCATAATGTGGTAAAAGTTCAGCCACGTCAGTTAACCCTCTTTAGTAAGCAAATATTCAAGGCCTACATAAAATTTCAAATTCCCCTCTTCAACATTTCTCTGAGGGTCCCAGAATGATTGAGGCTGGTGTTGAATTTTTCTGCCAATCTCTGGTAGATTATTTTTGGGGTTGTATTGCCATGTGTCATTGATAACCACCAACCCAAGATGACCCAACTGTGAGTACAAAATCTCTGAGGTGTTAATCTTTGAATTCATTTTCTTAACCAGCAATACGGAGCTAAACATGACCGGCAGCGCCAAATAGGAAGTTAAATTCCTTCCTCCCTAGTAGTCATTCTCAATATTACATAGTTGTCATAATGCCTCCTCAACCTCATTTTGTAGGACCGAAACAATCTCCGCACCCATAACCTAAAGCTCATTGACTTTTCTTTCAAAAGCACTCCTCTCCTTTTCCAAGCGATTTATCTCATTTTCCTAGGCTTTATACTTGTTTCCCAAAATATAAACCTTTCCCTTTAGCTCTAATAATTGCTCCTCTCTTTTCTTTGCTTGGCGATTCAGCTTGAGGTAATCAGTATGGCAGCTTATCATGTTGGAACCTGGCCAATCTTCATTTAAATTGGCAACTTGAACGGGGCAAGTTGCAACTGTACCTCATCATTCTGTAAAGTGCGGAACTCTTTAAAACCAACATCGACAAATAATTTAAATACAATCAATTATATTCAAAATATAGTCATCAGTTCATTCATTTAGACATCAAATAAACTAGTCATTTACAAACAATGACATAAAGTCGATAAGATAATTTCATAACAATTCCAGTATAAAACATACATGTGTCATAATACACAATTTCAGTTAGAAATACAATGGTTGATAATAATATCTGTTACAATTCAAGACTTAGGCATTCAGTCGCCATAAGCTCTTCAATACATAGTAAAATATTTATAAGCATAAAAGAAGATGTCATCTATTGATCTTCAATCCAATAGCTAATCTTCATTAAGAAGATGAGAACAAGGATCAGGCACTTTTTCCGCCCAACCTCGAAGCTTACGCTTCCCTAGAATTCTTTAGTCAATCAAGAAATACCCGACCTTGCACACATCGCTTAGAAAAAAGCAGTCTACAAGCAAGATGGAATCTGGTGCATGCCTAGTATTACTAGTAAACCACAATCATTTTCATTTTTCTAAATCATTTAATAAATAAGCAAGTTCGATACTAGGATATGGTAGAGAGTTCAATAAATCCATATGTTTCAATGGTCCTTAAATTACTTGGCCAAGTAAAATTTCATGCACGACAAATAAAGTAGTTTTGGAAAAGAAAAACTACACTCTCTATTTACCCATATTCGGCACCCGTCTCGGAAGGTAACTTTCCCCAAAAACATGACATGCACATTCATTTTTCAAGCATGCATGGTCTAATCAGTCAAATAAAGTCTTTTTGAATCTTTTAACTCAATGAACTGAAAACTTTTTTTTAAACGAAAAATAGTTTAAAAAGAGTTTATTTCCATTGTTTAAATCCATAAAAGACATAAAGTTAATATTTTAAATTGAGTAATTTATTAATCAAAATTTTTTAATGAAGGTGTAACTCTAGTATGCAAGTTAAATACATATAAAAACATAATTAAAAGAGTACACATTCATTCGTTCATACTCATCTAATTAATGTTGTTTCAAATTCATTTTGGATATTTTTAAATAAATCACATTTCAGTTTAACATATTCTCAGAAAATAAATAATCATTTATCAGATTTAAAATAACTCTTCTATTTGTTTCAATTTTGACAATTTCGTTGAAAGGTGAAAATTTCAAGTTTAAATAACCTCCGTTTCAAAATAGTGTTAAAATTCAAAGTTTATTTTTTCATTTGTTTTCAGTCAACAAAGTATTATTTTTTGTCAACAAAAATAATCCATTTTCTATTCAAGATCATTTTATTTTCTAAAATATCATTTTCAGATTAAATAAATTCTCCTAAATTCATTTTACTATTTAATTCATAATTTCTATCAGAAATTTCAAAATTCTTTTGTTTCTAATCTCATCTCATATTCTGGAAATAAATACAGTCTGATTTGTTTGAAGTCTCAATAAAATTGAAAGGAATAGTTTTGCAACAATTCTTAAATCTCTCTTTTCTAAATTAAACAAACAAGATTCTCCTTTAAATTTGATACTAAATTCCTAAAATTAGAAAAGAATTGCAAGATCTATTGTAGAATTTATAATTAAATTTACAAATCCTACCTGGTCAAATTCATTTTCTGGAAATGTACTTATGAAATTTCTGTCTTTTATTTTTGAATTCCTCTGTTCTTTCCCCTGGCGCCTCTTCCTATCTCCTATCTTCTATTTTCTATCTTCCTAGTTGCGCCTATTCTTCCTATAGCTTTAATCTCCCTGTCTAGTGCGCCTCTTATTTTTTACTATTGCTAATTTGTGGCAAATCCCTGCTTGGGCACATGAGGGGACTGCCCCTTTGTTGATGTGTGGGTGAGAGGTGTTGAGGTGTTGCGCACCTCTTAGCAGCCTCTACTCACCTCCTGACAGTTCGTGTCCTTTCCTAAGGATCTCCCTATTGCCTCCCTGCTTCCCTTCCTTCTCACCTAAGTGGGAGATGAGGGTGCTCTTTCCTGTCCGCGTGGAAAGGTGGAAGACCCTCTCCCTTGGCTACGTATTTCCCTTGTGAAGGGAGCCTGTCCCTGGCCACCTCCCTTCTTTCCTTCCTGAAGCGTGTGTGGTGAGTGGGAATTACTTACCATTGTTCAAAACTAAATAATATCTCCTCTGCATCTCGGTGAGATCCAAAATAAAATAGTCAATGATCTTAAGATGGATTTTCCTGTGGCCTCTCTAATTTCTGGATTTCTTTTCATATATCTCTCCTCTATCAGTAATACTCTATTCTTTTGTTAATTTTCTCAAAAACACAAACAGATTTTTGTGTGTCCTTTATCAATTTCAAAATTCCTCTATATATATGATTCTTTCTCATGCATTATTCAAAAATTGAGATCCACTATTATAGATTGATCTCCCAATCAATTCTATACCTCACAGTTCCAAATTTATTGATTGCTTCTTCCTTTTTGAAGATATTTTCTTCCACATGTTAACTGAAGTTGTAATATTGAATGCATAAAACAATGTGTATGTAATTTTGTTTTCAATTTCTCCATTTAGCCAAATTAAGATTTAATTCAATTTCTGAATTCAAAAATCTCCTCTTTTCATAATTTCCTTTTTAAAAAGCATTTAATTTATAAAACACTTTATTTCTTTAAATTTTAATCTAATTTCGAAATAAAAATCTATTGCATTTAAATTTCAAAATTCAAATATATATTTCCAAACAATAAATAAATATTTAAACAATCAATCTAATCATTTAATTTAAGTCAATTTCATCAAATTTTTAACTAAATCATCATTTAAATCACTTGCATTTTTGCAATTTGAAGCATTAAATTAATATTTGATTTTCAAAACTTTCAAACAAGATAGCACAAAAAGCATTAAAAAATATATCTATGTGAGTGTGTGAGATCCCATCTATTCATAAACGTCAATCGGCTAAACAACTCTACTTGATCGTTGTTCTCACCTTCCATCACGTTCACTTGTTCCTGCATTCACTTGCACTCGATTTATCATCAATAATGACAAACACCAATATAAATACAATTCAAATCATAATAATTGCATTTCAATTTCACTATCATTAAATAATCATTTAATTTCCATTTAAATATCGACATAATGATTAATACTTGCATTAAATAAGTCAACGAAATTCAAACGTGGCACATTCTCATCACTTCACACACCGTGACACTGAATATCAAGGCTTGATAGCACCATTTGCTTCTAATATAATCATAGCTTGCATCATCGGGCACACCGCGACCAAGATATAAATAGGGCCCTTAGCCACCTTGCTAATCACAATTACTTTTAGCGTTCCTATTAGTAGGCCCAAGTTAATCTTAGCATTTTCATTCTCAATTTAGAGTAGCAAGCAATAATGGAGACACCAATTAGACTAGTTTGCAAAAAGACCCAAGTCGTATTTCTAGGGAAGGTTAGGTGCAGGCGCCTTAAGCACATGACAGGCATAAACAACCAGTTATATGTAAAGGTGATCAAATGGGTCCTCGACAAATACTACATGGAATACGAGGACGAATACATGGTAAATACTAGCATTTTCTCCCATTTTGTCGCTTCACTCTTGGACATCAGCATTTCTAAATGCAAAATTTTGAAGCTGACCAAGCGGATCTTCCCTCGGTGTTACCTTGGAGGATTTGAGCAAGTAGTGCGGGCCACCGTATTTGATCATGGGGTCCCTTCTGTTTGCAACCTCCATCGACTGTTGCTGCATGGAGGACCCATGCTAACCAGGCCTTTTTTGTTTAGCTTTGAGCTCGAGACCCACAAAGAATATCGCTCCAAGGTTTGTGTCAGTTGCTACTTCCTCATCCGGATACATCACATTGAACCCTTCTGGAACATGCAGTGGTACGAGGACTTCAAGAGGATGGTGTTTCCTTACCCTACACCACCAGATGCTGCTACTGCTCGTCCCTCCTCTGCTTGATAACTAAGAAGAAAAATAATCCCAATTTTGCCATTTTCCATTTTGCTAGCCTTCTGCCCTTTAACGGATGTATATATATATTTTGATACAAGGCCACTAGCCTCTATCATATATAATGTAAATGTTCTGGCAATAATATAATACTCATGTTTTTTCATATCTTGGCTCATTTACAATGTATCTCAATTTCTTCCAATACTATTGTTGTTTTCAAAAACCACTGAGAAAACCCAAAACTTAAAGTAGGAAAAATAATTACATATTTACAATTTACAAACCCACTACATGAGTAGAGATAATTAAACTTTTTAAGGTTTATTCCATTAACTGGATACCCAAAGCATTACCTTCCATGTCTTCTAACTCAAAAGAGTTAAACTGTTTGCATTGAACAATTTTAAAAGGCCCTTCCTAGAGACTATCAAACTTTATGTGTTGGTCAGGCTTGGCCCCATGCTCATTGAACTTGAGCACCAAGTCCCCGCATTTTAGCTCCTAGTCGGACATCTTTTTGTCAAACCACTTCTTCACCACCTGTTGGCAGTTGTTCATGGCCACGAGAGTGTGCTCTCTCTTTTCTTATACTTCTAGTAACTCAGAAAACCGTACCACCATAGCTCCATTATGCTCGATTTATAGAGACTTGATCAATTGGAGAGCAAGGATTTCCATAGCAATAGGCAGCAATGCCTCCTTCCCATACACCATCTCATAAGGAGATGTCTTTAATATTTTCTTGGGCATGATATGGTCTGCCCATAGCATTGTTCAAAGATTTTTATCCCACTCCCTCTGGTGTTCGGAGCCTATCCTTTTGATTAACTTGATGAGGTTTTTATTTGTGGATTCCGCAAGGCCATTCCCCTAAGGGTAATAATTAGAAGAGGTTTTCAAGAAAACCCCATATTTCAATGCAAATTGGCTCATCTTAGAGTCAGGATAAGATTTAGCATTGTCTGAAATAATTGTTTTTGGTTGACCAAATCTAGCTACCAATTCATCCAGGAAGTTAACAATTTCTACTTTCGTTGCATTTTTTAACAGCACTGCCTCTGCCCGCCTGGTGAAGTAGTCAGTTGTTGTCAATATCCACCTGTGTCCAGCTGATCAAAAAGGGTTAATCATACCAATGAAGTCTAGACCCCATTGAGAAAAAGGTTCCTCCACTACTATGGGCCTTAGTGGCATAGCAGCATTCTTTCTCTTTCCAACATAAAATTGGCATTCACTGCAAGACTTTACTAATGAAAATGAATCATTGAATAGTGTTGGCCAAAAATAACCAGCGCATATAATTTTAATTGCAGTATTTCTTGCAGAAAAGTGCCCTCCAGTTGGATCGTTGTGGTATTGATATAATATTCTTTTGGCTTGTTCCTCATTCACATATCTTAGCAAGACGCCATTAAAATTTCTTTTGAAAAGTACTCCTTCTAAGAGAACATAACTGCTATTCTACAACCGATAGAACCATCTCTTAAAGGAAGGGAGATTGGTCGGATACCTTCCTATTTGCATGAAGTTTATCCTAGCTTCCAACCAATCACCCTTAGAGCTTTCTTCATTTAGTAACACAGGTTCCAAGGCTTCGAGCTCTATCACTGGTTCATTGTTTTCGGCGAGGTACTCGCACAGTACTTTTCCCTTGACAATCTTGACAGGCCTGATCTGAATATTATACTCCAGAATCTTGGTAATCCAATTAGCTCTTTTCTCGATGATTTCTCCTTCCATAATATATTCCCGCACACTAGGATGTGGTACACAAACAATCACCTTATTGTATGATATCAGGTACCGGAACTTCTTAAGCCCTTTCACGACAGTAAAGGTCTACTTTTCTACAAAATTGTATCTTACCTCATACTCCTTTAAGGTGCGTGAGTAGAAAGCAACAAGAGATTCTTTTTTATCCTCACCGTCCTTCTACATAAGCACAGTGGCAATACTATTGCCACCACCAAAAACATACATGATAAAGTCATTCGACAGGTCCGATTTGATCAATACAGGGGCTGAATAAATAAATTCTTTTATAAGCTCAAAATATTTTCTGGCTTCCGTCGTCCACTTGAAAGTCTGATCCTTTTTAAGCATTAGGGTAATTGTCTAAACGATCCCTATAAATTCTGTAATGAATCGGCTAATGAAATTGACCTTACCCAAAAAAATTGCACTCCTTTCTTGTTTACGAGTAGAGGAAGATCCTGGATTGCATCAACTCTTTTTAGATCGATGGCAATGCCCTCCTTTGAGACAACATATCCCAATACCTTCCCCTGGGGAACTCCGAACACATATTTCTTCAGGTTTAGAGAAATCTCGAATTCCTGGCACTTCTGGAAGATAGGCTCTAAATGATCAAAGTGATCATCGATGGATTTGGAAAATATTGTCAAGTCATCTAGATAGATAAGTATAATCATATGTATTAAATCCTTAAAGGCAATATCCATAGCTCTTTGAAAGGTGGCTCCAGCATTTGAGAGTCTAAAGGGCATCTTAGCATATGCATATGTTCCCCATTTTGTGGTGAACATTGTTTTGTGTTGGTCTTCTTCCTTTACACGAATCTAATTGTAACCTAAAAAGCCATCCAACATTGAAAACATTTCAGAACTAGCTACAATTTTTAGAATTACCTCCATAGAAGGTAGGGGATAATGATCCTTCAAGGACACCCTATTCAAGTCTCGAAAGTCTACACATAGTCGTATGTCACCATTATTCTTTCGGACTAGCACCAGGTTAGACACCCAAGTGCTATACTTGATTGGGAACACTATTTGGGATGCAATCAATTTATTCAATTCTTGTGACATGAGTGACTCAATCTTGGGATTCACAGGCCTCTATCTCTAAAAAACTGGCTTCGCTCCTTCTGATAGCTCAATTGTACGCTGAATAATCCTGGGATCATATCCCTTAAGATCATCATATGAACACGCTACTATGCTCGGATATTCCTCATGGAAGTTCTTTAGCCTATCTTTATTCTTCTAAGATACTTCCTTACCAACCTTGATCTTTCTATCCTCTCTGATATGCAAATTAGTATAATCACCTTTGTCAGCTACCAATTTCCTTTATCCTTCCTTGCATCATCAAAATCAAAAAGGCTCTCCAGAGTGACTAGGCCAATGGGAAGCTTGTTGGATTTAAACTAGATCACTTGATTCCCGTAGGCTTCGGTGATATTTGGTTGCATTTGGTCAGAAAAATCCCTAGATGACTAGAGAAATGATGCAATATGAGCATCACTATCAAACACTTGCCAGTCTTGATCATTGTTCGAAACAGCGGGTCATACAATAACTCTCACTGCATGTTTATTTTTTAACAAATGGGAGGTTGGCTCAAACAGTGCCCCAACAGTTGCCATTTGGTCAGCTTCGAAGTTCTTCTCCCTCGGTACAGCCTGAATATTAAAAGCCTCAAATCTTTCAATAAGATCCCAGAACCTATGGCGGTATGATCGCATCCAGACATTCTTTGCAGCAAAAATCCCTCGGATTTGGTTGACCCTCAATTCTGAATATATGAACATTCTTATTTGCTTTGCACCCATATGTTCTGCAAGGCTCAAACCATGGACAAGACCTTCATATTCTGCTTCATTATTTGAGCATGCGAACTGGAAGCAATAATACCTCAAGGTCTTTTCCTCAAAAGGAGATGTCAAACATATTCCTGCCCCAGCTCCTACTCTACATCTTGCTCCATCAAAATGCAAAGTCCACAACTCCGAGGATGTTTCGCCTCCGGATTCTTTAGTAACTCTGGGCATAATCTATCCCTCCTCATGTATGACATAGGTTTTGAGTCCAATTGCATGATAATTTTTAAAAGGGTTTGTGTCTATAAACTCATTCAACAGATCTTCTTCATTTTCCATCCAGGAGCTAGTTGCCTCTTCTTCCTCCAAAAATTCAACATTGAACCTTTCTTCTTGGGTAATTGAAGTATGCGCCACTTCAAAGTTGAGCAGGGCCTCATCAGAAACATGTTTGGAATGCAAAGTTTCCAACAATAGTTTCATCTTAGCTCTATGTTTAATTCTCAAGATCAAGTGTGACCAATCCAGTGTTCGATATCCTTTGACATTTGCAGTGAACTCTTGGGACAAACATATCTCAAATAGAGGAGGAACATTAGTAAGCATTGTGTCTTGGTTCACAGTAATACTAGGGTAGGTAAACAATGTCATAGGTAATCCCTTGATTACCCCGACGGTATCAACTTTATTTTTGTCTAGCTGCATGACTCCCTTGTTAAGAGGTTCATATTTTAGCCCCCAAGCATCAGCTACTTGCTTAGGCATTACAGTGGTGCTAGCACCATATTTGATCATATAATTATGCAATAACTTGGCGTCAATTATAAGTGTTAAAAAGAAAGGCTTAGGTTTAGGCTTACTCTCTTTCCCGACTCTGATCTTTTCTTCCGGTTGATTTGTTAGCACCTTATCTAGGTCCAGCTTCGATGTCTTTTCTTCACTGGGTTGCCTCGGCATCTTCACATCTTCCTCTCCTAACAATGCTTTCTATAATAGTATCTTTTGCTCCAGAATTGCCGGGATATCCCACAAGGAAACATTAGCATAGGATTTATTTAACTGTTCCACCACATTGAACTGTGTTCGTGACTGATGAGTCATGGTTGCTTGCTCCTTCTTCTTTGTAGTTGGTGCATTAGGTTTTTTAACAACGGTCGGGGTGATCATAGGAGCCTTTGCCTTCAGAGGAGGTGGATTCGGAGAGCTAGGAGTAGCCACTTTAGATTGTTGTGGGACTGACGACAGGCCTACCAATGGACTGGGTGTTGACTGAGATGGAACATTGGTCAAAGGAGATGTCAATTCTCTGGTTAGTCTCCACTTTGAATGTGTGTTATAGTCTAATTTCACTCGGGGCACTTGAGTTACAGGAATGTCATTCAAAAATGTTGATTCTTCTCCTTCCATCCATGAAAAGAGCGCTTGCTCTGGAACTATGTCTAACTCCTGCTCTATAGACATTCCTTGCATTTAAGCAGTGAGGACTGCATTATCCATTTGCTGAGAGGCATATGTCTATTTTTTGGGATCAGGTACATTGCCCTGGCTACGTTGCTCTACAATCTTCTATTACAAATTCCCTTGCAGACAATTTCAGGGCATGTGTGCATCATTGCAAGGAAAACACCATGAATTAGTGTCTTCGGCTAAGTTATTATGTCTCGCAACTAGCTCTTTACTTGAACTAGGATGGATAGTCTGCATCAGCAAGGTCACTAGAACAACTTGTTTATTCCGCTGAGTTTGAGAATTTCCACGTGATCTATCTTGCCACTAATTTCACTGGTAAGGAGCCTTTCAGCCTTGATAATTTTGGCAGGCCAGATTTTGGTACGTATACTACTGTCGCTTCATGGTAGTTAATTCATTTTTCATAGTCTACATATGTTCTCTCATCTCGTTCATCTCGATCATCAGGGGGTTAGTCACGAGCTACACTCAGAGTCATTCTCGGGTACACATACATAGACTAGGGAGGAGTTGCAGGAGCGCTGGTCGAAGTTGCCTCAGCTTCCACGATGTTGAGTTCTGGGAACAATGGCAGGATGGGTCTTGGCACCAACTTTCCAGCAGCAATCAGGTTGTTCTCCATGGTGATAGCCAAACCATAAGCATTGGGCAGAGTATTTCCACCCAAATCTTGAAGCATCATGGAAATATCGAAATTAATCGACTTCAAGTAGAACATGAATTCCAAATCTAAAGGTGGTCATCTACCAACAGGAACTCTCTACCAAGTTAAATGAAATTGAGCATTGAAATCAACTAGAGCCTCATGAGGAGCTCGCTTTATGCTAGCTAGCTAATGATATAGCGACAACCTATCGCCGACATTTGAGAAATGCTCGTAGAATGGGGTTCCAAGATGGTCCCAAGTAGAAATTGTGTTAGTTGGAAGAGTTTTATACCAGTTCAAAGCCTTTCCTCAGAATGAGCCAGCGAGTAATCTTGGAGCCACATTTTCATTAGAAACCCCATGTACCAGACATATGTCTGCTACATCTTGCAAGTGCTCCATCGGAGTATTTGATTCATCTCTATAAAACTTAGGAATAGATTTTAAAGTAGAGGACGGAATGAGATCCCATGATACAGGAGGTACCGACACTACCAAAGGACTACCAGTGTCCCAGGCTATATAATTTCTAGCAGCCATAGGTGTAGGAGATGGAGGAGAAGGGGGAGGCGAAGTACTACCCTGCCGAACTCTTAGATTTACAGTTACTAACAGTGGTACGAGTAGGCCAAGGAATTTTGCAGTTTGTGACCTAGTTACAGGCCTATGGCTCATACACACTTGTATCTGTAGACATGCAAAATATACACATGCATCTAATCATACTTCATTCAGCATTATTTCATCTATTAATTAAATAAACCAATTTAATTAATTCACTAAGCTTATCTCTTTTAATAAATAAATCAAATTATTTAATTATCTCCTATAGTTCCTGATTTAATTAAATCGCCTATATCTAATTAAATCATTCATATGCATTTTCCTCTCATTTGATTTAAAACAAATACAAAACTTCAAATCAAATGTCATATCACCTAAACTCCTATTAGATTAATCAAATCCTAATTAGTTTAATCCTAATTACTTGAATCCTCTAGATTCATCCACTTGCACAATAAATCATTTAAATTGATTTATTAAAACACCTATTTTCCTCACAAAGGCATATTCCCAAGGAATATGCCCTCATTAACTCTCTTGTTTCACTTTTTTGGCCAAGCACAATTCCCCCCAAAAACCCTCAACCATATTCGTTTATTACGATTTTCAAATTTGAAATGGGCACATTGGCCAAAACTTGCACAATCATGGGCCAATCCCATTGTGACAAGTGTATCTCTCTCATTTGTTGGGTTTTAGTCCCACATTGCTCAATCTTGGCTTCTCATTGGCTTATCAAGGGTTGGGAAAGGGCTATCTTCTACACAAAGGATAGCACCAATCCACCATAGAATAGATATACTTCATGTCTTCTTTGCATGATTGGATTGTTTTTTTCATTTATTTTGAAGAATGTTGTATTATTCTATGAGGATATTGGAGTTGTGCTAACCATTTGCAGATTTTAATGTCCACAAAATGGCAATAGAAGGAGGGCTTGAACCTCTACTTTGTTTTGTAGATGGTTGTTTATTCAAATGTTGATCTATATCTACTAATATCTATTCTCTTTGTTCATAGAAAAAGTTGTGTGCAGTAATTATCAGCTAATTATTTGATTTTTTTGTATATGAACATACGGTAGACTTGGTTCTATCCTGGTGGGCATTGAAAAATGATGGTAAAAATGGTTGAATGATTCTATGCTAGTCCTATTTTTTTGCCTCAGCTTGAACTAACATTTAAGTTGTATTAATAATGGAGGTTACACATTGATTATCTTGTTCTCTAATGATTTTGTTCTACAGCTACAACTATACTTGTTGACTTGTACGCAATATCAATAGGTTATTGTAGAGTTTGTGCTTTTCATATGGTGATTATCTGCAGGTATTTTATCCTCCTCTCACAGTAATATACCACACCTTTTAAGGGTATGAAATTTGTCTTTAAGTGTTGTTTGTTTCAAAATACTTACCTCTAATGCTCTTAATACATTTACCTATTTCACATAATGTGTCTAGGCTCTGTCATTAACTTTAGAAAGGCAGCTCATAGGTCATTTTTTTTTCTTTTTTCGAATAAAGTAAGTTTACCTAGAGTGTTAAGTATGAGGAATCAATGAGTGTCCCCCACATATCTTGAATACAAAGGAACTTTTCTTATGTAACCAAATGTTGCTCAGCTACTTATCACTCTTGTCATTAGTTTTGTTATGAGTTCAACCCAAGAAATCATCCTTACCAGGCAACCACCTCTGTTTCGCTAGTAAACCTCCCTTTATTTCACTGGCAACTTCTCCAAATTAAGTAAGTTACTCTGACAATGCTATAAATCGGTCTCTAAAAGTGTTATAAATTGGTCTCTCCATTTACTTTAATTTTTGATTTAAACATTTTTAAGATTTTTTTAACTATTTCCACCGATTGTGTATTCACGAAGGGATATTCATGTATCTTTCCTTCGGACATTTTTTTTGTGGCATCATTTATGGAACATTGCTCGTGCAATGAACAAAGACTCTTGTATTCGTGGTTGTTGGCCTCATCTCCATTTGTGAGATATGTTCTTTGATTCTATTAATGAACCTATCGCATATGGGAATTAATATCAAGAGAAGGAAAAAGTGCATGTTCCTATTGAGTAAATGCTATGTAAAATGACAAGAATCAAAAGCCCTATGTCAAAAGCACTTATTATTATATGAGTTGCATCTGCAATAGCAACTTCTATATCTACCTTTCTTTTTTTTTCTAATGCAGGCGCAACATTAACACCATCACTCATTAATATTTATGTATCCTAAAAACAAGTAATCTAAAGAGATCAAATCATAACTTGAACAGGCCTTGCTATAGCTTTATTCTCTATATTATTTCTTACGGTTCTGGAGGTCAGTATGTTTGAAGTAGATTTCTTTGGATTTGAAGACCATCCACTGTCTATGTTTTTCTTTGTTGAGATACAGTTTATTTATTTCTGAATGCATTTGTAGTTCCTCTATTAGATTTTCCTTTCGGAACAAATCAATCCAAAGAGATCAAATCATAATCAGAATAGGCCTTGCTACAGCTTTATTCTTTGTACTATTTCTTACAGTTCGGGACGTCAGTATGTTTGAAGTAGATTTCTTTAAATTTGAAGACCAACCTCTATCTATGTTTGCCTTTGTTGAGATATAGTTTATTTCTCTCTGAATGCATGGTGGTTCCTCTATCAGCATTTCCTTTTGGAACAAATTCATCTTATATTCCACTAGAAAGATATCAATTACATGGAAGGCCTTGTCCAATAAAAGTTGAAAGAGTAAGCATCTCAGACTTTACCCTTGGAGGCAAAGAATCAAGTTTGCAATTTTTCTATTAAGAGTTCAATATAAGCTTTGCAGACTGTGTAGACCCATTTCCTTGGTGTGCATAAGGCTCACAAGCATTTAGTGGTGGGTCTGAGGGACTGATTATTAAATTGCAAGTTGGTTACATTTCAATATTTTGAAACCTGATAGAGACTTCAACCTCTACCTCCAATCCCTTGCCAGGCACATGGCTTGAGGCGTCCTATCAAAGAGATAATTTGTTTGTTAAAATCTTTACATCCTGGTTACATGTCTATTAAATATTTACAACCTGTTAGATCTTTACAGCCTTGAGTATAAGCAGTCTGTCCCATTGCCATTAATTACCAGTGTGGTCAGTGGCCCTTCATTTTTATGTTTCTTTGAAATTGGTGAAAATTTTAATAGATCCAAAGCTCCAGTCTAATCGATGCAAGACAGGTCACAAGCGGAATGAAATATTGATGTGAGATTCCAGCGAAATACTCAGGGCATAATAATCAAATGCATAAGGTAAAATAAAATTACTGATCACTCTAAAATGATTTCTCATGGTTACATTTAAAATCACTTTGAAAATTTTCCCATTGGGAACAAAACCAATCTCTTCTAACTTGATTGCATCCATATTAGTGTGTTGCTTGTCAATCACTAGTGCAATCAATTTACTATCTACCATTTGATGTCTTTCTTAACATTGATATTGTTGTTCATGATTAATTGATGCTGATATACTGTGGGAGCATTGAATGTCAATAGGGTTTCCTTGTCTTTGAATTTATAACTCCTTTGTCCAAGTTATGAGATTTGAATATAAGTTGACTATGCATAGCAATGGTTAGAGTAGTAACAATGCAAACTTATTTTAGAAGGGAACAATGACTTGTAAGACAAGTGAATCATAAAGTAGGTTCAAATATATTGTGAATGACTATGTTTGTAGGTTGAAAGTGGATTTGTAGGAGTTTATATTTTGATTTTGCAGTGAATATCAAGCACAAATATTTGATTTTGAAAACCTTGCAGGATGGGTGTAAATTTTGTTTTTATACTACATTCTTCATTGACTCCTTGAAATAAATCTAATAGCTGAATTGTTTTGTAATGTTTGCAAGTTGGAATCAAGAAACAAAAATGATTTTCTCTCACATGAGAATCAAACAACAAACCAGATTTTAGTTAGAAAATCGGACATTGAAACTTGAAATTCACAGAGCATTTTTAAATGCTTAGAGCGTCCAATTTCTACTCTCGTTTTCTGTTTTAAACCAACTCACTTTTCGATTTGGGCTTAAAATCAATCACTGATTTGATCTTTCCAAAGTTCGTTAAAAATAACCTTAGACATTTACTAGATTTTGATTTTGACTAAAAATTGAACAAGACAACTTCCACATCTCGTTTTGGTGCTTTAAAAAATGAATCAAAATCATTGCTTTTCAGGTCTAAAATGAACAAGTGTTTTTCATGTTTTGTAATCATTTGCACAAATTAACATAATTTAAAAGGTGTATAAGCTTCTCTCGTGCTTCACGGTGATCTTGAGAATCAAAAGTCTTTTGGTGATATTAGTTTGTTTAAAATATTGCCTTCACATTTCGATTTGGGAACTTAAAATTGAACAAAACATCTTGTGAGTGTGAGTAAACTTATTGTGAGTGCTCTCCCTTTGTTTCTAAAAAAAATTTGATCAAACTACAAATATGTTTACTCGCTTTTGTTTATCTTAGAGGGCCTGCCTTGTGGGAAAAATTACTCACCCAAGGGAATGACCCAACTGGTAACACACTAAAGCCAAGTGTATTTCCATCCGGGATATAAAAGTGGGTACTAGAACAAAAACCAGTATCATGTGGTTGACTCTGACAAGAAGGGCAGCAATGGTCTCTCACCGCATGGGTCAGCCTCCACGAATGAAAAGTCTAATCTAAAACCCCTTGTTTAGAAGGCCAAATCCTTGTCTATTTTGTTGGTGCAAAAGGTCATGTCCTTTGAAGCCGCCCCACGTTATACATGCGGTTTTTTTGTAGAGATGAAAAGTATGCCATGGGAGGTTCATGGGTACTAATGCTTGGCTGACCCAAGAAGTGTGTGCCATGGAGGGGAGCCAATGTGGTCAAGCATCTAGTCATCCGCATAGAATATGCGCATATGGATTCATCCAAGTGGGAACCCAACAAAATATTGTCTCTTCATCCTAGGGTTGTACATGTGCTTTGAATCTAAAACACTTTGCTTGGGTCTCAAAACATTTGAAAACAAACATTCACAAGAGTTTCAAAATTTCAAACCCTTTGGAGGAAACAAATATCCTTTGACGAATCTAAGTGCTCTTGCTTGCCCTAAGGATTCTATCCTTAGAGGTTTCTAAGTGCTTTGGTTTAATCATCATCTATTTCTCTCAAAGTCAACACTAGGAAACCTTTGCCTTGATTTCCTTGATTTCCACATAATGCACTTTGTGGGATAAAATAAAGTTAGGACATTGGACATTCAATTTGAAAAACATAATCAAGAAAGTGCTTGTGTCAAAAGGAACTAAATCTAAGAAAGATAATAGACAATTGAACCACACATGTGCTTGGTCCCTTTTGAGTCATTTGGTTTTCATGCAAACACTGGTCTTTTGGTTGAATTACTCTTAGGGAAAAGCATGTTCTTCAAAACCTTGGTCTTGTAAACAAGTCCCTCTTAGGTTCATCTAGGATCAAGTCAAACACTTCACCCATATCAAACATCAAATCTCACATCTCACCAACAACTTTTGGAACCTTGAAAACATCACTTATGCTAGACTTTTAGGGAAAATCAACATCACCTTATTTGACTTAACACACTTAGTCAAATTATCAACCCTCTTGAAAAAATTTGCCTCTAAGATAACACAACTTCCTAAGGTCTACTAGTTCATGATCACTTTGATTGGCTCAATACACTTAGCCAATTAATTCTCTTATGTTAGTTTTCCCTAGAATAACACAACTTCCTAGGGTTTACAAGTTCACCATCATCTTGTTTGGCTTAACACACCTAGTCAAACTATCCAAATCGAATCAAATCAAGTCCTAAATTCTAGCATTGATCCAAAGTTTCTAAAAATTCAAACACCCATATCATTCACCTCTTTCATCCTTCATCTCATCATTGGTCCTAAACACCTCGGAGGTCAACAACGTCAAAACAAAAGAGGAAAATGGAATATAAACCTAACTCATACATCATGAGTAATCCAATTCAACCAAACTATCCAAGCCTTACAATTCCAATTGATTTTCAAAACTTGCATTTGTACAATCCATACATGGGATCATTATCTACAAACATCAATGGTACAAATGTGAGCATGCCCAATCTAAATTTTGGAACACCATTCCCGATGGTAGATTTAAGTCAAAGATAAAACTTACAAATATATCAACCAAACAATCAAGGCATGAGCCCTTCCCCTTTACCAATCGTCAATCAATTGAATCCGAGCAATACTCCAATCATAAAGGAAAACATCATACCAAATCCTCTCATCTTACCATCGATATTGCAACAAAAAATGGCAACAATACAAGCAACCCCAATGGTTAACACATCTACCATTCCTCAAGTGTCTAAAGGACCAAGAATCTCAATCACACCATTCACCACTCAAACCTTGGAAATCAATGAGACCATTCTGCTCACCTAGACAATCAACACCATCCCCAACCCACCACCACAACCATCACCACAACCAAAACACAACATGGCCAATTCATTCTCCATCATGTTGCAAGCCGCTCAACAATCTGCCCGCCAAAAGGCACTCCAAGCCCAACAAGCGGCTCAAGTAGCCCAACAAGCACAGGCTCAAGCTCAAACCCAACACCAAACTCGCCAGGCACAAGCACAATTCCAGACACTATTACAAGCAATCCATCAACAAGTAGATCAACAACAAGCCCAACAAAAAGCATCATTGGCACAACAACAACATGACCAAAAACAAGCATTGTTGGTTCAGCAGCAAACACAAGCCTTACTCATATAGCAGAGCTTGCAACATATTCCCACCAAAAAATTTGAAAACAATGATCAAGATCAACCCATCAATGAGCACCTTGAAGATGTTTCCATCTCATCCAATGGTCAAATCAACACACACCAAGAGCCACTTTTCAATCACAATCAAAATCCACCAACAACACCCAACAAAGATCCAATTAGGGAAATTTCAACATCACTTGGTCTTATGGTTGAATACATTGACAATCTATCCACCATAGTTGTTGAAAATAATGATCAAGATATACCCATCAATGAGCACCTTGAATATGTTTCCACTTCATCCAACAATCAAATCAACGTACATCAAGAGCCATTTTTTAGTCATAATCAAGATCCCTCCTACAAAGATCTATTTGAAGGAGTGTTGATGTTATTTGATCCTATTGACATAAACCAAGATCCTTCGACCAATGATCATGTTGAAAATGTCTCTACATCGCCTTATGAGTTAGAGGACATATCTCAAGAATTTATTCTAGAGCATGATCAACATCTATCACCAAGGTCTAGCAATGTTCCTTCCCAAGACATATTGACATCCTTTGACCTCATGGTTACAGATATTGAAGAAATCCCTAAATCACCACTTGATCCAAATCCACTCAAAAATCGAGAGGATATCGAGCCAATTCCCATTCCTAATAAAGATATCCAATAATCCCTTGTAGATGATCCATCCTTTGAAATCGACCCATGTCAAGAACTTGATCCAAAACATGTCGAAAGTAATTCCAAAATCATTCAAGATCAAGAATTTGTATCTCCAAGATACTACAATGATCTAATGGGCACTCTTCTATCTATACATGATGTCGCAAATGATGATCATTTCCATATATCACATATTCCTCCATCTACCCATGAGATGCTTTCTTTGGATGGACATGTAGCAGATCGTCATTCAAAACAAGAGTCCCATACTCTTGACAACATTATCAAGGTACAAGAGTCTCCTACTCTTAACATTTGTACACATGATCAACGTATAGAAAATTCTAGAGACATACCAAAAGTGGATCATTAAGAAGACTTCTACAAAAATTGTGAATCAGAGACATCATATGGAGACATATCATAAAGATTCTACAAAATTTGCAAATCAGAAACATCTTGTGGACACCTAGTAGAAATGGGTCACAAAGAAGGCTCCCACAAAATTCGTGAATTAGAAACATCTTATGTGGACAATGAATCATCAACACCTCTTAAAGAAGTATTAAAATCTGATATCTCACAAGATCAAGCTAAAGATATCAATCGGGAAGTCATCCCATATTAGGAGGATCCAATCACTTATAAACTTGGATCACTTACCTTTGTTAGGGAAAGATACCTCATCAATAAAGAAGTTGTCACTTTTGAAGATCCACCACAGAGAAGAGAAGGATTAGCACCTTGTTTCCAAGGTAAATCATATCTTATTGCATATAAAAAATTTCAGCAGATGAATTATCAGGGTAAAGGATTAGGTCTACATGAACAAGGTATCCTAGAACCAATGAAGATTATTAGTAATCCTAAGCATCAAGGCCTTGGTTATTCAAAAATCAAGGGATCTCAACATATCAGTAGTATTTCCACAAAACTGGGGGCAACTTCGTCTCAAGCAAACATCAACATAGGGAGCACGAAGGATCCTTATGGTGAAATCAATGCCAATACTACAACCCACCATGTCATGAATCTCCATCCATCCATCACCCCATCCATGAATTGGGACCAACAAAAAAAGAAAGATTTGAGTCAAAGCACGAAGAACATCATCAAAGAAAAAGTAGTAGTGAAGCACGAAGGACAAATCAAATACATATGGATACCAAAGAATACAAAGAAATACTATCCCTATCAAACTCCATTAGTCCAAGAAACTATGTGGCAAAATAAAAAAGGGAAAAGTATCCATCAAAGATGTCCACAAAGGAAAAAGCAAGCTTCTCAAGCAACATACAAAGTGTATCAAGCAGTTGGTCCTAATTCCACACACACTTCCATATCCACCCATCATTGCTCATCTTCCCAAGTTTGGAGATTCAAAGGTTCCAAACTATCAACTAATCCATCTTTTATCCCTAAACACACCCCATCCATGCCTCCATGCATGATATCCAGTTCTCACATTGACCATGTGTTGGCAACGACCCTTCATCATAAGGATTCAGAAGGCACTTTATTGCGATGTGCGCATAGAGATGAAGTTAACTCCGGTATCAACAGAGCAGATCAGGAATCTCAAAAGTTGCATTCAAGTGCATGTATCTTGGTAAAGAAACTTCTTCAAGTAGGAAATCGATGGCACATTATGATAGAAACATCAATGTCAGCAGTACCAGGTGGTTCAACATCAACTTAAAATCTCTCAAAAAATATAAAATAAATATAAAAATCAAAAAAATGATTTAAAACAATAAAAAAAAAAATTGTCCTTTAGTGAAAACCGCTTGGGCAGCGCTTTGGGTAGGTACCATGATGAAAATCTAGCAAACATGCATCATGTGTAGAATCGAGCATCTAAATGCACCATTTTAGGAGAAAGCATCTTATGGCATCAATAATAAAGCCGACATTCCAACCATATCATCCATTCATCCATGAATCGTTTATCCAACCCATTACCATCTATCTACCTTATCTAGATCTTGATGAAGGTTTGGTAAACACTTTACACTTTTTTATGGTAAACATCTTGACATGGGTCATTTCCATTGATCCTATCCTACCCAAAGCTATCTAAGCCTTGAAGCATTATCTGAATGAGCATTCCTCTATTCGAACACCTTATCTTGTCACAAGATAATCCTTGGCATCCTTTGCATGCTTATCGTATCTATCTATATGTCTATCCAAGAATCCACCCATGGTCATTCAAACATTGCTAGACACTACTGGCAGATATTTACATCTTGGTTCGGGAATAAATCTTGATCTATATCCTTTAATTTATGTGGTGATCCGAACATTGGAAAACATGAAATCAAATTGGTTAAAACATTTGTCAGCACCAATTCAAATCACTAGCCCATGGCATATTTTGACAAGACGATGTTCTTTATCTAGCTTTATCTTTCATTGAACATCAATCTAAACAATCCATATCAGTTGCATCTAATGTGTACTTCAACATCACATCAAAGCTATTTTGTTCCAAATCAAACTTCATCAATCTTGATCAAACGAATCCAATCAATTATCACCTTGTTTGACTTAACACACTTAGTCAAACTATCATCTTGTGCACGAGTTTACTCTAGGATAACACAACTTCCTAGAATTTACAAGTGCATTATCATATTATTTGACTTAACAGACTTAATCAAATTATCCAATCAATCATCAACTTGTTTGACTTAACACACTTAGTCAAACTATCCTCTTTTGTACAAGTTTACTCTAGGATAACACAACTTCCTAGATTTTACAAGTGCATTATCACTTTTGTTTGACTTAACACACTTAGTCAAAATATCAATCCATTGATCTGATCAATCAACCTTAAGCTTGGTTTTCAAAAAAATCTCAAAACAGAGCACTGATATCATATCCATATCCAAATTATCAAAATCATGCGAAAATTCAAAAACATTCAAAAAATCCATCAAAAAACTCAAAAACATCAGATAATAAAAAAATCCAAAACATGTCAAAATCTGAAAAAATAAAAAATAGAGTCATCTTACCAAACTATGTCATCTCTGAGCTTGAATGTAGGCAAGGTTGATCTTTGATCATCCCCCGAGATGGTTAGGTCAGTCCTTTAGGCATCTGTCGCATTGGCAATCCGTTTTCTCATCTATTTTACATTTAGGTCAGTCCTTTAGGCGTTCATCGCATTGGCAATCTATTTGCCCATCTATTTTATATTTAGGTCAGTCCTTCAGGCATCTGTCGCAATGGCAATCTGTTTGCCCATCTATCTCATCAACGGTCAAGTCAGTTGTCGTCCGAACTACGTCGTCTCTGAGCTTAAACGTAGGCAAGGCCATCCTTGATCGGCCCTGAGACATAAAATCCAAAAACATTCACAAATCTCAAAAATACCAAAACATTTGTAAAACATTTGAAAACATCAAAAACAACCTCAAAACATTTGAAAAAACCCAAAATGGTGCACCCATTTTAGCTCGCTTTCACCTGTGATTTGTCATCACTCATAATAAAGTCAATCGTTGCCTTCACCCTTTGATGAGTCATTCAGAAGCAAGTTTAGCAGGTTCCAAAGTGAACACTCTAATCGTCAGAGTCTTGAAAGTCTAGATCAGTGAGTCAACAAGTTGGTCAACTCAGAATATCAATAGCTTATCACCCAAATCAGTCCCATCAAAACCCTGATCAAAACATGTCCTAGGATAAATCTTTCCTGTGATAGACATAAGCATCAAGTACCCCACAGTAGTTAGTCTTGGCTAGTGGTATGAAGAACATTAGCTTGTTTGTTTGATTTATCTTGGTCTTTTTGACTTATCTTATTTTGCGCTCATTCCAAGAACCTCTCAATGATTCCTAAACTAAACAAGTTTAGAGAGAAAGGAATGGGGAAATGATCATTATCTTTTTATCTGTTGTGCTTGTTGGCTATTCTTGTAAAATAACTTCATCATGCGTGCTTTGTTTTGTTTATAGGAAGGATATTTTAGGTATCTTGTTGACCACATAAGAAGGCTTGCCTTTTTTATGTTTTGGCCCGAGATGTCTAGAATATTTGAACTACATTCTGAATAAGGTCATGTTTGACAAGTGTGAACAAGAGTACTCCTATCTATTTGATGAGTCAAAGTCCATCCCACTAGGTGCCACACCATCCTGGTTCTTAATACCTTGATGCATCGCACCTATGTGTGTTATCAAACATAAAGAGGGGTATGTTATTTATCTCTACCATCCTTGGATAAGTAATACATCATCATCATTCATCATCATATCCAATAAAGTCTCGACGACTAGTGCACTTGTTGGACTTTTGCATCTTCTTGGATTTAAGGGTTTGATCCCTCTCATTCTTATATCCTCTTTCACGCTAACAATGCATCCATCCTGCATAATCATTTCACATCATCATAGCACAACATCATCCATCACAGGATAATATAAATTTTTTATTCTAAGCATCTTCCAAACATCTCATTTACATCATCATTATCATATAGATCATATATTCTAACCATCCATAAATTCATTTTGAGCCTCTTTGTCGTGAGATCTACCTCAATATTTTCGCTTGATCTCTCAAGGGGGCAATGTACTAACGTACTTCTTCGTGCTGGGGCATCTAAAAAAAATCAAAAAAAATTTAAAAAAAATTGATGTTAGCGGCATCATTCTTTGAACCAATGCAACGAGTACATTGCTTTAAAGAGGGGAAAAATTTAAACATGCAAAATATACACATGCATCTAATCATACTTCATTCAGCATTATTTCATCTATTAATTAAATAAACCAATTTAATTAATTCACTAAGCTTATCTCTTTAATTAAATAAATCAAATTATTTAATTATCTCCTATAGTTCCTAATTTAATTAAATCGCATATATCTAATTAAATCACTCATATGCATTTTCCTCTCATTTGATTTAAAACAAATACAAAAATTCAAATCAAATGTCATCTCACCTAAACTCCTATTAGATTAATCAAATCCTGATTAGTTTAATCCTAATTACCTGAATCCTCTAGATTCATCCACTTGCACAATAAATCATTTAAATTGATTTATTAAAACACTTATTTTCCTCACAAAGGCATATTCGCAAGGAATATGCCTCATTAACTCTCTTGTTTGAATTTTTTGGCCAAACACAATTCCCCCCAAAAAACCCTCAACCATATTCATTTATTTCCATTTTCAAATTTGAAATGGGCACATTGGCCAAAACTTGCACAATCATGGGCCAATCCCATTGTAACAAGTGGCTCTCTCTCATTTGTTGGGTTTTAGTCCCACATTTCTCAATCTTGGCTTCTCCTCTCTCAATCTTTCCTATAAATTCAATGCCTTCTCTCTCATTTTTCATCTACATTTTAGAGCATCCTCACTATAGGCAACTTGAGTTCACTTAGCATCTCATTGTCTATCATCCCATTGGCTTATCAAGGGTTGGGAAAGGGCTATCTTCTACACAAAGGATAGCACCAATCCACCATAGAATAGATATAATTCATGTATTCTTTGCATGCTTGGATTAGTTTTGTCATTTATTTTGAAGAATGTTGTATTATTCTATGAGGATATTAGAGTTGTGCTAACCATTTGCAAATTTTAATGTCCACAATATCAAGCAAACATGTTAGTTTGCGTCCCACCGGGCGTGCCAGAAAAAGAACTGTTGATGCAATATTTTGCAGGGGGCAGCAATCTTATGGGAAAATTAGCTATTGGGGGACATTATACGCTTAGCTAAGTGACCTTCAGGGTTTTATCAAAGTCGTCTCTTTGTTTTAGTGAGGGAGGTAAAGGGTTAGGAAGATAACTGAAAATGTTAAATCTAGACTAAAGTCGATGCACCAAATCATGAACAAAATTACCTAAGCACAGTGTTGGATGCAAAGTCTCGAACCACTAAATGTTTTTTATTAAATAAATTTTCTCAAAAGAACTTTAAAACATAAGAACACCTTCTAACTACATAGCATAATCTAATTCAACTTCGGCTAACACAGAGGAGTCGAAACATGATCTGTATTTATTAAGCTATAGAAGATTACGAAAGGTGAAGAACGGGCATTCATATATTATAGGAAAATAAACACACAGTCTAACCATCTTATCAAAAACATGAAAACAGAAAAGGCCGAATTTATTGGCATAGTCTGCAGATTTCAAGTTCAATAAAATATTACAGAGGTCATTTCCCAGTGCTCGGAAGTTTTTTATCTATCTAACAAAAACCTAATAAAAGAGAAGTAGGGTTGTTTATATAGGCCAACCCACCGCCTGAAAACCACAGAGAAAGATGCCTTGATCAGACATCGATGCCCCATATCTCCTCGAGTCGGCACCGAATAGAAAGATCGCTTAGTAGTGTGCTAGCAAAGTTGTCTCAGAGAAGAGAAGGCCATGCAATAGCAGAAATGAACATGCAGGATTGAAGAAGAAAACATGACATCGAAGAAGAAAACATGGCAGGTAGCAACTCCCAAATAACTAGTGCACAGGACTATGCCATGCATCAAGCATACGGAGCCTAACAAAAGAATAAGGGATGCCCCAGCAAAAAGCTCTGAGAGGAAGCCATGTGGGCGATGCCGAGAGACGGTAATTGCATAGTAGGACCAACTTGGAAAAAGGCCAGAGAGATCCACGCATCACACACACGGAGCTTGGTAGAAGAAAAATAATACGAAGCAGCAAAAATCTCTATTAGGAGGCCATGTGGCAATCACCGAAGAGTTGCGAGCGATAGAGAATATGGCGAAGCCGCGAAAGGAAAATAATAACTGCAAAGGCCAATGGTTTTTGTGAAATAATGTTCACAATACCTAGGGATACATAATATGGGGTCATATGAGCCTATTAATGATGATATTAAGGTTATAAATGCAATAGGGCCCAAAATCCAATGTGAAAGTGTAAATAAATACACTTTACAACACTAAATTAAGGCAAAATTAGGTCTATTTAGCTTAGAAGGGCCCTAAATCCCATGTGAATGTGTAAAACACATTACAACACTAGATTAGGTCCACTTTAGTTTACAAGCCTCCTCAATTTAATGTGAAGGTATAAATAAATACACTTTACAACACTAATTTAAGGCAGAGTTAAGTTTATTTAGCTTAAACGGGTCCTAGACATAATGTGGATGTGTAAAACATCACAACACTAAATCAAGGCGACATTAAGTCCAACTTATCATTAATTATTTCCAAATCAAGCACTGAAAAGGCTTACTTTTTATGTGACTCCATAATCATCATGGAGTACATCCTATACCTCCCCAAACTATTGAGCAATGTGTTGCAAGAATGCAAAAAGGATTGAAAATGTTGTCATTAATGTCAACTGGTCAACTGGTTATCTGTTGCAAGTATGGATGTTTTTGGTGGTGTTTTCATTAATGTTGTCATTGATGTCAACATAGTTCAGAGTGATTGTAGGTGTTCCATGTATAGTTGAGATACTGTAAAAAAAATTAGAGTACATGGAGCTATATTTATGAAGTTGTAGTTGTGTTGATGCCAAGTGCTTTTGGGAAAATTAAGAAATAATGAAGACAGTGTTGAGTGTGTGTTTTAAGTATGCTCCGGTAATGTGATCTTCATTTCTTCTATGTTAATCCTATGCATGTGCGGATCTCAGGTAGTGTTCATGAGCTTTAATGGACAATATATCATGAGTTTTAGCTTTTGGGTCGATGGAGAGAGAAAGATGTGTTCACTGGTGTGTGAACCTATTTGGCAGAACTATTTGTCTATGGACTAGGAGAGATGTTTTTGCTCTGCAATATTATGGTATTTCATTTCAGATCTTGTGGATTTGGAAAAAGGTTAACTCCGATGTTTCTTTTGTTTTGGAAAACATTCCTATGGTTTGGTGCTTCGCAAAGCTTGTTCCATAGCTTCGGTGTGTGTCTGCTCAGTCTAGTTGGACTGTTGAAGAGTGTTTTGTGCATGAAGTTTTTTTCAGTTGTTGCGAATGTTTCTGAAGGTTTCTAAGAGATTTTCAAGTGTCTGGTGAGGCATGTTAGGTGATCCACGTGTGATCATTTTGTTGTAGATGCATGTACTTAAAAGTTCATTGGTTTTTTCATTAGGTTTGGTCGACCTAGTGTTTACATGTTACATGGAGATTATGCATCGATTAAGGAAGCGTGTGATTGATCCAAGATGTTTTTGGGTCCTAATTAAATATGTAATTAGTCCTCTCTCATTCTTATCCACCATGGGAATGTTGAGTAGCTGACCTAATTTGAATTTTTTAAATGAAGAATGGATAGCCAACCTTGGAGAAAGTTTCTAGGTTGAAGATGGTATAAAAGCAAGTCAAGACATTATGAATTGCAAGTAGACATGTGAGGTGTGTGAACAAGTGCAAAAATTAGAGTGTGTAAGAGTGAATCAAGGCAACAGTACTTTGATGTGTTAGATTCCTGAAAGCAGTGAGATGACAGTGTATGCAATCCTTTGATCAAGCTACGAATGTGTGGAACCTTTTACGATGGATTTATCATTTATCTTTTTGTTTGTAGGTAGTGAGTCCTATCTATAGGTAGTGAGCCTTTGTATTTGGACAGTGAGTCTTTTTTGGGCAGTGAGCCTTTGTATTTGGTATTGCATTACTACTATATTGTGAGTTAATCCTCACCGTGGTTTTTCCCTCATTGGGTTTTCCACGTAAATCTGGTGTCTCTGGTGTTTTCTTTCTATTTTCTACATTTCATGTTTACACTTTATAACAAATTAATTTAAAGTGGAATTGATTAAGGTTAGAAGTAAAAGTAATTTGGTACAACTGATTCACCCCCCCTCTTAGTTGTCTTGTGCATTCCAAAAATTGGTATCAAATCTTTGGTTCCTTGAAGAAGAGATTAACTACTTGAGGTAGATCAAATGGTGCACAAGTTACAAATCCCTATATTTGATGGAGCTGATTACAGTGACTAGAAAGTGTAGATGAGAGGTTATCTTATATCTCTTGGTTTCAAGACTTGGAAAGTTGTAGAGACAAAATATGTTGAACCGGCTAGTGTTCCTTCTTCTACAAATGAGATTTTTTCCTATGAGGAGAATGAAAAATAAAGGTATGCTATCTTCAGTGCTTTATCTAAAACTAAAAGGAAAAAAATTATTTCTTTAGGCATTTCTTATGAAGTATGGGAAAAGTTGAAAGATATCTATGAAGAAAATGATAGAGTAAAATTGTCAAGAAAGCTAATAGCTAAGAGCAGATTTGAGAATTCTATAATGGAAGAAGGTGGAGACATTGCAAGCTATTATCAGAGAGTTGAACTTGTAGAAAAAAAATCAAGAATCAGGGTGGTACCATGACAGATGAAAATATAATAGAGAAGATCTTGATGACCTTACTGGAGAATTACAGTGGCAAGGTCTCCGTTATTGAAGAATCATATGATCCAAAGACATTTACTGAAGAGAAACTATTTGGCACCTTGACTACATTTGATATGAGGAAGTTTGGAAAATAAAAGGAGAAAACTGAAATAGCCTTTAAAGAAATTAAGATAGGAGATGATTCGGATAGTGATGGCTCAAAAGACTTGGAAGAAAAATTTACAAGGAAATTGAAGAAAGGTACTGGTAAGTACAAAGGTATGTTACCTTTTAAATGTTTTAGTTGTGGAAATATTGGTCACTATGCTTCAAGATGTCCAAATAGAGCTACACACAAGAAGAACAAAGATAACAATAATAATAAAGATAAAAAGGATAGAAAATTCAAGAAATTGTATTATGTTAGAGAAGATGTAGGAATTTCTAATGATGAGTCTGATTTTGAGGAGGATAAATATGAATTCTTGTTTCTAGCCTTGGAAAGTAAATTTGTGTCTACTAACCATGGAATATGTGCAAGGGAATCTGCTCCAGAGAACAAGAAGGATGAGATGGAAGGTACTTTGGTTACTTCCTATCATGCTAGACAGGATGAAGACTATTGGGTAATTGACAGTGAATGTTCAAATCATATGACCAGAGACAAAAGTAAGTTCACTAAACTTGAAAATTATGATGGAGGATTAGTTATTTGTGGAGATGATTCTGGTGCTAAGCTTTTTGGAAAAGGAACAATTAGTCTTGATGGAAAACATAGTACTGATGATGTCTATTATGTTAAGGGCTTAAGGCATAATCGTTTGAGTGTTGGGAAAATGTGTAGCAAAGGATTTAATCTTGTGTTTCAAGATAACACATGTGAGATTAGAAAAGGGTCCAAAAATTGTGGTAGCAGAAGGGAGAACTCATGGAAATATTTATCAGCTTAAGAGTGGTGATGATCAGTGCTTTGTTTCTCAAATTAATGAAATTTGGCTATGGCACTGGAGGATGGGACATATAAACTTTGACAATCAGATCATGATCGGTCCAAGAGAAGTTGTTAGAGATCTATCTAGAATCACAAAGCCTACCAATTTTGTTTGCAAAAGTTGTCAGTTGGGAAAACAAACAAGATGTAGTTTTAAAGGAAAAGAACAATCATCTATTGGAATGTTGGAATTGATTCATACAAACCTCTATGGTCCTACAAGAACAATAATTCTTAATGGTGATAGGTATTTCATGCTTTTGATTGATGATTACTCTAGAATGACATGGGTCACTTTTCTTACGAAGAAATCTCAAGCTCTAGATAGATTCAAAGTGTTCAAAGAAAGAGTAGAAAATGAAGTAAACCTGAGAATCAAATGTTTAAGGTTTGATAGAGGTGGAGAATTCACTTCTACTGAGTTTAACACATTTTTTGAAGAGCATGGTATAAAGAGACATTGTTCTACTCCTAGAACCCCTCAGCAAAATGGAGTTGTGGAAGGAAGAACCAAACTATTCAAGAGGCTGCTAGAACTATGGTGAAAGAAGCAAATGTTCCTAATGTATATTGGAGAGAAGAAATTTATACTGTTGTTTACATTCTTAAAAAAGTTCAAATCAGAGGTAACAGCACAAAGACTCCTACTGTTAAATACTTTAAGGTGTTTGGAAGTAGATGTTACATTAAAAGAGATGATGAGAATCCTGGAAAGTTTTATGCAAAATGTGATGAAGGTATTTTTCTTGGATATTCAACTAACAGCAAAGCATATAGATGCTTGAATAAAAGACTGAGGAAAATAGTAGGAAGTGCAAATGTAAAAGTTGATGAAGCCATCCATGGACTAGTGGAAATAAGTGAAGTTGAACCAAATGATCCTATATGTGGACAAATACAAGAAGAATAAAAGGAAGAGAAAGAACAAAGTGATGAAGAGGAGATTTTGGAACCTGATCCTAAGACTCCTAAATATGTTCAAAAGAATCCTCCAAAGGAACAGATGATTCGAGACATAAGTGAAGGTGTAAAGACAAGAAGCAAAGTGGTTGAGGTAAATTTTTGTTTAATTTCTAAGATAGAACCTAAGACTATGAGCGAGGCATGTAAAGATGAAAGTTGGGTTAGAGCAATGAATAAGGAATTGCACCAGATAGAGAAGAATCAAACATGGGAACTAGTCCCTAGACTAGCAAACAAGAATGTGATTGGTTCAAAATGGGTATTCAAGAATAAGCCGAATGAGGATGGTGAAGTGGTAAGAAATAAAGCAAGACTTGTATGCAAAGGTTATTCACAAATTGAAGGAATAGGTTTTGAAGATACTTTTTTCCTCGGTGGAAAGAATGGAATCTATTCGGATGTTCTTGGCATTTTCTACTCATAAATATTTCAAAGTGTACCAGATGGATGGCAAGTCTGCATTCTTGAATGGAGAATTGAAGAAGAGGTGTACATGGAACAACCAGAAGGATTTCAATTATCAGAAAAACTAGACATGGTCTACAAATTAAAAAAGGCACTATATGGACTTAAATAGGATTCAAGAGCATGGTATGCAAGGTTGGACAGATATTTGATACAACAAGGATTCAGCAAAGGCTCTAAAGAAAACAATATCTATTTCAAGGTTGAGAGAAACAAAATGTTGATAGTTGTGGTGTATATTGATGATATTATCTTTGGTGGAAATGAAGGAATGTGCAAGAAATTTGTAGAGGAGATGCAAAAAGAGTTTGAGATGTCTATGATTGGTGAGTTGAATTTCTTCCTTGGACTTCAAGTGATCAAACTGATAAGGAGATATTCATTTCAAAATCTAAGTATGTTAAGTAATTGTTGAAGAAGTTTGGAATGGATGATTCCAAACCGATCTATACCCCTATGTTAACTGGATGCAAACTAAGTAAGGATGATGAATCCTCTAAAGTTGATCAGAGCATGTATAGATCTATGATTTGTGGACTGGTATATCTTACTGCTACTAGACTGGATATCATGCATGCAGTATGTTTGGTTGCAATATTTCAAGCATAACCGAAAGAGACACATGTTATAGTTGTGAAGAGGATATTCAGATACTTAAAGCGAACTCCAGATTATGGTCTATGGTATCCTAAGGATAATGATTTCACCTTGAATTCCTACACTTCTATAGATTGGGTTGGTTATGTAGATGAACGGAAGAGTAAAAGTGGTGATGCATTCTTTCTTGGAGGAAGAATGGTCTCATGGTTGAGTAAGAAACAAGATTGGGTTTCTTTGCCCACTGTAGAAGTCGAGTATATTGTTGCAGCATCATGTTGTACATGGGTACTTTGGATGAAGCAAACATTGAAGGATATAGGTGTGATATGTGATGATCCTATCCCTATATTTTGTGACAACACCATTACAATAAAAATTTCAAAGAATCTGGTGATATATTCTAGGATAAAGCATATATCTATCGGGTATCATTTCTTGAGGGAGAAAGTGTTGAAGAATGAAGTCAGACTTGAATATGTATCTACTAAGGAACAAATTGCTGACATATTCACTAAGGTTGTTTGGAAGGATACTTTTGAGTATCTCAAGGGGTAGTTAGGGGTTACTACCCCTCCTTCCTTAAACTAGGTGCACATAGAGGTGCATTAGTCCAGTGGATCTAGAGATTCTTATTTGGTCTCTACTAATGATTAAGGTCTAATCCTCAGGGGGAGTAGAGAGTTTCATTGTTGTAGTATGAGATGTGGGTGCACTCCTAATGGGGAGTGATCAGAGCTTTATATGGAAAATATTTCATGCTAAAATTTTATTTGCCATTGATGTCAAAGGGGGAGAGAGTATCATGTGAAAAATCCTATTTCAAACTAGGGAGACAATGTCATGTGAAGAAGTTGAAAGGAGAATTACTTGTGCATATTATCTAATCTGGAAAAGAAAGAGAAGAAGAATCAGAAGAGTATGTATGCTATATATCATGGTTTTTCACATCATGTGTTACCATCAATGACAAAAGGGGAGATTGTTGCAAGTATGGATGTGGTTGGTGGTGTTCTCATTAATATTGCAATTGATGTCAATATTGTTCAAAGTGATTGCAAGTGGTACATGTATAGTTGAGATACTGTAAAAGTGTTTAGAGTACATGGAGCTATATTTATGAAGTTGCAGTTGTGTTGATGCCAAGTTCTTTTGAGAAAATTAAGAAATAATAAAAATAGTGTTGAGTGTTTGTTATGAGTATGCTCTGGTAATGTACTTTGCATTTCTTCTGTGTTGATCCCATGCATGTGCGGATCTGAGATAGTGTTCATGAGCTTCAATGGATAATATATCCTGATTTTTAGCTTCTAGTTATATGGAGAGTGAAAGATGTGTTTACTAGTGTGAATCTGTTTGGCAGAACTATTTGTTTGTGGAATGGTAGAGATGTTTTTTATTTGCAAGCTTCTCGTGGTTCATTTCATATCTTGTGGATCTAGTAGAAGGTTACTCATGATGTTTCCTATGTTCTGGAAAATGCGCTTGTGGTTTGGTGCTCCGGAAGGCTTGTTCCAAAGCTTTGGTGTGTGTCTGCTCGGTCTGGTTGGACTGTTGAAGAGTGTTCAATGCTTGAAGTTTGTCGCAGTTGTTGCAGATGTTCTTGAAGGTTTCTAAGATATTTTAAAGTGTCTATTGAAGCATTTTGGGTGATCCATGTGTGATCATCTTACTGTAGATGTGCATACTTCATATTTATGTGGTGTTTTCATTCGGTTTGGTCGACCTAGTGTTTACACGTTACATGGAGATTGTGCATCAATTAAGGAATCATGTGATTGATCCAAGATGGTGTTTGGGTTATAATTAAATATTTGTTTGGTTCTCTCTGATTCTTATCCATCATGGGAATGTTGAGTATCCAACCTAATTTTATTTTTTTAAATGAAGGATGTATAGTCGACCTTGGAGAAAGTTTCTAGGGTTGAAGATGGTATAAAATCAAGTCAAGATATTGTGAGTTGCAAGTAGTGTTGTGAGGTGTGTGAAAAATTGTGAAATGTAGAGTGTGTAAGAGCAAATCAAGGCAATAGTACTTTGATGTGTTAGATTTCTAAAAAAGTGACCTGTTGGTGTCTGCAATCCTTTGATCAAACTGTGAATGTGTGGAACCTATTGTGGTGGATTTCTCATTTATCTTTTTTTTTGTAGGAAGTGAGCCTCCTTCTAGATAATGAGTCCTATCTATAGGTAGTGATCCTTTGTATCTAGATAGTGAGTCCTTTCTATGCAGTGAGCCCTCTAGCATTGAGCCTTTGTATCCAGTATTGCATTACTACTATATTATGAGTTAATCCTCACCATTTTTTTTCCCTCATTGGGTTTTCCACGTAAATCCGGTTTCTCTGGTGTTTGCTTTATATTTTTTGCATTTCATGTTTACACTTAATAACAAATTAAGTTAAAGTGGAATTGATTAAGGTTAGAAGTAAAAGTAATTTAGTATAACTAATTCACCCCCCCTCTTAGTTGTCTTGTGCATTTCAAAATTATCTACTAGTTGTTGTTGGTTGTATATGTTGACGATATTGAGAAAATTATATTAAAGGAAGTTTAAAGATATTCAATATGATGATCTAGTACTTGTCCCTATGGTTGTGTGGTTTATATATGTTAGTCATGTTTGTTGAAAGTTTCTATATCTAGATTCTTGGCTATTGGTTCTTTGTGAACCTCGAGTTGTGTTCACCAGTTGTGAACTATGGTTTTTTGTGTTTTGGCTGAGGTTAGGGAGTAATGTTGCTGGCCCAAATTTCTCTTTGATGAAGTCTTTTGATTTGTGGTTCTAGAGATAAGATGTATAGATTGTATTGAATATATTTTTGGTTTCTGGAAATTTCGGGCTTAATTATTTTATGTGTTTTACACTAGTTTGTTCAATCATGTGTTAAGAACTATCTTCGAAGTTGATGAAGCATGTTGGATCTATTATGGGTCTCATTGAAGTGTGTGTTTGAGTCACCCTCATTCTAATTCCACCCTAGGATGTTTTTGCGCTGACCTAATTTTAATTTCAAGTTGGATGGTTGACTTTGTATCTTTTCAAGGTTGGAGATAGTATAAATATAGGATGAGCTAGCAATGAAAATTTTACAAGAGAAAAGAAGGAATATAGGTGAAAGAGAAGACATGAATTTGATGCTATTCAGAATGTGTGTGTGGGTTATTTGTGTGGTAGATCAATGTGAAGCTTAATGTTGAGTTTTCGGATGCAGTGATCAGAAGGCGAAATCTATCATTCATGCAACTTGATCAGTGATTATGGTGGAAATTGTTTTCTCTTTGTAACAAGTCTTCTTTGTCTTCTTTGTATCTCTTTGGTAGTGAGCCCTCTCATTTGTAGCCCTACTGGACAGTGAGTCCTTATTGTAGAAAGTGAGCCTTATCTCAAGTAGTGAGCTTCTTTGTAATTGGTTTTGATATTCTCTATAGTGTGATTTAATCCTAACCGTGGTTTTTCCCTCATTGGTTTTTACACGTAAGTCTTGTGTTATTATGTTCATGCATTGGATTTGAGTTTCTACGCTAGCATTTGATGATTAATCATTTAAGTAGTTTATGTATTGGTTCTCATAATTGAATGGAAGGCTATAATATGTGACAACTAATTTAACCCCCCTCTTAGTTTCCTATTCAATAATTGGTATCAGAGCTTAACCTCTTGAGGAAGGTCTGGGATGGCTAGCAAAATGATCTTTGATTATCTGCGGTTTGATGGAACTAATTATGGTATCTAGAAATTTTTGATGGAATAATAACTGGATTATTATGGATATGATGTGGAGATAGCTTACAAGAATCCTTACACTTATCCTGATAATGGTCTTAGTACACCCAAAGAAATCAAATTACATGAAGTGAGAAATAAGGAAAAGATCATCTTGACGAATAGTCTGGTACATTCTGAATTGATTAAGGTTCATAATTTAAAGACAACTAAGGAAGTCTAGGATGCTTTAGAAAGAGCACATGATGGTGATGAAAGAGTTAAAGAGGAAAAGTTGTAGAATTTGGAAACACAGTTTGATCTTATACATATCTCTGAAGATGAAAATTTCAAATCTTATGTACAGAGATTGGATGAGGTAGTGGTTGGAATGCGATCTCTTGGCATTATTGTAGATGAAACCAATATTTAAAAGAAGATTCTCAGAACTCTTCCTAATGCTTATAGTCAAAAGGTGAATGTTATTGAGAAGATTATATATTATAAGACTTGTACTAAGGATCTACTATTAGTATTTTTGGCATCTTATGAGATGAGGAAGCCGAATCTAAAAAGTGGAGGAAAAATAGAGACTACTTTTAAAGCTACAAAACTGAAGATTCGGATGAAGAAAAATTTGATGAAATAGAAGCTAACTTTGTAAGAAGAATGAGAAAAGGCTTTGATAAGTATGAAGGTAAGTTTCCCTTTAAGTGCTTTGTGGAGAAATAGGTCCCTATGCTACAAAGTGTTTGAAAAGAGCTAAAAGGAATAAACAAAGATATGAAAAAGAAAAGAAAGGAAAGAAGATTAATAGAGCTTACTATGTAAATGAGAATACTAGTATTCTAGATGAAGATTCAGAATATGAAGATCCAGATGACAATGAATACTTTTTCTTGGAAATTAAGGATGAACCTACTTCTACTAATTCAGAAAAATAGGTAAAGGAAAGTCCTCCAGAGAAGGAGAAGGAGAAAAATGAAGGTAATGTTATCTTTGCCCTACATGATAAGCAAGAAAAGAATTTTTGGGTAGTTGATAGTGATTTATCACATCACATGACTGGTGATAAGAGTAAGTTTGTAAAGTTTGAGAAATATGATGGAGTTTTGGTTATGTTTGGAGATGATACTAGTGCTAAAATCTATGGGATAGGTTCAGTAAGTTTTGATGACAAGCATCATACTGGCAATGTTTACTATGTTAAGAGTTTAAGGCATAATTTTTTGAGCATTGGTCAGATGTTTAAAAAAGTATATAATCTTGTGTTTAAGGATGACAAATGTGAGATCCGGAAAGAGTCGAGAACATTGATTGCTACAAGAAAGAAATATGAAGGGAATATCTATCAGCTTAAGGGTGATGATGGGCAATGCTTTATGACTCAGATAAATGACAATCAGTTATGGCATAGGATAATGCGTCACATGAATTTTGATAACTTGGAAAGGATTAGTGTTTTTCAATTTGTGAGAGATTTATCGAGAATAACAAAGCCTATCAATTCTATTTGCAAGAATTGTGAGTTTGGGAAGCAAGCAAGAAATCATTACAGATCAAGAGAACAATCTACTACTGGATTACTAGATTTGGTTCATACAGATCTCTATGGTCTGATGAGAGTTCAAATTCTACTTGGTGAAAGTTACTTTATGCTTTTAAGTGATGATTATTCTAGATATACATGGGTTACATTTCTTAGAGAGAAATCAGATGCATTAGATAGATTCAAGGCATTCAAGGCTATGGTTGAAAATGAAGTGAATTTGAAGATAAAATGCTTAAGATCTGACAGGGGTGGAGAATTCACCTGCCATGAGCTCAATATGTTTTGTGAAGTGCATGGAATAAAGAGAGATTTATCTTCTCTGAGAACTCCTTAGCATAATGGAGTTGTTGAAAGGAAAAATAGAACAGTTCAAGAGGCTGCTAGGTCAATGATCATTGAAGTCGGATTGTCGGGATTTTACTAGAAAAAAGCTATTCGTACTACTATATATGTATTTAATCATGTTTAAGCAAGATAAAATGGTACAAAGACTCCCTATGAGCTATGGCACGAAATAATTCCTACAATTAAAAATTTCAAGGTATTCGGAAGAAAGTGTTATATCAAAAGAGATAAAGAAACTTTGGGTAAGTTTGCTGCAAGAAGTGATGAAGGAATATTTCCTGGATACTCTACCAAAAACAAGGCATACAAATGTTTCAATAAAAGATTGAGAAAGATTGTAGAGAGCTTGAATGTGAAGGTTGATGAAATAGTGAAGAATTCTATTGATATTGATGGATATGTGTCTAATGAACATGATTGTGCAAGAATAGAAGAAATTGTGGAAGAACGGGATAAATATGAGTAAGAAAACAAGAATTAACAGAATGAAAGAGAAGATTCTCTGGTGATTTCCCCTAGGGAACCGATATATGTTTAGAGGAATCATTCAAAAAATTAGATTATTAGAGACAAGACAAAAGGTGTGTTAACCAGAAGCAAAGCTAGTGTTGAAGTAAACTTATGTTTATTCTCTGAGATTGAGTTGAAGACAATAAGTGACGCTTGTAAAGATGAACATTGGAAGAAAGCAATGAAAGAATAAATTTTGCAGATTGAGAAGAATCAGACTTGGGAATTGGTCCCAAGATTGGCAGACAAAAATATCATTGGATTGAAATGGGTATTCAAAAATAAGTTGAATGAGAATGGAGAAGTTGTCGGAAAGAAAGAAAGGCTTGTGTGTAAAGGCTACTCACGAGTAGAAGGCATAAATTTTTAGGAGAGATTTTCCCCGGTAGCAAGAATGGAAGCTATAAGGATGTTCTTGGCAATAGTTTCTTATAAAGATTTCAAAGTCCATCAGATGGATGTCAAGTCAGAATTTTTGAATGGTGAGCTAGAAGAAGTCTACATGGAACAACCGGAAGGATTTCACTTAACAAATCAACCAGATATGTTGTGCAGATTGAAGAAAGATTTATATGGATTGAAGCAAGCTCCTAGAGCCTAGTATGAAAGGTTGGACAAGTATCTAATTTAGCAAGGATTTAGCAAAGGTATGATAGATAGTAATTTGTACTTCAAGATTGAAAATGACAAAATCTTGATTGTAATTGTATATGTTGATGAAATTATCTTTGGAGGAAATGAAAAGATGTGCAAGATGTTTGCGGAAGAGATGCAGAAATAATTTGAAATGTCTATGTTTGGGGAGATGAATTTATTTCTTGGGCTACAGATTAATCAAATAGGAAAAGGAATTTTCATTTCACAATCTAAGTATGTGAGAGAGATGTTGAAGAAGTTTGGGATGGATGGTTCCAAACCGGTAAGTACTCCTATGGTGACTAGTTGCAAGTTGGGTAAAGATGATGATTCACCTAAGGTTGATCAGAGCAAGTATATATCTGTGATTGGTGGAATATTGTATTTGACTGCTACTAGACTAGATATTATGCATGTGGTTTGTCTTGTAGCTAGATTTCAAGAAGATCTAAAGGAAACACATGTTGTAATTAAAATATTATTCAAACATTTGAATGGAACTCTGGATTATGGATTATGGTATCCTAAAGATATTGACTTTACACTTAGTGCTTATACAGATGCAGATTGGGCCGGAAGTATAGATGACAAAAAGAGTATAAGTGGTGGTGCATTTTTTCTTGGATGCAAGTTGGTGGCATGGCTAAGTAAGAAGCAAGATTTAGTCTCTTTGTCTATTGTTGAAGTTGAGTATATTGTTGTCGCATCTTGTTGTACAGAAGTTCTATGCATGAAACAAACATTGAAAGATATCATGGTGCTATATGATGATCCCATTTCTATCTTCTGTGATAATAAATGTGCAATTAGCATTTCAAAGAGTCTTGTGATGCACTCGAGAATGAAGAATATATCTATCATATGTCATTTCTTGAGAGAGAAGGTCATGGAGAATGAATTCAAGCTTGAGTATGTTTCGATAAAAGATCATATTGCAGATGTATTTACAAAGGCTCTTCCTAAAGATACTTTTGAGTATCTCCAGGAGAGGTTAGGGGTTATTGCTCCTCCTTTCATAAACTAAGATGATTTTGGAGATGCATCAATCTAGTGGATTCATGGTTCTATATTTTTGTACTAATTTTTTGGTGGCTACCTCTCAGGGGGAGTACGTAGTTTCAAGTGTTGTAATTATGAGTATTATGTTTTCATGTCAAAGGAAGATTCAGTGAACATATCTTTTTCTTTATTTTCCATTGATGTCAAAAGGGGATAGAAATCATGTGAAAAGGAGGTAAATCTAATGAGAGAAAGCAGGAAATGAGGAAGATGATCTCTTGAGGGGGAGAACCAAAAAGAAAAATCTTGAGAAGTATATTTAGAACTTGTATGGTGTCTTTGATGGTTTTTCACATCATGTGTTTGCATCAATGACAAAGGGGGAGATTGTTTCAAGAATGGAAAAAGGAATGAAAGTGTTGTTATTGATGTCAACTGGTCAACTAGTTATCTACTAGGTTTTGTTGGCTATATATGTTGAGTATAGTGAGAAAATTGTACTAAAGAAAGTTTACAGGTATTCAGGATGATGATCCGGTACTTTTCCCTGTGGTTATGAGGTTTAGATATGTTAGTCATGATTGTTGAAGGTTGTTATATCCAAATTCTTGGCTATTGGTTCTCTGTGAGGCTCGTGTTGTGTTCACTAGTTGTGAACTTTGGTTTTCTGTGTTTTGGCTGAGGTCTGGGAGAAGTGTTCTTGGTCTGTATTTCTCTTTGATGAAGTCTTTTTACTTTTAGTTCTAGAGATAAGATGTTCTTATTGCATTGAAGATATTTTGGTTTTTGGAAGTTTCGGGCTTATTTTTTCTATGTGTTTTACACTGGTTTGGCCAACCATGTGTTAAGCACTATCTTCAAAGTTGATGAAGTGTGTTGGATCTATTATGGGTCTCAATAAAGTGTGTGTTTGGGTCGCCCTCATTCTAATTCCACCCTAGGATGTTTTTGCACCGACCTAATTTGAATTTGAAATTGGATGGTCGACTTTCTATCTTTTCAAGGTTGGAGATAGTATAAATACAGGATGAGCTAGAAATGAAAAATGTACAAGAGAAAAGAAGGAAGATAAGTGAAACAACAGACATGAATTTGATGCTATTCAAAATGTGTGTGTGATTTATTTGTGTGGTAGATCAGTGTGAAGCTTAATGCATAGTTTCTTAATGCAGTGAGTAGAAGGCAAACTCTATCATTCATGCAAGTTGATCAGTTATTATGGTGGAATCCTTTGTTACATTGGGATTGTTGTCTCTCTGTAACAAGTCTTCTTTGTCTTCTTTATATCTTTGTGGCAGTGAGCCTCTTTGTAATCAGTTTTTATATTCTCTATAGTGTGAGTTAATCCTCACCGTAGTTTTTCCATCATTGGGTTTTCCACGTAAATCTGGTGTTATTGTGTTTGTGCATTGGATTTGAGTTTTTGCATTGGCATTTGATGATTAATCATTTAAGCATTTAATGTATTGGTTCTAGTAATTGAATCGAAGGCTATAATTTGTGACAATTGATTCACCCCCCCTCTCAATTTTCTTATTCAACACAATGCAATCTAGAAGATACCGCTCGATCATAGTATGCTCCTGACCCTAGATGTATCGAGTCTACTTGGAAAAGAACAACTATTTTTTACCATCGTACCATGTTGGAACCTAGAGTCATGGCCTCCACCTAAAGATGGTCATATCATCTATGACCCTCCTCCAATATAGGATCCCTATAGGAATCGTGTGTTGTAAGGTCATCGCTGCTTGATATTTGTAAATAATGGGTTCCTCTAGATCAATATTTGCTAAGACAACAATGGATCTTAACACCACAATGTTCTCATATGTCTAGATGTGTAGTAAGGTGACACCAGCTCCAATGCCCCTCCCTTGGAAGTATACCTCCTGATGCATATCATGGTATAAGGATGCAAGCATAACCATACCCCATGCATACTATGTCATCCCATGCAGCATGTCATTCCATGCTAGTCCCCAACCTAGATTGAAGACTTTGCCCCATTGGTCTAGGGAAATCACACCAGAAATCAGGGCAAATAGAACTAATATAAAAACATACACCCATCCTCGGTATAGATCCAAGTCAATCTAGGAGCTCACTAGAATGATATCATCTAATCGTAGGAGCTCATGGAAAGCATCCATCCCATAATCTATGTCATAAATGACTCTCTCCCCATGGATGGGAAGCCACAAAATCCACTAGACATTCTCTAAGGTGACAATCACCTCGCCGATGGGAAGGTGGAATAATGATGTCTCGCTATGCAAGTACTCCACCAACGTCATCATCATCACTAAGTGATTTCGCACCTCGGGCATGTATGCAATGAATCCTAACCCGAGAAGTCCCGGAAACTCCTGTTGCTCCACATTAAAATGGTGTACTCTGATAGAAGGTCAATTCGATGATCTCGGGATATGAGATGTTGAATGTCCTCCTACACGCATGAAGCAAACAATATCATGTTGGATAAAAATGATTAAAATATGAGTTACCAAGTCCTAAAATTGATTAAAATATGAGTTCTTAAGTCCTAAAACTGCAATAGCATCGCTATATTTTCACGTGTCACTATATCCTTTTTGAGGGTGCATTGTTGTTTGGCACCACGTGTCGCTATAATTCAAAAGTGAATCAACATTTAAGTGCATCGCTATAGCCAAATTCATCATGTGTCACCCTAGATAAAGTGTGTCACCATTTTTAAAAGGTGTCACTAGACCTAAAAACCTTGGGGTGTCATTGTTTGAAACATGCATCACTATAACCTATGTGTTTCACTATACCTAAATTGCTTGACGCATCGCTAAAAGGAAAGTCTGTCGCTATAAGATTAATAGCGATGCTAATTGCTTCAAATGTGTTATGATATAGCGACACCCTAAATGGCCTAATTAAACCCTAAAAAATGCAAAAAAAAATGTGCAAATCGAGAAAAGTTTTGAATCACATACCTAGGGTCTTGCATCTGCTCGACGCTGGTACTCTCAAACTCTATTTAAAAGGTTTGTAGGAAACTCATTTTGTGCCATATCGCCAAGGTGTCAGAGAAAAAGAGTAGCAAATGAATTGAAAGTGACCCTTTAACCTCTTTTTATGCCTAAAAAATAGGGTTTTTTCCCTAATTTGAGGGGGAAACTAGGGTTTTCATCTTGCTTTGCCGGTTTTTTAGCTGTAGGGCATATTTTGAGACATTTTTTGTGTTTTTGAGCTTGTTTTCGCATCCTGAGGCCTATTTTCTACACTTGGACCTATGTTAAAACCTTTGTCGCAAAATCGACCCAAAATCCCAAATTTTAGCCCAATCTCTCGAGGGGGCAGGGTACCCGCTTAATTCATTCCACTGGGGAAACAATGAGACATCCAAGAAAAATAGGAATTTATCTGAGTAGCAATTTTAATCTGAAAAGTGTGAGTCTTTGAACCAATGTAACTGTTATCAATCAAATATGCACCCTATGTTAAATTTGCAAAAATTTAACTATCTTTTGACACATGGAAACCTTCTTCAAATGTGGGTGATCTAATCAAAGATGGAATCTCCAGAGTGAGTTGGTTCTTCGAATGCTATATTCTATTCTAAATGATCTTCTGAGGGAAAGAGTTAGAAAGATAACTGAAATGAAACCTATGACTTAAAGTGATTTTTAGGACTTAAAGATGACTTAATGATGACTCTGGTTTTTTGCCCACAAACAGCTCTCAGAAAATAAAAGTACTTCACAATCTCTCATGAACACTTAACACTTAATTGATTTTCATGAAGATTTAGGTTTAAATACAACATGCAACCTGTATTTTATGAACTTTTTGAATCAAAAATACAATTTTAGGACATAAACAGGATTTTGTAAATAGAAATCACAATATAACATCAAACTATAACTACAAATGACATAAAAATTGAGACATAGAGATGTTTCTTTATTAAACTGGAGGAGTATCAAAGTCTGAGTACAAATTTATGCTTACAAAAATCTCTATTTCAGCATGACAGGAAGAAACAATCAATCTGAACTGAGAAAAACCCTAATTTTATCTCCTAAAATAAAAGCTCCAAAACCCTAATACGAGCTAAGAAAGAAAGCTTGGAAAAAATCATTTGAAACCACTCCAAAATGAGTAACTGAAGTGGAAAACTCTCACTCTTTGCCTGTCTATGCTCAAAAACGCCTAAAAATAGGTCTTCTTTGCTTTAAAAGCAAAAACACACCTTATCTCCTCTCCATGCAACTTAGATCTGCCCAAGAAAAGTCAAACTCCTTTTTTCCTTCATAAACTGCTAAAAATAGCAAGAAAGAAAAAATAATTTATAGGATATTGCTTTATCTTCTGCTTTACAAAAACATGCAGTTTTATTCTTTTCTCCAATTTGATCTATTTTTGCAATAAATATTAAAAATACTTGCAAAAATATCAACCTTATCACTCCATTACAACCTTGATTTTTCTTAGAAAAAATCATAAACAACATAAGGCCATCTCCATCATTTATTTAATTGATTTCTTTAAAATCAATTGAAATTAAATTAAGGCATTAATGTTCATCTCTCCATGACTTATCTAATTTCTACAAAATCAATTGCAAAACAAAGCCTAAGACATAAATGTCTTATCTAAGGCATAAGCATTGTAACACTTATATTTAATTGATTTCTTAAAAATCAATTAAAAAATAACTAAGGCACTTGGCCTTTTTGGAAAAAATAAATAAAAGCCTAACTTAGGAACTTAGGCATATGGAAAATACCTAAACCTCAAAGGCTCGACCCACCATGGATATTGAAGGGAAAAACAAGGATCAACTAATGACCCAAAAGTGCGGAATACATTCCCTTAACACTAATACAATAGAGGAGAAGAGCATAAACTAGTTTCTATAGCATCTAAAATACTTGAGATAAAATACATGTTGCATAAAAGAGATTACACCAAATTGAGCATTCACAGATAACATAGGTATTTAACGTGGGAAAACCTTTCCAGGTAAAAAACCCACCACACCAAGCAAAGAATATTTTGTATTATAGTAATAACAATATTACATACAAATCACAGTCTTGCTTTTGTTCAGCTCACAGCAACAGTTCTAGAGTTATCTCACTGTTACAAAGTTCATGCAACATACAGTTTGAATTGAAAAACTCTTCTTTTCATCAACATATTCTGGCTGATATATATAATCATGTACTTGAATCAAAAATTCATACACAACATTCAATCCTATCAACCAATCACTGACCAAGAGGTACATGAAACAGAGACCCAATCACATAACCGATCTCTTTGCATCGAGCCACCCAAGCATTAATGCCATTACTCAAATTGAGTTTTGTTCGCCACCCTGAGTCGACTTGCACCTACTGAAATAACTGTTGTTTCTACAAATAGCATTGGCCAACCAAAAATAGTCAACCTGTCACGTGTGTGATTTTCATTCACCTATCGCTCCTGCCACCGAGTCCAACTCGGTCAACCCAAACTCCCAGCTCACCGAGCTCTTATCGCGCTACTACAGCCCTACCGAGTTGGACTCGCGGTATGGCGATGAGCTCGATCGAGCTCACCCCGACTTCACCAAGCCCTACCAACCCTTCTTACCACGCTACCGTAGCCGGCTCCAAGACTCACCGCGGTATGGCGGTAGCCATCTTGGCTGACCGCTAGCGGTCTTACCGTGGCCACCGCAGTTAGTCATTTGAGTGTTCACGGTATGGTGGTAACCGCCAGCCAGGCCGCTAGTGATCTTACCCCAGCCACCACGGTCAGTCATATGACTGTCTGCAGTATGGCGGTAACCGCCAGACCCAACCGCAGGCGGTCTCACCGCACTACCGCAATGAGTGGACCAACCACCCGTGGTAAGGCAATAACCACCAAGGCCACTGCAAAGACCAGAGTCGGAGCCGGACCCAAAATGGGAACATGGAACTAGCCAAGAAAGTGGAGACTGGAGCTGAAACATGAACATGGAACCAGCCAAGAAAGCGAAGATCGGAGCAAGAGCCAGAGCCGAAGCAAAATCATGGAACCAGCCAAGAAAGCGGAGCAGGAGCCGGAACAAAAAATAGGAGTTTACCAAAAGTTCAGAGCCAGGTTCCAACCCGGTTCCGCCTCCGCCAGAACAAGGGAAAGCAAAGCAAAGAGAACCAAAAGTAGGAAGCAGACCTAGAACGGGAATAGGAACTAAACCCGAAATAAAGCTCCATCCCGGTTCCACCTCTGATAGAACAATGTTAACAAGATAATTAAAGGGCAGAAAACATAGAAATTCGCAAAGGCATGAAAACGAGGACTTCAAACTGGAAATTGAGACACATTTCTCAACAAGCTCCCACTTGGCGAACACTTTCAGCTTCCTCGTGGCTACAAAACTTATTGTCTGTCATAGGCCTCAAGGCCCATTGATTCTGCACACCATCTGAACTTTTCTGTCCTAACCGGCTTCATTAAAGTGTCTGCAACATTCTTCAAGGTGTCGACCTTTTCCAGATTTACCTTGCCATCTTCAACCATATCCCTCACGAAGTGATATTGCACATCATTGTGCCTGGTCCTGGCATGAAAGGTCGGATTTTTTGCCAAACAAATAACACTCTGACTATCACAACAGATCGTAATCTACCCATCATTAAATTCAATGTCTGAACACATACGGTTTAGCCAAACAGCTTCCTTGCAGGCATGAGTTGTAGCCATGTACTCTGCCTCTGTCATGGATAAATCAACTACAGCCTATCACTTATCCAAATGATTTCTCCACCATTAACCATGAAAGTGTACCCACTGTTGGATCATCTGCTGTCAATGTCCCCTGCCCAATCTGAATCAACATACCCATAAATTTTGAGAGTCCTTTATGATGCAACCAAATTTCCATGGTAACACAGTGCATAATATGAAGTCCCCTTAAAATACCTAAATACTCTCTTCATAGCATCCCAATGTGATCTTCCCAGATTTGCCATAAATCGGCTTAGAACTCCCACTGCTTGGGCAATGTATGGTCTTGTACATACCATAGCATACATCAAACTTCCAACGGCACTTGCATAAGGCACATTGGTCATGTCCTCCATCTCAGTAGCATATTTATGATAGTCTTCAATAGATAGCTTAGTTCCATGCATGATTGGAACAACAAGCTGCTTGCAATCATCTATGCTAAACCTCTCCAAAACTATTTTTACATACTAACTTTGACTGACCCAAAGCTTTCTGCTTGTTCTATCCCTGGTAATCTCCATTCCAAGAATGTACCTAGCTGCACCAACATCTTTCATTTCAAACTTTGCAGACAGTTGAGATTTAAGATCAGAAATCATAGTCTTTCTATTTCCAATGAATAACATATCATCAACATACAGGGTAATAACAAGCACATGATCATTCTCAAATTTTTAATAAATGCAATGATCATATTTTGATCTCACAAATCCAATTGACAACACAAATGTGTCAAATTTATGGTACCACATTCTAGGAGATTGCTTTAAACCATAAAGAGATTTGTTTAACTTGCAAACCATATTTTGTTTACCTCTTTCAACAAAATGCTCAGGCTAGGACATGTAGATTTATTCTTCCAACTCACCATGGAGAAATGTTGTCTTCACATCCATCTGTTCAATTTCAAAATCATACACAACTGCCAATGATAACAAAAATCTAATGGATGTCAGCTTTCCTACAGGGGAAAAAATCTCTCCATATTCAATTCCCTCAATTTGAGAAAATCCCTTTGCAACCAACCTAGCCTTATACTTCTCAACACTTCCATCAAGGCCTGTTTTATTTTTGAATATACACTTAAAGCCAATAGGATTTCGCCCTTTAGGCAGTGGTACCAAATTCTAGGTTTCATTCTTCTTCAATGGATCCATCTCTTCATTCATGGCATCCAACCAAGAATTTGAATCAGCCATGCTAATTGCTTCTTTAACAATCCTAGCTTCATCAGTGCTAGTAATTAAAGAATAGGCACAATTTGAATCTAACATAGAGAAATCATACCTTTCAGGTTATCTTTTTTCCCGTGTAGATCTTCTTGCAGGCTCAGGTTGTTCTTCATCATTTGAACTTCTAGAGCTGCTTGAACTCTCCTCAGTCTTAGGTACACCATGCAACTCTTCCCTTTTTGGAGTTTAGGGAATCTCAACTACATCCTTCTTCTTGTCACTCTGATCTGTCCCAACCTATTGATTACTTACTGAAGGTTTTATCTCATGAAATATAACGCTCCTACTGTACAAAACCTTCTTAGTAACAGGATTCCAAAGCTTGTATCCTTTCACACCAACTCCATAGCCGATGAGAATACATTTGATAGCCTTGTTATCCAATTTAAATCTATTTTTATTTGGCACATAAACATATGCCTCATAGCCAAACACACGGACATGCCTTAGAGAGGGCTTCTTACCAGACCATGCTTCCAAAGGCATCTTTTCAACAAGAGTAGAGCAAGGAGATCTATTTATTAGATAGCATGTTGTAGCCACAGCCTCAGCCAAGAACTTCTGCTCCAGACTAGCATCGCTCAACATACTCCTTGCCTTTTCCATCAGCACCCTGTTCAACCTTTCAGCAACTCCATTTTGTTTTGGAGTGTAAGGAATTGTCGTATGCCTTTTAATTCCATGATCAGTGCAATACCTTTCAAAATATGCAAAACAAAATTCACCACCATTGTTTGTCCTCAAACATTTGATTTTTTTTCCAGTCTGATTATCTACCAAAGATTTAAATTCTTTAAATCAACTGAACACTTTTGATGTACTTTTAATAAAGTATACAAATGTCCCTCTTAAACAGTCATCAATAAAAGAAACATAATATCTAGACTTCGATAACGAAGGAACATTAACTGGACCAAACACATCAGAATGAACATAATCTAGTATGTTCATTCATAATCTAATATGAATATTTGTGAAGACTAGAATAAAATGAAACACGGTGTTGTTTTCCATAGATACAATGTTCACAAAAATCGAACTCAAGGTTACAATCATCAGGCCCTCTACAAGGTTTTTAAACCTTTCTCACCAATGTGACCAAGTCTATGATGCCATAGCATAGTCTTCTCAGTTGGGAGTTTTACCTCCATAGCATTTGCAACCAAATAAGTGTCTTCATCTTTCTCTACAGATGCAGCATTGCTTGACTTTATAGAGGCACTATTGCAAAGAACAGGTCGTGCATCCATTTTGTACAGAGTGCAAGTACGAACACCCTTAGCCAGCACCATTGCACCTCTAGCCATTTTACATTCCTTACTTGAGAAAGAAACTTCTACACCAGCATCATTTAACTTACTGACAGAAAGAAGATTTTGAGTCAGACCTGGTATGTGAAATATGCCACCAATACCTTTGACTCTGCCATCAGGAAACTAAATTTTGACTCTTCATCTACCAACTATCTCCAACGTTGAGTCACTTGACAAGTATACCTTTCTACCGTCATACTTCTCATATTTAGAGAACCCTTCTCTATTGGACGTCATGTGAAAGGATGCACCTGAGTCAACCAACGAGACATCATATAATGCTTGATTTGTCAAGGCTGCTAGAATGAAGGCATCTGCATCACTTTGAGAAGATTCATTGTCAGAAGCATTCTTCTTCTTCTTCTCCTTGCAGTCCTTCCAAATATGACTAGGTTGCCCACAGTTCCAGCATCTCGCCTTGAATTTTTTACTAGGAGACTTTGATCTTCCTGCAGATTTGGATTTTGACTTCTTGTCCTTCTTCTTGCCTTTCTCCTTTGGTCTGCCTCAAACAACAAGAGCCTCTTTGGCCATATCTGAAGACTTTCTCCACATCTCTTCAAATAGCAATGAGGCAACAATGTCTTCCATCTTGAAAGCAGCGGTAGTGCTTCCAATGGCCATCACAAGATGATCCCAACTGGCAGGTAATGAACACAACAGGAGCATGCAATGATCCTCCTCCTCTATATTTACACCTATAGATGCCAGTTGAGTAACACTCATATTAAACGAGTTCAGATGGTCTGCAATAGATGCACCTTCTTCCATCTTCAAGGAGTACAAATTCTTCCTCGGGAATAACTTATTTACTAAAGACTTTCCCTGATAAATATCACCAAGCTTCTTCTGTAATGAAGCTACAGACTGCTCCTCATGGACGTTCAGGAGTACAGAATTGGCTAGACTCAGTCTTATCAAACCTCTTGCTTTTCTATCAACAAGATCCCAAGCTTCTTGCATCTTACTTTGTGGCTTAGGTCCAGACACTGCAATCTAGAGGTCTCTATCCACAAGCAAGTCTTCTATCTTGAGTTTCCATAACTCAAAGTTACTGCCATTAAACTTCTCAATCTCTACTCTACCAGATGTACTCGCCATCTCAAACAGAAACAAGTTTCAACAATGCAAGACTCCCACTGAAATAATATTAGCACAAAAAACTGATCTTTCCTACAAGGATAACACAACTGGTCAGGCTTTGATACCACTTGAAGGGAAAAACAAGGATCAACTAATGACCCAAAAGTGTGGAATACATTCTCTTAACACTAATATAATAAAGGATAAGAGCATAAACCAACTTCAATATCATCTAAAATACTTGAGATAAAATACATGCTGCATAAAATAGATTACACCAAATTGAGCATGCACAGATAACACAGGTATTTAATGTGGGAAAACCTTTCTAGGTAAAAAACCCACCACACCAAGCAAAGAATATTTTGTATTACAATAATAACAATATTACATACAAATCACAGTCTTGCTTCTGTTCAGCTCACAGGAACACTTCCATAGTTATCTCACTGTTACAATGTTCATGCAACATACAGTTTGAATTGAAAAACTCTTCTTTTCATCAACGTATTTTGGCTGATATATACAATCATGTACTCGACTCGGAAAGTCGTACACAACATTCAATCCTATCAACCAATCGCAGACCACAAAGTACATGAAATAGACGCCCAATCACATAACCGATCTTCCCATACCGATCTCTCTCCATCGAGCCACACAGGCATTGCCATTACTCAAATCGGGTTTTGTTCACCACCCTGAGTCGACTTGCACCTGCTGCAATAACTACTGTTGCTACAAATGGCATTGGCCAACCAGAAAAAATTAACTTGCCATGTGTCTGATTTGCATTTGTCTATCACTCTTGCCACTGAGTCCAACTCGGTCAACCTAGTCTCTGACCTCACCGAGCTCTTACCACGCTACCACAACCCTATTGATTTTGACTTGCGGTATGGCGGTGAGCTTGACCAAGCTCACCTCGACTTCACCGAGCCCTGCCAACCCTTCTTACCGCACTACCGCAGCCAGCTCCAATACTCATAGCGATATGGCAATATTTGTCTTGGCTAACCGTTGGCAGTCTTACTGCAGCCACCGCGGTCAATCATTTCACTGTCTGGGGTATGGCGGTAACCGCCAGCCAAGCCGTTGGCAGTCTTACTACAGCCACTGCGGTTAGACATTTGACTGTCTGTGGTATGGCAGTAACTGCCAGCCAGGTCGCTGGTAGTCTTACTGTGGCCACCATGGTCAGTCATGTAACTGTTCGCAGTATGGCAGTAACCGTTAGACCCAATCGTAGGTCATCTCACTGCACTACCACGGTGAGTGGACCCACCGCCCGTGGTAAGGCGGTAACCGCCAAGGCCACTGCAAAGATCGGAGCCGGAGCCGGAGCCAGAACGGGAACATGGAACTAGCCAAGAAAGTGGAGATCGGAGCCAGAGCGAAGTCGAAATGGCAACATGGAACCAGCCAAGAAAGCGGAGACCAGAGCCGAAGCCGGAGCGGAACATGGAACCAACCAAGAAAGTGGAGACCGGAGCCGAAGCTTAAACAAAAAATAGGAGTTTACAGAAAGTTTAGAGTCGGGTTCCAACCCGTTTCCACCTCCACCAAAACAAAGGAAAGCGAAGTGAAGAGAACCAAAAGTAGGAAGTGAAGCCGGAAAAGGAATAGGCACTGAAATCAGAACAAAGCTCCATCCCGGTTTCATCTTCAAAAGAACAAAGTTAACAAAACAATTAAAGGGCAGAAAACACAGAAATTTGCTAAGGCATGAAAATGTGGACTCCAAGCTAGAAGTTGAGACACATTTCTCAACAAGCTCCCACTTGGCGAACACTTCCATCTTCCTCATGACTACGAAACTTACTGTCTGTAATAGGCCCCAAGGGCCATTGATTTTGCGCACCATCTGAACTTTTTTGTGCTAACCTGCTTTGTTAAAATGTTTGCAACATTCTTCAAGGTGTCGACATTTTCTAGATTTACATCACCATCTTCAACCATATCCCTCACAAAGTGATATTGTACATCAATGTGCTTGGTCCTGGCATGAAAGGTCGGATTCTTTGCCAAACAAATGGCACTCTGACTGTCACAACAGATTGTAATCTGCCCAGCATTAAATCCAATGTCTGAACACAGACGGTTTAACCAAACAGCTTCCTTGCAGGCATGAGTTGCAGCCATGTGCTTTGCCTCTGTCATGGATAAAGCAACTACAACCTGTCTCTTACTCATCCAACTGATTGCTCCATCATTAAGCATGAAAGTGTACCCACTGCTGGATCACCTGTTGTCAATGTCCCCTGCCCAATCTGAATCAACATACCCATGAATGCTGAGAGTCCTCTGTGATGCAACCAAATTGCCATGGTAACACAGTGCATAATCTGAAGTCCCCTTCAAATACCTAAATACTCTCTTCACAGCATCCCAATGTGATCTTCCCGGATTTGCCATAAATTGGCTTAGAACTCCCACTACTTTGGCAATGTTTGGTCTTGTACGGACCATAGCATACATCAAACTGTCAACAACACTTGCATAAGGCACACTGGTCATGCCCTCCATCTCAGTAGCAGATTTAGGACAGTCTTCAATAGACAGCTTAGTTCCATGCATGATTGGAACAACAAGCTGCTTGCAATCATCCATGCTAAACCTCTCCAGAACTGTATCTACATACTTACTCTAACTGACCCAAAGCTTTCTACTTGTTCTGTCCCTAGTAATCTCCATTTCAATAATGTACCTAGCTGCACCAATATCTTTCATTTCGAACTTTGCAGACAGTTGAGATTTAAGATCAAAAATCATAGTCTTGCTATTTCCAATGAATAACATATCATCCACATACAGGGTAATAACAAGCACACGATCATTCTCAGATTTATAATAAATGCAATGATTAGATTTTGATCTCACAAATCCAATTGACAACACAAATGTGTCAAGTTTCTGGTACCACATTCTAGGAGATTGTTTTAAACCATAGAGAGATTTATTTAACTTGCAAACTAGATTTTGTTTACCCCTTTCAACAAAATGCTCAGGTTGGGACATGTAGATTTCTTCTTCCATCTCACCATGGAGAAATGTTGTCTTCATATCCATCTGTTCAATTTCAAAATCATACACAGCTGCCAATGATAACAAAAATCTGATGGATGTCAGCTTTGCTACAGGGGAAAATAATTTTCCATTGTCAATTCCCTCAATTTGAGAAAATCCCTTTGCAACCAACCTAGCCTTATACTTCTCAACACTTCCATCAAGGCCTATTTTCTTTTTGAATATCCACTTACAGCCAACAGGTTTTCGCCCTTTAGGCAATGGTACCATCCAAGTTTCATTCTTCTTTAATGGATCCATCTCTTCATTCATGGCATCCAGCCAAGAATTTGAATCAGCCATGTTGATTTCTTCTTTAACAATCCTAGCTTCATCAGTGTTGGTAATTAAAGCATAGGCACAATTTGAATCTGACATAGAGAAACCATACCTTTCAGGTTGCCTTTCTTCCAGTGTAGATATTCTTACAGGCTAAGGTTGTTCTTCATCATTTGAACTTCTAGAGCTGCTTGATCTCTCTTTAGTCTCAGGTACACCATGCAGTTCTTCCCTTTCTAGAGTTTGGGAAATCTCAACTGCATCCTTCTTCTTATCACTCTGATCTGTCCAAAGTTGTGGATTACTTACTGAAGGTTTTAGCTCATGAAATATCACACTCTTGTTGTACAAAACCTTCTCAGTAACAAGATTTTAAAGCTTGTATCCTTTCACACCAACTCCATAGCCGATGAGAATACATTTGACAACCTTGTTATCCAATTTAGATCTCTTTTCATTTGGCACATAAACATATGCCTCACAGCCAAACACACGGACATGCCTTAGAGAGGGCTTCTTACCAGACCATGCTTCCAAAGGCATCTTGTCAACAAGAGCAGAGCAAGGAGATCTATTTATTAGATAGCATATTATAGCCATAGCCTCGGCCCAAAACTTCTACTCCAAACCAGCACCGCTCAACATACTCCTTGCCTTTTCCATCAGCGTCTTGTTCAACCTTTCAACAACTCCATTTTGTTGTGGAGTGTAATGCGTTGTCTTATGCCTTTTAATTCCATGATCAGTGCAATACCTTTCAAAATCTGTAGAAAAAAATTCACCATCATTGTCTATCCTCAAACATTTGATTTTTCTTCCAGTTTGATTATCTACCAAATATTTAAATTCTTTAAACCAACTGAACACTTCTAATTTACTTTTAATAAAGTATACAAATGCCCTTCTCGAATAGTCATCAACAAAAGAAACATAATATGTAGACTTCGATAACAAAGGAACATTAACTAAACCAAACACATTAGAATGAACATAATCCAGTATACCAGAAGATTTGTGAAGACTAGAATAAAATGAAACATGGTGTTGTTTTCCACATATACAATATTGGCAAAAATCAAACTCAAGGTTACCATCATCAAGCCCTTCTACAAGTTTTTTATTCTTTAAGGTTTTTAAACCTTTCTCGCCAATGTGACCAAGTCTATGATGCCATAGCATAGTCTTCTCAGCTAGGAATTTTACCTCCATAGCATTTGCAGCCAACAAAGTGTCTTCATCTTTCTCTACAAGTGCAACATTGCTTGACTTTACAGAGGCACTATTGCAAAGAATAGGTCGTCCATCCATCTTGTACAGAGTGCAAGTACGAACACCCTTAGCCAACACCATTGCACCTCTAGCAATTTTACATCCCTTACTTGAGAAATAAACTTCTACACCAACATCATTTAACTTACTGACAGAAAGAAGATTTTGAGCCAGACCTGGTATGTGAAGTACGCCACCAATACCTTTGACTCTCCCATCAAGAAATTGAATTATGACTCTTCCTCTACCAACTATCTCCAACGTTGAATCACTTTTCAATTATAACTTTCCAGCGTCATACTTCTCGTATTTAGAGAACCATTCTCTATTGGACATCATGTGAAAGGATGCACCTGAGTCAACCAACCAAATATCACCTGATGCCTAAGTTTTCAAGGCTGCTGCAATGAAGGCGTCTGCATCACTTTGAGAAGATTCATTGTCAGAAGAATTCTTTTTCTTCTCCTCCTTGCAGTCCTTCCAGATATGACCAGGTTGCCCACAGTTCCAGCATCTCACCTTGAAATTTTTACCAGGAGACTTTGATCTTCGTACAGATTTGGATTTCAACTTCTTGTCCTTCTTCTTTCCTTTCTCCTTTGTTCTACCTTGAACAGCAAGAGCCTCTTTGGCCATCTCTAAAGACTTTCTCTGCATCTCTTCAGATAGCAATGAGGCAACAACGTCTTCAATCTTGAAAGCAGTGGTAGTGCTTCCAATATCCATCACAAGATGATCCCAACTGTCAGGTAACAAACACAACAAGAGCATGCAATGATCCTCCTCCTCTATCTTTACACCTACAAATGCCAGCTGAGTAACACTCATATTAAACGAGTTTAGATGGTCTACAATAGATGCACCTTCTTCCATCTTCAAGGAGTACAACTTCTTCCTCAGGAATAACTTATTTACCAGAGACTTTCCCTGATAAATATCACCAAGCTTCTTCCATAATGAAGTTGCAGACTGCTCCTCATGGATGTTCAAGAGTATAGAATCGGCTAGACTCGGTCTTATCAAACCTCTTGCTTTTCTATTAGCAAGATCCCAAGCTTCTTGCGTCGTATTTTTTGGCTTAGTTCCAGACACTGCAATCTAGAGGTCTTTATCCACAAGCAAGTCTTCTATCTTGAGTTTCCATAACTCAAAGTTACTACCATTAAACTTCTCAATCTCTACTCTACCAGATGTACACGCCATCTCAAACAGAAACAAGTTTCAACAATGCAAGACTCCCACTGAAACAGTATTAGCACAAAAAATTGATCTTTCCTACAAGGATAACACAACTGGCCAGGCTCTGATACCACTTGAAGGGAAAAACAAGGATCAACTAATGACCCAAAAGTGCGGAAAAAAATCCCTTAACACTAATACAATAGAGGAGAAGAGCATAAACCAGTTTCAATAGCATCTAAAATACTTGAGATAAAATGCATGCTGCATAAAAGAGATTACACCAAATTGAGCATTCACAGATAACACAGATATTTAACGTGGGAAAACCTTTCTAGGTAAAAACCCACCACACCAAGGAAAGAATATTTTGTATTACAGTATTACATACAAATCACAGTCTTGCTTCTGTTCATCTCACAGCAACACTTCCAGAGTTATCTCACTGTTACAATTTTTATGCAACATAAAGTTCAAATTGAAAAACTCTTCTATTCATCAACGTATTTTGGCTGATATATACAATCATGTACTCGACTCAGAAAGTTGTACACAAAATTCAATCCTATCAACCAATTATCGACCACAAGGTACATGAAATAGACACCCAATCACGTAACCGATCTCTCTGCATCGAGCCACCCAGGCATTAATTTCATTACTCAAATCGGGTTATGTTCGCCACCCTGAGTCGACTTGTACCTGCTACAATAACTGTTGTTGCTACAAATGGCATTGGCCAACCAGAAACAATCAACCTACCACATGTCTTATTTTCATTCACCTATTGCTCCTGCCACCAAGTCCAACTCGGTCAACCCAGTCTTCGAGCTCACCAAGCTCTTCCGCGCTACCGCAGCCCTACCAAGTTCGACTCGCGGTATTGTGGTGAGCTCAACTGAGCTCACCTCAACTTCACTGAGCCCTGCCAACCCTTCTTACCACGCTACTGCAACCGGCTCCAAGAATCATTGTGGTATGGCGGTAGTCATCTTGGCTGACCATTGGCAGTCTTACCGCAGCCACCGCGATCAGTCATTTGACTATCTGCGGTATGGCGGTAACCGCCAGCCAAGTCATTGGCGGTCTTACCGCAGCCACCGTGGTTAGTCATTCGATTGTCCGTGGTATGGCGGTAACTACCAGCCAGGCCGCTAGCGGTCTTACTATGTCCACCACTGTCAGTCATGTGACTATCCATGGTATTGCAGTAATTTCTAGACCCAACCGCAAGCGATCTCACCGCGCTACCGCGGTGAGTGGACCCATCACCCGCAATAAGGCGGTAACTGCCAAGGCCACTGCAGAGACCGAAGCCGGATCCAGAATGGGAACATGGAACTAGCCAAGAACGTGGAGACCGGAGCCGGAGCCAGAACGGGAACATGGAACCAGCCAAGAAAGCGGAGACCAGAGCTAGAGCAAGAGCCAGAGTGAGAACATGGAACTAGCCAAGAAAGCGGAGACTGGAGCCGGAGTCAGAACAAAAAATAGGAGTTTACTGAAAGTTCAGAGTCAGGTTCCAACCCGGTTCCGCATCCGCCAGAACAAAGGAAAGTGAAGCGAAGAGAACCAAAAGCAGGAAGTGGAGCCGGAACGGGAACAAGAATTCAACTCGGAACAAAGCTCCATCTCAGTTCCGCCTCCGACAGAACAAAGTTAACAAGACAATTAAAGGGTAGAAAACACATAAATTTGCCAAGGCATGAAAACGAGGACTTCAAACTGGAAGTTGAGACACATTTCTCAACAGATATATCATTAAATAATACTATGAAGGCATTAACATTTAACCCAAGGCACATGAAAATTTTGACCACATGATATTTGACTTAGAAATTTGATATTTCTAAAAGCTTGGGTAATCTTTCCTAAGTCGAATTAGGGTTAATATGGAACAAAACCAAAGAAAAAACCCTAAAATCATTTCATTCTACACTTGCACTTTTGATGAGGAACCTCTGCCTGGGAGAAGCGTCGCCACCATGCTTAGGGTTTTTAGTTTGAAGCTTGGAGACTTCAGATTTTTGGGACTTCAAAATGGTCGATTCCCTCTGCAATTCATGGGTAAGTTAACTTTTTGACAACATTATGGCTTTTATCTATGTTTTGAAAGAAAAAAAATGGCCATAAGGTGGCAGCCAAGCATGTCTTATTTCTGATTTTTCCTTGTTTTCCCTTCATCTGTGCTTTGTCCCCATTCTTGTTGGTCGCCGTTGTGTGAACTCGAGCTATGACTAGAAGCTCTGTGAGAGCTTGGCCGCCATTGCTTGTATGCTCTTTTACAGTCATCTAATGGTATGTTCGCCTCTCTCCATTTTTTTCCTATCAAAACAAAAGCTTATAAAAGCTTCTATGCAAAAGAATGATTATTATTTTTTACAAAATAATGCAGACCCATTGCAAGTTGCACCATGTATGCACTTGATAATGCATTTTTACAAAGAACTACTGCATTATGATCACTACTTGCTTCAGATTTTGGGATTTAGATGGAAAAATAAATTGGTTTTTCTATTTTCCTTTGAAATAATGAATATCCATGAGCCAAGAGCTCTCTCCAAGCCGTGGCCAATACATGCTCAAATTGGGTATTTAATTGTAATCTGCATTTTATTCCAAAGTATGAAAAAAGAATGCTCCTAGAGAAGACTCTCATTAAATTTTTCTACAAACTCCTTTGTATCTCCATATACTGGGCTCGACCCATGATAGCATTATATGTATTTTGCATTCTTGACATTAACTCTCACATGGGTAAGTCGAAAAAGTGAGAAATCTGCAATTTGAGTCAAAACCCTCATATGGGTATTCTGTAACAAGGATAAATCTGTATTTTAAATCTCAACCCCCATGTGAGTCCTCCTTATTCTGAAAGAAATTCACTTATTTTTGTATTTTTTGTTGAAAATCCAACATGGGTACTCAGTATTTTGAAAGAAAGTTGTTTATTTTGTATGCATTCAAAACTTGAATTCGACCCACCATGGTATTTTATACATTTTGGTTTTCTGTCAAAACCCTCATGTTGGTTAACTGAAACAAGGATAAATCTCTGTATTTTGAAATGAAAACTTCACCTTATGTTGAAACCATTTAATTTTTTGAAAAGTCCTTTTAATAAAGTGAGCTTGTTATACCTCCATAATATGCAAATTTAGGTTCACCTTTATGTTGAATGAAACACTCAGAAACTCTTCATTTTCCTGTAGCAAGTTAATATTATGACTATTTTTGGATCTCTTATGGATATTCATGTATTGAATGATTTGATATACCTCTTGAAAGCTCTTTCAGCTTATTCACTCATAATATGATAAAATACTTCTTTTTTACCATTGTTGCTACTCACATGACATCTGCAATATATACCAAGATATGATTTTGTTCTCATACATACTATTATATTTGTTATAGTATTGGCTCTTCCATTCACTGTCATCATGACACTTCTGGATAAATTCACAAATTGTAAAACACCTCTGACAGGAAATAACACCAATTGTTTTATTGTTGTTCTAGAACTAAATGAAACACATTACTCTCCTTTATAACACTACTCCTGTAACAATATCCAAACAGCATGACACAAACAGACAATGCCTAATGGTAGCATTTGATGACTTTTGCTTCACTCACCACTATGAGTAACTCTACTTGTATGATTACTTTTATGCTTGTTATCTCACATTCAATATACTTGAATGCTTCAGAAAAGAAAAAATGCATTCTCAGCTCAGCACTCTCATAAAATGAAGCCTATCTATGTGTTGTTATCATTTATTAGAAGCTTTGTTAATAAGGCATTATGTATGCATGTTCACTATCACCATTATGACATGAAACACACATTGCTCCATAACAGAATATTATGAAACAACATAAATAAACATAAACATAACCCAAGGCAGCAAAATGCAATTAAAAAACTTTCTAGAATGAGATTGATGCATTTCAGTTGAATTGAATCCATTAAGTTCATTGTCCACATGTAGCTTTCACTTCGTTTCTCAAACTTGATTGTTATGAGTGAACAATAAACTTGATTGCTTTGATGACTGAAACTTTGTTTTACTCCTTCATGAATAGCTCAGATGAGCATGATAATTGTACTTTCTTACTTAGCCCGCTTATAAGTTCAAGGGGCAGCATGTCGAGCTCTACCCTTGTGGGAGCCCGTTTTACTCCACATGCTTTTATGTCTTCATAATATGATCAGCTACATGACTTTTCCTATACCTGCACACAAAACAAACAATGTTAGAAAAAACAATATATTATTATGGTTTTTCCCTCTTTGCTCTGTCCATCTCTCGTTTTCTCAACTGTTTCAATGTATTATTAGCAACATTTTACATTTTTTTCAGTGGTTCATATAGGGATGATCATAATCGGAGCTCTAACAACTCTCTTCTTCTCTTACAGGTCAATCGGAGCTCGAGGACGAAGATGGTGCACCATTCCTGCATCGGCCAACAACAACAGGAAATGATGATTATGTCCATGCTTATGTGTTTTCTTTTCCTGCATCTTCAATAGTGTAGCATGCTCCTTATGATGCATTGTGAGAGTTACTTCCACGCATTGTGTGGATTCCTTTAATTTCTCTTCCTTCTTTTCATTCTGAAAATAAATGCATCAAAATGCAAAAATGTACAATCATTTGTATTCTTGCAATCAAATGAAATATTGTAATGTGAATAGCATCATGAAATAAATGAAAGCACTTGTTATGCTTAATCATTTTTACATTCAGTTTTGTACTTCATTTGTAATATAAAAAATTGGGTAATAACTCTGGAACTTTGTTCACCGAAACAATGCCTAACTGACACTTGATAATATAGTGCAAACAACACTTAAAACATATGCAAAAAATGACTGAACTTTTACTTTAAGATAAAACAAGCTAATCAGCTCTACCAATTGAGTTGTAGTGAAAATTGGTAACACTAACAGGTACCTTGCTTCAAAGAGGAACAAAATTTAGACACTTAAAAAAAAATTGAATGGTATTACACACTTGAATTTGATCACTAACATTGTTTCATCCTAAAATTCATCATATTTTTGCCTGTTTAATTAAATAAGCCTAGTTATTTAGTCAAATGCATTATTTTCATTTATTAATCTAATTAATTTAATTATGTTAAATCCTACCCTTTCACACTAACATTTTATCTAGTTTAATTGAATAATGCAAATTATTTAAACTAAACCCTCTTATCTCTTCTCATTTAATTAAATAATCTAAATCGGTTAATTAAATGCCACTTTCCCCTTTTCATTAAATAATCTAATTATTTAATGATAATCCTCATATTCTTCAACTTGCACAATTATAACGGTTATAATTAACTAATTACAAATTTTCCTCACCCATCCACTTGCATAGAGAATATTCCAAAGGAATATTCTTCTATTTGGCTCCAAAAAGGGAATATTCTTTCCTAACAAACTTTCTAACAACTTTGAAAGTGTGTTTGTTTGAATCATTGTGAGCCATTGATTGTTTCTTTGATGGACATGTAATCTTTGATTCTCATACATTGATGAGAATCCTTGATCCATGTCTTCACCCTTGATTCCATCTTGACCATTGATTTATCTATTTGATCTTAGCCCTTTATTCACCATTTTCTCCTATAAATATCTCACATTTTGGAGAGAAATGGATCCACTTCCATCAAAGCAAAGTTATATGCCACTCGTTTGAATACTATCTTTATTCATCCTTGCATCCATTATCAATCATTTTCATCTTTTGCATCCACCCATAGCATAGTTTCATCCATTTTAGCTTAAGCTTTCAACAATGGAATTCGATTAGATGCTCATTTTATACAAGGGATTGGAAAAAGGTCGTTATTCCATATCAATACAACACCAATCCCCCAATGGGATAAGGTTTGGAGTTCTAGATTAGATTTCTTTATAGTTTAATTGTTTGTTTCATGCTTAGTTGAATGGTTACTTGTTTTTGAAGCATTCAAACATCTCATCAAGATTGTAGCTTAGGTAGTTAAATATGGCTTAAATTCATATGGATCTGGTGTATTTAGCTATTAGTATGATTACAATCACAAAAAAAAACCCGGTTCCATGTTGGATTCTGAAAGAGTGGAAACAAATTAGGCATGGTCAAGTTTCTCACTACTTGGGCATTCTTTTGGATTGGGAGCTTCTCTTTCTAATATGTGGAATTGGTATTTGAACAAGCCGAGGAATAAACTATGTACTTGGGGGAATAAATTTTTGTTTTTATCCTGTAAAATTCAAGTTGTGAATCTGATATTTTTGGCTTTGCATGCGTATTATTCCTCTTATTGGATGCCTTCTAAAAAAGGATATGAAGACTTAAATAAAATCATTCATTATTTCCTATGGTCGAATTGGAATGATGATGTTGGTTTCAAATATTCATCTTGGTTGCATTGTATGCAACCTAAAGCTAAAGGAGGATTGGATCTCTTGGACCCTAGAACACAAAGATTTTGCTTGGCAGCTAAATGGATTGTTAGAGTGGTTAATGGTGATGATCCATGGAATATTTTGGTTTAGTATTGAATTAAACAAGTTAATGCTAGAACTAATTGGAAAGCTATTCGTTAGCTAGACAAAATTTTCATGGCTCCTTATTTTACTGTTAAAAGCTTCACTTTCTCTTTTGTCAATATGGAAGGCTTGGCAATAGGTTTGTAACTATCTTAATTGGAAAATTGCTTCATTACAACATGGTTTAAGTTTTGGTTCTTCCTCCATTTGGTGGAATAGAATGGTTCAATACCAAGATCAACCCCTTGTTGTTGCCTTCCCAAGATATGCATATACTCTCTTCAAGAGAGGGAATTGTCAATTTGGAGATCTTTGGGATTTCAATGCTATGGACTAGTCTAATTGGCAAGCCACTAAGAATAAATTTTGTCTAAGTAATAAGTTTCAAGGCTTTGTGATCTTTCTAAAAGCTTTGGTTCCTATGGATTTGGTTATAAAATTATGCATGCCTCTTTAATGTAATGTCTTCAAGGATTGGTGGTGGCTATCTAAGTTTCAATTTGGTTGTTTTCCTTTTAAAAAATATAGAAGACTTCTACCTTCCTTGTCTTTAAATCCTAGACTAAATAAAAAATGGAAATGTACGTTTGCAGAAAAACATGGAGAAGATTGAGTTCCCAAATATGGAGATCTAAAGCTGAATCTAATGCTCAGATTTTGGGAAAGTTCTACATTTCAAATTGTCTGTTGGATACTTTGTTGTGCAACAAGCTAAATGTCCCTTTTTCCAATATAGATAAATTTATAAACATGTATTTTGGGAATGTTTGTGGGCTAAAAGAAAATGGAATGCTATTTTCAAATTCCTTCCTAATATTTTTTGGTATACATTAAAATGGAAAGAAACTATTTTGGGTTTTGGTTTTTAAAATAATGTTGTGGTTGATTCTATGAGGCAAACCATTTTGTATAACGTATGGAAAAGTAGATGTTTATCATTTTTTTCAAAGCATAATGTTCATCAAGAAGGAGAAATGAAGCTAAAGTTTTACTTTGATGTTCTTTTCCAAATTGTCTTCGTGTTCTCTCATATGCAGCCTGGGTTTCCAAAGGGAATGTGAAGATTGACAATCACTTGGACAAGATAAAGTTTCAATTGTTGCAATTGCATGGGAAAGATCTCTTGTATTCCAAACAACTTCAATGTATGATTAAATTCATACTATAAGATCAAGTCTATGTGATGTATGGGGTCTTTATTCCTACTCCAAATTTGTAATGATTTTACTAGTTTTTTTATTTATGTTACAACATGTTGATTTTATTTTCTTCTATAAAATTCATTTAAATTGATTCAATATAAAAAAATCACCTCTCAACCACATTACATAGGGAAGATCAAATTTGTAAAAGCATTTGGACACCATAGCAAAATGACATTATACTTGAGAGGCCTCCAAAATATGAAAGAGCTTAAGTCCCCAAATGTTTGTGAGGCTCCAAAATATTGACCTTATAAATTTTATAGGTCTAACAATCTGTGGGCCCCGTTCAGACTTGAAAGCTATGCTTGACACTAGACGTATGATCTCTTGCCAAATCAACACAATTATCGAGGGAAACTCGATTATGTGGAAAATAGGCATGTGGAACTTTGGACGTATGGACATGAATGAAACACAACATATAATATTGTTAGGTCCACCGAGCATGAGCCCCGCTAGAATTCAAATTTGACTACGAACTTGAAAAGCACCACTTAACTTAGTTGCATAGGATAATTTAGGTCAACTATAAATACAAGACTTGCCATTTTGGACGTGAGGTGGCTAGTGAACTCGAGTTAATAAGCGAAGTCGAGTCCACCACTCCCCACACAAATGAAACATGCTTGGAACTGAAATGTGAGGTCATGAATAAAACTTGACATAGAAAAACTTCATTTCAAATAAAGCACATATACATGTCATAAGCGCACAACAAACACATTGAAGCATGAAAATTTAGACATAGGTCCTTATGGGTACAAAACATGAAGCTCAATTATGGAGCACCAACATTGGGGGCAAGATTATGATATAGAGAAATGAATAAATTGATAACATTAAAATTTGAAAATTTGTCAATTTAACATAGGTGTCAATAGCAATCACGAAGTTTTTTTTCTTGTTTTTATAAAAGTTTTTATCAATTCAAATTGGACCTCACGAACAATGAATCATTAGACTACTTGACAAGCAATGAAAATTTTATTTTACATAATTTCATTTAGGTATCCATGTATATTCATTCTAATTAATAATTTATTGACACCTTTGTTGGCATGTCTTTGAGACTACCCACAAAAATCACAAACCATGTTACCTCATCAACTTAAACAATTAACCACTACTAATATGGACCATCTTACACATCACTTGTAATCATATGATACCAACTAAGCCCACCGTTGGGATCCTAGTAGCCAATACCCGATCACTACATAAACATGTATATATCACCTGTTAGTAGTAACCTCCAATAGCAAGTCACCATTCCAATTTGACAAAAAATACATAGGATTTAGTAAAGGACATAATAAATTCAAACGTGGTCACCATGAGAGTGGTCTTGAAGATTAATTATGACATGGAACATAGAAAATCAACACAAGGGCGGGGAAAAGACACAAGAGCATAAATGAAATTGGATGAGGCATAAGAAGGGACCCTTAAGATTTCTCAAATTTATTATTGATGCTAAGGATAACAAAAAACCACAAAGAGCTAAGAAAAGGTCAATGCAAGATTTAGTAAAAACACCTAGATAGATCTCAACCACATCACAACTATGCTTGAAGCACCATTCCACATTACTATCGCTACATTGAGCAAAGTATATTAGTATCACTTTTCATATATGTAGAACTCCTAACCCTCGTTTTTCTATAGTCACATTTTCTTATGTAATTGAAGTAAAATTGTAATTTTCACATCTATTTCACTTATGTGATACATGCTACTCATTACATATTTTTCTATTTTTTTAGGCTCCTATTGAGCACTTAAAACAAGGAGAAGACCACATGAAGAATATGAGATGGATCTATTACTTTACAAGGGCCATATATTCTTTTTGTGTCTAAATATCTCCTTTTCATATACTTTAAAATGCATGCTCATTTTAGAATTCATATGCACCAAAAAGTGGGAGCAAATAAATCGATTAAATTTGTATACCCGTGGCATTTCCCATTTAGTTTTAGGTACATTTTGATGGAGTGTCTTTAATTAAAATTACATGGTGGCAAGTGGCATACTCTTGTGTTAAGATTGGATCCTTCCCTATACTTTACCATTCTTGTTCACACATACTTCTATGCATTTGTCCATATGCTCTCCTTGTTTGCACCTATTCTCACACATTCACCATTATTAGTCATTTATTGCACCTACCTTTGCACTCAATTCTAGACACTTATTTTACTACCTTGAGATCATTATTTCCTTGTCTTAAGTCAATCTCAAGATGCATAATATTGATTTTAATTTTATTTTTTTAATTCAAAATGCTAACTCTCGTGCTTTTCATCTCGAGATCTAACTAAGCATACATTTATGTGTCTATTTGTTATCATTTGTGAATTTTAAATGCATTTAGACATTAAGGAACAAGAATGAATATGTACATTACAATGAACATTTACTGTAGGAACACTTTAGTTTGAAGAACTAAAATGAATGTATTTGCATCAATACTACTTGCATGCTTGCTTATTACCGACTAACATTTTTCCCGCAATCATAAAGTCAATCTATCAAGTGGGTTGGCTATGGGGAACTTGAGCCTTAATATATAATAGTTTCTCAAATATGTATTTTTTAATACTATCAATCTTTACACATCAACATATAGCAGATATTGCAAAGGATCATGTTGCAAAGACTACTTTTTCCCATATCAAGATCACAACTCAAAGTTTAACTTTCCACATTATGTGGGATTGATATTACTCCTCTTGATTGACCCATAAAATATTTTGAGTCTATTATAGTTATAATATACTCAACATATTAACAGCATTAATTTTCTATGTTATGATGAATTGATTGTGTGCATCTTCAACATCCATATTCCATCATCAATATAAGAACTAAATACATCTATTTTTCTCATTTAATTAAAAAATACACATTTAATTATTAAGTATTAGTCCCTTGATTAAATCTAAATTAATTTTATTTAAATTACTTATATTTAATTAATTAATCTAAATTTACATTAATTTTTTTACAATAATTTAACCAAACTATTACTAGCAATTGCACCTTGGTGTGCAATGGGTACGGCGAAGAGGTGTGGAAGGTCAATTAATGAAAATATTGGTCTATTTTTTCTATACATTTATATAATACATTTAGAAAATGATGCTTCTTGTGCAACAAAGGTCTCAATGGAGAAGTGGTCGCTTTAAATCAACTATACATCATTTTACAAGATCTAAACACAAGCGAAACAAAATCTTTGAATCAAGAAGATAACCAGGTTCCATTACCAAAAATCTCATGATATGTTTTCAATAGAGAGAAGGAGAGATAGGGATACAAAGAGGGGGAGATAGAGGGGGGAAGAGAGAGAGAGAGGGGGAAGAGAGAGAGAGGGGGTAAGGAGATATAGAGATAAAGAGGAAGATAGAGATAGAGATGGATATGAAGAAGGAGAGGGAAAGATAAGAGAGAGAGAGAGAGAGAGAGTAGAGAGGGATAGATAGAGATGGAAGAGATAAATATATAGATAGGGAGAATGAGAGGGGGATAGATAGAAAGATAAATATAGAGATAGGAAGTGATTTATGGAGGTAAAGAGAGGGAGAGATATAGGGGTAGAGAGAGATGGATAGATATCATAGAGGGAGAGATGGAGGAGGAAATATGGATAGATAGAGATAGAGAGAAGAAAAGATATAGATGTAGAGGTATAGGAAGAGGGAGAGGGAGAGGGAGAGGGAGAGGGAGAGCCGGATAGAGAGATGAAGACATGTATAGAGATAACAGGGGAGAGAAGAAGATAGAGGTAGAGATGAAGATACAATGAGAGAGGAAGAGGGAGACAAATAGATACAGAGATAGAGAGGTAGAGGTAGAGATAAGGATAGAGAGAGATAGGGAGATAGAAAGATATAAAGGAAGAGGGAGAGGGAGAGGGAGAGGGAGAGAGAGAAATATATATATGGTCAGGTAGAGTAATAAAGAGAGATATAAGGAGATCTACAAATAAAAATGACATAAAAATATTGTCATCTAAAATCTTACTCACCTTAGTGTCTAATAAAAAGTAGCGTTGATAAACACATTTGAAATTTTTTTAAGGATCTTCTCCTTATATCAACCCTTTGATCCAAATTAATGGGAGAATTAAATTTAAATTTGACTAAATATTAGGCATTAATGTCCAACTGTAAAAATAAATATCATTTATGTAGGTATTAATGATCGCTCTACCATAACTTGCATTCTTAATTACATATTCCCAAACCAAATAGTTCACGTACACAACCAAAAAAATTTATTGCATTACTTGAATGCATATTAACTTGACCCATGTATAAATATGGTAAATATGGATCAATAAATTGGTTAAATTCCTTGAATATTCAACTAAAAATGACAAAATGTATCAAAAAGGTAAAATGTCTCATATTGATTCCAGAAGAAAAATAAAAATGTAATTATATTAGAAAAAAAAAAAGAAAAATAACTTAGTTACAATGCTCCAAGAGTTTTTGAATGGATGTGTGTAACTTGGTTACAAAGTTAATTATTGAAAACTAACCCTAGGTAGATTGGCCTAAAGGTTCTAACAAAATCTTATAAACCTATAGAGATCAACCTGATCAAAACTTAAAAATTGCAAGCTATAGTAAATAATTTTTCTCAAATTTGACACCATGATAATACTTAATTTGATTTGAACACTTACTTGCAACCACATTGACATATATAATATGCCAAACATATCTTCGCCCTTCATTCTTACCCCAAGTAATTTTCTCTGAAATAACAATTCATAAATTTCTCTAAATAGAAAAAATATACTCACAACAAATAAAATCACCCCCTCAAATACAAAATACCTCCAACCTCACTCAACCCATCATATCTTGATTGTTTATTTTACCCATAAAAATGCTCTATAAAATTAGATGCTATATTAATTTACCAATATGTAAATATTTATTTACCTTCATAACCACTGCGGACTACATAGACCATGGAGTTAATATTTCACATTAACTTCTCACAGTGTATTTTATATACAACATATTACATAGCTAATGGAATTAGTATTTCACATTAACTTATAACTATGTATTTTATATACCTCATATTAGGACGATAATCACTTCAAAATTCAAATGAACACAAAATTTTGCTCTAATAATTATATCCCCAATAATACGCCAATAGGAAATAAAATAATTTACTAGTGACTTACCTATTAAAAGAACTTTCAAAAAATAATTATGTCAGATTAAAAATTCAAAATACACATAACCATTCCCTAATATTAATGGAGTCCATGGATCTTATAAAACCATATATTTCTACTTAGTGTATTTGTGCAAATAATTAAAATAAACACGAGTGTCACAAAAATTATTTAAAATGTCAGAATATTTATTATAGTTCAAAAATAAGATCTCAGATACTCTTGTATATTTTGAACGATAAGCATTTCGTTTTAATGCTAGGAGAGAATTGATATCTTCCATAGAGACATGGCTAAGGAAAAGAAGATGCAAATATATGCTGGTAGGCGAGTTAGATTTATTATAAAGGGCCCTAAGCTACCACCTCCTATTGATATAATTTTCACTAAAGAAAGTATTCCTTTTGTTGGTGGGACAGTCAGAATCAAGATCAAATGCCCACGTCCTACACCAGAAGATGGAGATGTATCTTAGCAGCCACAACCTGATAAATTAGGTAAGATCTGCTCACCTGCTAAAGACACCAAACAGTTAACATTAGAGGTAGATGTTTGCAAATGTGGGCTCAATGATGAGGAAGAAATAGATAGTAAATACAAGAGAAAATGGGTGCAACAAGTAATGAGGTGAACAAGGCTAGAGGCACAAGGATGATTATGATGAGGCCTCTGGTAAAACAACATGGCTCACGTTACATGAGGTTTGACAGAGAGAAAATAAAAAAGAAGACAACCACATTTCAAAATAATAGGTTTTTTTTTTTGTAGCTCTATTCAAAAACTTATTAGAGTCTCAGATCCAACAAAGAATGAGTTTCAACTATTGGAGAATATGTAAACAGAAATGAGATAGGCCAACAGTTTTAAAATAGGAAATGCCTATTCTATAAGGGAGCATAATGAGATGTTATGTATATTTTTACATTGCAATAGATAAAAAATAAATAAAAAATTACTAAGATCTTCTTATTCATCTATCAATTAATTTACTGTTAACTCTAATATAAATTAAGATAAATTTTGTTGAGGATGTGATTATTTTTTGTTGTTAAGGTTTGATTAATATTTGAGTCTATATATTGCCCCATATCAAATATTCTGTCTATATTAATTGCTATTTTAATACTTAATTAATATCAACTTAATAAAGAGCCATAACAACATTTGTTGTTATTATTATAATAATTTAAGTCTGTCTAGTAAATCATTTGAATGAATATCCACTTGTTCTATGGGTACAAACATGTATAGGAAAGACTTTGATTGTTGTCCTCAACATGGGTTCTAGTTGTTGACCTAGATTTAACATCATACTAGTATTGGCTTCTCTGGGTAATCTTTTAAAAATGCAAGATGTTGTAAAGGTAGGTAGTGAGTAGTGAAGCAAGTAGAGCAACATGAAAAAGCACATTGCATATTTGGTGAGAGACGTGTTAGAAAGTTAAAGAGGGTTTTACATCAATTGAGCATTAAATGACACAAGACTAATAATAGCTATTGTATCTATGCTAGTTGTATTCACGCATTGGCTCACATAGCTAAGTTGTACAGGATGGTGTAGATGCTTGTCTATGCTGAAACAATGGAAGGATGGACTCATGAGGACTTAACAACGTGAAAAGTGGAAAACCAACGAGGAAAACGTGAACAAAGAAAATTGACAATGACAAATGACTAGGATTAGTTTGATCATCTTAAATCCTCTATTTAACAATCTACACCATTGATTGATCATTTAAGCTCGCCTTACTTCACATAGATAACGCCTTCAATGTAAATATATAACTTAATTAAATAATAATTTTTAATTCTATTATAATAATAAATATTAATTATCGAAAATTTAATATTTTTTTTATATTGAACAAAGCAATAAAAAATACTATAAATGAAACTAGAACATAGAAACCACCTACAAAGACAATAACGGCCTTCAAAATTCCAGCCATCAAAACAAGAAGACAAAATTACATTTTTAAAATGACTATATTATCGAACTGAAACTGCATAACTTGTTGAGCTGTTGTTTTGACACACAAAATAATCACATTGTCCATACAATTCCAATGATTTAGCTATAAATTCCTTAGAAAGCATGTTGTCCCACAATATTGAAATTGTTCTTTAGAAACTGAAACAAAAAGATAAAAAAACATAAACTTTCTAGTAGAAGATAAATGCATCATAACCGTGGGTACGTATCATTTGATAGCGATAATATATTGCCATAATAAATGCATTAAATAGTCTTCTTTCAGCAGATCGAGAGGACCACATAGCTATGACATTTATAGAATAAAAGCCTGCCACAAGTGTCCTTACACTACTCAGCTTTGTCTCTAATGCGGACGCCTTCACACAAACCCATACAATCTCACCATTCATTGACTAATGCATTCTACGAATAACAGTACAATAATCAACGATGACTGTAAAAAGCGAAGAAGAGAGTGACGGTGACCAGTTTACAGTGAAATTGTGAATGCGCCGTAGATTTCTGAATGTGGAATGTCATTTGAACCCTTGTTTCTCCATGATCTCCATGAGATGAGCAGCAGCAGTGAGCGTGGCCTTGTACGAAGCCCCTCCTTCCATTAAGGCAGCCTTTGCCTTTTCTTTCAATTCGCGCATATTCTCCCTCACATTAATTCCCTCTTCTCCTTCCATCAGTGCCCTCACTGCTCTCTCCACTTCCGCTCTCGTTACAAACCCGTTTCTTCCCATCTTTAGATCTATGACCACCTTTTCGTGGTTAACCAGCATAAACCTGTTCAACCTCTGTTCAGCGAATAGGGGCCAACTGATCATTGGAACCCCATATGAAATGCTTTCCAGTGAGGAGTTCCAACCGCAGTGAGAAAGAAAGCCTCCGGTGGACGGGTGAGAAAGAATCGGAATTTGAGGAGCCCAATTGAGAACCACAAGTCCCCTGTCTTTGGTTCGACTCACGAAACCCTCGGGTAAAAGCTGTGAAAGGTCCGTATCCTGCTTGGGGGAGAAGGTAATAAACTTATGCTCTCCGCGCACCACCCAAAGAAACGGGTGACCGCTTGTTTCAAGTCCATGTGCTAGTTCTGCAATCTGCTGCCTCGACATAAACGCTCCGCTTCCGAAGGAAACAAACAGAACGGAGTAGGGAGGTTGTTGATCTAACCAGTTGAGGCACTCGTGTGTCTCGTGAGACTCCGATGTCACGGGACCGACCGCATAGATGGATGGCATGGCCCTAGCGCTCAGAGGCTTGCCTTCCCTCAGAGCTTCTAAAGCGTCCGCCTCCAGGTCTTCAAAAGTATTTATGAGAATCCCAGCAGCTTCTGGAAGGCGGTTGGAATGGTGGACAAACCAGTGAAACGCTGGATCGGATCTGTCTGTCATGGGCTCAGGCAGATCCCTCGCGCAAAATGGCGGAACTCCCGGTATCTCTACACAAAATTCCTCCTCATCTTTAAAGGACACATCATGCTCCGAAACGAGTTTGGGAAAACGTAACATAAGACAAAGCATACTTGCACTGGACGTGAAGAATACGTAAGTGGGTATGCTTAGCTTGGCTGCAACATCGAAAGTGGCGGTGCAGAAGAAATCTGTAACAAAGGCAGAGATGGGCGAAGAGGAGTTGAGCAACGAGTGGAGTATATCCCCAACGTGCGGTGCTGCTTTCTCCATGAACATTGAAACGCGAGCTTCGATCTTCATATGCTCGTCGTCCTCGTCGTGGAAGTCCACATCGGGAAGCTCTGTAAAGCGGATGTCAAGGCCGGAAGACGCCGAGTAGTCGGCGTATGTGACTTGCTTGCCTGCGCGCATCCACTTGCTGTTATTACAGTTGCAGAAAAACCGTGGTAAAGACAAAGCTGCTTTGAGAATTGAGCCGCAGGGACGAAATGGCCGATTCCTACGGAGGGAAAAATAGCGACATGAGGTCTTCCCCTGCCATTTTGCACTTCCATTGTTAAGCGCTGCTCTTTATGTCACTCCAAGTTCCAACCCTTTCTTTTGTCTCTGAAGATTAAGAGGCCCTCGTGAATTATTTAAATAAGTAGCGAAATGGAGGGCCAGAAGACTAGGAGATTGCCAGTAAGTCATAGAAATGCCGGTGGGTTTGAACGGCTATTGCAGGTGGAAGGTGTTTTATGTGAGTTTAATAACACGTGTAAATTAATTGAACCATGTATGGTTGGTATGGATCTCGCATGCAGATTAGGATTTCCTAATATGACTTAATTATTTAATTCTTAATTAACTGTGCGGATTCTGTAATTATTCTTTTAATAATTGCCGACATAATTCAAATTTTGTAGCAAACAGTGAATAGAATTGTCTAGAGTATCGTGTCAGGTCTTGTGTACGTTTAACATTCAATGCGGTTTGACGATATTATTTTAAATATATTTTTATTTATGATTACAACTATTAGGAGACGGTGATTGGAAAAGTCGACGTGTTCTAAGTTTTAATAATAGATCTAAACAAATTGAATAATCTTATTTACTCAAACTAAAAATTTGGAGTTCTGTTTTCTTTTCATAAATTTTGAAATATAAGTTAGGATTCTAATTTTGTATTTCTCAAAATCTTATTTGGAAATTTCAACTCACTCCCAATTTTGTACAGGAGCTTATTTTCAAGTCTCTTATTTATAATTAAGGTTTCAGGGCCACATCATTAAATATGATGTCACATCAACATGCTTTTTGTCGAGGTGTCCAAAGAGACCCCCAAAAAAGTGAGACCAATACGTGTGCACTAAATCATGTTTTATTGGTGCATTGATGTGGCATCACATGATTTGTTGATTTTTAGATCTAAGGAATACATTTCATTCAATTATGGGTAGTCATTATCAACACTAACAACTCTAAAGTCACAAGTATTGGTCCAATATTGTTTAAAATATCGAATATTAAATCAACAAATGCTATAGCAACTATTGGAACATGTTCATGGGTCCTCTCCCCCAATATAATTTAGGCCACATAAATGAAATGCATACATTTTAATATAAATTAATTTTTTATTTTTATTTTTTTTGATGAATTTTCCAGTTATCTATATTAAAAGAGATAAAATTACAAATTCACAAAAAAGGGACGGGTGGTAAAAAGGCACACCCCGAAAGTCACATGGGCCCAGCCCAGAAAAGCAAAAATATCAAATGTAATATGGGCCTAGCCCAGAAATTAAACAACGGAATGAAAACTAAGCAGCTAAAGCAGTGCCAGTAGATCCTTGGGAATCCTGGTCATCCAGATGTTTCCCCCATACATCAGCGGGGTTAGGAGTGACGTCAGGAGGAGCACCCCAACCATCATCATTCTTTTCTTCTTCTTTATTTTTATCCTCGCGCCGAGGCGAGATTGCGAGAGCAAGCCGTGGAAAGCTTTTGTCAGTGGAGGGCCAACTAGAGCCAGAAACAGGAGGAGCATCCAAAGGCCACCCAAAACTGCCACCACTGATCCTCGGCACACCACTAGAGTGCCAACCCTAACCAAGACGCGGCAAAGGAGAACGAGCCCGCCTGGGAGGCCAAGAATCCCTCCGAGCAGGAGGCCGGGAACGAGCCCGTGTGGAATCACTCTGCTTCTGGCCACGGGAGGAGGAGGGCGAGTCAGGAATCTAAGCCACAGTACAAGGGGCATTGCCCCAGTGGTCTAGGAGAACCTGCAGGTGAGCCACTTCCAGTGCAACCTTGTTGGCTGCACTTGAATCTGTAACATTACATTAGAACATATAACTGTTTTAGCATAAAGAGACACATTAATATCTAAATGTGAATGAGCAAAAATACAAGCATTTCTGTCTTTCCAGATATTGAAGAGGATTTCCACTCTGAAAGTGTGCCAAAGCTGGGTGAACCTAGCCGGGGTTCCAGGCGGGTCCCCCAGCAGAACCATATGCCACGAAAAGGGTTCAGGCCTAAAAGGCCGAAAGAAATCATGAATCCAAGTTCAGAACTGCTAAGCTCTAGGATAAAACCAAAAAAGGTGCTTGAAGCTTTCAGGCTGCCCACAAAACGGGCAGCGAGGGTCAGAGACCCCCAAATGAACCAGTCGAGAGCCCACAGGCAAGCCTTCGAAAAGAATACACCAAGCAAAGTGGGCCAGCTTCGGATTAACAATTGTAGACCAAATGGCATCAAACCTCTTACGCCAAGTAAAGGCCGAGGAGTTAAGAAGCCACCACTGGTTCAAAGAACTGAGCATAGGGAAATGGGGTGAAAGCCACTTGTAACCAAGCCGCGACTTGTAGCTCCTTAGAGGAGTATCTGGAAACCATTTCCAGTCTTTCCACCAAGGCTTGTGACCACGAATGCCAACTTTGTGAAGAATTTTCGTTGGAATGGCATTCAACAGCCTGTCAAAAGTAGGACGATCCTGGTTTTGAAGGTTGTAATGGGTTTTAAAAGCATCCCACTGAAAAATACTCATGGTAGGCTGGTGGAAAAGCTGGTGCAAAGTCTGAATGCCCTTCTTATGAAATCAGAGAGCTTTGAGCCAAGGCGACTTGACCAGGGGTTGACCATTCTGAGCCAAAAGGGGAGACCACCAGAGATTATGCTGGTTGATGGAAAGCCCATCACGAAACCCAGCCCCAGCCCAACGGACCCAAGGCTTGATAGTTTCCCAAAAGCGCCAAATGCTTTTAGCCACAAAGGAGCCCATAATTTGAACCGGCTCCCTCATAACCAGAAGGGTTTGGAAGCCGATTCTTTTCCAGGCGGGTCTGTGAACAGGAAACCCAAACTGGATACAATGCCTGAGGAGAATTTTTTAGGCTTCATCCCTAGTAAGCGCACTAATGATCCATTTGACATAGAGAGCAGTCCCTTGTCGTTGAGTGGAAAGCAAGCTGACCCCTCCTGAATCCTTGGGGAGACAGCAAAATTCCCAAGCGACCTGATGAAAGCCCTTATGGGTCTCAGAAGAGGCCCAAAGAAAATTGCGGAGCAACTTCTCAAGCCTATTGTAGGCTGCTTTAGAAGGAGCCCAACAAGAAGAATAGTAGACGTAGGTGGCAATCAAAATTTTAGAGCACACCTGGAATTTGCCAGCCAGCGAGAGAGGCTTGGTAACCCAATAGGCCAGCTTCTGTTCAACTCTGGAGAGCACGGCTTGCGAGAGCTCCCGAGGGGAAGTCTGGAAGGCAAAAGGAATGCCCAAGAATCGAAATATTTCACCCTGACCAATCCATTTTTAGTTATAGGGTTGAAGCCACGCAAGAGTGGGAAGCACCGACTGTCTGTAGTACAAGGTTTTGTGTCATTGAATTGCAGAACTAGACGCAAGACAAAAAGTATCAAGGCATTCAAGGGCAGCAATGATCAATCCTTCATCCTCTAAAAGAGTGAGAAAGGAGTCATTTGCGAAGTGCCCATTGACAAGCTGCTCTTGAGAGTCTGGGAGAGTGATTCCTTTAACACGTTGTTGGGAGATAGCATTGGCTAGGAGATATCCAAAGCCCTCAGCAGCCAGAACATACAAAGCAGGGGCAAGAGGGCATCCCTGGTGAATATAACAAAAAAGGCCAAAAGTAGAGGACTGGCGGCCATTAATGGAGATGCAAGCCGAGGCATTAGAAAAAAGCATACGAACAGATTGTAAAAAATGGGGCCCAAAACCCAATGCCTGTAGCATCACAAAAAATGAAAGGCCATTCAATACGGTCATATGCTTTGGCAAAATCAATTTTAATGAACACAACTTTCTGGTTCGAACGTCAGGCCCACTCCATGCCTTCCCAAGCAGTAATAATGTTATCAAGAATGAACCTGGATTTAATGAATCCAATCTGCTCGGGACGCACAATCTGAGGTAAGAGGTGGCGAATTTTCAGAGCTAAGGCTTTGGCAATGATTTTATAAGAAACATTAAGAAGCGTGATGGGCCGCTAGTTACAAATATCCTCCGGATCTCCAGGCTTAGGTATGAATTTAATATTGCCTTTATTTATTAAATTACCTAGAGAATTGTTGTGAAAGGCTTCAAGATAAACATGATGTAGGTCACTCCCAATACAGTCCCAGAGCGCTTTATAAAATTCACAAGGAAAGCTATCAATCCTAGGAGCCTTATCATCGGCCATGGAGGAAACAGCTTCCTTGAGATCATCAATTGTTAATAATTGATCATGAAAATTAATCTAAACTAAAGAAAGCCTATGTGGCACAACAGTAAGGCAGCTCTGAAGGGCTTGCTGGCGTGCAGGCGTGGGGTCCTGAGCCATGAAAACATGCTCATAGTGATGCACAAAATCCTGGAGAATGTCAGGTAGCTCAGAGAGCACTTGATTACCATCTTTGATAGCTTTAATTCCTGGGGAAGAGTGCCTAGCACGAAGAGCCAAAAAAACTCTTTGGAGGCACAGTCGCCAATTTTGAGCCAGTGGAGCCGAGCCTTGATTTGAACGCCCCTGGCAGAATAGCTATCAGCCACTTGCTTCTGGTGTCTTAAGTCCGCTACCCGAACTTGATGTGACGGGGAGAAAGGACAAGATGCTAAGGCCTCCATAGCAGCACGCAAGTCAGCAATGGTGGCCTCGTAAGAGCGCCGGCGGAAGATAGCAAGCTGTTACCCATAAATGTGCAGGAAGCGTGCAGTACGAATAATAGCATCATTCCACCAAACAATCCAGCCCGTTCTACCAGAAGGACGACACTATAAATTCCACAGTCAAAGAATGTGGGCCAGGGTGGGCTTGTAACGGAGCAGAGACGTGTTCAAGAAGAATTAAGTCTTACACGTGCGAGGTTGACAAGATGCCCACTCAATGCGAAATTGAATTGGGAAGTGATCCGAAAGGGTCACATCCACTAACGGCTTCACAGGCAAGGCAGAGCTCCTAAAAGAAAAGAAGGATTGTGCTGAGATCATGGCACGATCAAGGCGCTTAAAGACTCTGTTAGAACCAGCCCTGTAATTACACCAAGTGTGCCAGAGGGAATGAGAATGGCAGTAACCCAGATTGGGATCAAAAAGCCCCAATTTATTGCGCATATAAAACCACACCTCCCTTTCGCCCGTAGCCCAACAAAAAGGCACAGTGCCATTCTTATCGTACGCCATTTCAACCATGTTGAAATCCCCATAGAGCAACCAGGTGGCAACTGGCAAGGAGTCAGCAATCCAGTGCCAAAGCAAACAATGTTCCGCAGCATCATTAGAGGCATAAATATTAATAATCCCGAAGGAATGGTTTTCAATATTGAGAAGAATCCAGACAGCCCGCTGGGAGGGGTCCACCCCATGGTCAACCACATAAGGAAGCAACTGTGGAGCCAAAAGAGTAGCAACTCCACCACAACCAGCCTCATGCAGAGTACAAAACATAGTACTGGCTAGCCAAATAGAGCGACAAGCCGAAGCAAGCAAAAAACCTAAAATTTTAACTTCCTTGAGACAAAGCACTTCAATTTCTGGATAATTCTTCAAAGTATTCCTAACAAAATACTTCCTTGAGAGGTCTGTGAGACCTCGAACATTCCATGAGAGAAAATTCATGGAAAATCTTCCATGCTTATAGAATCCTGGTCCTCTTCACCCAAGGAAGAGAAGTTATTCTTCAAAAACTCTTGCGGAACCGATCCCAATTGAATAGAGGGAGAAAATCTCCGCTTTTCTAGCACATATTCACCTTCTTTCGGTGGAGGAGACCGGCTGCGAGAATGTCGTTGGGTCCCCACAACGGCGGACAAAGTCGGTTGAGCACATAAAACAGTAGCAGGCTGGGGCGCGGCCTTCGGCCTGGGCTGTAAAACAGCAGAAGCCACTCCTGAGGGAGTAGCGGTCCCCTTCTCTAAAGGGTTTGAAACCTGTTGGGTCAGTTTTGGGGCTTTGGGAGCCGACCCAGAACCATACGACTTATTTTTCTGGTTTGTGATCGTAGTCCACTTTGTGTCCGCCTTAGCTGAAGGCTCTATTGGATGAGGCTTTTCAGCACCCTATGGCTGAGAGACAGTATGGGGAACTGACAAAGGGCAGTCCCTGATCTTGTGATCAGTTGATTGGCACCAGTAGCACGTGTTGGGTAGGCTAAAATATGTGATTTTCTGGGAGTGGCGAATATCCCCGATTTGAATGTCTACAGACTCTTTCAAATCCTTGGATAAATCAACTTCCACACAAACCCTCTTTTGAGCATGGGCTTGAAAGAACTTATCAGGTTCAATGCAAACAACCTTCCCCAAAGAGGAATCAATATGGTGTAAGAAGGGCACACATGGCAAGGGCAACCCGAGAAACTCAATCCAGACCGGAACATGCATTTTGGTGTCCTCTGAGATAGCAAAATTTCGGGTCCAAGACTGGAAAACCAACAAGGAAGAACGGACATACCAGGGTCCATGACCCAAAATAGCTTGGACATGATTGACTTCCGCAAAGCAGAACAAGAAAAAACCCTTGGTCAGATTTTGGACCATATCAAGGCGGACCCCATGAGGGACCCAGGCCTTGTTAACCCAGTCTTTTAGCACACTTTCGGGGGGAGTCCTCCCAACAAAATAACCCACAAGGGTGTGTTGTTCAAGCCATTGGCATGCAAAATCAAAATCAAGTAAAAGTAAAACTACATCAGTAGGGGTGTCAGAGTGCTTACCTCGTGAAAGACTTTCGAAACAAATTTTTTAGGGCGTTTTTTCGGTGGGGGAGCCATTAAGCTATGCCAACGAACCGCTAACACTAGCAAAAATTGCCAGGTTAGAGCCGGTTGAAGGCATAATAAACCCCTAAAACCGCAGTAAATGCGGCCGTACATAATGAAGGAAACAATTTCCTGCGTAAGAAGCGCAGTATGACGCAGGAGGGGCCACGAATGACCATAGAAAGCACAAAACCCTAGCAGAGCTCATGCACCAGCCAAAAAGCGTCTCTTCAATCGAGTTCATAAATTAATTTAGACTTTAATGGACTAGATAATTTAGAAATAAATATCTATGAATTAAAATAATTAATTTTAAGAATGAACATGAATATAATAAAATAAGTAGTGCAAATTTTAATGACTTGATATAAAAAATCATTTATCTAAAGTTCTATGTAAGCTTGCAAGCACTCTTAAGTGGATTTCATGGATTTGGATCACTTTTGTAGGGACAAATCTATATTAGAGCCCACAAATCTAATATGATAAATAATACATTTTTGCTCTTCTATTTGATTTGGTCTCTGCTGCTTGTTGATTATTAAGGACTATCAATATTTTGAAATATCTTGGGGAGGCTATAAAATTATTAAGGTCATGTTCTCCTAGATTAACCCTATCTAACTTTATGACCTTGGAAAATATTGACAAATAACAAGCAACATACAAATGTCTTAGGATGTCAAACTTGAAGCAAATAGAATATTTTTAATGCTACAATTCGTTTGTGCAACAACTCAATTTCCCTCTTTTGTCTTCCCTTCTCATATCATTTTGATGTCTTGCTTAATGTACATTCAAATTGTCATTAAATATTCCTTCTCTTGAACCTTGATTTCATTTTTGTCTTTATTACATCATTCTCAATCTAGGTTGATTAAATGATCCTAAGACTTCAGTCAAACCTTAGGACATTTAATTCCTAAATCAAGTTTGTGTTAACAAAACCCCATATGATCATTATGTTTGAAATAAGTCTCCATGCATTTTAAAGTCCCTATGGCACTTTTATTATTTGTCCTCATTGACATCCATGGACAATCGACCCCTTTTAACTCTTTTGGTTTTAGCGTTGTGTTTATTAACTAATATGGGTTACGTCACTTAAATGAGGCATTGGCTATCCAGCCCTAGGAATGCACCGAGGCATGGATGCCTAACACATCATTCATGCATTCAAATAGACTGACATTGCCTACCTCTTGCCAGTGTCATGCTTGTCAAATCAACCATTGCCACCTTCAAAATCATATCATTTTGTCCTACCTATAGCGATAACTTTGAATTTAATGACAGATCCCATCCAATTAAATTTATAGATTTTTTAGCGGGCTATGCAGTAAATATTGCCAACTGCTTAAATTTGTGCCTAAATTTCCCAATGTTGATCAAAATCAATGCATTCGATAGAAAATAAAATCAATTATGTCCACTTGATCACCATTTTATATTGGAGAAATCATGGAGTTTCAACTATATTGGAGTATTCACATAGAAGCTAGTATTGGGAGATTCGTGACAACCTGAAGGAGTTGTGTGTGGTTTTCATAGATTAATCTAAGGGTAAGTGCACCAAGATGGTTCCCAAAAAGGGGATTTAAATGGACAACTTTTTTCTGAAATAAGGAAATACTGACCTTGGACGTGAAATTGAGGATACTTACACTCAAAATTTTGAGATGGAACAAAAAGAAGGATTCAAGTGCTGAGTCTACTTTCCAAACTACTACTTTATTTTGAAAATGGTTGAGATTAAGGGGTTCAAATGAGGGACGTACACAAATTGGTGTTGTTTTTGTCAGAAAAACATAACATAGCAACTCTTGTACGACCCTCGTACGATGAACATTTTTATAGTATTTTTAAAATCGCAATGGTCAGAAGTTAGCTAACAATATGTAGTTGATGCACAATTTTTTGATAGTTTTTTAATGAATATTTGATTTTTTATTAATTTTTGAAGTGGACATTTCCTGAAAAAATAGAATTTTGGCCGTGCTACCCCTACAAATTTCGGAAACTAATTGAATTTTTTTTTATTTTTTTTTTAAATTTGTAGAATGGAGTCTAGTTTTTAAAAATGTAATTTATTTGAAAAATCGATTAACGGTTTATTTATAACGAAAAAAATACCAAACACTAGTTTTTGGCAAAAAAAAGACATACAAATAAAATAAATTATGGATGAAAGGCTTAACATTTTCAGAAAGTGAAAAAAATTACATTGTTGGATAGCTAAGAGAGAACCCAACATTACGCATGTGTTCGATTTTTTTGATATTGAACCACGTGAAATCCTGACAATGAGCACGAACTCGATTATGTGAAATATGGTAGATTTTTTAAAAACATGTCTCTGGTCATTGGGAATGCCCTCCAAGCCTTTGGGTTGGTATTCAAAGGCAAATATCAAGCCTAAGGCTCGAGAATTCCCAAAGCAAGATATAACACGAGCGCATTATAACACGCTCACGTTATATCTTAGTTTTGACATGTTTTGTGAATGCATTAACAAAACACAAGTGCGTTATAATGCGCTCATGTTTTGGTCTACATTGAATTTTTTTCTTTTTTTTTTCTTATCTCTTTCCTCTTGTTATCTTTTAGGGAAACTATATACATGAAATAAACATTTAAGTATAAGAAAGTAAATGTCCATATGTAAACTTTAAGTTATATTTTATGTATATAGGTAGGATGTTTGAGAGTGGTTTTAGATCTCTAGGATTTATAATGCAAATTCTAGTTTCTGGAAGATCTTAAAAATTTCAAACTTAGTCAAATTTCAGTAATCAGCATGTCAAATTTTAGTAATCAGGAGGTCATATTTTAGTAGTCAACAAGTTCTATCATCATTTTCTCCCACTCTCTCCTTCTCTCTACTCTCTATCTCTCCACTCCCTCTCTCTCCCTTCCTCCCTCTTTCCCCTCTCTCTCTTCTAGTTTTTGGAAGATCTCACAAATTTCAAACTTAGTCAAATTTCAATAATCAGGAGGTCAAATTTCAGTAATCAAAAAATTGTATTATTTCTCTCTCTATCTCACTCATTTTTATCCCTTACACTCTAGACCTCTCTCTCACTATCTCTATCCCTTTTTTTGACTCTCTCTCTCCCTTGATCTCAAGAAATCTCTCTGTCTCTCTCTCCTTTTCCCTCTAATTCTCTCTACCTCACTTATCTCTCCCTCTCTCCCACCTTCCCTCTCTACTTGTCTCTATCTCCCTCTCCTCCCTCTCTCTCTCTACCTACCTACCTCTCCCTCCATCACGCCCTACCACTCTCTCTATTTCTCTCTAGCTAACCTCTCTCTCACCTCCCTCTCTCTCCCTCCATACTTCTCTCTCCCTCTCTTCTTCCCTATCTACTCTCTATCTCCCAATCACTCTCTACCTACCTCTACATCCATCAAACCTTACCTCTCTCTACACCTCTCTCCCTCCCTCCCTCATTCCCTCTCTACTTCTCTCTATCTCGCCTCTCTCTCTACCTCTCCTTCCATCTCTACTTATCTTTATCTCCTCTCTCCCTCTCTCTACCTACCTCTCCTTCAACCACTCTTTATTTCTCTCTATCTCACCTCTCTCTACCTCACTACATCTCTCTCCCTCCCTCTCTACTTATCTATATCTCCCCTCTCCCTCTCTACCTAGCTCTCTATCCATCATAACCTACCACTCTCTCTCCATTACTCTCTATCTCACCTCCCACTCTTTCTCCATTACTCTCTATCTCACCTCCCACTCTCTCCATCCATACCTCTCCCTCTCCTTCCCTCTCTACTCTCTACCTACTTCTCCATCCATCACTCCCTAACACTCTCTCTACACCTCTTTATCTTTCTTCTCTCCCTCCCTCCCTCCCTCATTCCCTCTCTACTCTCTCTCTACCTCTCCTTCCCTCTCTAATTATCTTTATCTCCCCTATCCCTCTCTCTCTCTCACTAGATGTCTCCCTCCCTACCTTTTCCCCTATCTACTCTCTATCTCTCATATCCCTCCCTCTACCTCTCTCTCTCTCACTCTCTCTCACTCTCTCCTCTTTATCTCACCATTCTCTCTTTCCCTCTTTGTAACTCTCTACTTCTCTATATGTCACCATTATCTCTCTACATATCTTTATCCCACCTATCCCTCTTTACCTCTCCCTTCCTCCCCGCTCTCACCCACCCTCCCTCCTTCCCTCTATCTCTATCTCTCTCTACTTCTCTCTATCTCACCTATCCCTCTCTAGCTGCATATCCCTCCATCACTCCCTACCACACTCTCTCTATTGCTCTCTATCTCATCTCTCTCTCACCTCCCTCTCTCCCCCTCCATACCTCTCCCTCTACTTCCATCTCTACTCTCTATCTCCCTAATCCCTCTCTACCTACCTCTCCATCCATCACTCCCTACCACTCTCTCTATACCTCTCTATATTGATTATCTCCCTCCCTTATTCTCTCTCTACTCTCTACCTATTTGTCTTTCTCTAATTATCTTTATCTCCCCTAGCCCTCTCTCTCTCTCACTAGATGTATCTCTCCATACCTTTTCCCCTATCTACTCTCTATCTCTCCTCTCCCTCCATCTCCCTCTCTCTCTCTCACTCTCTCTCACTCCTCCCTCACCCTCTTTCTCTCTCACTCTCTCCTCTCTATCTCACCATTCTCTTTTCCCTCTCTATAACTATCTCCTTCTCTATATGTCACCATTCTCTCTCTACTTATCTTTATCTCACATATCCCTCTTTACCTCTCCCTTCCTCCCCTCTCTCGCCCACCCCCCCTCCCCTCTATCTCTATCTCTTTCTACTTCTCTCTATCTCACCTATCCCTCTCTACCTACATATCCCTCTATCACTCCCTACCACACTCTCCTTATTTCTCTTTATCTCACTCTCTCTCACCTCCCTCTCTCTCCCTCCATCTGTCCTTCCTTATCTACTCTTTATCTCTCATTTCTCTCTACCTCTCCTTCCCTCTCTACTTATCTTTATCTCCTCTTTCCCTCCCAACCTCTCTCTCTCCCCAATCCCTCCCTCCCCCTCTTTCTCTCTCCCCCTATGAGGGTTGAGGGTGTAAGGTTTAGTGTTTAAGGTATAAGGTTGCGGTTATAGGGTTAAGTGTATAGGGAATAGGGTTTAGGTTTTAGGATATTATGTATAAAGTTGAGGGTATAGGGTATAGGTTATAGGGATGAGGGTTTAGGGTTTAAGGTATACGATTTCTTTTGAGGGATAGTGTTTAGGGTTGAGGGTATAAGGTTAAGTGTATAGGGTATATGGATTATGGTTTAGGATATTGGGTATATAGTTGAGGGTATTGGGTTGAGGATATTAGGTTTAGCGTTGATGGTTTAGTTTTAGGATTTATGTACAAGTTTAAGGGTTGAGGGTTGAGGTATAATGTTCAGGGTTGAGGGTATGAGGTTAAGTGTATAGGGTATAGGGATTAGGGTTTAAGGTGTAGGGTTAAGGGTATAAGGTATAGGATTAATACTTGAGATTGTAGGGTTTTCCATTTAAGTATAGGGTTGAGGGATAATGTTTATGGTTTAGGGTATAAGTTTGAGGGTGCAGGGTAAAGAGATGAGGCTTGAGGGTGTAGAGTTTAGGGTTTAAGCTATAGGGTTGAGGGTTGAGGGATAGTCTTCAAGGTTGAGGGTATAGGGCTAAGTGTATAGGGCATAAGGATTAGGGTTTAGAATAATGGGTATAGGGTTGAGGGTATAGGGCTAAGTGTATAGGGTATAGGGTATAGGGATTAGGGTTTAGAATAATGGGTATAGGGTTGAGGGTATTGGGTTTTAGATTGAGGTTTAGGATATAGGGTTTAGTGTACAAGGTTGAATGTAGGGTTTAGGGTTTAAGTATAGGGTTGGGGGATGATGTTCAGGGCTTAGGTTATAAGGCTGAGGGTATAGAGTATAAGGATTAGGGTTGAAGGTGTAGGGTTGAGGTATAGTGTTCAAGGTTGGGGGTGTAGGGTTAACTGTATAGAGTATAGGGATTAGGGTTTAGAATATTCGATATAGGGTTTAGGGTTCAAGGTTTAGGGTACAAGGTTTAATGTGGGATTTAGTTTTTAATTATAGGGTTAAGGGTTCAGGGATAATGTTTAGGGTTTAGGGTTCAGGGATAATGTTTACATCACCAAGAGACCCCATTTTTTCAAGCAGGACACTACATTTCCAATTTCACTAAATTGGCAAGCTAGTGGGCCCACTAGCTTGCCAATTTGGTGAAATTGGCAACCTAACTTGTCCTATTTGAAAAAAATGGGTCCAAGAAATGGGGTTTCCAGGTGATTTACATCAGCGGGAGACCCCATTTCTTGGACCCATTTTTTTCAAATAGGCCACTACATTGCCAATTTCATTGAATTAGCAACCTATCTTGCCTGTTTGAAAAAAGTGGGTCCAAGAAATGGGGTCTCTCGGTGCTGAGAGTCCCCATTTCTTGGACCCATTTTCTCAAACAGACCACTACATTTCCAATTTCACTAAATTGGCAAGCTAGTGGGCCCACTAGCCTGCCAATTTTGTTAAATTGGCAACCTAACTTGTCCTGTTTGAAAAAATGGGTCCAAGAAATGGGGTCTCCTGGTGATTTACACAACTGGGAGACCCCATTTTTTCAAACAGGCCACTACATTGCCAATTTCACCGAGTTGGTAAGCTAGTGAGCCCACTAGCTTGGCAATGGCAACCTAACTTGTCCTGTTTGAAAAAATGGGGTCTCCCGGTGATCCATTTTTTCAAACAGGCCACTACATTGCCAATTTCACTGAGTTGGTAAGCTAGTGAGCCCACTAGCTTGGCAATTCGGTGAAATTGGTAACCTAACTTGCCTATTTGAAAAAATGGGTCCAAGAAATGGGGTCTCTTGGTGATTTACATCACCGAGAGACCCCATTTTTTCAAATAGACCACTAAATTTCCAATTTCACTAAACTGGCAAGCTAGTGGGCCCACTAGCTTGCCAATTTGGTGAAATTGGCAACCTAAATTGTCTTGTTTAAAAAAATGGGTCCAAGAAATGGGGTCTCCCGGTGAAATTGGCAATGTAGTGGTTTGTTTGAAAAAATGGGTCAAAGAAATGGGGTCTCTCAATGATTTACATC
>CM021108.1:105401973-105462251 GCA_007115665.2 Sequoiadendron giganteum
AGAGGGAGAGGGGGTAGGAGGGAGAGACTTGATAGAGATAAAGGGTAGATGGTTAAGAGTAGAGGGTTTAAGGTTTTAGGGTTAAGGGTTAAGGGTTTAGGATTTAGGGTTAAGGGTAGAGGGGAGAGAGATAGAGGGAGTGAGTGAGAGTGAGATACCTGAGAGAGGGAGAGGGAGTGGGAGAGAGACCTGAGAGAGAGACAGAGAGAGAGAGAGAGAGGGGAGAGATAGGAGGGTAGAGACGTAGTTGTCCAGAAGGGAGGGAGACCTGAGAAGAGGGGAGGGGTGGTAGGGAGATACTTGAGAGAGGGGGAGGGGTTGGGAGGGATAGAATTGAAAGAGAGGTAGAGATGGAGCGAGAGGGGGGGAGAGAGAGTTATGTAGTTAGGTTGGGAGTGAGAAACTTAAGAGAGGGAGAGGGGGTGGGAGAGGTAGACCAAAGACAGAGAGATGGAGTTCTCTAGTTAGGGTGGGAGGGAGAGACCCGTGATATGGAGATGGGGTGGGAGGGAGAGAGAGGGAGAGGGACAAATAGGGAGTGGGAGACACAGAGAGAGAGAGAGAGATAGAGAGAGATATAGAGATGGAGAGAGATTGAAAGGTTGTGAGGGAGAAACCAAAGAGAGAGAGTGTGTGTATGTGTGTGTTCTCTAGTTATCATGGGGAGAGAGACTTGAGAGAGGGGGAGGGGGTAGGAGGGAGAGACTTGAGAGAGAGGTGGGGTAGGAGGGAGAGACTTGAGAGAAGGGGAGGGGTTGGGAGGGATAGAATTAAACCTGAGAGAGAGGGAGAGAGGGAGAGAGAGGGAGAGGTAGAGAGGGAGATAGGAGGGAGAGAATTAAGAAATGGAGAGAGACAGAGACCTAAGAGAGAGATATTTCTCTAGTTAGGGTGGGATGGATAGACTTGAGAGAGAGAGTTCTCTATTTAGGGTGGGAGGGAGAGAATTGAGAGAGGGAGAGGGGCTAGGAGAGGGAGAGGGAGAGGGAGAGGGAGAGGGGGTGGCAAAGAGATACCTGAGATATAGGGGCTAAGAGTAAGAGAGAGATTCTCTAGTCAGGGTGGGAGGGAGAGACTTGAGAGAGGGAGAGGGGGTGGGAGGAAGAGAATTGGGAGGAAGAGAATGGGAGAGAGGAAGTGAGTGAGGGAGTGGGGGAGGGAGGGAGAGAGAGAGAGGGCAGGTGAGGGAGAGACCTTAGAGAGAGACAACGAGAGTGTGTGTTCTCTAGTTAGGGTTGGAGGGAGATACTTGAGAAGAGAGGAAGGAGGTGGGAGGGAGAGACCTAAGAGTGTGTGTGTGTTTGTGTGTGTGTGTGTGTTCTCTTGTTAGGGTGGGAGGGAGAGACCTGAGAGAGGGAGAGGGGACCTAGGAGGGAGAGACCTAAGAGAGAGAGATAGAGGGAGTGAGAGATATACCTAAGCGAGAGAGAGGGGTGGGAGGGATAGAAGGAGGGATAAACCTGAGAGAGTGGGAGAGAGAGGTGTTTGGATCTAAAGCCTAAACCATAAACCATAAAGCCTAAACCCTAAATCATAAACCCTAAACCATAGATCCTAAACAAAAGACAGAGATGGGGGAGGGAGAGAGTGTGTGAGAGAGAGAAACACAAAGGCGGGAGGAAGGTTGGGAGATTAAGAGAGAGGGGAGAGGGAGAGGGAGAGTGAGAGTGAGAGGGAATGATGGAGAGAGAGGTAGATATGGAGAGAAGTAGAGATAAGTATATAGGGAAGGAGAGATAGAGAGGGGGGGAGGGAGGGAGAGAGATAGAAGTAGAGTGGGGAGGAGGGAGGGATAGAGGGAGAGACATTTGATAAATAGAATGAGAGAGAGAGGAGGGAAGGAGGAAGGTATAGATATTGAGAGAGAGAGGAGGGAGGGTGAGAGATAGGCAAAGAGGGATAGGTTAGATAGAGATAAGTAAAGAGGGAAGGTGGTTGGGATGAAGGAAGAGAGAGAGGTAGAGAGAGATAGGCTAGATAGATTGAAGTAGAGAGGGAAGGTGGGTGGGAGGAAGGAAGAGAGAGAGGGGGAGATAGAGAAAATTAGAGGAAAAAAGGGAAGGAGGGAAGGAGGAAAGGAGGGAGGGATGGAGGGGGAGAGAGAGGCTAGATAGATAGAAGTATAGAGGGAAGGGGAGAGTGTGTGAGAGAGGTCTAGAGCATAAGTGATAAAAAATGTGTGAGACAGAAAGAGAAAGATGATACAAATTGCTGATTAATGAAATTTGACATGCTGATTACTGAAATTTAACTAAGTTTGAAATTTTTGAGATCTTCCAAAAACTAGAATTTGCATTGTAACTCCTAGAGATCTAAAACCACTCTCAAACATCCTGCCTATATACATGAAATATAACTTAAAGTATAAGAAAGCAAACATCCATATGTAAATGTCAACTTATACTTAAATAGACAAGAAAAAGAGAAGAAAATATTTTCAATGTAGACCAAAATGCGAGCACGTTATAATGCGCTCGCGTTTTGGAAATGTTTTTTTTATTTCAAAAAATGCACAGTTTTTGAACTCAAAATGCACACATTTTTTGAAATTTAAACCATAACACGAGCACGTTATAACGTGCTCACGTTTTAACACACCCATGTTAGGCTCAGCAATGAGCGAGCCTAGGCTCGGTAATTACCAAGCCATAACGCGTTTGTGTTTTCACTATTTCAGGATGAAAAAGTAAGTTGTCCACGAAATTGCTACCCATTTCCATGCACCCACCCCTAAGGGACCCGTTGGTGGTGCATTTGAAACTCTTGTATAAAAATACATATCATACGATTTTATATATTTGTTCTTTTTAGGTTGCCTATCATCGATTCATCTTTTTGTTACAAGTAGCTTAAAGAATCGAACTATTTTATGTACCGTGAAAATGTATGTTTATTCTAGGCAATCTTTTGTTGCAAGTATTTTCTTGAAATATCTGTTTACCAAATATTTGAATCGATTGAAAAGATCAGACACAGTTCTTTGAGAAGTTGCTTTAACAATCGCATGCACTGTGAAAACTCAATGCTTGTTATAGATAATCTTTTTATCTATATAAATATTTATTGATAAATGGATGTTATTATTCAGGAATCATGAGCTATTGAACCAAAACCTTTAAACATAATCTTTTTATTTTTTATTTAAAATTATCACACAACTAGTAATAAATATCTGAATCACAGAATGTCAAATTTCATGGATTATGTTCACTAAAGGTGAAGTTTCACAAATTAATCTAAGGTACTCGCTAGTGGTGCATCTGAAACCATAGATTAACATTAAATGATCTGAGTTGTAATATTGAAAAGTTTAAAATAGCACTAGGTATATTTGATGCAAAAAACTTATGTCATACAATTTTCATTAGATATTATTTTTTTTTGTTGATAAAATAGCCTCCACTTGACAAGGAAATTAGAAAGAGATTTTTTTTGAAGCTGCAAATACAAAAAATGATAAATTAAAATATGATTTGTATTTTGGTTGGGTAGGCTCGTGCATTACAATTTTTGTCACGGCTCCTCATATTTAATTTTTTAATTTTTACCATGAGTATTAATATGCCCAAAAAATTATTTACTCTGTCGTTGTCGCTTGTAATGAGAAAGTAGATGGAGGTCTAGACATTTCACAATATTCTATGTTTATTTCACTCCTTTTTAAATTTTTTTAATCTCATCAAAATGGAAAAATAGGTTTATATATTTTTTAAGCTTTTTTATTTGATTAAAAATTATTCTATGCTTATTTTACCCCTTTTTAATTTTTTTTAATCTTGTCAAAATGGAAAAATAAGTTTATATATTATCAAAGCTTTTTATTTGATTAAAAATGTTAATTTGGGAGTTCTTGTACTTATGCTCTTCATTATTATACTAAAAAAACTAAATAGTTATTGTATTTTTATTAGTCAAATTTTACTTTTTTATTATTGAACAAGCTCATGTTTAAAAATATTCATAGAGAGCTGCAATATCACACATTAGATGGAAGATTAGAAACATGAATCCAATTACAACTCTCTTATAATTTTGAATAGAAGTAATTTTTTTTTTAAACCATTATTAAGTCTTATAGGTTAATGGATCCTATTTCTTTATAGTACAAAATTTCACTCCTTTTAATAAGAAATTTGAATCTTCTTAAATAATTATTTAACAAATATAGTATGCACAATATCTCTAAACAATTCTTTAACAAATGAAATGTATTAACAAATATTATACATAATATAAGCTCATTTGAGTTTACATATAGACATAATCATAACACCTTTGAGTACTAATTATATTATAAGAAAAAAAATGTAATTTTTAAATTACGTAGTAAAATTTTATTTTTTCTCTAAATATAAATTTAATAAACATATTAACAATAATTTAAAATAGTATTTTTTATTAGATAAAAAGGGAAAAATAGGTCCCTATCCTTTCAAAGCTTAAAACAACCAATAGTTCATGATCAAAATAATAAGAGTCTAATAACACTACTATATTGACAATAGATAATAACTAACAACATAAGAAACACAATTATAATAATAATAAGCCACCAACTAGCTACCTAGAGACCCAACCAATTCACGAAGGTTTGAAATAGCCTCCCCTTATTTGGATATAATGTGAAACTTGAACTTTAGTGAATCAGACTCATCACTTGTATCAACCCTTGTAGATTTCCCCTTCATTGAACTTCACCGCTCTTAATAGGTTGATTCATTTTGGTAGGGGTTTCATTTTTAGTTTTTGATCTTTGGTATCCTTTTTCTTGGGGTTAATCCTCTTTTATAATTAATGTCCTTTCTCTTGACTATTTGTTTCCCCCCTTGGTCCTGATTTCCTCAATCTAGGTCTTAATAGTAATAGGGGTCTTTTTTGGTTTTTTGGTACTAGTAGTATTGCTTGAAGATCTTGGGCTCATGTTATCCATGCTTTGTTCATCTTGGAAATAACTATCATTAGACTTAGAATTAACACTATCCTTATCCTTAGAGTTTTCATTTTTAGATTCCCTAGGTTCATAAGGTTTTCCTCTTCCCCACTAGAAAACACTACACTAATCTCATCTAACTTGGAATTTTCTTTCATCAAAGTCTAGTTGATCTCTTATTCCTTTATGGGTTGGACTGGCCACTTCCTCCCTTTCACACCAATCTCATCTTTGTTTGCGATCTTAGATAATAAAAATTATCCTCAACCATGGAGGCTTGGGGACCACAAATCTTCTTGACCAACCTCTCAGCCATAACCCTCACCATAGCTTGTTCTTTTTCACAAGAGATGGGAAAAAACTTTAGTGATTTTCTTGGGTTTGGAGGTAGGGATTTTGAACACTTGCAAAGGATAGTTAGCCATATTAGGAAAGTTGTTAAGTTAATAAAAATATAAGTAGAAAATGATCCCTTAATGTAGGATAATGGTGGATTCGTTACACGAGATCTCCTTCATGGAGTTCTCAAGAGATGATAGTAGGTAATACAAGAAGATTATGAGAAAATTATGTCAGAGATGCTTTAATAGAGAAAAATAGTATGTGAATACACATTAAAATCCTCCTTCCAGTAAAAATTATCTTATAATATGGTAACTTGCCTCACTCCAAGGGCTTGGGAGGTCCTCTCTCTTATAGTTGTTTTACAATTTTACAAGCCTATTATCTCCCACATGGAAGTAATTGATGCAATTTTTATCTCTAATACTCTTCAAGTGTTTAATTTTAGTGCCCTTTGTAGAGAGGCCAATGGTTGCACTAAAGAGATGTTCAACCAACTTGAAATAGATTCCTCTAATATTCAAATTTTATTCATTATGTGGTTGAGAAAATTTACAAAGAGGGAGGGTTCAAAGCCTCTCATGGATTCAAAATATCAGTCAACGCCACCTTTTATGAAGATTTTATTATTGATTTATTTTCAAACCTCCCAATAAATATGAGGGGGAAAAATCCACATCTACATACTAACATGATGACTAAAGGAGGCATACCAACTTTCAATGACTATTTCAATCGAATAGGGCATAACGCAATTTACTTCTTTTTTTAATATGATTTCCTATAATAATTTAGTATAATTAGAATAGAATAAGAGCTGGTCCATTATTTCTATGTTGTAATAACACAAAACACATCTTTTGGGAAGTGATAATCCAATATTTACAAATTTATATGGGTGATAGTTTTATCATGTGCAATAGTCAACCAAAAGTAATTGACTTTTAGGATTAATTTCATATGTTATATCTTATTCCATCTTTTTCTACTACTTGGATTGTTGATCTAGATAGTATATCTAAATTTTATTAATTTCCTTCCCTTCTGGTCCATATTGTCCCTTCAACACACAAGCCCCGTTCAGAACAGGGACCCTCTCTTTCTTTCCCCTTGCCAGGTTGTTTTGGTGTTGCCTCATTTTGCATGCCCTCATTTTGGTGTCCTAGATAGTTAGCATGCCTTTGAAGTTTAATCTTAGGTTGACCAGGTTTCCCCCCCTAAAAATTTGCTAAATCCTAGGTCCTCACGAAGTTCCTTTGGCATTTTGCCTTCTGCTAGGCAGCCTTGGGGCCTTTCGGGCCCGACTCATTGGGTTTCCCTTTCCGAATTTCCTTGTTGCATTTTCTCTTTCAAACAAACATTGGCCTATGTCCTTCCAGTGTTTGGGGCTCGGATCCCTTCTCATTTTTTGTAACTTATGTCTCAACGGACTTACCGTCCTTCACGTGCTCTGAGCCCGATATGTCGGATTTATCCGCCCGGGATTCCTTCATGCGTTCGTTGTTTCTAACGGTCGTCATCCCACGCATTTCTGGCCATCAAACCCTGGCCCCCTCTCTGCTATTGATTTTTTTCTTGGCATTTTGGACAGCTGTCGGCTCGCATCTTTTCGGTCTCTGGATTCTGGGCCTCCCATCGTCGTCCCGAAATTCAAACTCACCAAACTTTTTGTCTTCCATACCTACATTAATTAGGTGCATTAAATGCACTTAGGGGTATAAATAAACATCGTCAACTTGTCATTTTCAGATGTTAGGAAGTTCATAGCAGTTGTAACCTTCGTCGATCGCCACCCCCACGCCCGTTGCCTCCCTTCGTCATTCTTCGCGGATTCGCCAGATGCATTCACCGGGTTCTTGAGGTAAGTCCGTCATCCATCATCTGCCATCCCATTATGTTTTTCATTATTTCATGCTTGAGTAATGGATGAAAAGGGGTTAAAGTGCATTTACCTAATAGAAGAATAGTAGTTCTCGAAAACCCATGTCTTGAAATACTGAGAAAATCCCTCAAATCACCTCATAATTGAACACGAAACTCCATCTTCCCAGCGTTGTTCTTCGGGTTGGGTGTTGGCGCTCTCCGGGCTTGAGACTTCTCTTGGCCGCCATCCCAAAACTGTATAAAATTCAAATGTCGAGTTGCCCTCTCAAGCCCACTCCCACGGGATTCCGTCCCCAGATTGTCACCTCCCTTTCGTCATTTCAAATGGCATTTTTGCCCCATTTGCCCGAGCCTCAGAGCCGCCCTGTTGGTTTGCCATCAGGGTTGCTAAGTATTTGTCGCATCCTAGCACCTATCGGGTCCCATTTTGTGGACCTTCGTCCGCAGACCACTATTGCAACTTTGTCATTTCTAATGGCCTTGGTGGGGCTGCCTTCTGACCCTCATATCCCAAACTCCTCACTGCCACATAAACAAAAAATGATAAACTTAAGTGGCTTCCCCTTGTCGGGCCCCGACTGCTAGATTTCTACTGTCAAGACTCTGTCCTGTTTCAACCATCATGAAGGGAAAATCAAGCCCGTCCCTCTAGCCTATGGACCCTGATACTTCAATCACCACCAAGAATTCAACGAAGCAATGCCGAAGAAAAATCCAAGCCCGGGTCCGGTCCACCGGGTTGCTCCCACTTGACTTCTGCTCGTGGCCCGCCATTTTTCATGGTCATCTTCCAATGGCTTCCCGGCCTTCGTGGTCTGAGCACCTCAAACAATTAATTTATGACCAATCGTCCTTCAGCCTCGCGGGTTCCGGATCCCAGAACTCTGCCCCCAAAATGTCATTTCACCAAAGTTGTTCCAAATAGCAAAACCCAGACAACTTTCCCTCCTCATGATGGCTCTAGGTGCCCCAATGATGGTCCAAATGCCTTCCAATCTGGAAACAAGCATTGACCCACAAGCTTAAATTGGACCCTCTCCCACATAAACATTTTAAATCATCTAAATCTGAGGTCTGGAGAAACCATTTGGATTTCCTTGCCTTGTTTTCCCTTTAGAACAACATTCTAACCAGGGAAGTCCGACCTCTGGGGCCTAGACCATCCAAACTCCCTCTAGTGAACTACTGATGGTAATTTTGACTAAACGTTAGATTTTTGAACGATGAATTATCCAGTCTAACAATGTCTTGCAGGTATTGGACTAACATTTGTGTCATCATGCTTGATTATGCTCACCTTGCCTCTATATGCAGGATATATGGAATCAGGTGTAGAAACATCGAGGGCGGTCGCAGAAAAGGACAAAGGAAAGAAAACTAAAAAGGCTCCTCAGGGTGAAGAGGAAAAAGATCAAATGAGATATCAGTTCCAAGGGGCACCATTGCAATCTAAGGTCACTACCAAGTGGAAAGAGATCTTCGACACTAACATTGGACATGTGGATATTGATGATTTCACACAAAGGGTCAGGTTCAACCCTAAGACAAAAGTACAAGACTAATCAGAAGCAGTGGGATAGCTAAAGTTGTCGGTTTCCCTCCCTCTCTTGTTGCCCCCGAGCTAGTGATGGCTTGTAGGGAGGCATATCATTCAGAAATAAGAACAATTGTAGACAGGGATGGAAATGTATTCACTAACATGTCAGCCAAAGGAATAAAAAAGACCTTACATATCCCTACCTTCGAGGAGATGGAATTACCAACTATAAAAGAGTGCAAGGAAATGTGGGATGAAGACCCCATGAAATGCAAAAAGCTTATAAATCAACACTGGCTCAAGGAGAAGAGTTCGTTGACATGTCAGCCAAAGGAATAAAAAAGACCGTACATATCCCTAGCTTCGAGGAGATGGAATTACCAACTATAAAAGAGTGCAAGGAAATGTGGGATGAAGGCCCCATGAAATGTAAAAAGCTTATAAATCAACACTAGCTCAAGGAGAAGAGGGGCAGTGTTGCGAAGGTTTCTTAGGAGCTCTTTCACAATGATTTCTTCAAGGACTATCATGATATAGAGACCCTACTAAGTAGAGTAATGGGCCTCCCTACTGCTATTTTCAAGAATGGATGGTCTACTTTGTCGAGAAGATTCTCCGCGGAGAGGAGACTACATTTTACTGGGGAGGAATAATCAGCGATTGCTTCCACGAGCAATTCATGAATGTCAAGAAGACCTCAAAATTCTATATGACATCCTATCTAGTATACTCACTGGCCGAACGAAGGCATTACAGTGATTTTTTTAGAGCTCTAAACGAAGAACTTGGTAGGGAGCTCAAATTCTATGACAAATACCCTCAGCTACAATTCATAAATTTCAAGAAAGACAACTGCAGAGTGAATTATGCATTCGTAGGTTACATCATCAGGCTACTCAGGGGTGAATTTGAGAGGAGAGTCTCCCATAGTGCTCGGTCTTTCCTCAAGCAATATGCTTTCTTGTTCATAGAGTATCCTAAGTTTACATACAAGTGCGCCCAAGGGTTCTTAGAATCACCAAATAAGCTTCCTCGGTATCCTAATGACCGGATAATATTGTTAGAGCTTTCTCAGTAGTTTTGACACATTCATGCCCTCCTAAGTAGCAAGCATCTAGCAAGGATCCCTTATCCCCTTACTCTCAACCAGGGGATGTACGAGCTTTATACTTCCTAGTGTGCCCAAAACTTAGAGGAGTTGGTTGAATATCATTTCAAGCTCCATATGGCCAGGCCGCGAATGGATCCCTATGGCCACATCAAGAAAGCACTTGGACATGAATATGCCCATCTTCATAAAATTGAAGATTTCTAGGCCAATTGTAAAGATGACTTTGAAGTGCGGATAAGGAACTATATGTGAATGATTGCATACTTTGTAAAGAGGGTGAACCTGTTTCCAGTGCCTGATCAGATGGAAGAGGATGAGAGCACGGTAATAGACCCCAAATATAATGCAATTGCTAATCAGCCACTACCATTGATTGATTGGAACGAACAAGAGGTTGATGACCTCAACATTCTCACCAAGCCCGTTGAGGCTTGTACAAAAGAATGAATTGATGGGAAATTTTCCCAATTGAGGCAACAAGGGGTCATCTTGACTTATAAGGGGCTCAAAAGTGAGCCAAGTGAATCAGATGGTGGGGAAGTTGCTACATCAATCGAAGAAATGTCTAAATCCCCTCCACTCACACACTCAAGGAAAAGAAAAGAGACTAACGAGCAACAGTCTAATCCAAAGGTGCACACTAGAAAGGCCTCAGAAGGTGAGCCTTCCAAAAACAATAAGAAATCATGCAGCATCTACGAAATGTCTATAATTCAAGAAGATCCACTCCATGAGGGAGAGGAAATGGAGGCTGATCAACTGCAATCGCCACCTATCTTATATGTTGCCACTGTTGTTATTTTTACCGCCCTTCCTATCCCACACACAGTAGTCGCTACCTCTCCACCCGTGATGGGCATCTCTATCCACCTTGTCTCTACCTCTCCCATAGAATAGGTCATATCAATAGACTGATCCTCAACCACCAGCTTGCCAATTTCCTCATCATCCATGTCTCCATATTTTTCTCTTCCAACGACCACCACAGAAATTGTAATGCATGTCCTCACCCTTCCAGAATCCTTTGTTAAATATATGTAAAATGTGCCATCAGAACTCTCGGGGATGTTCGCAAACCCAACGGTGTAGGATGCCATCACCCAAGTTGTATGACCTAGATTTCTACTTGGAGATTAAATGCTAATAGTTGCACATATTACAATGGTTAATTCTAAACTAACAAACAATCTAAAACAAAAACAAAAAAGAATGAATAAGTAAACATACTGAATAAATAAACAAATGAATTGAAAAGATCTCACTGAATATGCGTTCACTCCTTCGAATTATCTTGATTGATCTTCTCCATTTTGTTGTTTCAGTATTCTTGCCCTCAGATTTTCAGTATCGATGCAAGAATAACTTCGTCAAGTGTCTAAGAAAATATCAAAGATAAGTTTCTTCTCAAAAGTGTGTTATTTCGGGAGGAGGAATAATGATTATGACATGTCATTTTATAGATTTTGGGTTTTCGAACGATCGACTCAGATTCAAAGAGAGATCGATGGATGAGATTGATGAATGCCATGCGATGTGAGTTCTGTGTCAGATAGAACATGAGTTAGAACATTAGTCAGAAAATACCACAGGATAAAGATTAAGTTAGAACACGAGTTCAAGATATTAATCTTCAGTTAAGAGTCTTCGAAAATAGAAGAAATAGAATTTGAATGTCAAAGACAAGGTTAGAAGTTGGAGAATAATGCATTCGAATGGAAACATGAGTTAATTAATTAAATAAAGATATTTAATTAATAGACACATCATGCATATGAGTTAGAACTAGTTAACTGACTAGTTGTGACAAAGAGTCCTCTCGCAGAGATAATCAAATGTTGAATCTGGAGATAACTAGAGAACTAAAAATAGATCTTGAGTCAGAAGGTGAGTGAATGATTAGTCAACTGATTGACAGAAGAATGTGACATAAATAATTAAATATGAATCAAATGTTTTTTAATTCAACATTCAAAAATAAAAGATTTAATTAAATAAATAAAGATCATTTATTTAATTTGACTGTTGTAAAAGTGGAATTGAATAAATTAAATAATAAATATTTAATTATAGATAAAGGGGGTTAAATGAATAATTAAATAATATATATTTAATTATAGTTGAAATATGACAAAGGGGTAATTAAATAATAAATTATTTAATTAAAAAGGAAGAATTAATTAGTTAGCGACATAATTAAATAAATATGATCTATTTAATTAATCAAGGTTGAATAAAAGTTATTATGAATTAATGAATTAATGAAAAAGGGGTATTTAATCAATAGAGGAAATATGTGTTAGAAAGGGTAATTAAATAATAAACATTATTTAATCATGACCATGGATAATAGAAAATTATGTCGAAAGTGGTGTTCGCAGGCCTAGACCAATTTTCGGTGTCTACACAAGTAATAACCAATCTCCCAGTCCCTCCTCCTACTGAGCTGCCCAAAATGGAGGCCACCATGCAAATTTCTGAGGAGTTGGATAGACAACAACAAATGGAGGCAACCAAGAGCTTGGAAGAGGAGGCAAACGACTACCATGATCACCCTGTATATGAGCATAGAGTAATTGACGAAGTCATCTATGATTCCTCCGGTGATGATGACGAGAATCTAGATGCAAAGATTATTGAAGACACCTCTGATCCTGAGCTTGATGAGGAGCTAGCTAAGCAACTCAAGGAGATTGAAGATAAGGAGGCTGAAAGATGACCTATTATTGAAGAAACGATCACCAACATAGAAATAGAAGGCGATAAATCTCTAGTAGAGGAACGTGACCACAACCCTAGGCATGATGAGGAGGTTCTCCCTCATGGTGAACAAGAAGAAAAAGAAGAAGATAAACCTGAGGAAGAGGCTGAAACTCACAAGAACTCAGAGATTGAGTAGCTCGAGGAGCATGGGCATGATGAAGAAAAAGAGGAAAAGGATTTTGAATGGGAAGACAGCCCCAAGGAATGCCTGCCCATCAAATTCCCCATCAAACGCACAATGTTCATCTAAGATTTTGATGAGGAAAAGGAGGATAAAAGGACAAAGAAAGAGGATCTTAATGGGAAAGATATTGAGATCAGAAAAGATGAAAAGGAGTGTGACCAAGAATCACCCAAGGAAAAGTCCTCAACAATGGTCATCAATAGAAGAACAACCTACAACATCTTTGGCCTCACCACAATTGTTGCCCAAGGAATAAATAGATAATCTTGAAAGGAGAAAGAACTTAGATAAGACCATAGAGAACTAGTTTCGGTAGGTCTTGGATACTAGAATCATGGGCATCAATCATGTTGTTCAGACAAAAAAGAAGTTCTTAGAGGTTTAAAAGTATCTTGAGGGTACAAGGAAACTTTGTACTAACTTCCGAAGGAAATATGAGTCTTCCTACCTGAAGATTGAGGCTATCCTCAAACTGCCAAGCGAGATTTGGGAAAAAGAGTTTTCTTTCAAGGATGATCATTGGCTAATGGATGTATGTAAACGAGATTTTGAGAGCCAAAAAGAGAGGCTGGAACAGGTGCTTGAAAAGGTAGATTTAGATATTGAGTCAGCCAAGGAGGTCAGAACGGATTGCCTGTGGTACTTGAATTTAATGACAGGGTATGATGTACCTATTGTCCAAGTTAATCCAAAAAAGATAAAGGTGCATTTCCAAAAGAAGATGGAAGATGGAATGCCGGGTGAAATCACCATTGATTTCATGAGTTTTGTTGCTTGAGCTTTCAATCAGTTTGAGTTGTTTAGGGACCACGCTACCAAGTATGATGAAGACTGGGAAAAGCTCATTGACAACTCCAAGGAATGGAGTTACCAAGTGCAACGATTTGAAATTAAAGAAGTTGATAAACTCCAGCCAGTGATTCTGAAATTCATGGAGTATGCTGCTTTGAAGAAGCATGAAGGCAGCCCTATTATTGGTGAATATTTTCTAATAGAATAATTGTAGCAAAGGGAAATCAACAAAAAGACAAAATGCTACAGTGTTGCCACTCAAAGACAAAATAGGGATAAGGACAAAATTGTATTTTAAAATGTAATATATTGTGGGGGTAGGTAGAACCCTAGTTTACAGTGAATCTTGGCCACACAAATGTAAATCAATCTTGGTCATTCATTCTACTTTTTGGACACTATAAATGGGGGTCTCCTCTCATTTTCAAGAGAGAGTTGAGTTGTCATAATGATATGCTACATATATTTTAATAGAAATACATTGACTTTGGTGGATTTATGAGTTTCTTTGCATATTTCATGATTCATCTCCAATAGTTAGTTGGTTTAGTTAGATTTACTTTGTTGTTTCATTTAATTTCAGTCTCTTAAAGACATTAGATTTCCACAGTCCATGTCATTAAAGTATGTAGTTTATGGATTCAACTATTTATTAGTTTTTTGATCCAACTGTGTATTTACTTGTGTATTAGTTTGTTTCAGTATGCTTTGATAGATTTAGTAATGTTGTCCTATGGTTGTGAAGATTTTTGTTGTGTATATTCCTTCCTAGTCCATAATTTTGGTTGTTTTTTGCTGGTAGATGGTTCTGTAAAGTTAGTCTGGACTTAGATTCAAAGCTGCTTTAAACTTGTCTTTATTCATGCATGTACATGGTGAATGAGTGATAAAACATTTGTAGTCCTTAGAAGATAGAAAAAAATTCATGACACTGTGAAATTTTTGGTTAAGTGAAATTTTGTTTTAAGGAAGTTGTCCACAGTAGAAACCTCCATGATCATTGTTCATTCGTAGTTGTAGGTCCACAAACCTCTCCTCTTCCCTGCCCCTTTTTCCCTTTTTTTAATAACCTATGCTAAGGTTCATTGCATATTGTAAAGACAAATCTCAAGTCAAGATAGGAGTTTAAGATTGTTGTCTAAACCTACAACAAATTGCACATTAACTTCCTACTTCAAGAACTTCATTCTAAGATCCAACTTTCTTCTAGCCTAACTTTTGTAAGTTTGCCCTATGATTACCAGCAAGATCACATCAAACATCAACTAATATATTCCATGCAAGTCATGACCTGACACCCGAGAGACCTTGGGATAGTGTTCTACAATCTGATTGTGGAAGATTGTCTTTCAAGAGAGGTGATGCACCTATGCATTACCTATGTTGAGAAAGTGTTCCAAAACACCCATCAATAGTCCTTACCCCAAAAATTATTGTCCCATGATAGAAAAATTGGAGTCTAATAACTTTTATTTTTGGTTGTATTTAAGAGACAACAATCAAAAAATCACTAATAACAAACTCCTATAGGTCTATCCACCTAGCTGGACTAAGACTTATTTAACTATATAACCTTCTACTAAGCTACCAAATCTCTCCCAACTTTTGAATTGCATTCCAATAGCTAACAAGATTATAGCTTTTCTAACATTATTCTAAGAATTTTTTGGACTCAAGGGAACACTGAGAGGCAAGGTGAATCAGTATTAAAAAAATCTTAAACTTTCATTCATCATAAAACTAAAAAATCATTCTGACATTATATTAAGATAAGATGCAAGCATATAGTGAAAAAATTTATAACACCATGACACAAATTTTTGCATGGAAACCCTATTAGGGGAAAAACCACGATGGAAATTAATCCATAATTTGAGTACTCAAAGTATACTATTTATGAAAGGAATGCACTTGCATTCAGGAACACTGCCTAGAGCTCACTGCTCAAAAGAAGAAGGCTTACTACCTATAAAATTCAAATTAAAACAATCTAAAGAGTGAACTGAGATAGTAGCATCTATTTATGCCAAATTATAGTTTTGGTGAGGCTCATAAACATGATTATCTATCCAATTCTTCACCTCGCTCTACTTTGTTATGCTCATTTATGCTCTTCACATCACTTAGAGATAAATTTGCATTACTATTCTATCAGATCTCCCAATTCACACTTCTTAATATATGTACACACTTTTTACTCTACAAAATGATAAGAAAAACCTCTTATATATATCCACAATCAAGGATTTACTCATCAAACAGTCGACTTCATAAGGTATTAAGATATTTTAACTTGTCGGCTAGATCCACCACAAAACTTTTATGCGCATCCTCCAAATTTGGTTAAGAAAAAGGGAGGAACCAAATAAAACTTATTTGTGCACAACTTATAATTAATTGTGTCTCATACATCCATGAATTCCACCTTTTCCATGTTGGCCTTTTAGCATAGATAATTAACATATTATTTTGCCAAACCTTCTAGATCACGTACCAGAGAGTGCGCACCAAGACAATTATTCACCAAGGTACTGCAAACATCAAAAGATCTTCCTTGGAGATCCACAACTCAAAATACCTATCCGGTGAGGTAACTAGGTCGCCTTTTAAGCCTTTAATCGGGTCCTTTGTGCTCTACTTTGTACTGTCAGTAGGAGCCAAAATGGTGTTGCTCATTTAAATACAAGACTTGGGTTGCATGACTCGGGTTTCCATCAATGACAACACCTACAAACCAAAATCCTTAGCCATATGCCAATAGAATCTTTAGGAATGTTCTCAGTAGATAAAAAAAATATTAATGTCTCTTCCTTGAAAACATATAGCTTTCATGAGATGCACCCAATATCTGTTGTCCCTCATGAACCCCCACCCAAATTTTACTATAAAAACTCTATTTAATTTTTGGTTTTTTCTTAAACCAAGCCCCCAACTATCCTTAGTTTTGCACCAATATTTTCTTCTCCACCTTTCTAGTCCAAAGAAACCTTTACTAATTTTTCTCAATTTTATATAGAATGAACTTAGGGGTATTGTAAAAATAAAGGAAGTACATTGGTATGCTTTGAAGAGATGTCTTAAGTAGATAAAACTCCACAAATTGACTAAGAAGTTTACCCTTCCACCATTCCAGTTTCTTCTAAATTATTTCCACCACCTCATTCCAATATTAGGTTCTAAGTTTCTTAACCATGAGAGTGAGTTTTGGTGTAAATAGTGACTTTATCAAACTAGTTAGCTATTAACCTACCTAGGAGAGTCCTATTAACATTGCTTAAAATCCTCCACTTAGGGACTTTTGTAATTTTGTCTCACTTCATGTGGTTGAGACACATGTCTTCACTTGTGATACACCTCTTGCATGCACACTTGCCACTCACTAGAACTCTTGTCATGTGAGTTAACAAGTGTTTCATCATTGAAAGGTTAGTCAGTCATTGTGTTCAAATTTCCTACCTTCACCACCTTTCCTATATATGCAAGGTTACTTTGTACATTCAAATCACCTATTGCATCAATCTCTTGATAATCTCATCAAGCTTATTTGTCTGCATGTATTTTGTGGAAGTTTTTGATTTTTTTCTTTATGATCTTGGAAATCATAACATGGTATGAGAGCCATGCAAGAAAAACCCTACCCAAAATCTTGCATCTAACCTAGTATAGAGTTCCATGCAATTTGATTTGCATGTAATATTAATCTTTGTTTGGGTGTGATCTCAAATATTATTTGGGATTAATGTGATTCACATGCACCTATATATAAATACAAAGATTTCACATCCACATGATTGTTCATAAATAATGTTAAATAATAAATTTATAGATATTTTAAGTGCATTTGCACATTTTAAACATAACATCCAAATTCACTTGTATCATATTTTCCTACAAATCTAGTTCACACCTTAAATCCTACAATTACAAAAATTTGACTTCCAATCAAATGAATTCCAAAATAAGGATGTATCATGCTTACTCCCAGGTGCATATAGGATATTAATAAGGAATAAAATTCCTTATCATTCAAATACCTCTCCAAAAGGAATCAATGACTTATCTACCATTCCTCATAATAAATTCATGAGGGTTAATCATGCTCTTTCTATGTGGATATTAAGATTTGTGGAGGGAGATATGGCTAAAATATTATTAGATGCTACCAAATTTGAGATTAGTAAGCATGGGAAATAGTTTATCCAATTCCCAAAATTATCCTACATTAGAATGTAAGGATTCATTGGTGCTCCATATCAGATTCATAGGCATCCCAATGATAATATTATCTTGCCAGAAGTATTTAGATAATTGGTGGGCACTCATGTACATTTATAGTCCAAGCCTAGATTTGGAGTTCAATTCCCCATTATTCTTAGTAGATCATCACCTAGTAGATTATGTATATTAACGTACACACCTATTCCTTATAAATAGTGAATAGAGAGACAAGTGAGAAGAATGAAAAACACATCACACATCTACTCTAACAAATATTATATCAAACTTCACATTTATAAATTTTCTATTATATTTATTGTATATGTACCTCTATTAGAGATATGTAACAAGAGCACCACTAGGTTGTATTGGAAACATATTGTATTGTTTTTAGTTATACTCATAGTTGGTAGTGTGCATTTAGTTCATTCAAAAATTAACATATGTAATTCAATAAACCATTTTTGGGACTCATTTGGTAATACATGGAAATTTAGTTTTGTCTCTAATGCTATCATATTTGGTGAAATCATAGAGCTTACCTATATATACATGTAAGATAACAATATAATGGAGTGAATAGAAAAATTGATATATTTGTTCATACGATTTTTAAACAATATAGAGGACTACTAACTATATTAATTTTATTCGGAATGGGTAGAAAGTGTAAATGGAAATCACTCATTGAACTACTTGTGTAAGACATTCCCAACCAAAGAAATCATTTCTCAAGTGAGGACCTTGAATGGACACCTATTGGAAATGATGACAATACGGACTTATATGTTGCAATCCCTCTTGAGAGACTCCCTCACTTTATCAAAGGAGAAATTTTACTAGATAGTACAGAAACAACATTTGTATGTAAATATCATAAAGAGAACAACACGCCAAAACCTACCGACCTCGCTACCAAGACATACTCCAAGTTTTCTTAGATTAAATATAAATAACAAGTATGTCATTTTTATATTTAATTTTTTATATGAATTAATATATATGTTTTGTTGTGTGAATAAATAGATATTGGTGTGCTTTTGGCCTAGACGATCAAATAAATAAATCTAAAAACATGGAAATAACACAAGGTTTATCCAAAAAAGGGGTTGTCAAACTCACTTTTATGTTAGGGCCATGTATGGTAGACCATAAGTTGCATTAATTATGTATAATTATTGGAGCCATTTTGATGCCAAAGGTGAATTTTTCCATGGAAAGTATGACCCTTTTGGTGATCCAAGGAGTATTTTTGCACCGAGGTTATCAAATGAATGCAAATCATATATTGAGTCTTTATTACTTAATGGGTGTGGGGATCGACACAATATGTGAACAACACTACTTAGACCATGGTTTGACTAAGTTGATGAATAAAAAGGATGCATGTTTGTTGAGGAAGGATGTGTTGAATGCATGGAAAAGAGTACACTCCATTCAATCGCAAAAGAATGAAGATGATGCAATAAATGTCAATTTGTGGCATGTAGAGGAGAAGGATAACTTCTTCTACTATATAAAAGACCAAACACCATGGAAAATGTTCCATTTATCATAGGCATCCAAACACCATGGATGCGAGAAATGATGGTCAAGAATTCAAACAACTCAATTATCACAATGGACCCAACATTTTCAACAAACAAATATGGTGTAAGTAAAGAAACATTTACTATAAATTTTTGGATTTTATTTTATCGTTGATTTAGTTATTTAAAAATATTAATTTATCATTGTTTAATTCATGTGCAATATCAATTATATACCTTGCTTGTTTTTTATGAACAAGAGGTTGGTGTACCTATTGCATGGGTCATATCCTCAAGAAATAAACTTGAGGATCTAAATGAATGCCTAACAAAATTTTATAAACGAGGGAAATAATGTCGAGAAGATTGGAATGTCAATGCATTCATGACAGATGATGTTGTAGACACTCAAAATATCCTGATTGATATCATGCACTTGATCCTGATTAACTAACATCGATTCTTCCTTAAACATTTCCATACTAACCAAATAATTGAATAATCTTTATTTAATTCATTGGATTTCCTCCTAAAATTGGATAATACACTCTATCAGATTATTTCATCTCCTAATGTTCTTCCTTTAATTAAATAAATCAATTTTATTTAATTAAGATCCTAAAGTTCTTCCTTTAATTAAATAAATCAATTTTATTTAATTAAGATCCTCAAGTTCTTCTTTTAATTAAATAAATCAATTTTATTTAATTAAAATCCTAAGGTTCTTCCTTTAATTAAATAAATCAAATTTATTTACTTAAAATCCTAATGTTCCAACATCCTCTCATTTGATTTAAATAAACCCAAACATTTAAATTAAATTTCATAAATCAAATAATTTCATCTAAGTTAATTAATCCTAAATTAATTAGCTCCTAACACTTATCCCCCATTCCTCTAGCTTTTAACTCCACCCTAGGGTAAGTCAACCTTGGTCAAGTAACCAAGCTGTACATGTAAATCAATTTATTTGATTTACTAATTACCTTATTTCCTTTCAAAATGGCATATTCTTAGAATATTCCACCCACTTGACTTTTCCATCCCAAAGGACTTTTGTCCTCTTTCTCAAGCCACCTTGGAATTAAAGAGCTCTTACACACAAGCCACCTTGGCTGTAAATAGCTCTTACACCTCCTCTTACATAAGCCACCTTGGATTTTAATAGCTCTTACACATTATCTTACACAAGCCACCTTGGCATTCATTCTTCTTACACAACCCATCTCCCAAGATGTACTCGCACATGTGTGAGCACATCTCCTCCAAGATTCATTAGCATGTTGAAAAGTGGCACCATGCTATTGGTCCAATTTTTAATCCCACATTCTCCCCATTCTTCACTCTTCAATCCTCGACGTCTATAAATAGAGGCATCATTTTCACAATATGGATCCACAACTAAGAGCATTATCACTATAGGCATTTCATTCCATAGTTTTCATCATTTTCAAGCAATTTAGCTAGATTATAATCAATTTTACACTTTGTTCATCACACAACCATCATCAATCTTATCAAGGGATTGGGAAAGGGCTTCTTTCCACATCAAAGAAGCACCAATCCCCCTATGGGATGCTAGTTTGAGAATTTAGAATAGTATTTCATTAGTAGTTTATTTGATATTCTACTTTGTTTTCATGTTCTTATGTTTAAATTAATTTCATAGGGAATGCTTAATTCCTACTTATTTATTAACTAATGATCACTTGTTTGTTCATGTTTGAGCAGGTCTAGGAAGAGCATTCACATTTTGTCGCTAGGAGGGCACAAATCTCAAAATTAACACATTTTTTTTGCTATTTTTATCATTTTTTCCATTTTGTTTCTTCCAAGACACAACAACGCTAAAGAGGATAAACAACGACGCAATCATTTTAGTGTTGCTATATAGCGACGCTACCTCTGTATCCAAGCGACGACATTGTGGTGATTTTCCTGATGTCGTGTTGGTCAAACTCCAAAGAGCGGCGCTGAAGAAAATAGCGACACAAGTGTGGTCTCTTTTTTTCCACAGAGCAACGTAGGTTTTAGTAGAGCAACACTAAAAATTCCAAATAGCGATGCATGTGTAGACAATGACATTGGGTCTAGGTAAAAATTAGTTTTCAAATTTCTTTTAGCATGTGCCTTACGTTTTGATCTTTTTTTACTTTTGACCATTTTTGTGGCAATTTTTTTGTAGGTTGATCAACTTATCTAAGCTAGGTGACAAAGAAGAAGAGGGAACAAGGAGAAGGCTTCTTATGACACTATTTCATAAATGTAACAAGTGTTTTTCAACACTTTGGGGACACCTATAACCCAATATTTAGGATCTAGTTATTTTTTAGTTTAGGACTCAACTACATCTCGTTTGGGTTTTAAAAACAACACATAAAAGGGTTAAAAATAACATTAGCAACTCACTAGATTTGAATTTGGGTTTTAAAAATTGAACAAGCAACTTCACACTCAAATTTGGTGCTATAAAAAGAACTCATTACTATTTTTTAGGACTAAAAAGAATTCATGTTTGTTTTTTTTGTAATCTTCTCTACAAAGTCATGTCATTTTAATGTGTATGCACTTCTCTTGTGCTTCATGATGATCTTGAGAATCAAAATCATTTTAGTGGCATTAGGTTGTCTAAAGGATTGCCTCCACATTTAAAATTTGGGTTTTTAAAATTGGAAAAATTATGTGAGTGTGAAGAAAAGGCATTGTGTGTGTTCCCTCTTAAATGCATTAGGTGGTCGAACTACAAATGCACTTCTTCTCTATTTTTTACCTTTAGAGAGCCTACCTTGGTGGGAAAAAGTACTCACCCCAAGGGAACGACTCAAACTGGTAACGAGCTAAACACCAATCAACTCCCAACCGGTATATAAATTCAAATGTTGAGGAAATCTCAGCATTACAGGAGCTCCTATGGACAAGCAGGTGATACTCTTTATATGGGTTTATCTTGCCTATCGTGTGGCCTTTTGAATGGGTTCCTTAATTACAAACCAATTTGTGTAGAATCCAAAATCCCTAACTATTTGTTGGTGTCAAGAGGTCGGACCTCTGAAGTCATCCCACATACTTGTGGTTCTTAGTAGAGATGAAGATTTTGCTATGGGAGATTCTTGAGAACTCAAAGCTTGGTTGACCCATAAAAGTGAGTGTCGTGGAGGGGAGCCAATGTGGTCAAGATTCTAATCATCCACTCTAAATAAGTGCAGCTAGACAAATCCAAGTGGGAATCCAACAAATACTATATTTTTTATCCTAGGATTGTGCATTATTTTGAAATCAAAACACTTTGCTTGGATCTAAAAAATTGGAAAAAAAAGATTTAACAAATCATCAGAATTTCAAACCCTTTGGGAAGAACAAATACCTTTGAAAATTCCATGTGTTACTACTTGTCCCTAGGGGTTCTTATACCTAGAAGGCTTCTAAACATTCAGACCCACATCTCAATTTGTTTCCCCCCAAAGTCAACATAGGGAACTACTGCCTTGATTCTCTTAATTTCCACATAATGGACCTTGTGGGATGAAAATAAATTGAGACATAGACATTCAGTTTAAAAAGCTAAACAAGAAAGTGTGGGTGTGGTTAAAATAATCAAATCTACGCAAGATAAAAGACAATTGAACCTCACATGTGCTTGATCTCATGATTTCCTGCAAAGTCAAAATTCCCAAATCAAATCGTCGTAAGCACCTTAGTCCAAAAACTCTCAAGAAACGTCTTTCAAGGCTTTACGAAGTTAGAGAGAGATTGTTCTATAACTTTTATGAACGTGCTTCAAAGGATAATCCCAATTTGTACGAGCGTTCTATTATTGTCAAAATCCAAGTCTTTTTCAACATTTTGAGTTTCTCACATAGGAAGTGCAGCATGCTCTTCAATACTAAGGTCTTATAAAAAGAAGTCTCTCTAGGTTCAATATTTGATCAAAATCAACACTCTCATCCATCCCCCAAACAATAATCAAAATCCCATCTCACAAACAACTCTTAGAATCTTGGAAAAATAATTCATGCTAGACTCTTGGTAATCCTTCAAATCAAACTCAAAAATCATCTTGTTTGACTAAGTGTGTTTGGATGAATCCTTCTTCATAAACTTAGTTAAATTATCACCCTGTGGACAAGTTTATTCCAAGATAACATCCAACATCTTGGGGTTTATAAGTTAATTATCCAAAATCCAATCCAAAATCCAAAAGTCCTAAAGTCTAGTGTTCCTCCAAGTTTCATAAGAGTTCAATCCTTCATACCATCCATCTTTCATTTATCCCATCACCACAATTTGATACTTAAAAAAAAATAGATTTTCTTCTTTGTACCTAAATTTTAAACCAACCTAAGGAATTATAAGCTTTCCTTCTATATTCTTGAATTTGATCCTTATTTCAAGGTCCAAACTAGATCTCAACACAAGAAAAACATGGAGAAAAAAAAAGAGACATCCACTTCAAGTGACTTGATTCAAACCACACCTGAATTTAATCCCATTAAATCTAACAACCCCCCACTCAATCCTCCTCAACAACCACAAGATCCTCAAGAGGGAGGTTTCCAAGTGGAGGATATCACCAACAATCCCCTAGGAATGACTCAAGATGAAATCATGGAGATAGTCCAAAATCTTGAAAACCGCAAAGATTGTCAATACAATGATGAGACTCAATCCTTCACAATACATGCTAGAATTAGCAAAGGAAGGGGCTAAACTACCTTTGGATTATGATGTAAGAACTATCATGGAACCACCTCTTGGGACTATTCCACTGGTATCATTCACACCATTCTTCCAAAACATCATTCAACCCATCCCGCAACCGATATCATTTCTTGCTCCAAGTCAACCCATAACCACTAAGGGGAGTTCATTGCTTCATGCTCTTCAAACACATCCCCTTGTAAATAACCAAAACTTGAACTCAAACACTATCTTAAACCTACTAAATACCATCCCTCAAGACCCAAAGCATTTGTACATTCCACTCATTTTCCATGATACCAACAATGCATCTACCTTCTCCGTAACACCGACATACCCTCTTGGGGAACAAGTCTCTCTCCCCATGGTATGACAAAGACAAGGGGGTTTATTTGGAAAAGGGGTAATCTTTGATGCTTCATCATCAATTTCTGAAGGAAACATACTGAACCACCAAAAATATGATATGCTAAAAGGGAAAGAGGATTCCCCAATGAGCTTCTAGGTTTTTTCACCTAAAAGCTAGATTAGGAAATGGACTCTCTTTCACCTAATGATATACCTTTTGGGTGAGTTAATTCAAAGAGTTTGGGGGTTTACAATAGGGTTTTGATGTGTGTCTAAGAGTAATAAGCTTAAAATAGAATGATTTATTAATGCTAAACTATTGAAATGTAAAGTGTTGGAAAACACAATGTTGTATGCAAACATATACAAAATGACCTAAGAACGTACACTAAACTAAATAGAAATGAAAGAGATAGAATGTGTGTACCTGGAATTTGAAGAAGGGTCTATTGGAGGTCTAGAATGCTGATGAAAATGTTGCAAAAGCCGAAAGGGACACTTGTGCCAATTTGGGTGACCTAGTCCTAGATTTGATAAAACTGGTCTAGAGCCCGTTTCTGCCAAATGGGTGTCTGGAAATGTGAAAATAATAGAAAGGCCTATCTAGTGGGACTAGGTCACCAATGTTGGTGACTTAATCCTCTTCAAGATTTCTAGAATCTTTGAAGAGGAAACGAAATCCCCCAATTCGCACCTTGGTTCTTCACAGTTGTCTGCTTTCGAAACACTAATATTCAGGCCTGAAAGTGACTTTTGGTGGATGTTTGGACTTTTAAAGCAAGGATAAGTCTTCAAAAAGTCTTCAAAGTCTTCAATGATCTTCAATGTACCTAAATCTGCAAACACATAAGGAGAGAAGTAGAAAATTTTGATTGTTAGGGATTAGGGGTTTGCCTTGGTGAAACCCCTTTGAGGTAACTAAACCAAAATGAATAGAAATAATGTAATGAAACATGAAACATGAAGTAATGTAGTAAGCTACCTTTCCATGATGAGATATCTTGTGATGTTGTAGCAATCAACCCTTGAATGCTTTAGGAAATATGTCTTGTTGACTTAGGATGCTCAAAACCTAGCTTGCTTGAGAAGGAGTGGGTTAGTGATTGAGAAGAGGAATTATGGTTTAGAATGAATGGAATTAGGTGAAAAAGATGAGAAAATCCCTTATTTATAGAAGTTATGCCCTAATTTCCTCGAAATAATCACCACACAGGCCGACATTAGGGTTTTAGAGACAAAATTTTGAAAGAAATTTAAGTTAATTTTAATTTTTAAGCCACATGGGACTAGGTACCCAAGGTGGTGACCTAGTCCAACTAGGCAATTTTCATTGGTTTTCGAGGATTAGAATGTGGTTATTGATGTTTGTCTGGATTGTCTCATAAAACACACTAAGGTAAGGAATGTATGTGCATTAAGGGGTCATTATAGCATAAGAAAGGGTTGATTTAGTGATGAAAAGTCTAGGAAAGTGTAAAAAAAATTTACAACACTTTACTTTGGCACAAGGCTTAAAAAGGGGTTGAAAAATGTCCAAAATCCATAAGAAAGGGTCCAAATGAGTGAAAAGTGTTAAAGGCTACACTTTTTGGTGACACACTTACCATATGTCCCCCCACCACTTCCCTCACTAACATCAACATCCACATCAATCGAAGGTTTAGGGAAACCCCATTTACCCAATATACCCATCCAAAATCAATCAAATCAAAATAATCCTCCAATCGTGAATCAAATCAACATACCAAATCCTCCAGGCATGCCACTGATATTGAAACACCCAGCAACACTAATCCAGACATCCCAGTCAACCATTACACCATCTACACCACCCCAGATTCTCCAAAACATGGTCTCTCAAGGACCTAGCACATCAACCATACCCTCTACCACACAACCCATGGTCATCACTCAAACACTTCAACAACCTCCTCAAAAAAACCTCATCACACCATCCCACACCATTATGAATCATCCACCTCCACCACCAAATACAAACATGGAAAACCAATACATCATCACGTTGCAAGTGGCCCAACAAGCCACACAACAAGAACATACACAACAAGCAGCACAACAAGCCCAATAGGCTTCCCAAGTGCAAGAACAAGCATTGTCATAGCAACAACAAGCCCAACAAGCCACACAAGCTGCACAAGCACAAGTACACGCCCAAGCACAGGCCCAGGCTCAATATCAAGTACAACAAGCTCAAGCACAAGCCCTATTACAGCAACAGGCTAACCAGCAAGCTTTGTAGAAATACCAAGCACAACAATAAGTAGCCCAACAACAAGCATTATTGGTACAATAGTAGTAACAGGACCAACAACAATCATTGTTGGAACAACAACAACTACAAGAATATCAACAAGCATTATTTGCACAACAATCTCTCACAAACGCACCACCAAGTTTGCAAGTCATCCCACCCATCATTCAAGCCACTACACCAACCCAAAACACGTTCATTCCACCACTTGATCCAAAAAATGAGTTGTCCACTCAAATAAAAAATTTCTCACAATAGGTGTTGGATATACAATCTGGGAAAACCATAAAACTGCAAGGAAATTTATTCCCTTATCCCTTCGACGGAAGCATTGTGATGAAGCCATTCCCACCAGGTTTTGAGATACCAAAATTTGATAAGTATTGTGGAACAATAAATCTTGAAGATCACATCAAGGAATTCCACGTAAACTGTATGGAAGTTTCCTAGAATGAATCTTATCTAGTGAGGCTCTTCCCCAGAAGTCTGGTTGGCTCGACCATGGAATGGTTCTCCCGTCTTCCTCCTAGAATCAAAAAGTTCCAAGAAATTGTGGATGCATTCATACAAAATTATTCATTTAACATGTGTATGGATGTAAGAGTTGTCCAACCTTAAGAAAAACAAGGGAGAGACATTTGCATCCTTCTTGCAACGATGGCGATCCAAGGCCAATAGGAGCAAGTAGGCTATGCTGGAGAAGAACAACAAGTCATAACCATCATCTCAAATCTTGAAGGGATCTTAGCCTTCCATCTGAAAATGCAGTGCATCACCACCTATGATCAACTCATCCCCAAAGCTCTTAACATCAAAAGAGCCCTCATTCCACAAGGGGGGGACACCCACTTATTAAGACAATCGTCCATCCACAAGATACAACGACAAACCTCGAACATGGGCAAAAAATAAAAATGTTACCAATGATGGTGTTGTTGAGGCCAAGGTTGTAATTAGTGCTCCAAAGACAAACACACAACAACAAACATACCAACAACCTCAAAACAATACCCAACACATTGCTCCAAAGACACAACAACAAACATACCAAAGACAAACACACAACAACAAACATACCAACATCCTATCCAAGTAGGACCAGCCATCATGGAGACTACTTTCCAAGTCCTTGATCTTGACCTCCCTTATAATATTCTCCTAGGGCACCCATGGATACATGGGATGGAATTTGTTGCATCCACATTCCTCAGATGTGTTAAATTCCCCTATGAAAACCAAGAGGCCACGGTTCATGGTGACCCAAAACCCTTTGCTTATTGTAGAAACTTGGAAGCCAAATATTATAAAATCCTGCAAGCTCCCAAGAATGATGAAGGCCCTATGACTCCGCTTATTGTAGAAACTTGGAAGCCAAATATTAAAAAATCCTGCAATTTCCCAAGAATGATGAAGGCCCTATGACTCCATATGTATACCCATCCACCCTAGCCTCCACTTCTGAGACAAAGACACCCTCCATTCCCAATATTTCTGATATTAAAGTCATTATCTAAGATAACAGATGTGGAGACTACAAGATGAAGAAAAATTCCTTCGTAATAGGAGAGTTACTTCAATCTCATAGGTCCCATGGATAGCCACAACCAGTCGACCCAATACCTCAAACATTCAGAGAAAATCCTTCCAGATTCAAAAGTTGGGGGAACATAAGCTAAGAAGTGGTAGATGAAAATCTCATATCAATCTTGTTATATCAAGATGAAAGACCTATGTCGGCTCTTCCAATGGATGATGATAACAAAGGGCTATAGTTAATTCTTGGCATGGGCTACAACAAGAACAAGAAACTTGATCAAAATGACAACAACCTGTTAGAACCCATCGTTGTTGAGAAGCACATAAATAATCTTGGCCTTGGATGTAGCCCTTCAAAGCTAACCATACGTGGTTGAGGTACCCTTGTTAAAATAGTCAAATCTCCTACTCAGTTACCAATATCCACAAGTCTACCCTTAGACAACTATACCTTCGATATAATTGATGTGTGTGATGAGGATCTCCTCACTGACCTACCCATGTTATTTGAAGAGTCTTCCTTGTTCATGATTTACATGGTGTCTTTCGAGTCAAATAATTGAACCAGTGAATTAAAGCAAGTTTATACCTAGTTAATAAACTATGACCAATGAGGACCACCAATTTTAGACACATTCAAAAATGACGAGGCTCTCCTGGAATTCATGGCACTGTAGGATACTATACCATGTGGAGATAATAAAGAAATATTTGACATTGAGCTAGACACACATGCATACTATGGGGAAATTATTGAATCCCTCAATCGTAAAATTGAAAATTTAAGAGTAATATCTAGTTCTTTAAGTGAAAACCACACTGTGGCACTTTCTGACCCGAAAAATAGTAAAAAAAGGATGTATCTGATGGTGAAAACCTCTCTGAGGCATCAAAGGATGAGGGATTCAATCTTCCCCTTAGTTCTATTCATTAGGATAAGTCAATAGTGTTGGCAGGGAAGTGTAACCCCATCAACTTGCAGACTAAAGAGACGCCACACATAACCTTCTATGCAGAATCACTTTTGATTGAAGAATAGGAACTTCTATCTGTATTTTTTAGAGAAATAAAGGTAAAACTTGCATGTACCTATGTTGACATATTGGGTCTTGATCCAAACTTTGTGGCTCATCATCTAGCTTTATATCCAGAGGAAAAACTAGTGAAATAGAAACTAAGGAAGATGCATCCACAAATCGCGTTGTTAGTCAAATTGGAGTTACAAAAACTCTTGGATGTTGGCTTCATAAGACCCATCGATTATCCTAAACGGGTTTCAAATTTGGTACCAGTCACTAAACCCATTGGGGGAATCCAAATCTATACTAACTTCAGGGACCTAAACAAGGCATGCCCTAAGGATGATTTTCCCCTTCCAAACATTGACATGATTGTCGATCAAATAGTCAGGCATGAAATTTTATCATTAATGGATGGGTTTTCAGGGTACAATTAGATAATGATAGTGAAATATGATCAACATAAAATAGCCTTTACTTGTCCATGGGGTGCATATTGTTGGAACATAATGTCATTTGGGTTTAATAACACTGGAGCCACCTATCAAAAGTTCATGACTCTCATTTTTCATGACATGATCCACAAGTCCATAAAAGACTATGTGGATGACATACTGGCCAAGTCAAGAAAGTGACAAGATCACATAGCGGCATTAAGCTCCATCTTTGATAGATTGGAGGAATACAAGGTAAGACTCAACCCTAAGAAATGTGTCTTTGGTGTGCAATCAGGAAAGCTTCTAGGGTATATACTATCAATGAGAGGGATTGAGATAGACCTGGCCAAATTCAAAGCAATTCTCAAAATGGAGGCACCAAGGACATTGAAACAGTTAATGGGTTTATAAGGAAGACTCCAATCCATCCATAGGTTCATAGTGCAGTTGGAAGACAAGGTTGTACCCTATTCTCACCTACTCCACAAGGGGGTAGCATACAAGTGGGACAATAAGTGTGATCAACCATTGAACAAAATCAAAGAATACTTGTTGACCCCACCAGTACTCATGCCACCAATCCATAATAAGACACCAATCTTGTACATATCGAAAATAGAAGCAGCACCTGGGGCTCTATTAGCACAACATGATGATATAGGGAAGGAGAGAGACATATACTATATCAGCCGAACCATGGTAGGGAATGAGTTATATTATACATTCATTCAAAACTCTTTCCTAGTAGTAGTGTTTTCCTCATAGAAATTAAGGCACTACATGTTACCCTATCAAATTAAACTCATCACCAAAATAGACCCCCTCAAGTATTTAATTTCCAAGGAAACACTTACAGGGAGGATGGCTAAGTGGTTCATGATCCTCTCAGAATACGACATTGAATATGTGGAAAGAAAATCTATCAAGGGACAAGTGATTGTAGATCAATTAGCAAAAGCACACATCTATTCACAGAACCCACTTATATCAAAATTCCCAGATGAGTCTGTGTTCAACCTCAGTGTTGCAGATCATTAGAAGGTTTATTTTAATGGCTCATATAAAAAACATGGATTTGGAGCAAGTATTTTCTTCATCACACTGTAAGGGGATTGTATTCCTAAATCCTACAGGTTATCTTTCCCCTGCACTAACAACATTTCCGAATATGAATCCCTTGTGATTGGACTCAGAATTGTATTATAGTGGCAAATCATGGCACTTAAATTCTATGGAGGCTCTCAGCTAATCATCAACCAAGTCAACAATGAGTACCAAACAAAGGATGACAAACTAACTCCATACAAGAAACTGGTGGAAGACCTCAAGGAATTCTTCATTGACATCACGTTTGAGAAAATACCAAGGAAAAAAAATAGAGAATTGGACACCATGGCAATGATCGAATCACTATTGGACATCCCACACATGTTCCTTAAATATGAATTCCTGGTAGAGCAGATTCTCATAACAGCTTTCGAGGTACCAGAGTTTGAATTTGTGTGTGAAATAGTTGGTCCCGGTAACCCATGGTATCATGACATATACACCTACCTAAGAATAGGAGTCCTCCCTACCGATATCACTCTGAACCTTAAAAGAACCTTTGTTAAGAATTCATCCTACTTTGTTATTTTAGGCGACACCCTATATCGTAGCAGAATTGAAGGAACCCTTTTAAAATGCCTAAATGTTGAGAAATATTTGAATACTTTAACTGAGATACATTATGGTATTTGTGGCTCACATTCGAGTGGTATGAACTTGGCCAAGAAGCTACTAAGAATGGGGTACTACTGGCCGACAATGGAAAATTAAGCTCATGAATATGTCAAAAAGTGCTTACAATGTTAATATCATGGAGACCTCATCCATGCACTAGCTCAAGAGCTCCACCCAATTGTAACACCTTGGCCCTTCTCGCGGTGGGGGCTCGATCTCATTGGAAAAATCACCCCCTCCTCATCTAATGGACACAAGTTCATTATCACTACTATAGAGTACTTCACAAAGTGGGTAGAGGACATTCCTATGACCTATATCACTAGAAAGTAGATTGCTAAGTTCATCCTGAATTACCTCATTTGTCGCTACGGTGTCCCACAAGCTATTATCTCAGATAATGGGACACCTTTCAAAAACCAGGATGTTCGAGACCTATGCTAAAATTTCAATATCCAACATCATTTTTTCTACTCCATACTACCCCCAGGGTAACGACCAAGCTAAGGCTACAAATAAAACTATCCTAAGAATCCTCAAAAAGACAATTAATGAAGTTGGTCGTGATTGGCACTTGAAGTTGAACCCTGTCATATGGGCCTACCGAACAGGTATCTACACACCAATAGGTGCAACCCCATTATGAATGTTCTATGGATCATAATCCATCCTCACTATCGAGATCAAGCTCCCATCCCTAAGAATATCATTGCAAAATATCATCACAGATGAAGAATATCGGGTATGACGGTTGAATAAGCTAGAACTACTGGATCAGTGGCACATGGATGTTCTGAACCACCTGCAATTATACTAGAACCGTCTGAAGATGAGATACAACAACAAGATCTGGAACCGGTCATTTCAAGTCAGCGAGCTTGTGATGAAAGAAAATAAAAAAATGTGTTGAATACAGATAGCAAGGGAAAGTTTGAACCCAATTGGTTGGGACCTTTTATCATCACTGAAAGTTATATTTCTAGGGCATATCAGTTGTCTACACCCAAAGTGAGCCTCTGTGGGAGCCTATCAATAATTCCCATCTCAAAAATATTTATGCCTAAGCTTCAAGGTATAAATCAAAATAATCAAAAAAATCAAAAAATATAGAAATCCAAAAAAAAATCAGAAAAAAGGATTGAAAACTATAAAGAAAAAAATCATCCTCTAGTGAAAACCACTTCGGTGGTGCTTTGGGAAAGTACCTTGGTGAAAACCTGGAAAATAGGCACCTTTTGTAAATAAAGCACTTTCCATCCACCATGGATTCTTCGACTGGTTCCACATCACCCATCACATTTCATTGATCCTTCCATTCACCCATCCACATCTGCATCATAGTTTGATCTTGTGTTTGTATTATGTTCCATCCTAGAACTACTTGGCACATTCCTAAAGCTAGTTTGTGTTGCCTATATCGGAGTAGTCTATTACATCACATTGGAGGAATGTTCTCATACCTACATTTGGATCAGATTTGTGTATATGCTTGAGATTTTCCTAATATCAAAAAATCCAAAAACATTCATAAAATCAAAAACATCAAAAAACATCCAAATCATACCAAAAATCCAAAAACAGGTCAAAAAGTTAGAAAAGTCAAAAAATAGAGTCATCAAGTCAAACTATGGGTCTCTAAGCGTGAACATGGGTAAGGCCATCATTGATGTGCCCCCAAGACACATTAGGCCATTCCTTTAGGGGTCAATCACAATAAATTGACAATCCATTTTTTCATATCACATCAATAAACTAGTCTATGTCAGTCAAACTACGGGTCTCTGAGTGTGAACATAGGTAAGGCCATCATCGATGTGCCCCCGAGACACATTAGGTCAGTCCTTTAGGGGTATGTCACAATAAACTGACAATCCATTTTTCATATCTCATCAATACACGATTCTATGCCAATCAAACTACAGGTCTCTGATCATGAACTTAGGCAAGGCCATTATCGATGTGCCCCCAAAACACATTTTTTCAATCCTTTAGGGGTCTGTCACAATAAACTAGCAATCCATTTGTTCATATCTCATCAATAAACGAGTTTGTGTCAATCAAACTACATGGTCTCTACATGTATAACGTAGGCAAAGCTAATATTTGATTAGCCCTCGAGGCCCCTAGGATAGGTCTTTAGGTTAGGTTCCTGGTCAAAATCTTGGAAAATACCAAAACAAATGTAAATTTTGAAAATCAAAACATTTTTAAAACATCTTGAAAATACCAAAAATAACCTCAAAACATTTCAAAATTCCATCCGTCCCACTTCAACATTCACCCACAATAAATATCCACTCATAATAAATCGATCGTCACTTGCATCCTTTGGAAAAACAATCGAAAACAAGCTTAGAAGTTAAAAAGTGTGAACTCCAATGTCAGGATCTTAAGTCTAGGTTAGTAGGTAAACAATTTGGTCAACTCTAGGTATCAATAACCTATCATCTTTTCAGTCTTACCATCATCTGATCATCATATCCTAGGATGCATCCTTCCTACAATGGACATCAAAATCATGCATCAACATAGTTTAGTCTTGGCTAGCGGTATGAAGAACATTAGCTTGTTTGTTTACTTTTGATTTATCTTATTATGCTCATTCCAATGACCTCTCGATGATTTCTAATCAAAAAAATTAGAGAGAAAGGAAATGGGGCGTTGATCTTTATCTTTTGTCTTCTATGCTTGTTGGATATTCTTGTAATATAACCTTGGTGAATACTTGCTTTATTAGGTGTGTATGGAAGTTTTTTTGGATAGCTTGTTGACTATTACATTTTTAGGTTTTACCTCTCTATGTTTTGGTCTGAGATGCTCAAAATGTCTAAATTACATCCTAGTAAGGTTTTCATATGTCATGTGTGAACAAGAATACTCCTATCTGATTGTCAAGTCAAAGTTCATCACACTAGGTACAAAGCCATCTTGTTTCTTTATACCTTGATGCATCATATCTATGTCTATTATCAAACATAAGGAAATCAAGCTCTTTATGTCCCCAATCTCTGATAAGCGAAACATCATCATCTCTCATCATTATCTCTAATAAAGTCTCGACAAATCATGGACTTGTTGGATCCTCTTTTCATCATCTTATTTCTTCTTTCTTCTCTCCGCGGTAACACAGTATCATGACAATCAACCAAAACCTCACCAATGCATCCGTCCTACATCCACAAATCATCAGCATACATACATATCATACTCATAGCATAAAGAAACCATCCACATACTCACTATATGTCACATCATATAGCATTTAAGTTATGAAGAATAATATAAATTTGTTATTCTAAGCATCTTAAATCATTGCTTGTAATAAGCATTTGCATCCATATATCCATACATTATCATAAAAAATGCATGGAAAAGATACAAAAACATTGCATCCACATCATTTACAAAAGGAAATGCATCCATAACATTTGCATATCATAACATTACATACATATCATAAATCATAGCGTATCGCATCATCCATTTTGCATTATCATTTAGGACATAATATAGATTTTTTATTCTCAGCATCATCCGCATAGCATAAAAATTTGCATCCATACATCCATATTGCATACATCATCATTATAAACATGCATAGAAAATATACAAAAAAAATTGCATCCATGATATTTATGTCCATAAATGATTGCATATCATAATCATCAATCACATAATATCTCATGAAAATAAAATGCATTGCATCCATATAGAATCATATTCCATATATGTAAAACATCAAATGAATCCATACATAAGGCATAAATAAAGTGAACACATCACATCATAAATCAATCGAACCCATATCATATATATATCAAAAAATCATCATTTTCATGGTATAAAATTTGACTCAAATGTATGTATATCGATCATGATACAAAGCCCACAGAACTATAAAAAAAACAAAGCCTATGAGTATCAAAAGAATCAGGTGCTAATACAAAACTGCTAGCCCTGATGGATGCTCCCATCGCCCGCCTACCTCTCTGGATGATCCTCTATTTGTCGAGCCCTTGTCTGCTGAAAATAGTTTGGTTGTCAAAGTTTTGTCGACATAGCCTAGCGGTAATGAAACCTATAATACTCAGCCTCCCAGATAGCCTCACAGTACATCAACGCTGGTACATTCCTCCCCTTAGATGTGGTGGCCATGCTCTCTAGCTACTATCTGTGATTGACCTCCCTAGCCAACTATAACTTTGTAGCCTGTCCCTATTGCTTGGGCTGGTCCCTCTCAACAATTAGGGCCTCGACCTGCCAAATGGCTTGATCTCTCTCCATTGTAACTACTTGCAGTTGCGCCTATAATCCCTATACATGTGCCTGTAGATGTTGTATTTGGGCATCCCGTGGATCCCCAGGCTGTTGTGGTTGATGTGGTTGTTGTGGTATTTGATCTAGTTGTTGACTTGGCTGTTGTGGAGGTTACCCATCTTTGGGAGGTGCTCTGAGATCCTATCCATCTGGCCCTGCCTATGCTCTCTAAGCACTTCTCCCTCGAGGTCTCCCCCGTGGAAGTGTCGCTACTAGATCTTTCAGCCACAATGGAAGTTTTAACCACTCATCATATATTTGTGGGGTCCCTAGGGCTGCTAGCCCCTAACTATAGACCCATTTCCTAACAACCAACTGTCACAAGGAATCAATTACATTGGAAATTGGGATCATCCACCCCCATGAAGTCTCTCAGGCTAACCTAGAAAATATGGCGGTATATCCATCATTAGGTTGATCATGTACCTCCCCAAGCTAATGCTTTATAATTGTATTCTCCCTCTCTTGAATCAATTAGGTCTGACGAGAATAAAATAGCTACCATACATCATTGTATGAGGCTGGCATCTATAACCATGGCCGCCAAGTGAATGTTGTCAAATCATCTAGGATGTGGCACTATTAGGGAAGACCAAGTTGTCTAGTATGTCACAAGGTAATATTTCCACCATATCTCCAAACTACTGGATCATCAGGCTTTGTATCAATCAAAGTGATGATCAGTCGAAGCATGGTAATATGCTCCCATGCCCAAATATGCAGCAGTGTCACTCCAATGCCAATCACCTAACCATCACAATATACAAAATCATGTAAATCATGGTACAATGAGGCCAACATCACTGGTCCCTAAGAAAACAAGGTCCTTTGCCTCAGCAACCTCTCCCACACCAAGCCCCATCCTAGGCTGAAGAATTTTCCCCATCAATCTGGAGCCACTAACCTGGATATAATAGCAACAATGATCAACCTAAAAAGGGGAACCCAACCTCTATAAAACTCCAATTCAATCTATCCCTCGGTCAATAAAAGGTCATTTGTCCCCATGACCTCGTGACAGGCATCGACTCTAGCATCTATGTCATAGATCACATGATTATCATGTATTGGCAACCGCAGGATCCGCCTTACATCCTCTAATGTCACAGTTGCCTCGCCAGTTGGTAGTTGAAAGGATGAGGTCTCATTGCGCCATCTCTTGCACAACACGGTCATCATCACTAAATGAGTCCAAACAATGGGCACATAGGCTACATACCAGATACCGATCTCCCCCAAGTGCTCCTGTCATAACTCAAATAAGTCACCAAACTCGCTCAAAATTGAGGGTCGATGCTCATGTGAAAACATAGGTTGGATCACCTCCTACACCCATGAAGCGTAAGACGTCAAAACTCGTAAAAAGATCTGACCTCATTTGGATTTTTTGACCCCAAAACAACGAATGCGTCGTTGCTTACAAAAGTGTCTCCATTTATAAAATTCCAAATAGCAACGCTAGAGTCTTTGAAAATGCCAAATCCATCATAGTGTCACCTGTTGCAGATGCATCACCCTTTGCAAATTGACCCCTATCAAACCCTAATCTCAAATTGGGCAAAGCATCGCTTTTGGCAAAAGCGTCACTATTTGAAAATTTAAACCATAATATCAAATCGTGAACTGCGTCGCCATTTGCACTAGCTGTGTTGTTTGAATTTTTAGCGTCATTGACTGGTTGTTTGCACGTCGCTATATAGTGATATTGGGGACTTTGACTCTTTTAAGCATAAAAAATGTACTGAAAATTCAAATTTCAAAGTTGGGTTTGGATTACATACTTGTGGTCTTGCGCCTTGAAGTCTCTGGAACACGTGGAATCGCTCAGAAATATGTCAAGGAAGCACTCGTTGTGCCATTTCATAGAAGGTTCAGAGCTCAAATGATAAGAATTCCTAAAGTGTGAATGCACAAAAGAATAGAAATGGACGCTTCTAGGCCTATTTAAGCATGAAAAGTAGGGTTTTTGGCCCTAATTTAGTCGTCAAACTAGGTTTTTACTCCCTCGACACCGTTTTTTCCCAACTGAAACTCATTTCATATCTTTTTTTCATGTTTTGGCATATTTTCAGCATCTTTGAGCCTTTCTAGACCCTTCGGGCAGCTTGTCATCCTTTTTTCAAGGAATCACCCAAAAATCCATTTTTTTGTCCGATCTCTCGAAGGGGCGGTATACCAGCGTAATTCTTCTAGCTGGGATAGCAGTGGGGCATCCAAAAAATAAGGAAAAAAATTAAACTTTGATCTCACCAGTGTTATTCTTTGAACCAATGTAGCAAGTACCTTGCTTCAAAGAGGGTCAAAATGTAGACATCGAAATATCTTGATCGATAACATGCACTTGATCCTGATTAACTAACACTGATTCTTAATTTTTTCCACACTAACCAATTAATTGAATAATCTTCATTTAATTCATTGGATTTCCTCCTAAAATCAAATAATACACTTTATCATATTATTTCATCATCTCCTAATGTTCTTCCTTTAATTAAATAAATCAATTTTATTTACTTAAGATCCTAAAGTTCTTCCTTTAATTAAATAAATTAATTTTATTTAATTAAGATCCTAAAGTTCTTCTTTTAATTAAATAAATCAATTTTATTTAATTAAAATCCTAAGGTTCTTCCTTTAATTGAATAAATCAATTTTATTTAATTAAAATCCTAATGTTCCAACATCCTCTCATTTGATTTAAATAAACCCAAACATTTAAATTAAATTTCATAAATCAATTAATTTCATCTAAGTTAATTAATCCTAAATTAATTAGCTCCAAACATTAATCCCCCATTCCTCTAGCTTTTAACTCCACCCTAGGGTAAGTCAACCTTGGTCAACTAACCAAGTTGCACATATAAATCAATTTATTTGATTTACTGATTACCTTATTTTCTTTCAAAATGGCATATTCTTAGAATATTCCACCCACTTGAATTTTCCCTCCTAAAGGGCTTTTGTCCTCTTTCTCAAGCCACCTTGGCATTAAAGAGCTCTTACACATAAGCCGCCTTGGCTGTAAATAGCTCTTACACCTCCTCTTACACAATCCACCTTGGCTTTTAATAGCCCTTATACATTCTCTTTCACAAGCCACCTTGGCATTCATTCTTCTTACACAACCCATCTCCCAAGATGTGCTCACACATGTGTGAGCACATCTCCTCCAAGATTCATTGGCATGTTGACAAGTGGCACCATGCTATTGGTCTAATTTTTATTCCCACATTCTCCCCATTCTTCACTCTTCAATCCTTGGCTTCTATAAATAGAGGCATCATTTTCACAATATGGATCCACAACTAAGAGCATTATCACTATAAGCATTTTATTCGATAGTTTTCATCATTTTCAAGCAATTTAGCTAGATTATAGTCAATTTTTCACTTTTTTCATCACACATCCATCATCAATCTTATCAAGGGATTGGAAAAGGGCTTCTTCCCACATCAAAGAATCACCAATCCCTCTATGGGATGCTAGTTTGAGCATTTAGAATAGTATTTCATTAGTAGTTTATTTGATATTCTACTTTGCTTTCATGTTCTTATGTTTAAATTAATTTCATAGGGAATGCTTAATTCCTACTTATTTATTAACAAATGATCACTTGTTTTTTCATGTTTAAGAAGGTCTAGGAAGAGCATTCACAAATGCTAGTGTAGAGATTGAAGCTATCAGGTTTTTATTAGCCTTAGTTTTTATATTTAAATTTCAATCAACTTATTATAATTGATTAATATTTTTAATTTATAAAAATATATATTTCATAATTTATAGCTTAAAATAGTTGGAATATAACATTTTATTTTTTCATAATTTACTTATCAAAATTTATAATGTAACTTATAGATTATCATTTCAATGTCGAGTACTTTTATTTATTTGAAATGTATGTAGAGCATGGCTGAAAAATGTCTACACATAAGTCAATATTTAATTAAAATATGTGGAAAATTATGTGTTTTAACCCAATAGATTGATATTATTTGTTACAATCTAGGTATGCCAGCAATAAGGATGTTGATACAAATATGTTTGATAGATTGGGTGAGCTAATGTATGTAATGAGTGACAATGTAGACATCACTACTCACCTAATAAAAATTCATGGAGGAATTCAAAGAAGAGAATAAATTTATTGATTACTTCCAAAAAACTTGGTGTCATGATGAGGGTCGTATTGGTAAGTTTTTCAGATTATTCATTTTGGTTTGTATGCATTTACATCGTTAAAGTTATTTTTAATGTTTAATAAGGTATTTTTATTGTTTTTTGTATAGAAATGTGGCAGAAAACTTTCAAAACTTCTCTCATGCAAATAAAAAAACCAATGCTTCCATAGAGTCATACCACTTCCACATAAAGAGCCATTATCTAAGTGATCGTGCTAAGAAATATACAAGGAGAATGGAATGGATTATCCATACACTTCTTCATAGGGTAGAGCCATTTTATAAAAATAAAATATATTTGCAATCATCTATATTTTTAACTAACTTTAAAAAAGAAAGATATTATAGTACTGCATTAGAGAGATCCAAAAAAATACCTGATATAGATTGTTAACCATATGATCTCCTCCCTAACACATATAGGATAAGAAGTCAATCTATTCCAATGAAATGGTATCTTGTTAGGAAATTTGAATCAGATTTACAAGTATGTGATTTTCAATGGAAAAAAGGGGAAACACATGCAAACATGTGTTGAAGATTTTAGATCTCCTAAAGAGAAACATAATAAATGATCAAGGTCAAGTTGCTAGTAAGAGTCATTTAACATTTAAGTATTATATTTATATTTTAAATGACTTTTTTTTCCTCGAAACTAAATAAAATATATTTTTTGAATTATAGATGGTGTTGCTCCATTGGTTGATAATGATGATGATGTCAGAGGAAGTTTCATTCATGAGAATAATGTCACTGGTAATGTTGAAATGATATTTATAATAAAATATTCATTGATTTTTATAGTTCTTAAAAAAAATTAATGTTTTATTTTTAACATAGATCATTGTATTCCACAAGAAGATCGATATGTGATTGGGGTTGTCATTGGTGAAGATTAAAGAATTGATAAATTTTAATATAACTTTTTTTATATTTTATGAACTTAATCTTTATTATTTTTATTACATATGGTTGTAAATCATTTGATGCTTCTAATGATAACTTCCAAAATGTTGTTGATTATTCGAATTCACTGCTCCAAGATTTACCAACTAGAGTAGATCAAAAACATATCTTTAGTCAATGTGTTGAGAGATTTAGAAAATATCTTCAAGCATCTCTTACTTATTCCAAAATTACACCAATCCCTAGCTCGGAGGATATGCCTATGAGACGAAGATCACCATGGTTTAGTCCAAGCAAAATGGTAAAACGTTGATTTATTCATCAAAGAGGCAATGCCATCTATCAAGACTTGAATGAAAGAGTTGAAGAGCATGAAAAATTTAGTTCCCTTCCATAGGTGGTAGGAAGCAAAAGGAAAAAAAGGTCTCCAACCGTTCAAGCATAAAAATACAAAAAGAAAGGGTTATCATCAGAAAACAACATAGTGAGTACATTTATTCAAAATTATTTTAGTATTTTACATAGCACTAATTATTGTTTTTACATCACATATTAAGAATATGTCATTGTAGGTTTGGATGGTCAATACAATAATAGAAGACATTGATTTCACTTCTCTATTGATCTGAACCACACAAAAATAAATGAAATGCAAATTATTGATGGTAATTTTTTAACTATTAAATGTATTCATTCATTAAATGAGATATTTTTGAATTCCTATTTCTAACCAATTTTCTATAATTAATCAAATAAATAGCAGATACAATTCATGAAAATCAACCATCAATGCTTAATGTTATACCTGGTCAGACATTTCAAAAAACTTTTCTAGGTAATTTAGAATTTTAATAGTATTTTGATTGAGTATATATTGTATTATTAGACTTGATGTTGTATATATGTTGATTTTTTAAATACACATGGCATTACAGCTTTAGATGATCAACAAAACACAACAATCGATGAAATGCAAATTATTAGTGGTAATTTTCTAACTATCAAATGTATTCATTCATTAAATGAGATATTGCAAAATTCCTATTTCTTACCAATTTTCTATAGTTAATCAATTAAATAGTAGAGACAATTCGTGAAAATCAACCATCAATACTTAATCTTATACCTAGTCAAACATTTCAAAAAACTATTCTAGGTAATCTAGAATTTTAATAGTATTTTGATTAAGTATATATTGTATTGTTAGACTTAATTTTGTATCTATGTTGATTTATTAAATACACATGTTATTGCAGCTTTAGATGATCAATAAAACATTGGGCAACATAGGTTATCATCTTCTATTGTGTTGGAAAATGTGCCTCAATTTATAGGCTTGGACCTCTGTTAAAGGCTTGACGAGTTTATGTCCTTATCACTTTACTACAGTGTTCTCTTTTGGTCGGCTTGACCCTTTGATCATTGAGATTTAGTCTGATCGGCGAGACTCTGAGGGTTGTCACAGCAATGGGCCGACGAGCGTGGAGTTGGCAGATTGTTTGTTGGCCTCGACTTGATCGGTAGAGCAATCATCTATCGGAAAAAGGAAATGCTCTACCTTGCTGATGTATTGATGCCTTGCGTCAATAGCTACTATCGGCTTCATCTGATGGTGTTGGTTGCTTTCCACAACATCCAAAGGAAAGTACCGTCGTTAACCTTTTTGTCGAGCGAAATCGCCTCTGTGCATGACGTGTGACGACTTGTCAAAGTGGGTAGTGCAGTGAAGAGATGGTAGGCCCCGAGCTTCTTTTTGTGAAGTTCTTGTCCGGTCGTGGACACTTTTTTGCACCTCATGAGTTCCCTGGGAATCTTGGAGATTCCCTCATGGATACCCCAAAACCTCTTAAGTAGTGGACACATGGCTTGTGGGACCCGATAGAGCTGGTGGTCGGTGTTTTGGCGATAGCGGATTATTGTCAGCTCAGAATGTGATGCAATAGTTAGTGATAGCGAAGGGATCTCAGACCGTGAGGTTTTTTGACCGATCTCTCCTTGGTCAAGCGGTGGAACGAATAGCAGTGCGACATGTGGTGATTTCTCATCGATTTTTTATGCACCGTTGTTGCAAAACAACATTTATTGGTGGAAGTTGGATTGGTGAAAAGTGAATTATTATGTAGTCTCTTGTGATCGTATTTTGGTGATTGGCAGAGCCCGAATTGTATTTTCTCTACAACGAATTTATTGCGGGAGTGGCTTGATGCAGGATTGCAAGTGGATCCGATCTAAGATCGATTTGGCGTGTCAATGAAGAACTAAAATTAATTCACCCTAATTGGTCATTGGGTGAAGACTTGTAATAGTTGGTCTTGACTTGTAATCATTAGAAAGATTTGTAGAAGAGTAGGATAATACTAAAAAAGAGGGGTCGATGACTTTCTTTTATATTAACTTTATGTCAAAATAGCATTGTAACAATGAGTGCATGAAAACTCAAGTTTTGTTGTGAGCTAACTATCAGAGACTAAGGGTTGTAAGTTTGTATGTAATCTTTTGCTTACTGTAATACAAAGTGTCTTTCTTTTGGTGTTGTGGGTTTTTTCTCGAAAGGGTTTTCCCAAGTAAATTTGGTGTTATCTTTGAGATCATTTTATTTTTGTTACTCTAGTTACCCTGTATGTGTTTATCTTAAGTGTTTTAATGTTTTAAAATTGGTCTTTGCACACCTCCTCTGTGGTTTTAGTGTTAGGAAAGTGTTTCCGCACCTTGCTTTTCCTTTCAAGTGGTATCAAAGCCTGGCCAGTTGTGTTATCCTTGTTAGTAGGGCTGGTTTTTTATGCTACTACTGTTTCAGTGGGAGTCTTGCAAAGTTAGAACTTAGTTTTGTTTAAGATGGCGAGTACATCAAGAACCGTTTATATTGAGAAATTCAATGGTGGCAACTTTGAGTTGTGGAAACTCAAAGTGGAAGACCTGTTAGTGGATAGAGACCTCTGGGTAGAAATGTCTGGAACTATGCCACAAAGTATGAAGCAAGAAGAATGGGACCTCACAGATAGACAGGTGAGAGGTCCGATAAGACTTTGTCTAGTCGATTTTGTACTCCTGAATGTCCATGAGGAGAAGTCTGCAACTTCGTTATGGAAGAAGCTTGGTGATATTTATCAAGGAAAGTCTTGGTAAATAAGTTATTCCTGAGGAATAAGTTGTACTCCTTGAAGATGGAATAAGGGGCATCTATTGCAGACCATCTAAACTCATTTAATATGAGTATTTCTCACTTGGAATTTATGAATGTAAAGATAGAGGAGGAGGATCCTTGCATGCTACTGTTATGTTCGTTACTTGACAATTGGGGTCATTTGGTGATGGCTATTGGAAGTACGACTGCTACTTTCAAGATGGAAGATGTGGTTGCTTCACTGCTATCTAAAGAGATGCAGAGGAAGTCTTCTAAGATGGCCAATGAGGCCCTTGCTGTTTGAGGTAAATCGAAGGAGAAAGACAAGAAGAAGGACAAGAAGTCCAAATCTAAATCTATAGGGAGATCGAAGTCTCCTAGTAAAAATTCCAAGGTGAAATGCTGGAATTGTGGGTAGCCTGGTCATATCCGAAAGGATTGTAAGGAGAAGAAGAAGAAGAAGAGTAACTCTTCAGAAAATGACTCTTCTCAAAGTGATGTAGATGTCTTCATTGCATCCTTGGCAACTCAGGTATGAGATGATGTATGGTTGGTTGACTCGGGTGCATCCTTTCACATGACGTCTCATAGAGAATGGTTCACTAAGTACAAGAAGTATGATGCTGGAAAGGTGTACCTGGTGAGTGATTCAACATTAGAGATTTTTGGTCGAGGTAGAGTCAAGATGCAATTCCATGATGGTAGAATCAAAGGGATTGGTGGTGTACTGCACATACCAGGTCTGGCTCGTAACTTACTTTTTTTCAGTAAGTTGAATGATGTTGGTGTAGAAGTGTATTTCTCGAGTAAAGGATGTAAGATGGCTAGAGGTGCAATGGTGTTGGCTAAGGGTGTGCGTACTGGTACTCTATACAAGCTGGATGCATGTCTTGTTCAATGCAGTAGCGCCTCTGTTAAGTCAAGAAAAGTTGTTCCTATAGAGGAAGATGAAGATGCTTCTTTGGCTGCAAATGCGATGGAGGTGAAACTCCTAATAAAGAAGACCATGTTTTGGAATCATAGACTCGGTCACATAGGTGAGAAAGGTTTAAAAACCTTGAAAAATAAAAATCTTGTTGAAGGGCTTGTAGACTATAATCTTGAGTTTCATTTATGCGAACACTGCATTTATGGAAAGAAACAACGTGTTTCCTTTTCTTCAAGTTCTCATAAATCTTCTGGTGTACTGGACTATGTTCATTCTGATGTGTTTGGTCCAGTGAATGTTCCTTCATTATCAAAGTTTAGATATTACGTTTCTTTTATTGATGACTATTCGAGAAGGGAATTTATATACTTTCTTAAAAGTAAATCAGAAGTGTTTAGTCATTTTAAAGATTTTTAAAACTTGGTAGAGAATCAGACTAAAAGGAAAATAAAATGCTTGAGGACGGATAATGGCTGTGAGTTTTGTTTTACAGATTTCGATAGATACTGTAAAGACCATGGGATAAAAGGGCATAAAACTACACCTTTTACTCCACAAAAGAATGGATTTTTTGAAAGGTTAAACAAGATGTTGATGGAAAAGGCAAGGAGTATGATGAGCAATGCTGGTCTAGAGTAGATATTATGGGTTGAGGCCATGGCTACAACATGTTACCTAGTAAATCATTCTCTTTGATCTTCTCTTGTTGATAAGACACCTTTGGAAGTGTGGTCTGGTAAGAAGCCCTCTCTGAGACATGTTTGTGTCTTTGGCTATGAGGCATATGCATATGTGCCAAGTGAGAAAAGATCTAAGCTAGAGAACAAGGATGTTAAATGTATCTTCATCGGCTACGGAATTGGTGTGAAGGGATACAAGCTTTGGAACCTCATCACTGAGAAGGTTATGTACATCAGAAGTGTAATATTTCATGAGTTGAAACCTTCTACAACTTATCCATAGCTAGAGACAGATCAAAGAGAAAAGAATAATGATGTAGTTGAGATTCCCCAAACCCCAAAAAAGGGAGAACTGCATGGTGTACCTAAAATTGAGGAGAGCTCTAGCAGCTCTGAGGGTTCTGAAGATGAAAAACCACAACCTCACCCAGTGAGAAGGTCTACACATCAAAAACAACAACCTGATAGGTATGGTTTTTCCATTTTGGATTCAAACTATGCCTATGCTTTAATTACTAGCACTGAGGAGCCTAGGAATGTTAAAGAGGCAATTAATATGCCCGATGCAAATTCCTGGTTGGAAGTCATGAATGAAGAAATGGAATCATTAGAAAAGAATGAAACCTGGGAATTGGTACCTTTTCCTGAAGGAAGAAATTATATTGGTTGTAAATGGGTATTTAAGAAGAAGACTGGTCTTGAGGGCAGTGCAGAGAAGTATAAAGTGAGGTTGGTTGCAAAGGGGTATTCCCAGGTAGAGGGAATTGATTATGGAAAAAAAATTCCCCTATAGCTAAGTTGACATCTATCAAATTTATGTAGTCAATTACAGTCATGTATGACTTAAAGATCGAGCAGATGGATGTGAAAACAACGTTTCTCCATGGAGATTTGCAAGAAGAAATTTACATGTCCCAGCCTGAGCATTTCGTTAAAAAAGGTAAAGAAAGCCTAGTCTGCAAATTAAAGAAATATTTGTATGGTTTGAAGCAGTCTCCTAGAATGTGGTACTAGAAGTTTGACATCTTTGTGTTTTCTATGGGATTTGTGAGATCAAAATCTGATCATTGTGTGTATTATAAAACTAAAAATGATCATGTGCTTATTATTACCTTGTACATGGATGATATGTTGTTCATAGGAAATAGTAATTATATGATTTCTAATCTTAAATCTTAATTGTCTGCAAAGTTCAAAATGAAATATCTAGGTGTTGCAAGGTATATTCTAGGGATGGAGCTAATCAGGGACAGAAATGGCAAAAATATTTGGGTCAGCCAAAGTAAGTACGTCAACACTGTTCTAGAAAGATTTGATATGAGAGATTGCAAGAAACTAGTTGTTCCAGTTACCCAAGGAACGAAACTATCTATTGAAGATTGTCCAAAATCTATGACTGAGATGGATGACATGACCAGAGTGCCTTATGCAAGTGTTTTCGTCAGTTTAATGTATGCAATGGTCTGTACAAGGCCAGACATTGCCCAAGCAGTGGGAGTACTCATCTGATTTATAGAAAATCTAGGAAGGACGCATTGGGATGCTGTAAGGAGAGTGTTTAGATATCTGAGAGGTACCTCAGACTCCACTCTATGTTACCATGGCAATTTGGTTACATCACAGAGAAATTTTAGTATTCGTGGATATGTGGACTCTGATTAGGCAAGGGACATTGACAGCAAAAGATCCACCAGTGGATACACTTTCATGTTAAATGGAGGTGCAATCAGTTGGATGAGTAAGCGACGGGTTGTAGTCACTTTGTCCATGATGGAGGTAGAATACATGGCAGCGACTCATGCCTGCAAAGAATTTGTTTGGCTCAGTCGCTTATGTTCTGATATTGGTTATAATGTAGGGCAGATCACTATTTTTGTGATAGTTAGAGTGCCATTTGTTTGGAAAAAAATCCAACTTTCCATGCTAGGACAAATCATATTGATGTGCAGTATCACTACGTGAGAGATATGGTGGAGGATGGAAAGGTTTCTTTAGAAAAGGTGGATACTCTGAAAAATGTTGTTGATGCATTGACAAAGCCAGTAAGCACAAACAAGTTTAGATGGTGTGCAAGTTTGATGGGCCTTGGGGCCTATGATCGCAAATAAATTCAAAGTCTAGAGGAAGCCAGTAAGTCTTCGTCAAGTAGGAGCTTGTTGGAAAATGTGCCTCAATTTACTGGTTTGGACCTCTATTAAAGGCTTGATGAGTTTATGCCCTTATCACTTTACTGCGGTGTTCTCTTTTGGTCAGCTTGACCCTTTGATCGCTGAGACTTAGTCTAATTGGAAAGACTATGAGGGTTGTCACAACAATAGGCCAACGGGCAAGGAGTTGGCGGATTGTTTGTTGGCCTCGGCTTGATCGATAGAGCAGTCGTCTATCGGCGGAAGGAAATGCTTTGTCTTGTTGATGCCTTGCATCAATGGCTGCTATCAAATTCATCGAATGGTGTTGGTTGCTTTCCATGAAATCTAAAGGAAAGTACCATTGTTAACCTTTTCACCAAGTAGAATCGCATGTGCGCATGATGCGTGGCATCTTGTCAAAGTGGTGAGCACAGCGAATAGATGGTGGGCCCCGAGTTTCTTTATGCAAAGTTCTTGTCCGATGGTGGACACTTGTTTGCACCTCAGAAGTTCCTTGGGGAATCTAGTGGATGTCGCTAGAGATTCCCCAAAGTAGCTCTAGCAGGTTCCACCTAGACCAAGCGGAGTGCACGAGCGGTGAACACGTGGCAGCCTCGAAAGCTCGTTCTAAGCGAGCTCATGGGAATCTTGGAAATTCCCTCTTGGATTCCCTGAAACCTCCTGAGTGGTAGACATGTGGCTTATGGGACCTGATAGAGCTGGTGGTCGGTGTTTTGGTGATAGCGAATTATTTCCAGCTCAAAATGTGATGCAGTAGTTAGTGATAGCAAAGGGATCTTGGACCGCGGGGTTTGTTGACCAATCTCTCCTTGGTCAAGCGATGAAATGAATAGTAGTGCAACACATGGCGATTTCTCATCACTTGTTTTTGTGCCATTGTTGCAAAACAATATTTATTGTCAGAAGCTAGATTGGTGAAAAGTGAATTATTATGCAATCTCTTGTGATCAGATTTTGGCGATTGGCAGAGCCTGAATTGTATTTTATCTACAACGAATTTATTGTGGGAGTGGCTTGATGTAGGATTGCAGATGGATCTAATATGAGATCGAATTGGCATGTTAGTGAAGAACTAAAATTAATGCACCCTAATTGGTCACTGGGTGAAGCATTGTAATAGTCAGTCTTGACTTGTAGTCATTAGAAATATTTGTAGAAGAGAAGGAGAATACTGAAAAAGAGGGGTTGATGAGTTTCTTTTGTATTGATTGTATGTTGAAATAGCATTGTAACAATGAGTGCATGAAAACTCAAGTGATGTTGTGAGCTAACTATCAGAGAGTGATGGTTGTAACTTTGTATGTAATATTTTTCTTACTGTAATACAAAGTGTCTTTCTTTTGGTGTGGTGGGTTTTTTTGCAAAAGGGTTTTCCCATGTAAATCTGGTGTTATCTCTGAGGTCATTTTATTTATATTACTCTAGTTTCCCTATATGTGTTCATCTTAAGTGTTTTAATATTTTAAAACTGGTCTTTGCACGTCTCCTCTGTGGTTTTAGCATTAGGAAAGTGTTTTTGCACCTTTTCTTTTCCTTTCATATTGATCTTATCGAAACACCAACAACAATAGATGCAATGCAAGCTAGAGATGGTAAATAAATTATGAAATGATTTTCTAAAAAAAAATTATGTTTAATTTTAAATCAATTTAATAACTAAACTATGTAATTTACAGGTTTTGATGACATTGCAATGGAGGATCATGTTCGACACTATTATAGATAATCAATATAGTTTACTGTACTTTCAACTTATATTGTATATTTATAGATTTTTCTCATTAGCCTAATTCTAAGAAATATATTGATATATGTTAATGAAAAATGGTATGATCATGTGTAAATTTAGGGTCAATTCCCTAGAATTAATCCATTTATCATTTCATGCATTCACCTTGTGTGCAAGTGAATTTGACCTAACTAAAGTGCAAAAACTAAGTAATGCAAAAGACCAAACACACGAGACAAACACTCAAGATTGGCATGAGATGAACTTAACAAAATACAAGAAAATATGGAACCTTTTACCTTGTTAACTTGATTTATTTGGTTGGCCCTTTGATGGAAAGACAACATAAAAACTAGCTCTAAATGATCATGAAGTGATGATGGATGCAATGGTGATTGTGGGTAGTACAATGGATGCAAGGTGTGGGCTCAAATGATGTTGCAACAATGGTGGTATTGCTTGGATGCATGGATGAGTGCTAAGTGTCTTTATTGATTGATTGATGGATTCTTGTGTTGTTGCAAATTGAGAAAATTCTTCCATTTTTAGGGGAAGTGCCTCTAAACAATGGAGGGTCATGATGAAGCCATAGTGGACAAGATCAAGGGCTAGGGTGAGTTGAGAACTCACAAGCCCTCACATCTTGACATGTGATAAGTGAGGTGTCAAAGGGGAGATGAGGTGGAGGTACTACATAGAACCTTGGGAGTGGGACAAGATCTCCTCATAAAGGAGGTTCTTGTCCACATGTGGGTGAAAGGACATTTGAGGAATTAAAAATTCCTCAAATATCCACATGGGGAAGAGAGGAAGAATTTTAAATTCTTTAAACTTCCTAGGGGGATTAAATGTGAATTAAAAATTCACATTGAGAAAGGGTTTCCTTCTCCAAAAGGATAAAGCAATTAATTAAGTTGACTTAGGCTATAGGCCATAAATGGAATGGTGATTAGGTTGACCTAATTAGGTGATTAGGTTGTGTAAGAAAGTGATTAGCTGAATTAATGAAAAATTAAGGGTGCGTGGAGGATTATGGAGGATGTGACCCTAATCATGATTAGGATTGTACACACCCTAATCATAGATTAATTAAACTAATCTAGATTATAATAAATTATGGAGGATGTGACATTTGGAGAGAGAAAATTTTGAATTAAGAATTGATTTAATTCAAAAAGAAAAAAAAGTGATTGAATTAAATAAACTGGAATATTTATTTAATTTATAAAGGAAAGGGATAAAATATTTAATTGATTTATTAAATACATTAGGAACACTAGGCTGCAGGGTGATATTAATCAAATAATAAATAATTTAATTAATGTGGATAAAGGATGCGTGATAGAAGAATACAAGGGAGAATTTGACCATATGGGGTGGTCAAATTTAGGTGTTTACATTTTTCCCCTCTTTGAAATACTTGTTAAAATAACATTGTTTCGAAGAAAATAACACATACGACTCGATAGAAGAAAAGGATGTTAGACAATGCCCTAGTGTCGCAAGGAAGTGGATAGGACAGAAAGATGGAGGAAAATAGTAGGGTATTCCCCCTCGAAAGGGTGCATGGGGAAGAAAAAGGGGTCTCGGGCAACTTCTTGATATGGAGAAATGGAGGGCACCAAGCGATAGATCATGAAAAACAGTGAATAATGGTTTGGTAAGTGCAGAAAGATGGGTCCCAAAAAGTGTTGGGGATACGGATTCGATTATGTCATCAAGATATGCATCTAAGACAGTAGTGCCTTAGTGATTTCAATCCAAAATCACATCAAAGACACAACCAACTATACCATAAAGCGGAACCTGGCACAGTTGATCCCCCATTGATCCTCTGAGAGAAGTGAAAGCAAAACAATAATAGATTTAACACAAATAGATAACCATGAAAGACAAAAAGATGACACATAGATATACATGGGGAAAACCGTTTCAGGTAAAAAAACCCACACTCCAAAAGATCGAGCCATTGTATTATTAAGCAACAGAAAACAGTTACAATAAAATCTCAGGCTCAAAGCCTATACAGGAGTCACATCTTGTTCAACTAGAGAATACAGGCACTAGCAACAATCAGAACCTTCATGTAGTTACAATGACATACATCTGTCATACTACATAGATTCCCTTCAGCTCCTCAAAACTAACTGTCTCTACCAACCTCACGGCCAGCCCAACCACACGGCCTATCAAGTCCACATCCTTGTAGATCTATGACCCTGAGTGTTAACAGTTACCATGCCATCGCATACCACTATTACACTTTGCCACCTTTTTTCAACCAAGTACCAAGTATTCAACTCTTCCAAGTCATACTTCTTAGTCTACTCAACCAACCAATCGGGTGGCATTAATATACACCTTATCTCTGTCAGACAAATCCGATTGCCTCTGACCAAGTCGCCCTGCAAATACACATCGAGTCATCCAGACATTCATTTCATGCCTTAATCGGGTTCCAAAACTAGCTAGAAAACGGCCTACAATAATTGCCTTTCACTTTGGCCTTCGACCAATCAAATGCTATCAACCTGCCACGTGTCATCCTAACATTCGCCTGACCGCACAGACAGAAATGGTCCATCTCAGTCAAGTTCAATCCAGCTCGATCAACCGAGCTCTGAGCTCATCCAAGCACTTACCGCATTACCGCCGAGCTCAACATTACTTGTCACGGTAAGGTGGTGAGCCCACCCGAGCTCACCCAGACATCTACCATGCTACCGTTGCCTCAGCCGATCTGCCTCGTGATATGGCAGTAAGCCATCCGAGCTCCTTCGAGCTCTGGCCCAAGTCTCCACCAAGCCCAGACATTCCCTTTGACTTCAGCCAAACAGAAGCAACCAACCAACCACGTATCGCCCTATCATTTTCCTGTCGTTCTGACACCGAGTCCAACTTGATCAAACTCTTCCTTGAGCTCATCCGAGCTCTTATCGCGCTACCGTTGCCTTGTTGTCTTTGCCTCATGGTATGGCAGTAACCGCCCAGTAGACCGTCAGTGGTCATACTGCAGCCACCGCGGTCACCCAACTCATTGCCTGCGGTATGGTGGTAACCACTAGGCCACACCGTAGGTAGCTTATCGTGGTCACTCTAAACACCGATCGCGATAGGGCGGTAACCACCAGAGCAGATCGCCAGCCAACCTATCACCGTCAACCACACCACCATGGCTTACCCCAACATCGACCATGGTAAACATCTTCTGCCAGCCCGCCACCACTACACCGCTCACCACAATACCACACCATCGAATGGACTACCCAGCGGTAAGGCAATAATAGTCAACCAAGCCGACGCCACTTCACCGCACCACCACCACTCAGGAACAAGACTGTCGTGGTAAGGCGGTAACACCACCCAACCGTCAAACAGGGTGGCCCACGGTATGGCGGTAAAGGCCCGAAACAAAGAGAAAACACCTAAGTCTTCAAATGGGTCGACTAGAAATTTGAGGTAGATTCCAACAAAAAGGGGGCTCAAGTGGCCACGTTTTTTCTAAAATCAGAAAATATTGAGCTTGGACGTGAAATTGAGGATAGTTACACTCAAAATTTTGAGATGAAACAAAAACAAGGATCGAAGTGCTTTGTGTCTACTTTCTAAACTACTAATTTATTTTGAAAATGGTTGAGATTAAGCAGTTCAAAAAGAGAGACATACACAAATTGGTTTTTCTTTTGTCAAAAAAAAATAACATAGCAACTCTTGTATGACCCTCGTACAGTGAACTTTTTTTTAGTATTTTTAAATTCGCAATGGTCAAAAGTTAGTTAACAGTATGTAGTTGATGCACGATTTTTTTGATAATTTTTTAATGAATATTTGATTTTTAACTAATTTTTGAAGTGGAAACTTCCTGAAAAAATAGAATTTTGGTCGTGCTACCCCTACAAATTTTGGAAACTAATTGAATTTTTTAAATAAATAAAAAATTGTAGAATGGAATTTAGTTTCTAAAAACGTAATTTATTTGAAATTTTGATGAACGGTTGATTTATAATGAAAAAAATACTAAACATTGCTTTTTGCCAAAAAAGAGACATACAAACAAAAGAAATTATGGATGAAAGGCTTAACATTGTCAGAAAGTGAAAAACATTACACGGTTGGATAGCTAAGATTTTTTTGATATTGAACCATGTGCAATCTTGACGGTGAGCACGAACCCAATTATGTGAAATATTGTAGAATTTGCAAAAACACATCTCTGGTCATTGGGAATGCCCTCTAAGCCTTTGGGTTGGTATTCCAAGGAAAATACCAATCTCAAGGCTTGGGGATTCCCAAAGAAAGATATAACGCGCACGTGTTATAACGTGCTCACGTTATATCTCAGTTTTGACATGTTTTTTTGTGTTTTGTGAATGCATTGACAAAACGCAAGTGTGTTATAATGCACTCCGCTCGCATTTTGATCTACATCAAATTTATTTTTCTTCTCTTTTTTTCTTTCTTCTTGTTATCTTTGAGGGAAAATATATACATGAATATGGACTTTTACTCTCTTATACTCTAAGTTATATTTACATATGGACATTTACTTTCTTATACTTTAAGTTATATTTCATGTATATGGGTAGGATGTTTGAGAGTGGTTTCAGATCTCTAGGAATTATAGTGCAAATTCTAGTTTTTGGAAGATCTTAAGAATTTCAGACTTAGTCAAATTTCAGTAATCAGCATGTCAAAGTCAAATTTTAGTAATCAAGAGGTCAAATTTTAGTATTCAGCAAGTTGTATCATCTTTCTCTCTCACTCTCTCCTTCTCTCTACTCTCTCTCTCCACTCCCTCTCTTCCCTCTCTCTCTTCTAGTTTTTGGAAGATCTCACAAATTTCAAACTTAGTAAAATTTCAGTAATCGGGAGGTCAAATTTTAGTAATTATCAAATTGTATTATTTCTCTCTATCTCACTCATTTTTATCCCTTACACTCTAGACCTCTCTCTCTCACACACTATCTCTATCCCTTTATCTGGATCTCTCTCCCTTGATCTCAAGAACACTCTCTCTCTCTCTATCTTTGTCTCTTTATGTATCTCTCTCCTTTTTCCTCTAATTCTCTCTACCTCACTTCTCTCTTTCTCCCTCCCGCATTCCCTCTCTACTTATCTCTATCTCCCTCCCCCCTCTCTCTCTCTCTCCCTCTCCTCACCTACCTCTCCCTCCATCACTCCCTACCACTCTCTCTATTTCTCTCTACCTAACCTCTCTCTCACCTCCCTCTCTCTCTCCCTCTATAGTTCTCTCTCCCTCTCTTCTTCCCTATCTACTCTCTATCTCCCAATCCCTCTCTCTACCTACCTTTGCATCCATCAAACCTTACCACTCTCTCTCTACACCTCTCTACATCACCTTTCTCTCCCTCCCTACCTCTCCCTCCCTCCCTCATTCCTTCTCTACTTCTCTCTATCTCTCCTCTCTCTCTACCTCTCCTTCCATATCTACTTATATTTATCTCCTCTTTCCCTCTCTCTACCTACCTCTCCTTCCACAACTCTCTATTTCTCTCTATCTCACCTCTCTTTCCCTCACTAAATATCCCTCCCTCCCTCCCTCTCTACTTATCTATATCTCCCCTCTCCCTCTCTATCTAGTTCTCCAGCCATCACAACCTACCACTCTCTCTCTATTACTCTCTATCTCACCTCCAACTCTCTCCATCCATACCTCTCCCTCTCCTTCCCTCTCTACTCTTTATCTCCCTAATCCATCTCTACCCTACCTCTCCATCCATCACTCCCTAACACTCTCTCTAAACCTCTCTATTTTTCTTCTCCCCCTCCCTCCCTCATTCCCTCTCTACTTCTCTCTCTCTACCCCTCCTTCCCTCTCTCTCTCTCTCACTATATGTCTCCCTCGCTACCTTTTCCCCTATCTACTCTCTATCTCTCCTCTCCCTCCCTCTACCTCTCTCTCTCTCTTGCTCTCTCTCACTCCTCCCTCACCCTCTTTCTCTCTCAATCTCTCCTTTCTATCTCACCATTCTCTCTTTCCCTCTCTGTAACTCTCTCCTTCTCTATATGTCACCATTCTCTCTCTACTTATCTTTATCTCGCATATCCATGTTTTCCTCTCCCTTCCTCCCCTCTCTCGCCCACCCTCCCTCCTTCCCTCTATCTCTATCTCTCTCTACTTCTCTTTATCTCACATATCCATCTCTACCCATATATCTCTCTATCACTCCCTACCACACTCTCTTTATTGCTCTCTATCTCACCTCTCTCTCACCTCCCTCTCTCTCCCTCCATACCTCTCCCTCCATATGTCCTTCCTTATCTACTCTTTATCTCTCATATCTCTCTACCTATCCTTCCCTCTCTACTTATCTTTATCTCCTCTTTCCCTCCCAACCTCTCTCTCTCCCCAATCCCTCCCTCCCCCTCTTTCTCTCTCCCCCATGAGGGTTGAGGGTGTAAGGTTTATTTTTTAAGGTATAGGGTTGAGGTTATACAGTTAAGTGTATAGGGAATAGGGATTAAGGTTTATGATATTAGGCATAAATTTGAGGGTATAGGGTATAGGGATGAGGTTTTAGGGTTTAGGGTTTAAGGTATAGGGTTGAGGGTTGAGGGATATTATTTAGGGTTGAGGGTATAAGGTTAAGTGTATGGGGTATATGGATTATGGTTTAGGATATGGGGTATGTAGTGGAGGGTATTGGGTTGAGGATATTAGGTTTAGGGTTGATGGTTTAGGATTTAGGATTTATGTATAAGTTTGAGGGTTTGAGGGTATGAGTTTAAGTATATAGGGTTTAGGGATTAGGGTTTAGGTTGTAGGGTTAAGGCTTGAGAGTGTAGGGTTTGTCGTTTAAGTATAGGGTTGAGGGATAATGTTTATGGTTTAGGGTATAAGGTTGAGGGTGTAGGGTATAGATATGAGGCTTGAGGGTGTAGGGTTTAGGGTTTAAGGTATAGGGTTGAGGGTTGATGAATAGTGTTAAAGGTTGAGGGTATAGAGCTAAGTGTATAGGGTATAGGGTTGAGGTTATTGGGTTTAGGATTGAGGTTTAGGGAATAGGGTTTAGTGTAAAAGGTTGAATGTAGGGTTTAGGGTTTAAGAATAGGGTTGAGGGATGATTTTTAGGGCTTAGGTTATGAGGTTGAGGGTATAGGGTATAGGGATGAGAGTTGAAGGTGTGCGGTTTAGGGTTTAAGGTATAGGGTTGAGGGTTGAGGTATAGTGTTCAAGGTTGGGGGTGTAGGGTTGTGTATAGGTTATAGGGATTAGGGTTTAGGATATTGGGTATAGGGTTGAGGGTATTGGGTTTAGGGTTGAGGTTTTAGGGTTCAAGGTTTAGGGTACAATGTTTAATATAGGATTTAGCATTTAATTATAGGGTTAAGGGTTCAAGGATAATGTTTAGGGTTTAGGTTATAGGGATGAGGGTTGAGTGTGTATGGTTTTTGGTTTAAGGTATAGGGTATAGGTTTGAAGGTATAAGGTTAAGTTTATAAGGTATAGGTATTAGGGTTTAGGATATTAGGTATAGGGTTGAAGGTTTAAGGTTAAGTTTATAGGGTATAGGGATTAGGGTTTAGGAGAGAGAGAGAGAGAGAGAGAGAGAGAGAGAGAGAGAGAGAGAGAGAGAGAGAGAGAGAGAGAGAGAGAGAGAGACCAGAGAGACCTGAGAGAGGGTGAGGGGGTGTGAGGGAGAGACATGAGAGAGAGAGAGAGTATTCTCTAGTTAGGGTGGGAGGGAAAGACTTGAGAGAGGGGAGGGGTGGGAGGGATAGACCTGAGAGAGGGGTAGAGAGAGAGAGATATATATATGGCCTCCATTTCTTGGACCCATTTTTTCAAAAAAGCCAAGTTAGGTTGTCAATTTCACCAAATTGGCAAGCTAGTGGGTGCAATGGCTTGCCAATTCAGTGAAATTGGTAACCTAACTTGGCCTATTTGAAAAATTGGGTCCACTAGCTTAGGGTCTCTTGGTGATGTAAACTCTCTACCCAAGTAAACTCTCTACCCTAATCTCTCAACCCTCAAGCCTTAAACCCTTAGCCCTCTACCATTAGCCCTCTACCCTTAGCCCTCTACCCTTAGCCCTCAACCCTCAACCCTCAACCCTCAACCCTTAAAACCTAATCCCTTAACCCCTATACCCTCTACCCTATATATTGGACCCTCAACCCTATACCCTCAATCCTCTACCCTCTACCTTAAACCCTCAACCCTTAAACTCTCTACACTCTAACCTATACATTAAACCCTCAACCCTCAACTCTCAACCCTCAACCCTAATCCATCAACCCTATACCCTCAACCCTCTACCCTTAACCTTAAACCCTCAACCCTCAACCCTTAAAAAATAAACCCTCTACCCTATACATTAAACCCTCAACCCTCAATTATCAAACCTCGTCCCTTAATCCCTCAACCCTTAAACCGTTAACCCTCAACCCCTATGCCCTCTACCCTATACATTGGACCCTCAACCCTAATCCCTCAACCATATACCCTCAAACCTATATCCTAAACCCTAAACCCTCTACCCCTCAACACTAAACCCTCAACCCTAAACCCTTAATCCCTCGACCCTTAATCCCTTAACCCTTAAACCCTCAACACTCTACCCTCAACTCTCAACCCTTAAACCCTAATCCCTCAACCCCTATATCATCTACCCTATACATTGGACCCTCAACCCTATACCCTCAATCCTCTAACCTCAACCTTAAACCCTCAACCCTTAAATCCTCTACCCTCTACCCACTACCCTCTACCCTCTACCCTCTACCCTCTACCCTCTACCCTCTACCCTCTACCCTCTACATTAAACCCTCAACCCTCAACCCTCAACCCTCAATTCTCAACCCTCAACCCTTAATCCCTCAACCCTCAACCTCTATACCATCTGCCCTATACATTGGACCCTCAACCTAATCCTTAAACCATATACCCTCTACCCTCTACCCTCTACCCTCTACCCTCTACCCTCTACCCTAAACCCTAAACCCTCAACCCTAAACCCTTCAACCTTCTACCCTCTACCCTCAACCAGCTACCCTCAACCCTAAACCCTAATCCCTCAACCCTATACCCTTCAACCCAATACCCTAAATCATCAACCCTATACCCTCAACCCCTATCCCTTTCTCTCTATCTATACATCTCACCTTTCTCTCCCTCCCTCTCTCCTACCCTCTCTAATTGTCTCTATATACCCTCCCCCTCTTTCTACCTCTTTCTCAATCAATCAATCCCTACCAGTCTATCTCGCTCCCTCTATCTATCTCTCTCTCTCCCTCCCACTACCTCTCCATAACTCCCTCTCTCTCCCACTCCCTCCTAGGTTTTATGGATTAGGGTAGAGAGTTTTATTGGGTTTAAGGGTTTAAGGGTTGAGGGTAGAGACTCAATACCCTCTACCCTCAACCCTAATACCTCAACCCTATACCCTCAACCCAATACTCTAAATCGTCAACCCTATAGTTCCACCCTATACCCTCAAACCATATCCCTTTCTATCTATACATATCACCTCTCTCTCCCTCCCTCTCGCCTACCCTCTCTAATTGTCTTTATCTACCTCTCCCTCTTTCTACATACCTCTTGCTCAATAAATCCCTAACACTCTCTCTCACTCCCTCTATCTATCTCTTTTTATCTCCCTCCCACTGCCTCTCCATCACTTGGCCTATTTGCAAAAATGGGTCTAATAAATGGGTTCTCCTAGTGATTTACATCACCGAGAGACCCCATTTCTTGGACCCTTTTTTTCAAAATGGCCACTACATTCCCAATTTCACCAAATTGGAAAGCTAAGTTAGAGGGGGGAGAGATAGGAGTGAGACTTGAGAGAGGGAGAGTGGATAGGAGGGAGAGACTCGAGAGAAAGAGAGAGAGGGAGGGAGTGGGAGAGAGATAGAGGGTAGAGGGTTTAAGTTTTAAGGGTTAAGGGTTAAGGATAGATGGTAGATGGTTAAGGGTAGAGGGGAGAGATATAGAAGGAGTGAGAGAGAGATAATTGAGAGAGGGAGAGGAGGTAGGATGGAGAGACTTGAAGAGCAAGAGAGGGAGGGAGAGGGAGAGGGAGAGAGATAGAGGGTAGAGGGTAGAGGGTTTAAGGGTTTAAGGGTTAAGGGTTAAGGGTAGAGGGTAGAGAGTGAGGGGAGAGGGGAGAGAGATAGAAGGAGTGATTGAATGAGATAGAGATACTTGAGAGAGGGAGAGGGGGTAGGATGGAGATACTTGAGAGACAAAGAGGGAGTGGGAGAGAGATAGAGGGTAGAGGGTTTAAGGGTTAAGTTTTTAGAGTTTACAGTTAAGGGTAGAGGGGAGAGAGATAGAGGGAGTGACTAAGAGAGAGACCTAAGAGAGGGAGAGCGGGTAGGAGGGAGAGGGTTGAGAGAGAGAGAGGGAGGGTGGGAGTGGGTGAGATATAGATGGAGGGAGGGTTAAGGGTTAAGGGTTAAGGGCTTAAGGATTTAGGGTTTAAGGGTTAAGGGTAGAGGGTTTAGGGTAGAGGGGAGGGAGATAGAGGGAGTGAGTGAGAGAGAGACCTAATATAGGGAGAGGGGGTAGGAGGAAGAGAATTTATAGATAGAGATGGAGGGAGTGGGAGAGAGATAGAGGGAGGTAGGGTTAAGGGTGGAGGGTAGATGGTTTAAGGGTTTAGGTTTTAGGATTAAGGGTAGAAGGGAGAGAGATACAGGGAGTGACTGAGAGAGAGACTTGAGAGAGTGAGAGGGTTGAGAGAGAGAGGTATGGAGGGAGAGGTATATAGATATAGGGGGGGAGAGTAGAGGGTTTAGGGTTTAGGGTTAATTGTAGAGGGTTAAGGTTTTAAGGGTTTAAGGGTTAAGGGATAAGGGTATAGCATTAAGAGTTAAGGGTAGAGGGAAGAGAGATAGAGGGAGTGAGTGAGTGAGAGAGAGACCTAAGAGAGGCAGAGGTAGTAGGAGGGATATACTTGAGAGAGAGAGAGGGAGGGAGTG
>CM021108.1:106066093-106445458 GCA_007115665.2 Sequoiadendron giganteum
CATGCTCTGTGAGCTAGCCATGTCCCTCAGTTGGAGACCTATTACCTTCCATCTCTAGAGCAACAGTCTCCTCTTCCCATGCAATCCGGTCCTTGGCCTCCTTGTCCTCAATTTCCTTGAGTTGTTTTCTCCACTCTGCATTGAGCTCGGGATCATTTGACTCTCAGATCAGTTCAACATCGAGGTCCTCACTGCCCTCACTGGAAGACTCATAGGCCACTTCATCAATCTCCCAACGCTCGAACAAGGGATGTTCATGATATTCAAACTCTTTGTACATTGGTGCCTTCTCAGCCTCTAGTTGCTGTCGCTCACGCTCGTCTGATATCTGTATGGTGGCTTTCATCTTTAGTGATTCAGTAGAAGGGGATGCTGCTGGAGTGGAGGCCATAGCCTGAGCTATCGCATCCTGGACTATCGGATTGGTGAGCATCCCCGAAAGCTCAGATGACACATTCTGGATATACTTTACAAAAGACTTCAGAAGGCTAAGGGTAGGCATTGTAGTAGCAAAAATGGCAGGAAGGGAAGGAGACATGGAGGAAAAGGACATTGGTGAGGTGGTGGCAGATGATGAATCTACAGGAATAACTTGCAACACTAGAGAAATAGGAGCAAGGTGGATTGAGATGTCCACCACAGGCGAAGAGGAAGCAGAGACTACAAGCGAAGCATGAGGGGTAGGGGAAGTGGCAATAGTAGTAGTAACAATGGTAGGAAGTGACCTTGGTGAGCTAGACCCTAATCCTCTGATCCCAAGGGATAGACCCTTGGTTAATACAACTATCTCCGTGCTGCCACTTGTTTTCCTTCTCTTTTTGGAAGGTTCAGGCTCAAAAGCCTTACGGGCATAGACCTTCAACTTGGGCAGCTGTTCACTAGCCTCTTTTCTTTTCTTAGTCTTGACTAATGGTGGAGTCTTAGATATCTACCTAGTTGCAGTGGTGGCTGCCCCACCTTTAGAGCCACTTGGTTCACTTATATGCTCACTTGTAAGTTCGGTGAATGTTAGGACAACCCCTTGTTGTTTCAACTGGGCCACCTTCTTGTCGATCCATGCCCTTGTTTAGATTTCAATGGGCCTAGTGATTACACCAACACCATTAAGCTCTGGTGCATTCCAATCAATTGCAGGGAGTGGCAAGTTAGAAACTGCATCGTAGCCTAGATCCACAACTGTGTCTTCATCCTCCTTTAGCTGCTCAGGGACCGGACATAAGTTCACCCTTCGTAAATAGATGACGGTCATGCGCATGTAATGCCGCAACCGCACCTCAAGATCATCCCTGCAATTGTCCCAAAAGTCCTCGATGTTGTGGAGGTGGGTGTATTCACATCCTAGTTCCTTTCTGACATGACCATAAGGATCCATTCGTGGCCTTGCTGTGTATTGTTCAAAGTTATATTTCGTCAGCTCCCTTTTTGAATATCCTGTGCACTGGGAGGTGTGGATCTTATACATCCCCTGACCAATGTTCATGGGATATGCGGGGCCTGCCAAATGCTTCTTGCTTAAGAGGTTATGAATGTGTCGCAGCTGCTGAGTCAACTCTAAGAGAATGATCCGGTCATTTGGGTATCGGGGCAGCTTGTTCGGTCTTTCGGTGAATCCCTGAGCGCGTATGTAGGTGAACCTTGGAAACTGAATTTACCAAAAGGTGTGCTACCTGAGGAGGACCTGGCACTATGGGATGTCCTATGAAAATCCCCTCCTAAGGATCAAATGATGTGAGAAATGAATGTGTCATTCACCCTGCAAAAATCTCTTTTGAAATTTTGGAATTGTAGTTGGGGGTACTTGTCATAAGGTTTGAGCTCTGGGCCCGATGGATCACTAGGCATCATTGTCAACCCCTAATAGTGTTGCCAATTGGTGAGAGAATACACCAAATAAGAGGTCATGAATAATTTGTTGGTCTTCTTCACGGTGGTAAACTGCTTGTGGAAGCAGTCGTTGATTATCTCACCCCAATAGAAGATGGTGCCTTTACCGTGGAGGATCTGCTCTATAAAATAGAACATCCATTGTTGGAAAAAGACCGTGTAGAGTCAGGAGGTCATGGTAATCCTCAAAGAAATCGCTGCGATAGAGCTCCTGAGGAAGCTTCCCAACACTACCTCATTTGTCCTTCAACCAGTACTGGTTGATAAGCCTTTTGCACACCAACGGGTCCTGTTCCCAAACCTCTTTGCATTCTTCCATGGTGGGGACCTCCATGCTCTCAAAGGCAGGAATGTGGAAGGTCGTAGTTATACCTGACAAACACATATCTGCTAGGATATTTCCTTCATGGTTTACTATGGTTCTGGTGTCAAATTGGTATGCCTCTACACATGCCAATACCAGCTCTGGGGCCACTAAGGGTGGTGGGAAACCTGCAGCCTTAGCAAGTCCACTGCTTTTTATTAGCCTTGTGTTTCCTATTTTTGGGTTTATTCTGACCCTCTGTGTGAATTCGTCAACATCCACCTATCCGATGTTGGTGTCTGAGACATCCCTCCAAAGGGTAGTGACCCTCGACTGAATGTGGACTCCCTAGAATTTGTATTTCATTAGGTCCCTGTGTTCTTTGCCCCTTGGTGGCTTGGCTGTTCCTTTTCCTTTCTTGGAAGCACCGAAAGTCTTTGCACTAGATTCCATAAATCCTGCATAAAAGACATGAATTAGTGATGATGAACTTGACAAAATGGCCACCGATAAATCCCTGCATGTCAAGATTAGTCCGGCAATCATCATTTGTATTTAATAACCATGGAAGCTAGATACTTCATTATTACAAAACAGTGCAAACAATCCGGAGTTCTTGGGCTAGAATTCCTTTGGCAGAATGTCGTTTGAAAGGGCAAAATAAGAGTGGAATTCCCATAGGAATTTCCCAAGGTTGGATTTGAGGATTTGAGGTTGGATGCGGAGGAAAACCTAATTTTAGCAAGTGGGTCAAAATCCATTTTGGATTTGGAGGTCATTTGATCCTTCACTTGGAAGTTCGGGCATCATCTGTAGGGAAATCGTCCTGAAGCAATGCAGAGGACACAAAATTTCGGACGTCGGAATCTGGGTCTTGGATTGTCGTCGCCGGGAAGCAGTTACGGGTTGTCTGTTAAGAACGACGAAATGAAAGCGGAAATCCGGGGAAAGAAACCCAGTAGGCAATTTTCGGAAGCGGTCAGAGAGTTCGGGACAATCAGGCGGCGAACGAAGCACCGGGACCGAGAGGTTGAGAAGCTATCCCGAACCTATTGTTAGAATGATGTAGGCGGAACGAAATCCCAAGAGGGGAATTTCAACATTCAGAGTCCGGAAGAAGTTTAGAGGAAGTTTTACCTAGATTTCGGGTTTCGACAGACAAAGGATCGGAGTCCGGGAGTCAGCAAGACGCTCGGACGAGGCTGTTTGGAACGGCAATGACACAACGGAATGTCGAGAAGGGAATTCTGGAGGTTGAAGTTCGAAGTGGGAAATTTGTTGAGGGTTTCAATCGAAAGATGCAGGACTTTGCGACCAGGAAGCGAGGCTCAGAAAGCCGCTCGGGGAAGGTCGTTGAAATGGAGAAGTTGGGACGGAATTTCGGGAAGGGAATTACGAAGATCGAATCCCGAGGGAGGATATGAATTCAACAGACCTCGATTTTTGAGTTGATGGACTTCGAGGGTCCAGGGTCTGAGGGTCGGGAAGATGCTTGGGCAGGGCTATTTGGAACGGCGAGGACGCAACGGAATCCTGGGATGGGAATTTCGAAGGTCGGAATCCGAGGGAGGTTTGGAGATTGGGAATTTTGATGAAATGTCATGAACGGCCACGGAAAGACCCGAGCCCGGGAGACGTTGGTGCTGTTCTGAAGAATAGCCACGGTGCGGAGAAGCTCCGGATCAGATTTTCAGCCACTTAGCAATTGATTTTCAATTTTCTAAAAGGTGGGTTTTCATGGGAAGGCCTATATCTACCAGATTTTAACATGGTTTCTTCATTTTATACCGTTTAAAGTTCAGAAATGGCAAAAAAAAAAAGGATGAGGGTGAGGATGGCGGACATACCTCGATATTCCGAAGCTGGTTTCTAGTAGCTGTGCAAAAGGGACGTTCAAATTTTGAGCTGAAAATGGAGGCTGGAAATGCCAGACGTCGGGAGTTCTCCAACCTTTCTATCACTCGAATCAATTGACAATAATAGCCAGAAAATAAGTTTTTATAGCAAAAACCGCCATTAATACAACATTAAATTCCTTTGTACAATGATAGGTGAGTTGGTAGGATTTTCAAAACACAGATGGCGGCAGGAGGTCCAGGATCTGGTGTCCAAAAAGCCGTTCCATCACCATCGTCGAAACAACAAAGACTGATAGGAAACCCGAAAAGGGGAAACTCGAAAATTTCCATAGACGCCAGAATGACATTTTGACAAGGAAAACCCGAGTTAACTTGAGACTTAGCAATTTTAAAAGGGGGGGACTTCGGTCAAACTTAAAATATGGCATTGGGAAATGCACTGACCCCCCTTTGGGGCAAAAAAAATGGGTACGCAAAATGAAGCAGACCAAAAAGGGATCTGATGATCGAAAGGAGGGAAGAGAGGGTCCCCGTTCTGAATGGGGCATATGTGCAAAAGGTACAACAAATGGCGACTCCACTGGGATAATGCTCCCGACATTCTAGACAAAAATATTCATTCCGAACCCATGATCTCTGATTTCGCAGACCTAAGACAATTTTCAAAGCTAAACTAAGAATAGTTCAAGGAGGGCGGGGTCGAATCGGACCGCAATTTTATCATGGAAGTGTGCATAGTGAATTCATTCCCTTTCCTCAGAGAGAGCACAAGTAACCACTGGTCGGAGGAGATAAGCTATGTAGTTCATCTAGTCCCAAAAGTAACCTGGACATTGCTCCACTGCTAGTCAGGCATCCATAGCCCCGACAGAGTTGTCACTACGATCTCACGAACATAGCTCTACTGCCAGCCAGGCGTCCATAGCCCCGATAGAGATATTCGCACACCCATAGGGTTGTTATTTATAATTTATTTATTGCTTGTGCTCGATATTTCCTTTTAGCACCTTCTCACTTTTTCTTTTTTTTTCAACCGTGCGAACAACGAAGTTCACAATGGGCTTGAGAACCATAGCTGGAATAGACTTTAGATTTTTCACTTATCTCTGCTTCCCAGTGATCACCATACCATTCTTTGGAGATATTTTAAATTTGTTTTGTGTGTTCCATGATAAAAGCAGGGATTCAAGCAGATAGCCATCCTAGGTTAGTGCAAAGTTCAAAAGTTGAAAACCAATACTTAAGAGCTTTCAGGGGGTAGCAGTAGGGAATGAAGGCTTATTTGGGAATCAACATGAAAGTGAATAGCAAGGAAAACCATTCGCTAGACCGGGCCCGACCACCATAGCAGAACAAGGAGGCCCTTCGAAAACCATGACAAAACGGCCAGGAAGGCAAACAAAACCAAAGGACAAAGCAAGAAATCTATCCTAACCTATGAATAGGTATTTACACTGACAACTCATGAGAGCTCAGGCTTGAAAGTAATGCTTGAGGTGCTGCCCATTGACTGGCAATGAGACGTCTTCACCAGTGAGAGCCTTTAGACAGAAAGCATTATCTCCAAGGATTTTAGCAATCTGAAAGGGGCCAAGCCAAAGCTTGTCGAATTTGTTGTGCCCTCCTTTCTTCTCATGGGCCTTGTCCTAGTAGAGGACTAGATCAGAAATGTGGAAGGCCTTAACTTTGGCTCAACGATCGAACCATCTTTTGACTATGCCCTGATGTTTGGCAAAATTTTTTGTTGCACGGTCTCATACTTTTTCAAGGTGCAATAGCTCAGTGAGGCGAGCTTCTCTGTGGTCTCCTCCTTCATAAAAGTCATTGGTGAACTAAAGGGTTGGGATTTTTAAATGTACGAGAAAGATGAGCTCTAAGCCATAGACTAGATGGTATGAGGAATCCCCAAGGGCGGCCTTGTGGTGGGTGTGATCATCCCATAAGGCAAAACGAAGTTAGGGTGTGCCAATCCTTGGGATTCCTATCTAGCAGCTTCTTAATCACTGTGATCAAGTTTTTGTTGGTGGAACCAGCAAGGCCATTTCCTTGAGGATAATAGTTGGAGGATAATTTGAGGGTGATACCAAAATCAAAGGCCCAACTTGTGAATTTTAGTGAAGCAAATGTAGGGCCGTTATCGCATACTAGAGCATACGGGCAACCAAAATGATTTAAAATAAAACTTTCTAGGAAATTGGTTACTACTTCAGTTGTGCATTGCCTACAAGTTATTGCTTCTGTCCACCTAGTGTAGTAATCAGAAGAGGTTAGAATGTACCTATGTCTTGCAGATGATGGAGGACTTACCAGACCAATGAAGTCGAGACCCCATTGCGTAAAAGGCCTTACCTCCAGAACAGGTTGTAATGGGACAACATCATTCCTTTCTCTGTGGGCAGTAGTCTGGCACACATGGCAGGTATGAACATGACCATAAGCATCCTTGAAAATGGTGGGCCAATAATATCTAGCTCTCAATATCTGATGTATGGTTGATAGACCTAAGCGATGGCTAGTTTCGAACTTGTCATGGAATTCCTTAAGAATGCAATCAACTTCCTCCTTTCCTAGACATCGTAGATAGATACCTTCATTGTTTTTCTTGTACAATATATAGCCCTACAATATATAGCTACTACTTTTCAACCTTAGTGCTCATCTATGGACTCTTTGCAGGTGAGGCGGGCACCTGTGGTTCAGCAGGTAGTACACTATGTCATCATACCACTCTCCTGGGGAGACGTCCTCCAGCTGGTACTGTTGTACCATGAGTTTAAGTACAACATCAACAACTACCTTTTCCATTGTTTAGGCAAGTTCCTATCCTCTTACTAGCTTCATTGGCTGGATCTCCATGTCATATTCCTATAGCAATGTGATCCACTTTGCCCTTTGTTCGCCCAGCTCATTCTGCATAAGCAACGTTTTTACTACGGGGTCGGGAACTATGGAAAAAACCTTACTGCGCAAGATGTAGTGCCAGAACGTCTTGATTCCTTTAACAAGGGAATAAGCTTGTTTTTCTACGTTATGATAGCGGAGTTCAGCATCCTTTAGAGGAGCACTCATGAAGGCGATCAAGTGCTCGCTCCCCTCGTCGTCCTTTTGCGTCAGAATACTGGCACAGGAGTGATCTGAAGAAAATGAGTATATATAAAAAGGTTTAAGGTAATTGGGGCTGACCAACACAGGGGCGTCAATGATTTCCCTCTTGATCTCCCCAAAATCCTGCTTTGCATCGGGAGTCCACTCAACCTTGGCATCTTGCTTTAGCATGGCATTGAGCGGTTTGACAATTTCTGCAAAGCCAGTGATGAATTTGCGGATGAAGTTAATCTTCCCAAAGAAAGATTTTAGCTCCTTCTTGCTACCTGGTAGTTGAATTTTTATAATGGATTAGATCCATTCAGGGTCAATAGAGATTCCCTGCTCTGATAAGATGTGTCCAAGGAGCTTTCCCTCAGTGACCTCAAAGATGCACTTCTTTGGATTAAGGGACACCCCAAATGTGCGACACCTTTCAAAGACCTTGCATAGGTCAGCGACATGATTACCCCCCTATTTTGAAAACACTGTCAAATCATCCATGTAGATGATGATGCACTTGCCTATCAAATCTTTGAATGCAATATCCATGGCTCGCAGGAAAGTGGCGCTAGAGTTGATGAGTCCAAATGACATTCTTCTATACGCGAACGTTCCCCACTTGGTAGTGAACGCTGTCTTATGTCAATCCTCATACTGCACCATGAATTAGTTGTATCTCGAATAGATGTCCAAGAAGGACATCATCTGGGATCCATTTACTACCTACAACACCTCATCCAATGAGGGTACAAGATAATTATCCTTCTCTGATGCCCGATTCAGATTGCGGAAGTCCACACACAACCGAATTTCTCTGTTTTTCTTTCTAACAGGGACCAAGTTTGCTACCCACGTAGAGTGTCTGACCAGAAAGATGATCTTGACTGACAAAAACTTCTGTACTTCCTTATAAATGATTGGCTCCAATAAAGCGTTGACAGGGCGCTGTCGTTGCCGGAACGACTTTATATCTGGTCTGAGAGGGATAGTATGCGTGATAATCAATGTGTCATATGTTTTGAGGTTGTCATAGCTCTAGGTGATGACGTCGTGATATTTGCGCAATGTTTCAATAATCCCTTTTCTTTCTTCAGGAGCACATACCTTACCTATGAACACATTCTTGGCATTTCCAGTTGTTCCCAGGTTGCAGGTATCACACTAACCATTGATGGTATCTTCCTTGGCTCACTGATCCTGGTCCCTAATTTGATCAAGGTCAAAGAGCCGCTCCAACTGAACCATTTCTCTAGGGATGGTGTTAGTTTTTAGGTTGATGACCCCTTCTATATCTAATTCTGCCTCTTGAGGCTTGACCTCATCGATTATTTGGGTAGCAAACACGTCAGAACTAGTGAGAAATTCTAGAATGTGCGTGTCATCATTAAATACTTGGAAGTTGGCCACATTATCTGGTACTGATAGGATGAAAGTGAATTCCACCATGAATCTTTTTAGGCCAGATAGGGACAAGGGCTGCAGTGTGCTTGCTGCCTGTGCCAGGGCGTTGGCGGTATAATTCTGAGCGTGAGGGATTACCTGAATGTTGAATGCATCCAACCCTTCTGGTAGATTCCAAACGCGGTGCCAGTAGTTAGTAAGTCTTCGATCATAGCAGGAATAAAGCTTCCTGACCTGCTTTATGACTAGCTCCGAATCTTCATACACCTGGAGCATCTTGACATCCTTTCTCAACGCCATCAAGAGGCCTAATACCAAAGCCTCATATTCTGCCATGTTATTAGTATAATAAAATTGCAGTCTCTGAGCAGAAAAGTATGATTTACCTTTGGGACTGATCAGTCCGAAACCCGCCCCAGCTTCATACTTGGATTTAGAACCATCAAAGCGCAATGTCCAGAATCCGAGAGAATCCCTAGGCGTAGGTCTGACTGATCTGACCTTTGTCTGAGAAGGGACTGTCACCTCAGCGGCTACTTCCGGGGCCACAAGGGTGGAACATGTTTGCTCGTGCAATGCTGACCCAGTTTTCTCCTTCGAAATAGCCCATTTTTTAACGTGGTCAACTTCTGTTTGGCACAAGCAGCAGTCAAACTCTGAGTGAGCGGCATTATGCACCCTGCACCAATTAGGGAGCAGGAGTTCCTGGAAGTTCATTCAGGTTCCCAAACTAAGCTGGTCATCCACACATTTCTCCATGAAATCTTGGAAGCCATCGAAGAGTCCAAGGCCATCCCTCTCTTCTAGTTCTTTGTCATCACGTTCTATGAGCATTTCAGTGCTCTGAGGGACATTATCCAAATTAGCAAGTGGGCTACATAGTATGAGAAGAACCTCGCTCATTCCTTCGTCTTCAAGGTATTTCTGCTTATTCTTGTATGCCACTGGGGAGTAATTTCCCAACTTGTTTCGGCATACAACACCTCATTCGTGTTGTTGTACTCGGTAATCATAAATTTCATCCAGGGTTCTTTATCAATCTGGATCTGATTAGGCATCCCCTTCCACGGAAGCCATATGTGAGAGTAATCAATGGCGGTGTATCCATTCAGTGCCCTCATGAAATCCCTTCCCCGGATCATGCCGTAGGTGTCCAAGATATCAGCCACCTGTATATCAATGGTTTGTTGGATCCGGGGATCAGCAACAACTTGCATGGGTATCCTGTTGATCTCACCTACTATGTTGATTTCGATTTTATCAAGTTGCATCACCTTCCACTGAGAAGGGGTTGGCATTATCCCGAGCACCTTGCATATGCATAGAGGCATGACATTGGCCAAAGCTCCTGAATCTAGCAAGCAATTATGGGGGTTCTTCTCGAACACATGGACGGTGGTCAGAAAAGGAGGGATCTCAAATTTCCCTTAGAACAACCCTCTAGAAACGTCCACCTGAGCGAACTGGGCCTTTTCTTTCTCACTACCTCTATTTTGGGTTGGTGTCAAATTAGTTGCCTTGTCGAACTGCGTGTTTTCCTGTTGACCTATTGGCGGGTTAGCCTTACTGTTAAAAATCTGCCTGACCACTAGTTCACTCGATTGATCACTAAAAGAAACCTTCTTTACCGAAACTTCTTCCTGAGCTGATCCCTGTGACGGGGTCCCATTTATCATTTGGAAAAAGGAGTTCTTGATAGCAGGCACCTTTAGAAGTTCGAAGGTGGACATGCTCAGCTTTACCTTCTTGAATTTCTTAGCAATATACTCCCCCATTTGCTCAATCTCTTGGTCATGGGAAAAGTTTTGGGAGGGGCCAATGTTTTGGCTTTGGCTGCTGCTTTGTTGTTTATTTCTGTTGAGATATCGTGTGGGTGTAAGTGGAAAACCCAGATTATTGTTTGCACTCGGATAGGAAGGGGTGCTAAAATTATTCGGTGGGGTGGAGGTCGTGAAAGGACCTCCAGCATGGCCTCCGACTTGTCTATTCCTAAGGTTGTAAGGGGCAGTTCACTGGTGAAACATTTGGACTTTGTCCTCCCTAAACTCCTCTTCATCATCCTTAGGACCATTATCTATAGAATTAAAAAGTTGAGCCAAAGGACTTTCAGAACTTACCTTTGTTTCCGCCTCATGATGGCTTGAATCAACGTTCTTCAACTCAGGGGTGTTGCATTTCACCTTTCAGAAAGGGGCCTGATTTAGCACGAACACCGAGGTGTCATATGGATGAGATGGGACAATGTCCCTGCATCTTGAGTTATCGACCACATTCTGAACTTCTACTTGGAAAATCTCAGCTACAGTTTGGAATTCCAGATAGTCCAGTTCAGAATGGTGGCTCGTCTTGTGTATGCAACACCAACCGGATAAAGCAGCCTCTGCCAAATAAACTCCGCTTGCAGGGTTTTCATTATTGTTTCTATTGGGCTGATCAAGGGGTGTGGGAACGCCACCATTGTTGAGGCGTGTATTCCACATCCGGTTCTACCTCTGGAAGGGTCTTCTATCGAAGTTTTGACCTGAGTTTTGATTCCTGTCATAGTTCTATCTTGACAAAGTATCAACATCTCGATTATCCCAATTTTCACAGTGATCTCGATTTTCCCTATTAAGGTTGGCCTGAATGCTTTTCTGTGATGTCTGTAGCTAGTTATTCTGATTCCTCAAATGCGTCATCTCGGTCTACATTTTCTTGACCATCTCCGTAAGCTCATCGATCCTATCCCTTTTGGCATTACTTGGCTATAGTGCGGTATTCTGAAGGAACACTGGTTGTGCTACCTATTGATTCTGATGAGCAGGTGGAAATTCTGCTACTTGGAGGTATGCAGGCATCTGGGGTTGTTGTGGGTGCGACTGTTGCTGCTGGGGCAACAAGTAATGAGGCATTGGGTATGTCTGATTCACTGGCTGTCTAGGATGGGGAACCATAGGTAGCTGAGGTACCGAATTTAGCAAGGGTGTTTCATGCTGCAAAGGCTGCATGAGTCCCTGTATCTGTGCTAGATGTGCGGTCTGCCCAAGAGAAGGTAAGGGACCCGATATTTTTTGCCCCAAATCTATGTTGGCAATGATGGTTTCAGCATATGCATCTACCAACCTAGTTGGTGGTGACCTCATCCTTTTCACCAAGGCTGAAGTAAGGTTGTCCATTGCTGCATAGTAAATGGGTAAGACAACAGCATCATTGAAAACGTAGGGGGCTTGCAGTCGGGTGTATGCTTTGTGGAAGTGATCATTGAACGAGTTGATTGGATCATTGATTTCCCTTTGCACTGACATGAAATGTCGATACGAATCTGTGGGGCTGACAGGGGTCTTGAATTTATGTAGAAATGCACCTTTCAGAAGATCCCACGTGTTGATAGTTTTGACTGGTAAGTTGACGTACCAGTAGAAGGCCTCTTCCCCTAACGAATAAGGAAAAAGCTTGCACACAACATCCTCATATATGATCTGCATAGTCTTTAAGGTGATTTCAAAAATCCTGACATGTTCCTCGGCTGTCCTTTGTGGATCCCGGGAGTTGAACTTCGTGCAGAAATTCTCAAGATTCTTGGGCATATCATGATAGAGGTTGAAAGCAAGAGGAGATAGGTTATTACCCAACCACGCCATTGGGAAAGGTGGTGGAGGTGGCTGCACCAGATTGGTCTGTGGTTGTAATGGAACAACAGCGACTGGTATGACCATGGTAAGACTAGTAGCAGTGATTGGCTAAAAGGTAGTGTCTAGCCTAGATGGAGTGGCAACATGGATGGCTGTATGGATCGGATGGGCAAAAGGTGGTGCTATCAATGAAGGCAAAGGAGATGGAGGTGGAAGGGCAGTAGACTGCTCAGTGGGAACGGTGATGGATGGTTCCCCTTGTTTAGCTCTTCTAGCTCGGGTAAGGGGCTGCAATTCCTGTAACTCTCCTTTGTTGGGTGTAGACCTCAAAACTCGATGGAATCTCTCAAGGGAGAATGACCCAATTTGATCCAGCTTATCTGTCAGGCCCTCCTTCTAGCGCCAGTTCTTTTGATGGTATTTTTATGAACTTCATAACATAAGTAATACATAGGTGCATTACCTCTCTTGAAAGAAAATTTTCCACAATCAGATTGCAGAACATTATCCCAAGGTCTCTCGGATGTCAAGTCATGATGAGGCTTTGAATATTTCAGTTGATTTATGTGATTTGCTGGAATCACAAGGCGGTCTTACGAAGCCAAATCCGACGAAATAATGGAGTCTAAGACTGCTGTCTGAACCTACAACAAAGCATAGTAATTCTAGATCCCTAGAACTCCATTCATTGACTCAATTCTTCTACAACTCCGACTACGTAAGACCGCCTTGTGATTCCAACAAATCACATAAATCAACTAAAATATTCCAAGCCCCATCATGACCTGACATCCGAGAGACCTTGGGATAGTGTTCTGCAATCTGATTGTGGAAAATTGTCTTTCAACAGAGGTAATGCACCTACATATTACCTGTGTTGTAAAGTGCATAAAAACACCATCAACAGTTGTCACTAGAGGATGAAACAGGGAAAAGACAAGAATGAATTTATAAATGTAATATATTTGGGGGTAGGTGAAACCCCATTGTAAAATGAATATTGGCCACACAAAAGAATCGAATCTTGGCCACTCATTTTGTTTTTTGGAAACTATAAATAGGGCTCTCCTCCTTTCATTTTAGAGAGTTGAGTTGTTGTAAAGACATGCTGCTGAAATATAATAGAAAATACACTCATTTTTCTGGTGTATTTCTAGGTTTCTCCACATGTTTCACAATTCTTCTCCATTTAGTTAAAACTTTGGTTCAAGTTACTTTACTATTTTAGTATCCTTAGATTGACTTTGGTAGAATTAGTATGGTGTCTCTGGTTTTGAAGATTACTGCTGTGTGTATGCTTTCCTTGTCCATATTTTTGGTCATTTGCTACTGGTAGATGACTATGTAAAGTTAGCCTGGACTTTGATTTCATTGCTGATCCTTAAACTTTATCTTTTTTCACATTTCCATGGTGAATGAATGATGAATATCTACGGTCCTTAGAAGATAGCATAGATTTCATGATATTGTGAGAATTCTGATTTAGTGAAATTCTATTTAAGGAAACTATCCATAGTAGGAACCTCCATGATCACTATTCATCGGTAGTTGCAGGTCTAGGAAACATCCTTCTTCCTCACCCCCCTTTTTCCCTTTTTTTTAGAAACAACTTGTCCCAAGGTTCATTGCACATTGTAAAGCCAAATCTAACAAAGCAATGGAGTCCTGAACTGCTGCCCGAACCTGCAGTGAAGTACAGTAATTCCATATCCAGGAAACTCCATCGATCGATCCAATTTTCCTCTAGCTTTGACCACGTAAGACCACCTTGTGATTCCAACAAAATCATATCAAACAACTGATTTATCCCAAGCATCTTCATGACTTGACATCTGAGAGACCTTGGGATAGTGTTCTGCAATTTGATTGTGGAAGATTGTCTTTCAAAAGAGGTAATGCACCTACACATTACCTATGTTGTGAAGTGCATAAAAACACCATCAACAGTTAACTATAGATAAAAACTATGTTATGGCACCAAAGACTTGGCCAAATTGGAGAAAATGGTCTAAGGACCTTGAAAAATAAAAACCTTGTTGAAGGTTTGTTTGATTGTAATCTTGAATTTGATTTCTATGAGTGTTGTATTTATGGAAAATAAAACCGCATACAATTTTACTTGAGTTCTCGTAAATATTGTGGTGTATTGGATCTTATTTATTCTGATGTGTTTGGTCCTGTAGATGTTCCTTCAATTGGTAAATCCACATATTATGTTTCATTTATTGATGATTACAATAGAAAGACATGAGTATACATTTTAAAAAGTAAATTTGAAGTTTTTAGTTGATTTAAAGAATTTTAAGCAATGGTCGAGTTACAGACTGGAAATAAAATAAAATGTTTGAGGACTAATAATGGTAGTGAATTTTTCTCTAGTGATTTTGATAGATTTTGTAAATATTGTGGTATTCATAGATAGAAGACAACTTTGTATTCTGCATAGCAGAATGGAGTTGCAGAAAGAATGAACATGACACTAATAGAGAAGGCTAGGAATATGTTGAGTGGTGTTGGTCTAGAACAAAGGTTTTAGGTTGAAGCTATTGCCACTACTTGTTACCTAATTAATAGGTCTCCTACATCATCTTTTGTTCATAAGACACCTATAGAGGCATGGCCGGGCCACAAGCCTTCATTAAGACATCTTAGAGTTTTTGGTTGTGAGGCATATGCACATGTGCCAAAGGAGAAGGAAACAAAGTTGGAAAACAAGGCTGTGAAATGTATCTTCATCCGATATAGTTATGGTGTGAAAGGATAAAATATTTGGGATTTTCTTAGACAAAAGGTAATACATAGTAAAAGTATTATTTTTAGAGAAACTAAGCCTTCTTCTACTCCATTGTATCCAGAATAGAGTAAACAAGAAGATGTGATTCAATTTCCTTCTATGCCTGAGAAAGTTGAATTAAGGCACATGGATAGACAAGAAGTTGAGGAGAGCTCATCCAACTCTGAATCTTCAAAAGAGGAGGAAGAACCTCTAACTCAACTTGTTTGTAGGTCTACAAGGCATAGACAACCACCTAAAAGGTATTCACCTGATGATTGGAGATGCATTCTTTCTTTGAGTACTAACATGGATGATCCTAGATCTATAGAAGAGGTACTAGGTATTAATGATGCATAATTCTGGAAGATATTTATGGATGAAGAAATGGCATCTTTGAAAAATAATGATACATGGGATCTTTTACCATTGCCTAAAGGATGAAAACCTATTGGTTGTAAATGGGTGTTCAAGAAAAATATTGGTTCAGATGGAGGTATTTAGAAGTACAAAGCAAGGTTGGTTGTGAAGGGTTACTCTCAAGTTGAGGGTGTTGATTATGGTGAGATATTTTATCCTATTGCAAAAATGACATCCATTAGATTTTTTCTTTTTATTGCTGCTACTTATGATTTAGAGGTTGAGAAAATGGATGTGAAAACTACTTTCCTTCATGGTGATTTAAAGGAGGATATCTATATGACATAGCTAGAGCACTACGTGGTGAAAGGTAAAAGTAAGTTGGTTTGAAAATTGAAGAATTTTTTGTATGGATTAAAATAGAGTCCCTGGATGTGGTACCATAAATTTGATATATATGTGTTGAGTTTGGGATTTGAGTGTTCTAAATTAGATCATTGTGTTTACTATAAAATTGATGGTGATCTTTTCCTATTTATTTTATTATATGTTGATGATATGTTATTCATTGCTAAAGGGAAAGGTATGATTTTAGAACTGAAATCTCAACTTGCTGATAAGTTTAAAATGAAAGATATTGGTGCAACTAAACAGGTTCTTGGGATGGAAATTAGAAGAGATAGAGTGAATAAAAAGCTATGGCTCGGCCAAAGTAAGTATTTCAATTCAATTTTATAGAGGTTTGATGTGCAAGATTGCAGACCATTGTGTGTTCCTGTTTCAGTTGGAATAAAGTTATCTATTTTAGATTGTCCAACATATCCATTTGAGATGGAAGACATGATATGAGTGCCTTACCATAGTGTAGTTGGAATTTTTATGTATGCTATGGTTTGTACTAGACCAAGAATTTCCCAAGCAGTGGGAGTTCTTTCTAGATATATGTCTAATCCTGGTAGAGTTCATTGGGATGAAATTAAAAGAGTCTTTAGATATTTACGTAGTACCTCAGATTATTCATTATGTTATCACAGTAATATGATAGAAGATGAGATTTACCTTGATATTCATGGTTATGTGGATTCAGATTGGGCAGGTGATGTTGATAGTAGAAGATCCACTAGTGTTATGTGTTTATTTTATTTGGTTGTGTGATTAGTTGGATGAGTAAGAGATAGAATGTGGTTGCTTTGTATACTACTGAAGAAGAGTATATGGAAACTACTCATGCTTGAAAAGAAGCCATTTTATTGAGAGTTTGTGTTCAAATATTGGAATAAAACAAGGTGCAATGACAATTTATTGTGATAGTTAGAGTGCAATATGTCTAGCCAAGAACCCAACGTTTCATGCCAAGACCAAGCACATTGATGTACAATATCATTTTGTTAGAGATATGGTCAAAGATGGTAGGGTGAAGCTGGTTAAGGTAGAGAATTTGATAAATGTTGTTAATTATTTAACTAAGCCTGTGAGCATAAAGAAGTTCAGATGGTGTTCAAAGACTATGGGCCTTTCAACCCCTAGCAATTAGAGATGATGATGACATTGTTGAAAAGTTGTTGTCTTGGCATTGTTGTCATTGATTTCAAAACCTAGGATCCTGAAGGTTGTGCTCTGGATGCTATACAAAAATGAGCTATCCTATAATGATGTGTAGTGTGATGTTATCCTCGATCTAGATATGGTAGTACTTCTTCTTGGGATGTCTATGGAAGACAGTTAATGCAAAATAATGAAGACTATTTTTTTTGATATTGGTTGTTGTGCCTAAAGCTTATTCTAGGTATCCTTATGATCTGGACATTCATGTAGAGTGTTAAATGTTTTGGTATGTCTAACTGCATTCAAGATTTGGTTTTGGTTGTGGCATTCTTATAAAATGATGATGTTCAAGATTTGGTCTTGGTTGTGGTGTTCCCGTCAACTCCAGAATATATGTCATGTAATTCAAAGTACACTATATTCTAGTAATTATGATAGGTGATGAACTTATCTTATGTATGACCTATTTATGGGTCTCGGTGTAATGTGGTAAGAAGATCTTTATGTGTGACCTATCCTTTGGGTCTTGTGCTATTGTACCAAGCCTTATTGAATATTTCAAGGTTGTTCTTCAAGCCAACATGTCTTGGTAGGCTAGCTCAGTTTGTTCTTCGGGTATATATGTCAAACATATTTTTGGTGTACCAAACAAGAAGTGTGGTGTGTGTGAATCTGTTGAAATTCATAAGACAATTGAGAGGGGGGGTGAATCAGTTGTATCAAATTATTTACTTCTTAACTTAATCATTCCACTTTGTCTTTAGTCTATTATAAAGTATCAACATGAAAATGTAAATAGCAGAAACACAACACCAGAGACACTAGATTTATGTGAAAAAATCAATGAGGCAAAAACCACAGTGAGGATAAACTCATAGTATATTAGTAATGCAATACTGGATAAAAAAGGCTCACTACCCAAATACAAAGGATCACTACCCAGATCAACGGCTCACTTCCTTAGGACTCTATCCAAAAAGAGAGGCTCATTGCCTACAAAAAAATACAAAGAAATAGATAATGATCCACCAGTAGGAGTCACACACACTTCACAACTTGATCAGAGGATTATGAATACAATGAAGTACTGTTTCCACAATTCTCTCTTCCACACTTTTCTTTTTGCACTTGTTCACACACTCTTCTCTTGCTCAAATTGATGATGGATGGATATTAAATTTGATACAACTTAACTTTCTTTTATACCATCTTCAACCTTAGAAACATTCACCAAGATTGGCTATTCAAATTCAAATTACAAATTCAAACTAGGTCGGCTACTCAACATTCCTATGGTGGATAAGAATGTGAGGGGACCAAATACATGTTTAATTTAGAACAAAAAAGAAATCTTGGATCATGCACACACTTCTTCAAGTCGATGCAAAAACAAAATGTAACATGTAGACACAAGGTCATCCAAACTGAATGAAAACACAAATGAACTTTGAAGTACATGCTTCACCAACAAGATAAACACACACAGATTGCTGAACACACTTCACCAATACATATACCATGTATGAGAACAACTTAGATACATCTACAGCAACTTCAAAAAACTTCATTTGTAGAGAACACTTTAAAAGTTCAACTGGGACAACAAATAAAACACAAAGACTTCGGAGTAGGTCTTCTAGAGCTCCAAACCACAAGAAACTTTGTTAGAAAAAAAAACCCATCAAAAGGAGTAATTTTCCAAATCCAAAAGATCTGAGGTCAAATAACAAAGGACTGGGTAGCCAAAACATTTCTCGTAATCAATAACTAGATAAATTTGAAAAAAAGTTTACACACCGTTAAACAATAACTTTTTCTCTTCATCAAACTAGTAGCTAAAACCTGGAAAACATGATCCATTTAAGCTTATGAACAAACCCATAAATCCATGTGGGCATTGGGTCAACACAAAAGAAATGTGGACCACAATATCGAAGCATGCTCAGAAAACACTTCAACATAGATTTCAGTATATTGCAAATTTTCTCAAAAGCACTTGGCAAAATCCAACTTACTCAACCTGTATAGTATTGACATCAATGACAACATTAATGACAACACCAAAAAACACATCCATACTTGAAAAAATCTCCCCCTTTGTCATTGATGGCAACACATGATGTGAAAATACCATCAAAGACAACATACATGATTCTTAGAAGCGACAACCTACCAAGCATAAAAGTTTCACATGATTCTCTCTCCCACATCCTACATGATTTTTAGAAGTGACAACCTGCCAAGCATATAGTTTTCACATGATTCTCTCTCTCCCCCTTTGACATCAATGGAAAAGGAAATACAAATAGTTTTTCACTCCCCCTAAGGAGTACAACCACATCACATACTGCAATAATGTACTTCTCTACCCCCCTGAGGAGTAGACCCCAATCATCAGTCCAGAACAAAAGAGTTTGTGAATCCACTGGACTGATGCACCTTCATGTGCATTTAGTTCAAAGGAGGGGCAGAAACCCCTAGCTTCCCTATGAGATACTCAAAAGTATCCTTTAGAAGGGCCTTAGTGAATATGTCTACAAATTGTTTTGTGGTAGGTATATATTCAAGTCTTACTTCATTCCTGAATACTTTCTCCCTCAAGAAGTGATACTTGATATATATGATTTGTTCTAGAATACATCACTAGATTCTTTGAAATGTTTATAGCACTTGTATTGTCACAAAATATAGAGGTAGGTTCATCACTCACCACACTTATGTCCATCAAATTTTGCTTCATCCAAAGTACCTATGTACAACAAAATGTTGTTGTAATATATTTAGCTTCTGTAGTGGATAGAGAAACTGAATCTTGTTTCTTGCTCAAACATGAAACTAATCTTCCTCCAAGAAAGAATGCTCCTCCACTTGTACTCTTTCGATCATCTACACATTCAGCCCAATCAACCTCAGTGTAGGCACTCAAGGTGAAATCATTGTTCTTTGAATACCATAGTCCAAAGTCTAGAGTTCCTTTAAGATATCCAAATATCCTCTTCATAGCTTTAACATGTGCTTCCTTTGGTTCTGCTTGAAATATTACAACTAAGCATACTACATGCATAATGTCAGGTCTAGTAGTAGTAAGATACAACAATCCAGCAATCATGGATCTATATATGCTCTGATCAACTTTAACAGATTCATCATCCTTACTTAACTTGCATCTAGTTACCATAGGGGTACATACCAGTTTAGAGTCATCCATTCCAATTTTTTTTAATAATTCCTTAACATACTTAGATTGTGAAATGAATATCCCTTTGTCAGTTTGATTAACTCGAAGCCCAAGGAAGAAATTCAATTCACCAATCATAGAAATTTCAAATTATTTTTGCATTTCTTCAGCAAAATTTTTACACATACCTTCATTAGCACCAAAAATAATGTCATCAACATAGACAAAAAATATCAGTATTTTTTCTTTCTCAAATTTGAAGTAAATATTGCTATATATAGACCCTTTGCTAAATCCTTTCTTTATCAAGTATTTATCCAATCTAGCATACCAAGCTCTGGGAGCTTGCTTCAAACCATATAATGCTTTCTTTAACTTGCAAACCATGTTCAGTTTGTCTGACAGTGAAAAACCTTCCAGTTGCTCCATATACACTTCCTCTTCCAATTCTCCATTCAGAAATATAGATTTGACATCCATCTGATATACTTTGAAGTCTTTATGAGCTGAAATGGATGGTTTCCATTCTTGCTACAGGTGCAAAATTTTCTTCAAAATCTATTCCTTCAACCTGTGAATATACTTTACATACAAGTCTTTCTTTATTCCTTACCACTTCACCATATTCATTCAATTTGTTTTTGAATACTCATTTAAAACCAATCACATTCTTGTTTGCAGGTCTAGGGACGAGTTCCCATGTCTCATTCTTCTCTATCTTCTGTAATTCCTCTTTCATTGCTCTAACCCAACTTTCATCATCACATGTTTCATTCACAGTCTTAGCTTCTATTTTAGAAAGTAAACACAAGTTTACTTCAACCATTTTTCTTCTTGTCTTGACACCTTCACTTTTGTCTCTAATTATTTGTTCCTCTGAATGATTTTTCTGAACATATTTAGGAGTCTTAGGTGCAAGTTCTAGATTTTATTCTTCTTCTTCACTTTTCTCTTTCTCTTCTTTTTCTTTTTCTTCTATTTTCACACAGATAGGCTCATTAGGTTCAACTTTAGTTATCTCCACCAGTCTATACATAGCTTCATCAACTTTCACATTAGTAATTTCAATGATTTTTCTCAATCTCTTATTAAAACATCTGTAAGGCTTACTAATATTGGAATAACCAAGGAAAATTTATTCATCACATCTAGCATCAAAATTTCCAATATTTTCTTCATCTCTTCTAATGTAACATCTACTACAAAATACCTTAAAGTATTTCACAGTAGGAGTCTTACCAGTCCATAACTCATTAGGAGTCTTAGTGTTGTTACCTCTGACTTGAACTCTGTTGAGAATGTAAATAGTAGTGTGAATGGCTTCTTTCCAATACACATCAGGAATACTTGCTTCTTTCATCATAGTTATGGTTGCCTCTTGCACAGTTTGGTTCTTTCTTTCTACAACTCCATTATGATGCGAGTTTCTAGGAGAAAAAAAATGTTTTTTTATGCCATGGTCTTCATAGAATGCATTGAACTCACTGGATGTAAACTCTCCACCTCTATCAGATCTTAAACATTTAATTCTCAAGTTTACTTTATTTTCTACTCTTGTCTTAAACACTTTGAATCTTTCAAGAGCTTGAGACTTTTCTCTAAGAAATGTAACCCATGTCATCCTAGAGTAATCATCAATTAAAATCATAAAGTACCTGTCACCATTTAGGATTTTTGTTCTTGTACTATGTGGATTAACTCAAGCATTTAAGTAGATGATTGATCCTTTCTTTTAAAATTGTTCCTTGTCTGTTTTCCCATCTAAAAACTTCTGTAGATTGAATTTGAAGGCTATATGATTCTAGGGAGATCTCTCACAACTTCTCTCAAATTGATCCTAACCAGATTATCAAAATTCACATGTCCCATCCTCCGATGCCAAAGCCAACTTTCACTGACTTGAGAAACAAAACATTGACCATCACCACCTTTGAGTTGATAGATATTTCCATGAGTTCTACCAACTACAACCATAGTTCTAGATCCTTTTCTGATCTCACAAGTGTTATCTTGAAACAAAAGCTTAAAACCTTTGCTACACATTTTTTCGACACTTAAATTATTATGCCTTACACCCTTTACACCTTTACCAACAATCTTAGCACCAAAATCATCTCCAAACATGATTATACCTCCATCATACTTCTCAAGTTTAGTAAAATTACTCTTATCTCTAGTCATATGATTTAAACATCCACTGTCAATTACCCAAAAGTCTTCATCCTATCTAGCATGAAAAGAAGTTACCAGAGTACCTTCTGATTCATTCTACTTACACTCTAGACTAGGTTCTTTTACACATTTCTTTTCCAAGGCTAGAAACAAACATTCATATTTATCTTCCTCAAGGTCTGATTCATCATCATAAATTCCAACGTCTTCCTTAACATAATATGACTTCTTGAACTTCCTATCCTTCTTATCCTTGTAATTATTGTTATTATCCTTTTTCTTCTTTTGTGTAGCTCTATTAAGACATCTTGATGCATAATGACCAATATTTCCACAACTAAAACACTTAAAAGACAACTTACCATTATATTTACTGTTATCAATAAGATATGCACCCTATACTAAATTTGCAGAATTTAACTATCTGTTGACACATGGAAACCTTCTTTAGATGTGGGTGATCTGATTGAAGAAGGAATATCCAAAGTGAACTGGTTCTTTGAATGATGTATTCTACTCTAAATGACTTTTTGAGGTAAAGAGTTAGAAAGATGACTGAAATGAAACTATGGCTTAAAAAGATTTTTAGGACTTAAAGATTACTTAATGACGACTCTAGTTTTTTACCCACAAATAGCTCTTAGAAAACAATAGTACTTCACAATCTCTCATGAACAATTAACACATAATTGATTTGCATGAAGATTCAGGTTTAAATACAACATGCAACCTATTTTTTATGATCTTTTTGCATCAAGAATTGTAATTTTAGGACATAAACATGATTCTATAAATAGAAATCACAATATAACATCAAACTATAACTACAAATGACATAAAAAATTAAGAAATAGGAATGCTGCTTTATTCAACTGAAGGAGTATCAAAGTCTGAGTATAAATTTACGCTTACAAAACTCTTTGTTTCAGCATGAGAGAAAGAAACAATGATTTGAACTGAGAAAAACCCTAAGATTTTCTCCTAAAATAAAAGCTCCAAAACCCTAATTTGAGCTTAGGAAGAAAGCTCTGAAAAAAGCATCTAAATTGCTCCATAATGTGAAACCAAAGTGGAACAATCACACTTTTTGCATGTCCATGCTGAAAAGCACCTAAAAATAGGCCTGCTTTGCTTTAAAAGTGAAAAAAACACCTAATTCCTCTCCATGCAACTCAAATCCGCCGAAGAAAAGTCAAACCCTCTTTTGCCTTACAAACTGCTAAAAATAACAAGAAAGAATAATTTTTTTTATAGAATATTGTTTTATCTTCTGCTTTACAAGATATGTAGTTTTAATCTTCTCAATTTGATTTATTTTTGCAATAAGATTAAAAATCTTTGCAAAAAATTATAAACTTTTATGCTCCAATTATAATTGATTTTTCTTTAAAAAATCATAAAATATAAAAGGATGAGTATGTATTATTGATGTCTCAATTGATTTCTATAAAATCAAGAAAATACCTAAGCATCATAAAAATGCTTTATTTTCACTAAGGCATAGGCATTGAAAAATAAATAAAATACCACAAGGTATTTTGGACTTTGAAATAATATATCAAAAGCCTATCCTAAAAGACTTAGGCATATAAGACAATTAAAAAACCTAAGGCATATGAAAATTTCCAGCCACCCATGGTATTAAATTGGAGCTTAAATATTAATTTTTTTCCCAATTATCCTAAGTCGAATTAGGGCTTCCCAAACCCTAATCACAAAACATGAGAATTTCACCCGAACTTTCACATTCTCCACTTGTTCTTTGAGAAAAACTCTTTGCAAGAGCCGTCGACCTAGAAGACTAGGGTTTTGCAAGGAAAGCTTGAGGACTTAGCCATCAACCTCTCTTTGGGTCGAATCTTCATCAACAAGCAAAGGTAAGCTGATTTTTTGCCATTTCGTGGCTTCTTTTTTTCATTTTGAAGGCAAAACTTGGCCTTAAGTCCATGACTATTCATACATTTTATGCATTTCTCTTTGTTTCCTGTGTCAAAGCTTCCTTGCCACTCTTTATCTGTCACCATTGGAAGTTTTTTTTGAGCATTTTTGATAAAACTCAAAAGAGTTTGATACAATAATGAAGATCATTCTTGTATATAAGAAACTTTTGAAGATTTCTATGTTTTTTTTCTATTATAGGCTACGTGTTCACTTGTCGGGTTTGCATTCTTATGACATTTAAATTTCAAAATTGGACAAGAGAATCACTGCCCCTCTTTCACCATGCTTGATATAATGAATTTTATGCAATCTATCTTCATGCTTTAAGGCACCGTATTTTTCTATATTAAACCTTGCTACCCCCTCATTTGCAATGAATCATTGTCTCCGGACTGGTGAAAATAATTCTCAAACTATAAACGGGGTCGAGGAAATATTTAAAGGGTTTTTTCATCTTGAATTTTTCTAATTTCCGTAGTAAAATCTCACAAACCTAGATTGTAGAAAAATGTCACAAACCCAAATTGTACTTTTAGAGATATAAGATTTTTCTAATTTTTGTAGAAAAATCTCACAAACCTAGATTGTACTTTTTGAGATATGATGAAATATCGACTGCTGTAACTAAAATTCTATATTTTGCATTCTTGTAATTTCACCATTTTCTTTTCAAAAAAACAAAACAATGCAGCTCCTTTTGCACTAGTATTCTCCAAAAATGCAATGAAAAGTAGAACCGATTTGCATCAAATCTATAACATTGATGTTCCTGTAGCTCCATACTAGAACTTCATGCTACTCTTCATGCATTTTTTTAAAATGGAGCAGATGTAGATGTTTTTTCCCTTAATTCTGCACATAAAACTTTGAATCATGTGAAGCTTACCATAGTGAAAAACTCCTTCATTCTGCAACTTGATTCATGGATCTCATATGTATGCCTGTTCACTATCACCATTTATGAACATGAAACACTTTCTGCACCAAAAAAGAAGATCTTGAAACATCATGAATAAATATGAACAAAACATCATATGGCAGAAAAAATGCACTCAATTTGATAGTATTAAAAATTTTCAATATGGAAATTGATGTGTTTGATTTGATTCTGTATCTGAATTGAGCTCCTTGTTCACTCATGATTTTATCATTTCATTGTTCTTAGATTTGATTATTATGAGTGAACAATGTTCTTGATTGCTTGATAGTTGAAATATGTTTCACTCCTTCTTGACTGGCTCATATGAGCATAATGGTTGTATTTCTTTACTCAACCCCATTTGTAATGTTTAGGGGCAACATGTTGAGCTCTACCCTTGTGGGAGACCGTTTTACTTCACATGCTATTACGTCTTCATGAAATGATCAACTACATAGCTTCTCCTATACCTACATAGGAAATAAACAATATTAGCATAAAATAATGAAGTTTAAAAATTCTATGATGTGACATTTCATTTTCAATCTCTCATTGTATTCTCTTTATTCTTAGCTGGTTCCATGCATTTCAAGGAATGAATTGTATCTTTGTTGGTAGAGCATGTAGTGTAACCCATATCTAGAGCTCTAACAGTCCTTTCCTAATCTTTTGCAGGTACACTAAGAGTCAGAAGCAAGATGTAGCGAGCTGCAAGCACATCGACTGAAGACACAAACAAGCAATGATGGATATGTCTTACATTATTTGATTCTTACTTTTTAAAACTTTAGTTGTATAATTCATTTCTTGCAATGAATTGTTTTGGCTATCTCCACGGCTCGTGTGGATCCTTTAATTTCTCTTTTCCTTTCCATTCTGAAAAGAAATGCATCAAAATGAAAAAATGTACAAACATTTGTATTTGCAAACAAATGAAATACTGTAATGTGAATAAGCATTGTGAAATAAATGAAAGCAATTTTTATGCTTAATCATTTGTATATTTTGTCTTGTTCTTCATTTGTATTGCAAAGCATTGAGCAAAATTTTGAAACTCTTTTCACTGAAACATTTGCATAACTCAAACTTCATAAATTTGTTGCAAACAACAATCTAAGCAATGCAACAACTAATTGAAATTTCATTTTAAAATGAAACTAATCATCTATACCAATTGAGTTGTAGTGAAAATTGGTAACATTTACCAGTACCTTTCTTCATTCTTCTTGTGAAATTTGCTTCCACATCTTCTGCATCTTCATCATCATCATCTTCTATCTTCATGGCTTTAAAGGTTGTTTCAGTCTTCTCCTTATCTCTTGCAATTTTTCTCATCTCTAATGCAGTCAAGACACCAAATAGATGTTCCCTAGTAAATGTCTTCAGATCATATTGTTCTAGTGTAGATACTTTGTCACTGTAATTGTCTAGTAAGGTCATCAAAATTTTCTTAACTATATCTTCATCCTTCATGGTACCTCCTTGTTTCTTGATTTTAGTTGTTATAGTTTCAACTCTCTGATAATAGCTTTCAATGTCTTCTCCATCTTCCATTCTCAGATTCTCAAACTTTTTCTTAGCAGTTAGTTTCCTTGATAACTTTACTCTCTCATTCCCTTCGTAAATATCTTTTAATTTTGTCCAGATTTTATTAGTTGTAGCTAAATCTAAATAAATTTTGATCTTTCAGTTTTAGATAATGCACTAAAGATAGCAAACCTTAATTTTTCATTCTCTTCAAAGGCTACAACTTCATCAGCAGTAGAAGTTCCGACTGTTGGAATCACATAATTTGTCTCCATATCTTTCTAAGTATTAAAACTGATTGAAATCAAATAACTTCTCATCTATTCTTTCCAAAAACTATAATCAGCTCCATCAAACATAGGAAGCTGCAACTTGTGTGTCATCTAATATACCTCAAGCGGTTAAGATTTTCATCGAGGAACCAAAGCTCTAATACCAATTGTTGAAATGCACAAGACAATTGAGAGGGGGGATTAATCAGTTGTATCAAATTCTTTACTTCTTAACTTAGTCAATTCCACTTTATCTTCAGTCTATTATTAACATGAAAATGCAAATAATAGAAACACAACACTAGAGACACAAGATTTTCATGGAAAACCCAATGAGGGAAAAACCACGACGAGGATTAAATCACAGTATAGTAGTAAAGAAATACCAGATACAAAAGGCTCACTTCTAGAGGGATCACTACCAAAGTACAAAGGCTCACTGCTCAGATCAAGGGCTCACTACCTTAGGACTCACTGTCCAAAAAGAGAGGTTCATTTCCTACATAAAAATACAAAGAAATAGATAATGATCCACCACTAGGAGTTACACACACTTCGCAACTTGATTAGAGGATTATGAATACAATGAAGTATTGTTGCCACAATTCGCTCTTCCACACTCTACTTTTCACACTTGTTTGAACACACTCTTCTCTTGCACACATTGAATGATGGATGGATATTAAATTCACTACAACTTAACTTTCTTTTATACCATCTTCAATCTTTGAAACTTTCACCAAGTTCAGCTATTCAAATTCAAATTACAAATTCAAACTAGGCCGACTACTCAACATTCCCGCGGTGGATAAGAATGTAATGGGACCAAATACATGTTTAATTTAGGACCCAAACAACATCTTAGATCACACACACACTTCCTCAAGTCGATGCAAAAGCCAAATGTAACATGTGGACACCAGGTCGACCAAACCTAATGAAAACACAAACGAACTTTGAAGTACATGCATCACCAACAAGATAAACATATACAGATTGCTCAACATGCTTCACCAATTAATTTACCATTTTTTAGAACAATTTAGATACATCCGTAACAACTTCAACAAACTTCATTTGTAGAGAACACTTTACCAGTTCAACCGAGACAACTAGCAAAAAATAGAGAATCCAGAGCAGGTCTTCTAGAGCTTCAAACCAAAAGAAACTTTGTCAGAACATAAAAACCATCAAAAGGAATAATTTCCTAGATCCGCAAGATTTGAGGCCAAATAAAAAAGGACTGGGGAGCCAAAACATTTCTCCCAGTCAATAACCAAATAACTCTGACAAACCAGTTCACACATCAGTGAACATAACTTTTTCTCTCCATCAAACTAGAAGCTAAAACTTGGAATATATGATCCATTTAAGCTTATGAACACACCCATAAATCCATGTGCACATTAGGTCAACAAAAAAGAAACACGGACCACAATACCAGAGCATGCTCAGAACACACTTCAACACAAGGGCGGGTGCATGGAAATGGGTAGCAATTTCGTGGACACCTATCAATTATTTTTTTGAAAAGCCATAACATGAGTGCGTTATAATGTGCTCGCATTATGGCTTGTTGTGCTGATCCTGAGGCTTAGAAACATAAAACCAATAACGCAAGCACGTTATAACATGCTCACGTTATTTCTTGTTAAAAGTAAAAAAAAAGTGAAAACCTATCATTGTTATTTCGACTATTTTTTTCCTATAGCCATGGCCAAAACCCCCATATTTTCATGCTCACATTCTAGAAGGAGAAATTCAATAGATTTCTTCACCAACAATTTCTATTTCTTCACAATGATGGCACCATGACAATGAGGAGGTGTGAGAGGTAAGGATTTTGTGGTTTTTGTTTTGAATTAGTTAGTTTTAGGTTGAATTTGTTAGTTTTAGGTTGAATTTGATATATATTTGTTTGAATTTTTAGGAGATGCAAATCAGCCTGCAAACCCTTAAGATCCTCAACAAGAAGACCAACCAAATCCTCAAGATCAAAATAAACCACAACAACAACCTCACTCAACCCCCTCCTGGCACTCAACAAAATTTAATGAGTGAAATTGAGAACAAAAAAAAACAAATTGACGATTTGATCAGTAGGTTGAGTGATCCAAATGGTTCAACTGTAGAAAGAATGACCCTAGAAAATTCATTGAAAGATGTGTTAAAAAATGTAGATTCAATTAGCAAACAAATAATTGGATGGCAAGATAGGAGGCAGGCAACTAGGGACTATTATGCAAATAAACTATCATACAAAGATGTAAAGGATTTAAAAATTACAAAAGGTGATTTGTGCTCATTATTCACTGACCCACACACAAATCAAAATCTTACCCTCAATGCAAATAGGTTTCCTATCCATTGGTGCCACCACCAACAGATTAGGGACCAATTTTATTATAGGTGGTACATGGTCTTCGATTACCCACCGTGCAACAATTGTGAGGTCTCACAATATTTCCTTAGGAAACTATACAGTGAATTCATATTGAACAAAATCCCAAATTATTTTGATATGAGGGATTTCCAGGGGAGAGGTAAGGGGTCAGCTTAGGATAGACCCAGTGCACAGCTAGATCCTATGTGGCAAGGTAGTCGAGATCTCGCTAGGCCACCTCATGAGCACGTTGTTATGCCTTCCGTCATGAAGGAAAGTGCTGATGTAGAGAAATTGTAGGGGATCAACACTTTGACTTAGAGTGTCATCCATCATACTAGCCCTATTCTACAACACTATCTAGGGGAGTCTTCGAGTGGTGGCCTTCAAACACATGTGTGTCAATCTTGTGGGGCTACTTGTTCATATGATCCCACCGAAACTCAGGAGACTGGTATGCAGGATTTGTCTACAGCTATGGAGATGGAGAGGGAAACTAACATTTTGCATGAGGCATATGGCATTGATAGTCAGGTAAAAGTTTGTGCATGTTCATTGAATTTAATTTATGAAATTTCGATTTTGAAATGCAAGATTAACTAAAAATGTTTTATGATTTGAATAAAATTGTAGGGTCACAGTGTGGAGATTGGATACACCGGCCCCCCACTAGCTTATTTCTATAGTACACCTATCGTTGGGGTATGTAACTAGTAAACAATTATAGATTTATTGCATGTTAATAGCATTATTTTATGAATGGTAATTTAATATGCGATTTTGGATGTTGAATAGACTAATATTGGAGGTTTTGATGGAACAATTCCCAGTGGTGATGGATTTACTCAAACCTATATGGAGGTAATAGAATAAAGAGTTTAACTAATGAATCAAGTGCTTAATAGATTTGTGTAGTTTATATGCACATCGTTGATTACGTTGAATAATTTGTTTTATTTTTAGATGTTGCAAGCCAAAACACCTACGAATGTGATGAGGGCAATGAATATTGGTGTGTCATCTGCTATACAATCTCTGATGGCTCTGACAAGATAGGTATGAGGAAAATTAATAAATTTCAATTTACATTTGTTGTTATAGATGTTAGTTAGTGAAAAATCAAACCATTATTGATTCACATAGTTTAATTTCTATTTGTATGGTTTATATAGGGCTTGAGCATGCCTAAGCATGGGCATGAGAATATTTCCCTCATGGAGAGAGATAATGAGATGGAAGTAAGTGATTATTTTGTCAAATATATCATTTTTTATAATGTAATTTCTATATATTCATGTCTTTACTTCTTATTGTAATAGTTAAAACTTCACCATAAACTAAACCCTAGGAGGAGCAGCAGGAGCACTCCTCGAGCACAGCAAAAATGAGTGATAGACCTATCGCCATCCGATCGAAAAGTAAAAGGGAAAGAATTTATTTCCAAGGCATGTAGAGCAATGAATTTTGATTCCAGATCCCTTTGTTGTATGCCTACATGGTAGTTTTGTACATATTTTTATTGGACATATTTGACATTGTATGCCTATATGGGATTCTCGTAAGCCTATATGGCTGTTTTGTACATATATTTCATACTTATACTGACATATATTGATGTATGCCTACATGGCTATTTGGTTAATACAAATATATTTTATCGATGCTTGTCCATATTGGAATTGTAAATTGATGGTTCAATAGATATGAGGTACATGTATTCAAGTGTATACTTTACAACTTACGTGTATACTTTGTGACTTACGTGCGTTCGAATGTATATTTTGTGGCTTACGTGTTTTCATGCGTATACCTTGTATTCGTGCATATACTTTGTATTAATTTGTGTATACTATGTATTCGTGTGTATGATTTTTGAGGCTTATGTGTTTTTGAGTACTTGGGCTTCCCTTATTGGCATGTACATGCTTGAATTATTCACGTGTATAATTATTAATTGGTTAGCCCTAGCATTGATCATTGTTGTCCTTCATGATTTGTCTTGAATATTAATTGATTGATGCTAACAACTTTATCTCAAAGAAAAAAACACGTTTACAATTGGCATTCCATGAAATGATTCATAAAAAGATTCCAATGTGTTCTTGATGCGTCACTATCGAAAGATTTATATGTCAACTTTTTGCAATATTATTTCTTTTATATGAAATGGACTTGGGAGAAAGAAAGTTATAATTTATAATACAAATAAGAAATGGAATCAACATTGTCCTAGACCCCCGAATAGGTCAATTTAACAAAGAAACACGATCTCAATCACTCTTCGAATTGCAAAGCACCATTGGTGATGTAGAGTGGCTCAACCAAGTTGTGATTTGACACAACTTCTCTCAAATATGCCCACTAAGACTCCAAAATTCACTTGACTCAACAATAAGAACTCTCCTATTCGTTTATGGTTTTGCACCAAACCACTGCCAAAAGAAAGCCAACTCAGCCCTCTTTCAATCCATGTTAGCCTCAGGACCGTACAAGAAAGCTGGATGTTGTACCAATTACGGGATCAACAAGTTTGTATCAAAAATCTAAAAGATAGAGAATAGTGTGAATAATTCTTATTAGATCTTCTCCAAAATTTCATCAACAACCTCCATTCAAGCCTCTCAAGGCTTTACATAGTGTTTTACACCCTTCTCTAATTGATCCATGCCCTCAACTAACTAAAAACCAACTTTCAAAACAAGTAACCGTTGCATTTCAAATTTGTTGCTTTAAGCAACTTACAAATTTGCAACTTTAGACTCCTCCAACCTAATGAGTACATCTAATGACCTCTAAACCCACACAAATGGTGTACAAATAGCCTTATTACATTGAAAAAACTCCATTCTTTCACAATCATATACAAATTCACAAATTTACCTTCAAAGGCTACAAAGACAACTTCTAGTGCAAGATTGAAATCTTCACATTTTTTATCACTAGACCCAAAAGTCACCCTAAAACATACCTAATGGTCTTAATTGACTTTATTCAAGACAAAGCATGCTCAAAATACCCACAACAACCTATTGACCAACCTATTCACCATCAGATAATCACTAAAAACACTAAACTAGACCTTCTTCATCAAATGGAGGAACAAGGTGCTCTGCACCAATGATCATACACTTTTTGTGTGGAATACTCGAACTTCTCAACCATCATTTGTATGTTTCTCTTTTCCAGTGCTTTGCATGCCATCATAAGGGATCAAGCTGGTTGAACACAAGTCAGATCAATTCCACATGTTTGGGTATGAAAGGGGACCATTCCTAGCATAAACCTACCTATTGGGATGCATTGGAGCAGTTAGTTTGGTCACACCAATTGCAAAATGAAAGTTACACCACTTTGCAACTTTGTACAACTTGAATTTGACACTTTTTCTATCAAGTGAAAATCCATCGCCATGGGAAAACCACTCCGATATAGCCAAAACTAAGAGAGGTTTTTGTAGAGGGGCCCAACGTGATCCTGTAGGATCAGATGAGAAATTTCTAAGCATCATGGTATCTGAGTAATAGCATGTTGAAGTTTGCAGCCATTTTGCATTTTGGACCCTTAAGGGATCGATCCAGTGGAACGTAGCTCGGAGTAATTCTGCATGTTTCGGTGCAAAAGAGGACCATGCCTAGTGTAAAAATACCTATTCAGATGTGTTGGAACAATCCTCTTGGTCACATGAGTTGCAGAGCGAAAGTTGCACCACTTTGCAACTTTGCACAACTTGAATTTGACACTTTTCCAATTGAGTGAAAATCTGCCGCCACGAAAAAACCACTATGAGATAGCCAAAACCGAGAGAGGTTTTTGTAGATGGGCCCAACGCAATCCTGTAGGATCATATGAGAAGTTTCTAAGAATCATGGTATGCGAGTAATAGCATGTTGAAGTTTGCAGCCATTTTGCACTTTGGACCCTTAAGGGATCGATCCGGTGGAACACAGGTCGGAGCAATTCTGCATGTTTCGGTGTGAAAGAGGACCATTCCTAGTGTAAAAATACCTATTCAAATGTGTTGGAACAGTCCGCTTGGTCACACGAGTTGCATAACAAAATTTGCACCACTTTGCAACTTTGCACTGCTTACATTTGATGCTTTTTCCATCAAGTGAAAATCCACCGCCACGGGAAAACCACTCCGAGATAGCCAAAACCGAGAGAGGTTTCTTTAGAGGGGACCAACACAATCATATAGGATTAGGAAATAAGTTTCTAAGAATCATGGTATTCAAGTAATAACATGATGAAGTTTGCAACCATTTTGCACTTTAGACCCTTAAGGGATCGATCTCGTGGAATGTAGCTCAGAGCAATTCTGTGTGTTTCAATGCAAAACAAGACCATGCCTAGCATAAAAATACCTATTCAAATGCGTTGGAGCAGTTAGTTTGGTCACATGAGTTGCAAAGCGAAAGTTGCACCACTTTGCAACTTTGCACAACTTGAATTTGACACTTTTTCCATCAAGTGAAAATCCATTGCCATGGGAAAACCACTCCGAGATAGCCAAAACCGAGAGAGGTTTTTGTAGAGGGACCCAACATGATCTTATAATATTAGACGATAAGTTTTCAAGTATCATGGTATTCAAATAATAACATGCTGAAGTTTGCATCCATTTTGCACTTTGGACCCTTAAGGGATCGATCTGGTGGAACATAGCTCAGAGCGATTCTGCATGTTTTGGTGCGAAAGAGCACCATGCCTAGCATAAACATACCTATTCGGATGCATTGGAACAGTCCGCTTGGTCACACGAGTTACAGAGCGAAAGTTGCACCACTTTGCAACTTTGAACAACTTGAATTTGACACTTTTTCCATCGAGTGAAAATCCGCCACCACGGGAAAACCACTCCAAGATAGCCGAAACCGAGAGAGGTTTTTGTAGAGGGGCCCAATATAATCTTGTAGGATTAGATGAGAAATTTCTAAGCTTCATGGTATTCGAGTAATAGCATGATGAAGTGTGCAACCATTTTGCAGTTTGGACTCTTAAGGGATCAATCCGGTGGAATGTAGGTCAGAGTGATTCCACGTGTTTCGGTGCAAAAGAGGACCATTCCTAGCATAAAAATACCTATTCAAATGTGTTGGAACAATCCGCTTGGTGACACAAGTTGTAGAATGAAAGTTGCACCACTTTGCAACTTTGCACTACTTGCATTTGATGCTTTTTCCATCAAGTGAAAATCCATCGCCATGGGAAAACCACTTCAAGATAGCCAAAACCAAGAGAGGTTTTCGTAGAGTGGCCCAACAAAAACTTGTAGGATTAGATGAGAATTTTGTAAGCATCATGGTATCTAAGTAATAGCATGCTGAAGTTTGCAGCCATTTTTTGCAGTTTGGACCCTCAAGGGATCGATCTAGTGGAATGTAGCTCAGAGCAATTTCGTGTGTTTTGGTGAGAAACAAGACCATTCCTAGTGTAAAAATATATATTTGGATGCGTTGGAGTAGTTAGTTTGGTCACACGAGTTGCAGAGCGAAAGTTGCACCACTTTGCAACTTTGCACAACTTGAATTTGACAACTTTTCCATCAAGTGAAAATCGGCCGGCACGGGAAAACCACTCCGAGATAGCCAATACCGAGAGAGGTTTTTCTAGAGGGGCCCAATGCAATCCTGTTGGATTAGATGAGAAATTTCTAAGTGAAATGGAATAAGTTTTATGGGGTTTGTGTTGCTGCCCCTATAGATTTTCATGGAAAATCGCATGAAAAATGAGGTTTCACGCTAGGGTTTGATAAAATATTGCATGTAGAGGTTGGGTGATTGTCTTTTGAGTTTGTGCAGGTGATTTTAAGAAGGTCTAAGGTGGTGGCATGTTTTGGTAAGGTTTGGAACCATTCCTTTCAATAAACCCTCCTTATACTAGCATAAAATAAGGGTTTTGGTTTGGCATGGTGGAGTGAGTTTGTCCTAAGACAAATTGTGGATCTGAGGGTTTGGATACATGATAATTTCTGCCCCAACAAATTAAGGGGGTTCTTGAATTTTTAAAGGTATGTTCCTTTGTAAATTAGGCCTACCTAGCCTAATGAGGACAACGAAGAAGGTCATTTTTGATGCACATGTTCCAAGATAGTCACTGTTGATTTTGAAGTATGTGTTGTAAATCAATAATAGCTATCTAGATCAGTCATTTTTTTGTGAAGTCATTTGAGAATATTTCCTCAAAACACCACTTGGAGCCACTCTTTTCACTTGAAAATTCATCATAAAACCCTTTAGCAGCAACTCCACCTTTTTTTCTTGAATTCCCCTACACAAATAAACACACACACACTTAAAACATCATAATTCAACCTTACATCATTATATCACTTCTCTAATCACCTAATGACCTCTTTGAGACTTTGAATACATTACATATGACCTTTACATGACCTTTTTCACATTGTTTACATTTCAAAATTCAAATTTTGCATATTTTCCTATGGAAGGCATTTACAAAACAAGGTGCTACTGCACCAAACATGAACTCCAAAATTACAATATTTGAGAAAATATCATTATGTAAGTAAATCTCATTACAATGCCTTAGGTACTTCGTTCTCATAGATCTTTTACAATTTCACTCATACATTCAAGATTCTCTTTAAATGTCTACATCATAGGTGATCATTATGAGGTTAACTTCAATTGAGTAACTTGAGATTCCCTCGCTAAGCTTCACATGCTCTTTTATAATGGCTTGAAATAAAAAATTTAGATTTGTCAAGATCATCAAAATAAGGATGTTGCGTTACTTTTTTAGCTAAGATTCTCTTTGATGGATCATAAATCAACATTTTATGCAACGAGAGATCAATCAATTTTTAGTAGTTTACTTACAAATACACAAAGTAAAAGAGAGAAAGAAAGAGCATCCAAAATGGAAATGAAATAAAAATAGATGGAAGGCACTTATAGATAGGCACGCAAGTCTCACAACTTAGTCACTCCTGGTCATACATCTTCACTGGGAATTCCAACATACCTATTGCACACAACACTTCTCATGAATAGAGTAAGTTGAAATTTCAGATGCTCTTATAATGTCTACATCATAGCTGCTCATGATAAGGTTAACTTCAAATGAATAACTTGAAATTCCCTCACCAAGCTTTGTACACACTTTTCTAATGGCTTAAAATGATGATTGAGATTTGTCAAGATCATCAAAATAAGGATGTTGCATTGCTTTTCTGGCTAACATTCTCTTGGATGGCTCATATATCTGCATTTTTTACAAGGGGACACCAATCACTATTTAGTATGTTACTTACAAATACTCAAAGTAAAATAAGATGATAGCATTGGCATCAAACAAATTAATGTGTATACAAGTATAAATTGATAAGAACCAATGTGCATATACTTACAAATTAATCCAACGAACCATCCAGGTCTGCTCTACTCTTTATTGTGTTAAGTATTGCCTCATGGTTAGACTCACAGACCTTCCACAAGGTCTTGTTAAAAGGTCTACCCCCATATTTGGTCAAACAAACATTGGATGCCATGACAATTTTTGAGTAATGAAGAATCTTACGATGCGTGTCAAAGTCCTGAAATAGCCAATGTTTAACACTCGAATGTGGGTACCTTCTAAGCCATGTTCCAGTAACCACAATTGAGCCTGTAGGGTTTTCGATGTTTTCTCCATCTATAATTGGGGCCTCCAATTTTTTTTTTGGCCTCAACACAATGACATAAGTAATATTTTGTTCCCTCTTCATTGTCTTCATCTGCAATAACTGCATAAACATGCCTTGCATTGATATGTGCAGAAAATATCTTGAAATTTTTCAACATTACGAATACAGTACAAAGTAAGATAACGATATGGAATTTCAACAACTAAGCAAGTAGATATATCACCTAGTTGAACTAGATCTAATACGTGGTCAAAGTCGATCGATGATTCCATCTATGTCAGTTCCAATGCCGTCGAAGGGCTATACGTGTGAAGTGGGCTAAGATAACTTGTCAACCATTTGTCAACCCACTCCCCTGACTCACAATCATTCCAGGCTTGCATTGTACATGAAGAAAAAATCATGCCATATTTTGTGTATCGATACTCCATGAACCTGCATTTGAGCTAAGGAAAGAGTGTGCCTCACTTGATCCTGTTACTATCCAATAGTCTTCATATGGTGCAATGTTAGTATCATCCATCAACCAAAAAAATCTATGAACTGAAGACGTACCTTCATTACCTGGACCCATTGAAGCATCACACCACTCGACGATTGATTTTGCATCTATCAACTTTGCACTATCTTTATACTTTAACTCTTCTCATGCTAATGATCTTTTCATGCATGATCTTGCACCATCATGCTCCCCCTTTCCATGTCAAGCCTCATAAAAGTTCCACATATGTTGAACACCTATAATGACATGCATCATACATAACCAGTAGAACATGCACAAGTTCTTGAACTATGTTGCATAGTTATCAGACCATATTATATGTCAGTCGTATTCTATGCTCCTTTGAGCCAAACCACTGTAGAACATCTGGAAGCAACCTTGCACGAACTCTGGAGAATGTGTGCAATCATCACTAATGTAAAAGTGGTACTCCCTCAATACCTTCCTTTGGTCATCTGTACTATCAGATGCATGAATGAATGCTATGTGCACAAATATCGAAACCTATGTGGAGTTGTAATACTATGACTACACCTCATGTTGTTGTTGTAGAGTGTAGTTCTCCATAGATTCAACCACTGATACTATGCTTCCAATTGGAAAGGTGTCCTTGCATAGCTTGAATTGTGTGTCCAACCATCGGGCTCTATGGGTATGCATTTCATACTCAGAAAATATATTGTCACAAAACATGGACATAAACTGGTACACTGGAATCTTCTCAATAACCAAATCACACCTTTTTGCTTGAGACCCATCTTTTGTAGCATATGGCACTGTTTTATACTTCTTGAACTCTACTAGTTTTTGTCCCACCTCATTTGTGCTTTCCATATGTTGACATATTGGCATACGCTGGAAGCCACCACAACACTCGCATGAACCATCCAAGAATGTTGTCCTGTAGAATATCTGGCCATCCTCTATTTTACATAATTTTTTTGATAATAAATCTCTTGAAGATTTTGGTGGGGCTTCTATGCCACAATCTTGCAAAACATTGTTAGTATGCAAATCTATACATATAGAATGATAAACATCATAATGGTTAGAAAATTCAATATGTAGTCTACAACAACAAGTAGTGCATGTGTGATTTATCTTACATAAAAAGGTTTAAGCATTTCAAAAAATCTTTGAGAAATACTAATTTGAGGATAATCATTTTCAAATTTTTGAAAAAATTGGGTTTGAGTCATATCCAAAAAATGCTTTGGATGTGGCTCACGATTCCGACTACCGATTCTCCTTCTTACCACATCCCTTTGATTCAGAGATAGCCTTGTGTTATTCTTCCAATACTCTTCAATTAGTGTTCTCAAGGATTCAACAACTTCTTTACCTTTTCATGAAAGTCTCCCCGAGAATGCCCATAATTTATTTGAATCATTGCCCTCAATTCTTTGTCGCCTTTGAATGGCTCTTGATAATTTTTTTCTACTAATTCTCCTTTGTTCACTCGTCTTTTTAATGAGACGAGCTCTATTTGTTTGACATCTTACCAAAGTCAATGTAATGACACATCAAGTGACATTACTATCCTTTGAGTGTGAGGTCTTACCCACACTCTCATAAGCATCCATTCGATTCTTCACAATAGTGTCTTCACTCGATGCATTTGATGTTCTCAACCTAAGAGTCTTCATTATGTTCCTATACATTACACCCCGCATGATTTCAACAAATAGCTGACATCTTGCAGTCTCAACCCAAGAGTCTTCATGAGTGGGAGAAAGAGAGTGGGAGAGAAAGATGGAGAGAGGGAGGGAGAGGGAGTGGGAGAGAAAGAGGGAGAGAGGGAGGGAGAGTGGGGGAGAGTGGGAGAAAGAGAGAGTGGGAGAGAGAGGAGAGGGAGGAGAGGGAGGAGAGAAAGAGGAGAGAGGGAGGAGGGAGTGGGAGAAAGAGAGTGGGAGAGAAAGAGGGAGAGAGGGAGGGAGAGGGAATGAGAGAGAAAGAGGGATAGAGGGAGGGAGAGGGAGAGGGGGAGAAAGAGATAGTGGGAGAGATGGAGATAGAGAGGGAGGGAGAGAGGGGGAGAGTGGGAGAAAGAGAGAGTGGGAGAGAGTGGGAGAGTGGGAGAAGGGGATAGTGGGAGAAAGAGAGAGTGGGAGAGAGTGAGAGAAAGATAGAGTGGGAGGGAGAGAGGGGGAGAAAGAAATAGTGGGAGAGATGGAGATATAGAGGGAGGGAGAGAAAGACTGAGAAAGAGATAGAGGGTAGAGGGTTAAGAGTTAAGGGTTTAAAGGTTAAGGGTTTAAATAGTTAAGAGATAGAGGGTAGATGGAGATAGTGGGAGAGATGGATACCCCTATACCCTCTTAATCCCTCAACCTGAATCCCTCAATCCCTATACCCTCTTAATCCATCAACCCTCAACCCTCAACCCTTAAACCCTAATCCCTCAACCCTTATACCCTATTAATCCCTCAACCCTCAACCTTCAACCTTTAAACCCTAATCCCTCAACCCCTATACCCTCTTAATTCCTCAACCCTCAACCCTTATCCCTCAACCCTCAACCCTTCAACCCTAATCCCTCAACCCCTATACCCTCTTAATCCCTCAACCCTCAACCCAACCCTTAAACCCTAATCCCTCAACCCCTATACCCTCTTAATCCCTCAACCCTCAACCCTTAAACCCTAATCCCTCAACCTCTATACCTCTTAATCCCTCAACCCTAAACCCTAAACCCTTAAACCCTAACCCGTAAACCCTCTACCCTCTACCGTCAATCCTCTACCCTCTACCCTCAACCCTAATCCCCCAACCCTTAAACCCACTTAGTAAACTCTCTACCCTAATCCCTCACCCCTCTTGACCCTTAAACCCTCGACCCTTAAACCTTTAAACACTCAACCCTAAACTCTTGACCCTCAACCCTCAACCCTCAACCCTTAAACCCTAAACTCTTAAATCCTCTACCCTCTACCCTCTACCCTCAACCCAATAATCTCTAACCTAAACCCTAATCCATCAACCCTAATCCCTCAACCCTTCAACTGTTAAATCCAAGAAAACTCTCTACCCTAATCCCTAAACCCTCAACCCTTAATCTCTCAACCCCTATAACCTCTACCCTATATATTGGACCCTCAACCCTATACCCTCAACCCTCAACCCTCAACCCTCAACCCTCAACCTTAAACCCTCAATTTTCAACCCTCAACCCTTAAACCCTAAACCCTTAAACCCTCTACCCTCTACCCTATACATTAAACCCTCAACCCTCAATTCTCAACCCTCAACCCTTAATCCCTCAACCCTCAATCCTTAAACCCTAAACCCTCTACCCCTTACATTGGACCCTGAACCTAATCCTTCAACCATATACCCTCAAACCTATACCCTAAACCCTCTACCCTCAACCAAGTAAACCCTTAAACCTTCTACCCTATACCCTCAACCAAATACCCTCTACCATCGACCCTATTTCGTCAACCCTCAAACCTTAAACCCTAATACCCTATAAACCATCAACCCTATAGGTCCACCTTAATCCCTCAACCCCTATCACTTTCTCTCTATTGATATATATCACCTCTCCCTCCCTTCCTCCTATCCTCTCTAATTATCTCTATCTACTGTCTCCCTCTTTCTACGTACCTCTCGTTCAATCAATCCCTACCACCCTCTCTCACTCCCTCTATCCATCTCTCTCTATGTCCCTCCCACTCTATCCCAATCTCTCCCACTCCCTCTCTCTCCCTCTCTCTCATGTCTCTCCCTCCCATCCCCTCTCTCTCTCAGGTCTCTCCCTCTAGCAACCTACCTAGGTAACTCTCTCTCTGTCTCTCTCCCCTCTCTCTATCTATCCCTCCCACCCTACCTAGATAATTCCCTCTCACTCCACCCCCTCTTTCTCTACCTCTATCAGGTCACTCCCTCCCACACCCTCTCCCTCTCTCAGGTCTCTCACTCACACTCTCTCTCCCACTCCTTTTTTTTTACACTCTCTCACTACCTATCTCTCAAGTCTCTCCCTCTCACCTCACTCTTAAGTCTCTCCCTTTGGCACCCTATCTACATAATCTCTTTTTCTCTATCTCTCTCAATTCTCTCTCTCCCTCCCTCTATCGCTCCCACCCTACCTAGCTAATTCCCTCTCACTCCAACCCCTTCTCTCCCAATCCCTCTCTCTTAAAATATCACTTCCACCCCCTCCCCATCTCTCCAGACTCTCTCTCTCTAAATTCTCCCTCCCTCTAAAGACATACGTAAATACATACATACAAGCATAATACATATGTACATATAATCCTACATCCATACAAGCATACATACATACATGTGTAGATACAATCTTACATACACACATACAATATATATGCATTGATACATATAGGCATACATACATACATACGAGCATGCATACATGACATACAAGCATACATGTACACAGAAACATACAAATATATAAACATACATTCAATATATTGGAATTTAACATAAAGGAGGACATAATGCGAGCGCGTTATAATGCGCTCGTGTTATGTCTTAGTTGACATGTTTCCCACAAAAGCAAAAAAAATGTCAAAACTGAAATATAACGCGAGCACGTTATAACATGAGCACATTATAACACAAGCGTGTTATACCGCGCTCGTGTTATATCTTGCTTTGGGAATTCCTGAGCCTTAGGCTTGGTATTTTCCTTGGAATACCAAGCCAAAAGCTTGGAGGGAATTCCCAATGACCAGAGACATGTTTTTAAAAAATCTACCATATTTCACATAATCAAGTTCATGCTCACCGCCAGGATTGCACGTGGTTCAATATCAAAAAATTTGAACACATGGATAATGTTGGGTTCTCTCTTAGCTATCCAACGATGTAATTTTTTTCACTTTCTAAAAATGTTAAGCCTTTCATCCATAATTTATTTTATTTGTATGTTTTTTTTTTGCCAAAAAGTAGTGTTTGGTATTTTTTTCATTATAAATTAACCATTCATCGAATTTTCAAATAAATTAGATTTTTAGAAACTAGACTCCATTCTACAAATAAAAAAATTCAATCAGTTTCCAAAATTTGTAGGGGTAGCACGGCCAAAATTCTATTTTTTCAGGAAATGTCCACTTCGAAAATTAGTAAAAATCAAATATTCATTAAAAAATTATTAGAAAAATTGTGCATCAACTACATACTGTTAGCTAACTTCTGACTATTGCGATTTTAAAAATACTAAAAAAAAGTTCACCATACGAGGGTCATACAAGAGTTGCTATGTTATGTTTTTTCTGACAAAAACAACACCAATTTGTGTACATCCCTTTTTTGAACCCCTTAATCTCAACCATTTTAAAAATAAATTAGTATTTTAGAAAGTAGACTTGGAGCACTTCGATCCTTGTTTTTGTTCCATCTCAAAATTTTGAGTGTAACTATCCTCAATTTCACGTCCAAGGTCAGTGTTTCCTGATTTCAAAAAAAAGCTATCCACTTAAGTCCCCTTTTTGGGAACCATCTTGGTGCTCTTACCCAGAACTTTCATTATATTGCAAATTTTCTCAAAAGCACTTGGCAAAATACAACTTACTCAACTTGTACAGTGTTGACATCAATGTCAACGTTAATGACAACACCAACAAACACATCCATACTTGCAATAGATTAGGTGATAAGGGTGTGAAGGATTGTACAAGAAGAAACAAAGAAAGAAGTGAAGGAAAGTGTCAGGGAAGAAGCAATCTATATTGTAGAGATTATGCAAGGAAGGTGTGTAAAATATTCTTAACCGGATCTACTTTAGAAAGATATTGTACTCTCAACCGAAACTGACTTCATGCATATGTATATGCAACTTCATCAATTAATGTTTTGTCTATTTTGTAATTAGATGTTTTTGTATTAATTGGGTAGTGATCCCACTGGTAGTGAGACTTACCTTTAGTGAGAATTTTGGTAGTGAACCCTTGTAAAAATCACCTTAACCAATGTCACCTTAACCGATGCTTTATAATTGAGAATTAGCATTCTCTGTGGTTTTTACCATCTTGGGTTTTCACATAAATTTTGGTGTTCATTGTGCATGGTGTTGTTAAGTGCTTGCATGTTGATTCACCCACCTCTTAGTTATCTAGACTGTTCAACAATTGGTATCAAAACCTAGTCCCTTGTAGATAGAGCTTAACTGCTTGAGGGAGATCTTGGTAGTTTACACAAATGGCTGGAGATTATTGCTTAGAAGAAGAGTCTCTGCTTGATACAAATGAAGTTCATTTAGTGTTGAATGAGGGTGATATGAAAAATATTGGTGAAATGTGGAATTCCTACTCTCCGGTTAGTAGGCCTAGAATTGAAGATGCCTTGGTTGATTACCTGCTCAAAAAGGGTATTACTGTTTCTACTATTTCTGACTCATTACCGGATGATCTGGTAGAAGTTGTTGAAGAAATATTGTTGCAAGTAGAATCTAAAGGAGTTAAATTCCAAGATATGATTGAAATAAGGTGTTTCACATCCAAAGAAAAGTTATCCAAACAAATTGGTGAGACAAAAGAATGCATTAAGGAGATGTTTGACATCTACAAATATTGTCTCCAATGGCCTGCTACTGTTGATAATTTTAGAAGTAGAATTGAAGCTGTTGGATCTGAATTAAATGATATTGGGAAGTGTTTTGACTTCTTCAAAGATAAATATGGAAAACAAAGAATAAGAGTTGGTGATTTGCAAGCTGAGTTATTGTCTACTCAGAGATAGAGGGAATACTTGGTTAAAAAATTTTGGCTAGTCAAAGAAATTGTTGAGGTCTGATTAGATCATCTCTCCAGGAAACTTTATGATTCAATAGATTGTGAACAATAGTTCCTATCTCCTTACTGGTCATCTTCATTTGGGATGTTGGCTCTACAGGAAAGTGTGTGTGCAAGAATGGTTTCTATAGTGCAATCTTGGAAGAAGATTCTTCCAATTGTGAGAGAAAGGTACAAGAAAAAATTTCATGTGAAAAGTGATATTTTTACTTGAATTCCTAAATATTCTTATTTTGGACCTTTTCCTTTGATGTCAAAAAGGGGGAGAAAATGAAGAGAAAAATAAAAACAAAAGAGGAATTAAATTTCTTGACAAAGGGGGAGTGCTTGAAGTTTTTGCAGCTTGAGGTTTTTTTAGTTTTTATGTTTTTGTGTTTTTGTTGTTTTTCCATCAATGCCAAAGGGGGAGATTGTTGAGAAGTTGTCTTGGCATTGTTGTCATTGATGTCAAAACTCAGGATTCAGAAGGTTGTGCTCTGGATGATATACAAAAATGAGCTATCCTATAATTTTCCATAGTGTGGATGTTATCCTCGATCCAGATATGGCAGTACTTCTTCTTGGGATATCTGTGTAAGATAATTAATGCAAAATAATGAAGACTATTTTTTTTGATATTGGTTGTAGTGCCTAAAGCTTATTCTGGGTATCCTTGTGATCCAAAAATTCATGTAGTATGTTACAATTTTTGGTATGTATAATTGCATTCCTCTGGTTGGTACTGAAATTCATGATAATTAAGATTTGGTCTTGGTTTTGGTGTTCCTATCAAATGATGATGTTCAAGATTGGGTCTTGGTTGTGGTGTTCCCATCGACTCTGAAGTATATCTCACGTAATTCAAAGTATACTATATTTTGGTAATTATGCTAGGTGATGAACCTATCTTATGTCAGATCTATTTATGGGTTCTGATGTAACGTGGTAAGAAGATCTTTATGTGTGACTTATCTTTTGGTTTTGGTGCTAGTGTACCAAACCTTATTGAATATTTCAAGGTTGTTCTTCAAGCCAACATGTCTTGATAGGTTGACTCAATTTATTCTCCATATATATATATGTCAAACATATTTTTGGTGTATCAAACAAGAAGTGTGGTGTGTACGAATAGTGATAAGGGTGCAAAGGATTATGTGACAAGAAATATAGAAGGAAGGGTAAAATCACAAAGTTGTGTCACACTTTCAACCAACTTATCAACACAACTGAATTTAAGTATTTTTAACTAAAAATCAATTTCGGTCAAACATATGATCTAGTAAGATTCATTCTAGTTAAGTTAGATACTTGCACAACTTTTTCAACTAAAATTGTTGGCTAAAAATATATGGTGCACCACTTTGAGTCCAATTTACCAAAAACATAAAATTATTTAAAAAACTTGAAGTTTGAATAACTCTTGCTAATGTAAATAACATTTTTTTTAAATATAAAAATACCCTTTTGTAGATCCATAAGTTTAGTTTTCAAAAATATATTTATTTTAATAGCTTAATTATTATTTATATTTTATTTTTTATTTATACTAAAATTAGGTTATCAACACAAAATATTAGGTTGATTACCATGCCAAGGAAAAATACTAAAAATTATTAAAATTAAAAATTAAAAATATGATGCACTAGATAAAAGAATCTATTTCAAGATGGTATAATTGTTTTTCCATTTTAGATAAATATTTAATATGAAAGTTGATGTCTGATGGAAACAATTGTTTTTGATTCACGCACATTTTAATATTTATTTAAAAATATATATTTATCAGAATTGGCAAAAAATATATCCATGCACTAAAGCTTCAAGTTATAAATACACCCAAAAAATTCGAAAGAAAAAAAATAAAATTTACTATAAAAAGTTTTACGTCCCATGCAACTTCATTTTTGAGCATTTTATTAGCAACTAAATTATAGTGTTAATTTATTAAAAACTAGTTTAAAATATTTTTTAATTTATTTTTTAAAATACAAAAATAAAATATACTAAAAAATATATTCTGCTAGTTTACATCATTTCAAAATTCAAAACATATATGCCACTTTTTAGTGATTCAAGTTTAAAAGTTGGATCAGCATTGGTCGTTTCCTATATAAAGTGTGACACAACTTTGTACTTTTACCCGAAAGTGAAGGAAAGTGTCAGGAAGAAGCAATCTGTATTGTAGAGATTGTACAAGGAAGGTGTGTAGAAGATTCTTAACCGAATTTACTGTAGAAAGATATTGTTCTCTTAACTAGAATTGACTTCATGCATATGTAGATGCAACTTCATCAGTTCATGTTTTGTCTATTTTGTAATTAGATGTTTTTATATTAATCGAGAAGTGAGCCCACCAACAATGAGCCTTACCTGTAGTGAGCATTTTGGCAGTGAGCCCTTGTAAAAATCACCTTAATCAGTACTTTATAGTTGAGAATTAGCATTCATCATGGTTTTTCCCATTTTGGGTTTCCACGTAAATTTTGGTGTTCATTGTGCATGGTGTTGTTAAATGCTTGCATGCTCATATCTGTTTTAATTAATATCTAATTGATTTAAGATTGCTCTGGATTAATTAAAGAAAGGAAAAGTGTTTTGCGATAACTGATTCACCCCACTCTTAGTTATCCATATTGTTCAATAGACACCCTTCTATTGCTCTTGCAAGGTGTTCAACAAGTGGGATATTTGTTGGGAAAATGTGTCTCAACCTTACAATTATATATAGTTTATTATTGATAGGTGGTGACTGATAATGCAAATACTGTACACTCATAGCAAGACATGATATGCATGATATTTGTGTTTATTTTTGTTTAAGTTTTTGAAACTGTTAAAGATTTGCAAAGTTTTGCATTTTTCTCCTCTCAAGATTGTGTAGGAAGTTATTTCGCTACCTTAACTTCCTTACACATCTCACTAACTTCAAAAACCTAACATGAAATTTGCATTGCTCTACTCAAATCACATCACTCTTCACATCTATCTTGTTTCTTACTCTTTCCTTACACTCTATTGCATCAACACCATTCATATTTATATCAAACTCTACCTCAAAATATTCTCCAATATTGGTCATTAGCCATTATACATTCAAATTCAAACTAGGTTGGCACCAAAACATTCATGCGATAGATAGGAATGAAAGGAAACCTACATAAACCCTTAATCAAGACCCAAATAGATCCCAATATACCTCAACACACTTCTATAATCCTCACATGTAGTGTTAAACACAAGGTCAACCAACACCCATGCAAAACATGAAAACCATTAAGTACACACTTCCTTAGATCAAGTTGAAAGTTTCAGACATCATAATTTACTTGAATTCAATCTATAAAAATCCATGAACATCTTAAGATTCATCAAACACACCAATCAAGCTTCACATCAACAAATAATTTAACTCAGAATAGTTGATAACCCTTGTTGTTGGTATGTGACAACTGATCATTGTATACTATACACTCGTCATGTATCCCGTTTTTTCGCGAAATTACCGAAAAAGGGAAAAATCACAAAAAGGGAAAAACCCTGATTTTGTATAACCCTAACTTATAGGGGGTTTTGGATAGAGTTACAGTATGATTAGAAATGGGCGATTATTCACGATATTGTAATAGAGTTTTACATTGGTTAATGAAATCATTGGATGGCTGCAGTTTGGTGGATGTAGCCCACATTGGGTGAACCAAGTTAAATTCTCTGTGTTATTCCTATGTGTGTTTTTATTTCTGGTTTATTTGATAAAAATCTGCATTTAGCTTTTAGATATTTGCCTTTCAAAACCTAACAAGTGGTATCAGAGCGGGTTGTTTTTCGATTATCGTCTGCAGGAAAGTCTCACGGTTGAGTGGGAGTCTCATAGTTAAGTGGGAGCAATGGCAGACGAGGGTAAGTTGAAGGTTGATAAGTTCAATGGGCAGAACTATCAGTTATGGAAGATGTAGATGGAGGACTATCTCTATCAGAAGGATTTATGGCGGCCATTGGAAGGGAAAACCAAGAAACCCACAACAATGTCGGATGAGGATTGGGATATTTTGGACAGAAAGGCACTTGGCAGTATTCGCTTATGCCTGGCACAATCGGTGGCGTTCAATATTACAACAACAAAGACAACTCTAGAGTTGATGGAAACTCTAGCGAAGTCATATGAAAAGCCTTCCGCTTCGAATAAGGTATTTCTTATGAAGCGTTTATTTAATATGAAAATGGTAGAAGGTGGGTCAGTTACTGATCATTTAAATGAGTTCAATATAGTTACCAGTCAATTAACTTCTGTAAAAGTAAACTTTGATGAAGAAGTTAGGGCTCTTTTGATTATGTGTTCTTTGCCTAAAAGCTGGAATAGCTTGGTAATGGCTGTTAGCAATTCTGTTTATGGGTCGAATACATTGAATTTTGATGATGTTGTTGGTGTTATTTTGAGCGAGGAAATTCGTAGGAAAAGCTCAGGTGGAACATCCACATTAGGCAGTGTTTTGAATGCAGAAAGCAATGGTTGAACAAAGGAGATAAGAAACAATTTTGGAAGCCGTGGGAAGTCACGAAGAAAATCAAGTTACAGAAGGTCCCAATCTAGAGACAAGAGGGATTGCTGGTACTGTGGTAAGCCAGGTCATTTAAAAAAAGATTGTTGGTCTCAGAAAAATAAAGAAGGAGATGAAAAGGAAGGAAATAAAGAGGCAAATGTGGTAAGTAATAAATCTGATGAGGATGCTTTGATTCTTTCTCTTGACAATGCTGATGATTCTTGGGTGTTAGATTCAGGGGCTTCATTTCATGCTACACCCCATAGAAATTATTTTCTTGATTATGTCCAAGGGGATTTTGGGCTGGTTTATTTGGGAGATAATGAACCCTGTCAGATTGTTGGAAAGGGAAGAATCAAGATTGAGTTGTAGAATGGGAATCATTGGATACTACATGAGGTAAGGCACGTTCCAAAGCTAAAAAGAAATTTAATTTTGGCAGAGCAACTAGATGATGAAGGTTGTGTTGTTACATTTAGTGATAAAAATTGGAAAGTTACAAAAGGTGCCTTAGTGGTAGCAAAAGGTGTGAAAGTAGGCACCTTATATCTTTGTACAGGTCATACTGTTCCTTCTACTTTAGCTATTGCAGATAAAAATCATTGTTCAGGAACAGTTGCTGTAGTTCAGCAGGAAGAAAATTAGATAGATGCTCCGAATTCTAAATCAGCACTATGGCATAACAGACTTGGGCACATGAGTGCAAAAGGTATGAAAGTAATTCATTCAAAGAATGTTTTACCAAGCCCAAAATGTGTTAATATGGATTTCTATGAAAGTTGTGTTTATGGAAAACAAAAGAGAGTTATTTTTCTCAAGGATGGGAAACAAAAGAAAGATGAGAAATTGGAGGTTGTGCATACGGATGTATGGGGACCAGCTCAGGTATCTTCTCTTGGTGGCTCTCATTATTATGTCACATTCATTGATGATGCAACTAGGAAGGTATGGATTTATTTCATTAGGCAGAAATCTGATGTATTTGAAACTTTTAAAAAATGGAGAAGTTTGGTTGAGAATGAGACAGGTAAAAAGTTAAAATGTCTCAGATCTGATAACGGTGGTGAGTATTGCAGTAAAGAGTTTGAAGATTATTGTTCCTTTAATGGTATTCGTAGGTAGAAAATGGTTCCAAGGGCTCCACATGAAAATGGAGTGGCTGAGCGTATGAATAGAACAATAATGGAGCGTGCACAAACTATGAGATTGCATATTGGGTTGCCTTTAAACATGTGGGTAGAGGCTGTAAACATTGCTATTTATTTAATTAATAGAGGTCCGTCTAATCCTTTGGGTTGTGGTATTCCAGAGGAAGCATGGATAGGTAAGAAGATGAGTTATTCTTTTATGAAAACCTTCGGTTGTGAAGCATTTGCACATATAGATTCTAAAAATAGAACCAAGTTTGATGCAAAATCAAGGAAATGTATATTTGTTGGATATGGCATTGATGAATTTGGTTATAGGCTTTGGGATTTTGAAAATAAGAAAATTGTGAGAAGCAGGGATGTCATATTCAATGAGAAAGTGTTGTACAAAGATCAGTTGCAGCAGCATGAGAAGAAAGAAAATGATTATGCAGTGCTGGATGATACTCCAAACAATGAAGTTTCAGTGGATCCTCATGCTTCGCAACAACAACAACAAGAAATACCACAAACTCCAGTGAATGTTAGATGATCTTCAAGGTTAAGTAGACCTGCAGAAATATTTTCTCCCTCTTTGTACTCTATTTTATTGACTGATGCTGGTGAACTAGAATGTTATCATGAAGCTATGTAGGTGGATACCAAGGTTCAATGGGAGCATGGAATGGAAGAAGAAATGGACTCCTTGCTGAAAAATCAGACTTGGGAATTATGCAAGTTGCCTGCAGGTAAAAAGGCTTTAGCAAACAAATGGGTTTATAGGATGAAAGAGGAGGATGGAGGTAAGAAAAGATTTAAATCCAGATTAGTTGTAAAGGGATTTGCACAGAAACAGGGTATTGATTTTGATGAAATATTTTCTCCAGTTGTTAAAATGACCTCTATTCGTACTGTGTTAAGTATTGTGGTTGTTGAAGATTTGCATTTAGAACAGCTTGATGTTAAAACTGCCTTTCTCCATGGTGATTTGGAAGAGGAAATTTATATGGAACAACCACAAGGATTTGAGGTCAAAGGTAAGGAGAAACTAGTGTGCAGATTGAAGAAAAGCTTATATGGCTTGAAGCAAGCACCTCGACAATGGTATCTTAAATTTGATAGTTTTATGGTTGAGCAAGGCTACAACAAGTGTAATTTAGACCATTGTGTTTATTTTAAGATGCTAGGTGAAGATAGCTACATTATTTTATGTTTATATGTTGATGATATGCTTGTAGCGGGGTCTAACATGGATCACATAAAGGAGTTAAAACAACAGTTAGCAAATTCATTTGCTATGAAGGATTTGGGGGCAGCAAAACAAATCCTTGGTATGAAGATTACAAGAGATAGGAAAAATAGGAAATTGTTTTTATCTCAGGCTGATTATGTTAAAAAGGTGTTGCAGAGATTTCATATGGAGAATGCAAAAGTTGTCAGCACACCTTTGCCCAGTCATGTAAAATTGACTAAGGATATGTGTCCAAAGACATAAGAGGAGGAAGAAAAAATGTCCAAGGTACCATATGCTTTAGCTGTAGGTAGTTTAGTGTATGCCATGGTATGCACGAGACCAAATATTGCACATGCTGTAGGAGTTGTTAGCAGGTATATGAGTAATCCAGGAATTGAGCATTGGAATGCAGTGAAATGGATTCTCAGGTATTTGAGAGGTACATCGGATAAATATTCATGTTTTGAGGGCTCTAATATAGATTTAAAAGGCTTTGTTGACTCAGATTTGGCAGGGGATATTGATACCAGGCGGAGTACCACAGGTTATGTATTTACCGTTGGTGGGACAACAGTAAGTTGGATATCTCGGTTGGAAAAGGTGGTTGCTTTATCCACCATAGAGGCAGAGTATGTAGCTGCCATAGAGGCAACAAAGGAGATGATATGGATGCAATTTTTCATGGAAGAGTTTGAAAAAAAACAGGCTGAAAATTACTTGTTCACAAACAACCAAAGTGCTATACATCTTGCAAAGAATTTTGCCTTGCACTCTAAAACCAAACACATACAGTTGAGGTATCATTTCATTCGGTCAATCTTGGAGGATGGATAGGTAAAGCTGGAAAAGATACATACAGATGTAAATCCAATGGATATGTTTACTAAGGTGGTGATAAGGGAGAAGCTGAGCTCCTCTTTAGCTTTGGTTGGCCTTCAAGGTTGAATTAAAGTATAACAAAGCAACAGGGTCCAAGGTGCTTATTTCCAGTGGGAGCTGTAAGTGCAGCGGTGTTGTCCAGGTTCAGTCTCCAAGTGGGAGATAGTTTGTATGTGGTGATTGATCATTGTATACTATACACTCTTCATGAAATTACCAAAAAAGGGAAAAATTACAAAAAGGGAAAAACCCCGATTTTGTATAACCCTAATTTATAAGGGGTTTTGGAAAGAGTTACAGTATGATAAGAAACAAGCGATTATTCATGATATTGTAATAGGGTTTTACACTAGTTAATGAAATCATTGGATGGCTATGGTTTGGTGGATGTAGCCCACATTGGGTGAACCACATTAAATTCTCTGTGTTATTCTTATGTGTGTTTTTATTTCTGGTTTATTTGATAAAAATCTGCATTTAGCTTTTAGATATCTGCCTTTCAAAACCTAACACTTGTTTGCATACTCATAACTAAAACTTACACTGTACTACATGAAATCAAGTAAATACTTGATCACAGAAAGATAAAGACATTATAAGAAACTTCTCAAATCTGCACAACTTGAAACCAAATAGCGAAGAAATGTAGAGAAAATACATTTCTCCCAGACAATAGAAAACATTACTGAACAACTAGCTCACACATTGGTGAAAATACCTCATATTTTACAACAATATAGAAACCCAAATTTTGAATATAGCAACCTTTTCCAACCTTGAATAACCTATAAGATCTGCATAGGCATAGCATCAACAGAGAAAGAACATAGAGCACAATATGGAGCACACTATGAATGTTTTCACAACATAGTTCACTCTATTTATTAAATTTTATCAAAATCACTTGGAACCCAAGTACTAGAACCATCATTTCAACTCATTACCTCATCTTCATATTGCAACAAAATAATAGCTCCATGTACCCACAACACTTCCTCTAGGTGTCAACTACACATGCACAACTTGTTTTTCTCTTTTCACAATTTTCTCAAAATCCTCAACATCTTCATCCCATAGTTGACAACAATGAAAACACCAATAAGTAGACTTCCTATTGACATCAATGACAACACCATCATTCTTTCAACATTATCTATCACCCCTATAAGGTAAATTGGGCAACATTTTCCTATCGAGCATAAATTTAACTCTAGATGCCAATTTTTTACTTCCTATAGTTGACAAAAATATCCTTTTGGGAACTATGTAGTGGTATAGTTTTGATTCCATTATTTCTCATTTTTATCATTTTTTTGGGCCATGAAGTTATATGTTTCTCTACAATGTAGTTTTGGAGATAAATTTTGCATACAAAACTAGATTTTTGATTTTGAATAGGCATTGGAGAGGATTTGTAGTTTACTACATAGTTGATCAAGAATATTTTTAGCTTGTGGTACAAAGAGAGGATTGTACTTGCTTTATCACTAATAATATATGTTTAATATTTTGGTTTTGATTCTATGAGCATCTAAACAAGTGAAGAGGAAAATAATTGAGGGAGTACATTCTTTTATGTGATATTTATGATGGTATAGAATATTATTAGTTTGGTTCTTATTGATATAGGTTTATAGGTGTTTTTTAGAGTTTGGACTTTGATGGTGATATGTATAAGTGTTTTCTTCTAGTTTGAGGTCATGGGTTGATGCGTGTAGATAATGGGAGCCTCATTTTGGTGAGACTTGAGTGTAAGTACAATGATTTTTATTATTATGGTGTCATAGATATGCAAGTACATTTGAGTATTGGCACAACATGATCATGCATGTTATTATTTGGTGGTTGTGTGGTCTAGTGTTAGGAGGTTATTCTTATCTCTTTGATGCTTGATTGTTTCCTTGATTATGGTTACTTTTTTTGTGAATTTTTTTGGAAAATTAAATCTATGATTGATTTGGTGTTTGAGTATTGAGGTTTATAATATTATCTTCTTTGATATCTCAATTTGTAGGTTATTAATGTGATAATGAGTTTGTATGCTTCCATGTTTGGGATTTACAAGTTATGTAGTTTTTTGAGTTTATCACCAAGTTGGTTGTAGTTTGATGAATTGAATGTGGACTATCTATATCCATAAGATAGATTTAGTGTTGATGCATACTTTTTTAATTGGCCTTGTTCATGGTCATTTATGCATTGGTATGTTGTGTTGGGATGAGAGGATGAATTATTAGAGAACTAGGACTTTTAGTTATTGGACATATATCATGTGGTTTACCATAATATCATGATAGCTTGGTTAGAAATTTTAGTGAGAGATTTTGAAAATTATGGTTTGGTAGTGTGGGATTGATTCTTGATGTTTTAATGGTGGATGTATCTTCTTGGCTTGGCCATCATGGTTCCACTTGTTCTCTAGAGATTCTAGGATTGTAGTTAAGTGTGTGCAGGCCATGGATGATATTCATTTAGGATATAGTTGCTACAATTTAATGTGTATATTAGTAACACAATTTAGTCAAATATTTTGGTAGTGATGTGGATTCATCATTTGGTGATGGGTGATCTTCTTCAATGTATGTTGATATCTTTGAGGACCTCTTAAATATTGTTGCTACATTGCGATTTATTTCACATTTATAGGTTCAGTGTTAGGAGATGGTTATCTTCATGTAATTGGACATGATGATCTTTGGTTTAGAGTTTTTTGGTATTGTGTCTTGGTTTACTCTAGATACTAGTTTGAGTATTAGCATGATGCAGGTTCTCTTTAGACCTATATTTACACATTTGTCCATAAAAGTTCTTAGGAGGAGATGTTAGATCATGATATCATGACTGTGTTTCTAATTCTAAAGTTAGAGCTTTCAAATTGGTCTTGTTGGTTCTCTTTGTATTGAGTATACTAGTCATGTTCTTGGTAGCTTCATGATAGTGCAGTGTTGAATTTGGAGCTTAGCATTGATTGATCATTTTCAAGTTCTCATGGATACTTGAATACTTAGGTGAGGCTAGAATTCTCTTCTGATTAGAGACATTTTCTTGATATGGTTAATCTTTAGAAGTTTCAATTGGAATTCTAAGGATCCTTCACCTATATATTAAAATGAGTTCATGATGGACCTATATAGCAGATTTTTTTTTTTTGATCCGTAAGGTGAGAATTTTATTGATAAAAGAGAGATTTACAGTATCTGCTAAGCAGGAAATTTTCAAGATAATGCCAATAGTCAGCCCAAAAAATAGCTTAATGAGGAGAACCACAGCTCCGAACAGTTCTAAAAGTAGGCAATAGAGAAGAAAGGAGGAGAGTAGACATAGGGTTATCCGCATATTACAAAATATATTTAACATAAGTTCGAAGCCTACCAAGAGAAACATGGCAAAAGCAAAAAACCAGACGAGACTCCAACACCACCCAAATTTACTAGAAACCATTCAACTCTACGAATTGGATGAAGCCTTCCAAGCAAGCCAACGCATCACCTGGCTCCATCTTCAGTTTGCGTTTCAGAAAACCCACCGCCACCTCTGCGAGCATCCGATGCCTTGATAAAGCGGGTCCTTTGAGATCAAGGAGGAAAGGAAATACTTTGACTGCTTCATCTGACACCCAAAGAGAAGCAATATCTATAGGCCGTGGAATACCCATTCCAATGAAGGCCGCCTTCAGAGTTGTTTCGATGCCTCCAAGCAGGTCATCCCGAAAAAGACAAACCATCAAGTCCAATGCCTCCGCCTTCGAGGTTTCAATATCCAGGAGCACAACAAGAAACCGGGATGAGATACTCGTGTTATCTCGGGTGAACTCATTCCTTTCAAGATGTCCTTTTCCAAGGACCATCTTCATAGCTGCCATCGTCACTGGGTTATCCACAAGCAGGATGCGCTTTAAATGCAGATCCGAGACCTCACGAAAGGCAATTTGCCTTTCCTCAGCCACTAACGAGATTGGGGTGTCAGCGCCAAAGGATTCTAGACCTTCCGCCGAGATGAGGATTGTGAACTTAGACATCAATTTTTTCTCCATTAGTGAGTAGAAGACAGTCACTCCCTGCAACAAAACCACATAACACAAAACCAAATGAAACCCATGTCTTTGAAAAGACATCATTAGCTAAATAAGAGAGCCCGAATTATTATCCGTCAGGCTACATACGGAACAGAATAATGGCTAAGCAAACAAATGTCCTTGGCATGAAATGAACTACCGCCACCGTCCATCAACTTAAAATCATGATGAAAGAAATAAATGAAGAACCACATGGCACGACCATGAAATAAACTAGGGAACCAAAGCCCGACGTGCCTTTAACAACACTAGGATGACAGGACCCTGCATGCCACCAATCCGAGTCCCGAAGAAACATGGGAACTTAAACTTCCTTTCACCAACTCACGTCCACCTTGGCCACCTCAACCCAAGTAAGGGGCGAGGGGGGAGCCCACCCAACCTCCCACAAAGAGATACATTCAATGACATACTTTGAAACCAGGACCAACAACACCCAAATTAGACAAAAGATTAGCCTCTGTATTTCCCTCCCTGATAGTGTGATTTATCATGACTTGCTCGAAATAGCTTAACTGATCCAAAGCCACCCCCAAAAAAACCCCCAATTTCCAATTGTGAATCTTCCTTAACCTTAGAGCATTAATGACAATTGTTGAATCCCCTTCTATTACTAGGTTTTTGATGCCTAGCTCTTTACTTAGATTAAGACCAAGAAGAAGAGCTTGAAATTCTGCTGCATTATTTGTTCCAACCTCAAGAGGCTGAGCCAATTCCCCTAAAATTGATCCTGTGCTAGATCTAATTATGTAGCCAGCTCCTGATGGGCCCGGATTCCCTTTGGAGGTGCCATCAAAGTTTAATTTTTCCCATCCCGGTTCGGGAGGGATCCACTTGGTGTTTTTACGTTGTTCAGCAGAGGCTGCAGCACCTGAACACACTAGAGGAGGAGGTTTGATTCCACTCCAATGTTTCATGATCCAGGTTAAGATTCTTTTGTGCCTCCTGCAATTGAGAATTGAACAGTTCAACAATGCATGTCTCTATCTTGCACTGTAGCCTTGGGATAGACAACTCTTTATCCTGAAAAAGACGTCTGTTTCTTTCCTTCCAAACTTCCCATAAAAGAATTAAGGGGCTCATTTTCCAGATATCTCCAAAGATGGATTGACCAAGTCATGGCCAAGCATTTAAACAATCTAGAAGAGTGTCTGGGAGAGCAGAGGACCACCTTAATTTAGAACGTAACCAACACCATATCTGTTGAGTATATGTGCAATTCAAGAGAAGATGATTCACAGTCTCCTCTGCCTTATGACACAATGGACATCTGGTTGGGCCATGGTAACCCAATTTGACGAACCTGTTGCCTGTTAGAATCCTCCCCTGAGCAGCTACCCAAGTGAAAATCCCTGCTTTCGGTAAGCAAACCTTATTCCAACAAAGGTCCTGAGGTAAATTTGAATTTGATTCCATTGATGCAGAAAGCACCTTGTACCCAAACTTGACTGAATATTCCCCATTTGGGGCAGCATCCCAACGCAGTCTGTCTTCCCCCTTTCTGACCCATAATCTACAACTTGCCAACATTCTCTCAAATAATATGGTTTCTTGGTCACCCAAGTTCAGACCTCTCACAAATTTCCATTTCAAAATACCAACATCCGCCTGCCCCGTGAGATCAATGTAATCCCTTACTTTCAAACCCCACAACTGCTTGGTCTTCTCCATTACTCTAGAGAGTTCCGGAATATTAGCTAATACATAATGACCTTCCCATGAATCCTCCCAGAATAAAGCCTCCTTACCATCCTTCACTTCCCAAGTAAGGAAATCCGTAATTAAATCTCTGCAATTTTTGATAAAATTCCAAATTCGAGACCCAGTAGGAAGAGAATTTGCGGTGAAGAAATAGTTTGGTTCATTAGTCAAATATTTTGCTCTGATAATCTTTACCCACTTAAGATCCGATCTGGAGTGTATAAACTAAACAAGTTTATCCCCCAAAGCGTTATTTTGCCTGGAAGCGTTTCTCAAGCCCGTCCCATCATTCACCCGCTGCTCACACACCTTCTGCCACTTAATGAGAGGGATTTTCTTTTGATCTGAAATTCCTTTCCAGAAGAAATCTTTCATTACCTTGTTTAAGTCTTTGCACGCTCCATCGGATAATTGAAAGCATGACAACATATATATTGGGAGGGCAGAAATAACAGATTTCAACAAAGTTAACCTGCCTGCCCATGAGAGCCATCTATTCTTCCACGAAGAGAGTCTTTCTTTACATCTGGACACCATTGAACTCCATGCACTGCTACTTTTGATACCTTTGTCCAAAGGAAGGCGTAGAAATTTACGTGGTAGCTGCCCCAATTTGAATCCTAGGATGCGTAGAATTTGAACCTCTCTAGGACAATTCGTGTTAAAGAAGAATACTTCATATTTGGCCTTGCTTACTTCTTGCCCAAAAGCCTTGGAATAATCTTCCAACAGGTTTTTATAAGTTTTAGCCTCCTTTGCCGAAGCTTCACCAAAGAGCATTGTGTCATCCGCAAATTGCTGATGAGCAATATTTGGAAGGCTGCTAGTTACTTGAAGCCCACGAATCCCACCAGCCTTCCTTGCGTTTTCAATTGATCTTCCTAGAGCTTCAGCCATTATTATGAATAGGAAAGGGGATAATGGTTCCCCCTGCCTCAGACCTCTTGAGGCTGTAAAGTAGCCTTCCAGGGATCCATTAATCAGGATAGAATATCTAGGGCTCGAGATCCAGCCAAAGATACAGTTCAACCAGTCCTTTTGAAAGCCAAAGGATTCCATAACTTTGAAGAGAAATCTCCAATTCACTTTATCATAGGCTTTCCTTATATCTAACTTCAGCAGCATAGCCGATTTATTCATTTTTTGAATTGAATGAATAACTTCTTGGGCAATAATTATACCATCAAAGATTGAGCGACCTGGAACAAAGCCTGTTTGTTCCTTAGAGATAATGAAGGGAAGAATTTTTTTGAGTCTATTAGCTACCACTTTGGCTAGAATTTTGTAAATTGTATTGCATAGCGATATAGGGCGGAAGTCTTCTCAATGTTCAGGTTTCTCTTTCTTGGGGATCAGAGCTATCAAAGTGTTGTTCGCTTCCTTTAGGACCCTTCTGTTCAAATGAGAGTCTTCAATGGCTTCCCAAATTTCCTTGCCCAAAAAATGCCAGCAATTCTGAAAGAAGGCGGCCAGAAAACCATCTGGACCAGGGGCTTTTTTCGGCTGCATCCCAAAAACAGCCTCTTTCACTTCCCCTTCTGTGAATTTTGCATTCAAAGACCTTGCTTGGGTTTGAGATACCAATTTCAGAATATGTTGCAAAAAGGCATTTTGAGCCTGCCCATTTGAACCATCCCAATCATTGAGCAAATTCTGAAAATAGTTTACCGTTGAGACCTTAATATCTTCCATGTTCTCTAACAAACTACTATCTCCCCCTTTCACACAAGAAATTCTGTTAACTTCTCTTCTTGCTCTTGAAGAGTTGTGAAATTTTTTTTAATTTCTATCCCCTGATTTTAGCCACAATTCCCTGGATTTTTACCTCTAGAAGATTTCTTCTTTGGAAAGTAAGTCATTGAGATTTTTGTTGAGAGCCTGTTCTTTAATGTAACAAGTTTCGTCCATTCCACTTTTCATTATTTCATCTACTAAAGAGGCTAAATCTACCTTAGTTTGCTCTTTCTCTTCAAAGATGTTTTTAAAGCAAACTTTGTTCCAGTGCTTTAAACATTGCTTGAGGTATTTTAACTTTGAAACCACATTGAATAGGCTTGAACCTTCACTTAGGCATTCCTTCCACCATTGTTCTAGTAAAAAAAGCATATGAGGATCCTTGAACCACATCATTTCAAATTTGAAGGGACATCTTGTCGGACCCTTTTCCCCTTCAATGAGTAACTATACTGGGAAATGATCAGAGCCAGTACCAGAATTGATCTTGCTCTCTAAAGAAAATGGAAACTGGCCCAGATTGCCTTTGAAGAAAAAGCGATCTAATTTTTCCACAATACTACCAAACCCTTTTCTGTGGTTAGTCCAGGTGAAAGTACCATTGTTAATAGGAATTTCCAAAAAAGAATTTCTCTCCACAAAACTGCAGAAGTCCTTTTGGGATTGCAAGACTTTACCGAAGCCCCCTTTCTTGTCTTCCATTTTAAGAATGGCATTAAAATCCCCCCCTAAGATACTGGGATCATGCAACAGGGTTTGCAAAATGCCATCCAATTCTAGCCAAACTATTCTTTTCTGAACACACAACATGGGGCCATACACATTTATTAGATTAAAATGTAGGTTCGAGATTAAGCTTCTTACCTTGCAAACTATCCAATGATGGCTCGAATTTAGCACTTCTATTGCTACTGATTGAGGTTTCCAAATGATCAACAAACCACCCAAAGCCCCTTCCACTTCCGAGCCTGTCCATTTCCAAAGCTTCAATTTCCTTCCAAAAATCTCCAAGGCTGAACCTCCTAGTTTTGTTTCTTGAAGAAGACATATCTCTGCTTGACACGTTTCACTGTGGCGTCTGATGAGACTCCACTTGTTAGGGGCGTGTAAGCCCCTAACATTCCAAGTTAAGATTTTCATTGTTGTTCAGGAAGGGCACCACCCTTCCCTACTTTAATCATAGAGTCAATTTTTTGTTGGCCATTGGCCTCCCCATCCTATTTTCTCTTCTCTTGGTTGGGGATTCTGCCCCGCTTTTTTTGATCTCCACAGTCTAGAGTTAGTTTGAGGATATCCCGTCTGTGTATGCCTAACCGTGATTTTGTTTCCTGCAGTTCCTTTGTCATCTTCTATTTTTGCCTGATTGTGGACTTAGCAATTCTGACAAGGCTTGATCATCTGGCTCCCAAGTTTCCTTTGCCCTATCCGGGCAGAGCCCATCCTCCAGAATCCCTGACTTCAATTTAGTAGCCTCCGCTAATTCCACCAATTCCTTCCCAACTTCTATCAAAGAGTCCAGCTCTAAATTCTGATAGTTTTCCCCCATGATTTCTAGGGTCTTAGAGATTTTGTCTTCAAGCTCCTCAAACTGTAAATCCCTCTCCTTTTGAGCTTCTTGGGGCGCCTGGTTGCCACCATTTTCAGCTAGTGTATACGGAATAGATGCCCCCTTATGAAAATCTTCATCCTTGGTGGCTGGGGGCAGAAAGTCCTCATTAACTTTAGATGAAGACCGGGTAGCCAAAGAGACCGGCTTAACAAGAGCACCCTTTGGATGGATTGGGGTTTCAGAGAAGATGCTAGCAGACTTACGAAGATTCACCGAAGGGGTATCCAGCGAAGACGACTTTTCTGCTTCTTTATTGCTTGCCCTACGACCTAGAGTGCGAACCAAGTTGTTGCGCATGAAGGAGTCACGTTCTAACTTTTGAACCTAGGTACCATAATCCGTTATCAGTTCAATCTCACTCCATATCCTCCTTTCTACATTGTTTTCCACACAAATGCGCACATACATTTGGTTTTTCTTTGTTGATCTCCTTTCTTTGGCACAGACAAAGGTGCCTAGATGGTTCCCTATTTCCTCAAGAATGGAGGGGGCCCAATATTCTTGAGGAAGATTTGGTAAACTGTACCAATCCTATTGAGAATCCAACACATGTGTTAAAGGGTCAAAACCCACTGACCATTTTCTTAAGTAGAAACTGCAACCATCTAAGATCCAAACCCCATGAACTATTTGATCTCTGATTTCTCTGGAAGAACAGATTACCATGAAAAAACCATTTTGAAGCATCTTGAGAGTCAGATCTGAGCCCCAATGCTCTTTCCACCATTTCTCTAAATAATCCCAGTTAAGAGCTTTCCTGAACCATTTACCAAACAGGCCTAGCTGTTCTAACTGCAAAACTTTCGCATGCATTTTTGAGGAGCTGATGACCACACCGGTTCTGCCATTTTTTGCATCATTGGGCCAGGGCGAGCCGAGAGCACTCTTCCCTTCCTTCAACCTCTCTTCCCTAACTTCCTCCCATTCCTTAGCCGAAGACGATTTTTGTTTCCATTCCATTCCTCCTCTTCCAAACCTAGTTTTGGAAGACTTTCTTGAGTCGAGTCTGTCCGCATGCGATCGATCAGTCTGACCCATTTTTGTTTCCTTCTGTTGCCTAGGCCCGCAAAATTATTCATTGCTGTACTGCCCAAACTTCGACCTACCTCTTCCGAGACCTGCCTTATTTGAAAAATGACCGTGTTTTGATCCCTCAGGAAAGCGACCATTCGAAACCATGGGCTGTGGTCGGGCCCAACGATCCTGTCTCCAAACGAGCTCAAGATTCCCTGAGTTGTTCGTATTGGGACCCTCGCCACCTCTGCCCCCATTCTAAAACCTACCTTGCTGTAGCTTTCCGCCATGACCGTTGCAGAGCTCCATTCTTCCGAATGTAAGTTTTAAATTTCCTCGAAAAATAAAAAAATCTTAATCAACAACAATAGGTGAAATATCTCTTTGACAAGAGAGCAACATCATGAAATTTTGACAGAGATGATCTATGGTCCTATTGTGGAATACAAGATCTCAGGATAATGGTAAACATGGAAAACTCAATGCCCTTTAGGTTTGACCTTATCTTGTTTCAAACAACCATGGTGAAAATTATTACTTTTTGTAAGCCATCCTATTTTTAGTTGCATTATGTTTTATGCTTTTTTTTTTCTCATTGATATGGATCTTGAGCTATAGATAATTAGTTCTAGTTGGTTAATCTGAGGAATTTTTTGCATGGTTATATCCTTATGCATATGATTTTATTTATGTTATCATCCATTGATGAGGATCATAGGAGATGCTTATTAGGTTGATTTACTAGTTTTGGAAAATGACATTTTTAGTTTGATCTTCCTTGGTCAAAGAGGCTTACATACTTTCATTTGGGGTTGAATGTAGATCATAATTGACATAAATAAGTATATTTAGGTGTTGATAAAAGGACATGATATGATTTATAGTTTTTCTCTCTTTATTTTATGACTACATATTGGAGTTTCATGTTTATATTATCTAGGAGGGTTACGATGAAATGCTGTGAGAGTGTATGCAGCTACATGTGTTGAATGTTTGGATGATCATGATATTTCATGGTACTAAATAATTTTGATCATTTATTACACCTTGGTTTGAGTGTTGAATGGTAGAGTTGATATGTCATGATCTATTTTCATATTTGTCATTACCCATGCAATGGGAGTTCCAGTATGTGTATGTTCTTCACTAATATATTTTATACATGGATTTTATGATTTTATTTTATGGGTTGGATATATTTATGGTATGAGTTTACTAATGTTATGGATATTTAGGAGGTATGGATGGTTGGTTTTATTAGCATATGTTGTCAATATTATTTCTAATTATGTATACTATTACCTTTGATAGCATCTTGGCGCCTTTCTTATCAATTGGATTTGATTCTTGTGTTCTTTGGAAATGTATTTAATAATGCATATTAAAAATTAAATAATGGGTAAATGGTTTTATGTACTCATGTTTTTATTTTATCACTTGGATGTATTTATGTGATATTGATTTTATAAAAGCAAACACATGATTAGTGGTTAAGGTTGGCTAGGTTAGTGGGTTGGCATAGTACTAAGTCTTTTTTGAGGAGTGCATATATGAAGCATGGGATGGGATGTGTGGATTCATGCTCAGACACATGGAGGATGCATAAGATAGGCTTGATATTTAAAAATTATTAATGAAAACTTTGTAAGTACATATATTGATTTATTTTTTAATAATACATGGATTAAGGATGCTTTTAGAGGTTGGCATTTCCCCTGTTGTTGGTTTTATGATGCTATATCTTATGTTATATTGTGTTATCTATTTGATCTTTACATTTTGTTTATTATATAAGCTTGCATGCATGATTTTCTCTCATGAGGTTATGTAAGAAATGAATTTAATATTTTAGGTATATTATGCATGATTTCCTAGCATTTTTTACCAAAGGTTGAGACTGAAATCATTTTCCCCTTTTGATTATAAGAATTTAGTTATCTCACTTCTTGTACAAAGATTTAGGGGCTTCACCATCAATGAACTTTACTACCTCAATGGATGTGATTGATCCTTTTTTCTTCATAGCATTGTTATGTTTACTTACAAACACTCGTTTCTTGTGGAATAGTTTGATAAGGAAATGACATATTCTATGTATAATTACAATATTTCTTTGTTATCTTATGTTTAGAAAGCATATATTATTATCAATTATTTTAAAAATATATTACTAAAATTTAATTTTAATTTTTTTTGTAAGTGTTCTATTTATTCATATTTAATAGATTATTTATGATTTAGATGAAAATTATTAACTTGAGAGTTTTAAATTTTAAGATAGATATATAATGCACAATTATTCATGACAATTTATCTTTCAATTTTATTTAATAAGAATAATTATTTATGTTGAAATGGATATTTCATCTACTAAATTAAAATATTTGTTTTTGATATTAAAAGTAGCAAAACTAGGGTGTTTTCTCTTTTAAAATAAGGCCCAAAGGCTTATCAACAATAGAGTAACAATGACAACATATACACATCCGACCAGAAGATCAAGCCATGCACCCAAACCAACTAAATCCAAAAACCATAGTAATAGCCAAAGCAAAGCCAAAGTTCTAGTAAAAAGTAAGAGAGAACTATCAATCATATACTAACATTAGCATAACTAACTAAACTACTGATAATGTACGTCATAAAATCCATAATTTTTGAAATAATTTTTAACCAAAGCCCACCAGGAGCTATACCAATCACCATTAAACATATAGCTCCTAAAACTAACAACATAGAGAATAAAAGACACAATGGATAGTCAGTCCATTCCCGATCAAAATTGAGCATGTCTCGTGTCCTTAATCTTTCTTTCCACTGCATGGCTTGATCAAAGTTATTGTGGCCCAGTCCTCGGTGAGGAACTTGAGAAGGTCCTTGTGGTTGGTTTCATCCACAAAAATGTCAATAGGATTATCCTTCTACAACAGGCACAAAGTGGTGGTAGATCTATGCAGATTTGTTATTATGAAATAGTTCACATTTTCTTCACTAAATTACTAGCTATATAAAAATATCATTTTAATGAGTTATAAAATAATTCATTTCAACTTTATTTTCAATTGTCAAATGAAAATATAGGTAATTATTAAATGATCCATACTCTTTCTTTACCACATTAATTATTATATAAGCAATTAAATATGTATTATTGGTTATAATACAATTAGTTTCCTCCTTCATGATACAATATGCACATTACGTATCAAATCCATAAACTCCTTTGTATCATGGACTTTAGTTGTGAAATTATGATTGTTTCTCATATTATATGAAACATCAAACATATTCACCACTTATAATAAGTAAGAAGGAAAATAAACATTATGTATATACGTGCACAAATGTCACTATGTCAATAAATATAAAAGAAATAAAATATAGACAAAATTTGAGATAATATTTTACATTACATTTTAGTAGATGATTTATTCTGAAAATGGAAAATTTAGGTGGTTTAACTTGTGAAAGAGGGTGAGTCAATGAAAATTAAAATAATTATGAATCAGAAAGATAAATTTAGATAAATAGGAAAATGAAAATGAAAGGAGTGAGAATTACAGGCATATAGGTAGGTATGAAGAAGTAATATTTTCAAGGGAATACAAAGGTGAGTTTTGAACTTGGTTATTTCTAAATGTTGATAATGTGAGGAGAATGCAACCAAAAACTTTTTAAAATGATAACGGTCATATCCCATCTTTACACATTAATTTTATATGCATGTTTAAAATTTCATTATATAAACTTATCCTAATTATACATGACTACTACATTACCCTTTGTATAATAACATTAAATTGCTAATATAAATATATAATAAACACTCAATTTACATAGAAATGAATCTACGAATCTATATGCCCTCTGAATTTTACATTTTCTTTGTTGTCTAATCAGCCATGGCAAAGCTGGGTGGGGGGCCCCAATTTGTGTCCCCTTCTAGAGCTTTGACCTTTTTGTCAAGTGTCATTGATAGAAATTAAACTCTTGTTGTTGGCTCCTCAAGGTCAAAAAATAAAAGGTAGTTTGGTTTGTCACAAGATGGTGGAAATGATGATCTCCCTCGATAGGGTGGTTCTCCTTTTGAAAATGAGAATCAATCTTTATATATAGAGAAACTGGTGGGAAAAGGGTCAATATATAAAATGAATCTCTTCCCCACTTTTTTGTCAAAAGCTTATTATATTGTGGATGGTTTTGAGGTGTTGATTCTTGACAAGATTATGGATGAATCCATAGTGAATCTTCAAATGTACCTGGTAGGGAAATTTATGTCATTCAGGCCTAACATCGACTATGTACATAAGTGGATGAACTCAATTTGGACTCTCAAAGGAGAGGTTAGTGTAAGTGTCATGTGGAATGATCTTTTTGTAAGGCAGCTAAGGTAGTGGAACAACTTCCTACACTAATCTTGAGAGGAGAATAAATAATTTTTTTTTATAGATCTTTAACAATTACAAAAACTTAAATAGAAACAAACACAAATATCATGCATACCAAAACACAATGATTTACGAGGGGAGAACCCTTTCAATAGAAAAACCCCACACTACAAAAGCCACACGATATATTATTTAGAAATCATAAAGATTACAATATACTTGCAGAGAAATCTTCTCACAGGAGTATCACCACTCAAAGATCCAGAGAAAACATGAGTGCTATCATACTCTTAGAAATCATCACAATCTCTATCGTAGCTGTAATACAACACCCTCATAAAATAGGGTTACATTGTAGGACAAGATAGGCCAACAAAATATCCACCATTAGATCTCTAAAATCTAATAATGAATGATCTAGATTTACAATATATCATTATTTAATGTATGTCAGTCATTTTAGGATTTTCCTAAAAAAGTTAACACACTCACATTTTTCTCTTTGCTACCATTGTATACACCTATCAGCATAACTAGGAAATATAAATATAAATCCTATAAAAAATAAACCATATATAATTGTAAGGTTGAGACACATTTTCCCAAAAAATCTCCCACTTGTTGAACACCTTGCGAGAGAAATGTGAGGGGGTGATCCCGCAATACTAGTTTACAATTTTTGGCCAAACTGGACATTGAGCTATTTTTTTTAACTAAATCTTCACTTTCAAGCACCTATAGCGGCAAAAGCGTGAGGAATTTGAAGATGATGCAAACTAGTGATTTGTTAATATTTCTTTGTAGATTCTAAATATATTTTTTTCAATTTTTTTGGAATTAGATTGCACTTATTTTTCCATCTCCTTCAAAAACTAGTTTTTAACAGTAAACATGACCATTTTTAAAGATTGACGTTACTGACTAACACATAATTTTTTTTCTATGAAGGATAAAATTCTTTTTTTTTTTGAATTTAGATTTATAACTATGATATCTAGTGCATGAAATTGGTTTCCTAGCATTTCATTAAATATGTTATCTTAATTCAGTTTCAAAGTCAAACCAATTACAATTTAGACATGATTTACGGGTTAAAACATAACTTTTTTTTTTATGTATCAAAATTCAATTTTATTTTTTTGTTACACCAAGAACATCAATATCTAGTGGATTGATATTTTTCAAGTTTTTTTGATAATCTGCTATTTTTGACATGTGTAGAACAAAGAGCTTGATTTTTAGTGAAAAAACTATATTCACAAGAAATAAAAAATAAATATAATAATCAAATTAAATATATTTAAAAATACTTTTTGGAAAGCTTATAATAAGGACTACATAATTACAAAAAGTAAATTTTAAATGAATTCATTTGATCCCCCAATAGGTAAATCAAAAGTGGTTTTTTATCAGCATTTTGATAGGTGTAAAAGAGACTCTATTATAGGTATGGTTTAAAACTAGTGGGGTTATATCCAAGGAGGTTTGATCTAAGGTAGTTTGATAAAACCCTCTTCAATTGGAATCATTTAAATGGAAATTTTCAAGGCTTAAATCATTATATTTTCTAAAATTATATGGTTTCAAAGAAAATTAGAATGTCTCAAAAAGTGTAAATCACTATTGTGGGATCACCCAAGGGTGTAAATATCATCTCTTTAATTGCTAAGAGTTGATAGGCCTATAGCATCTAATCACCTTTTGGACTTCTCTGTGCTCACAAGCTTAGTTAAAGAATCAACAAAATTCATCAAAGTCTCTACTTTAACCAACTTCACCTTGTCATCTTCGACCATATCTCTAACAAAATAATATTGTACATCAATGTTCTAGGTCCTATCTTGGAATGTCGCATTCTTGGTTAGTCATATCTTACTCTGTCTATCATAATAAATTGTCACCACACCTTTTTTTATTCCAATAGCTTGACACAGTCTCTTAATCCAAATGGCTTCTTTATAAGCATGAGTAGTTGCCATATACTCAGCTTCAGTAGTGGACAAAGCAACCAAACTTTTCACTTACTCGTCCAAATAATTGCACCAAAAATAAAGTAAACACGTAAGCACTGGTGGGTTTTCGGCTATGAACATCACCTACCTAGTCTGAATCCACAGAACCATGAATATCAAAATAAATTTCATCTTCAATCATATTACTATGATAACATAAGGAATAATTTGAGGTACCGCACAAATATCTAAAGACTCTTTTAACTACATCCCAATGAACTCTACCAAGATTAGATGTATATCTACAAAGAATTCCCAATGCTTGGGCAATGTCTGGTCTAGTACAAACCATATCATGCATCAAACTTCCAACTATACTTTGGTAAGGCACTCTGCTCATATCTTCCATCTCTGATGGAGATGTTGGACAATTTGATATAGATAACTTTATTCCAACTGAAACAAGAACACACGATGGTCTATAATCCTGCATATCAAACCTCTGTAAAATTGAGTTGAAATACTTTGGTCAAGCCACAACTTTCTATTCAATCTATCTCATTTAATTTCTATCCTAAGAATTTGTCTAGCTGCACCAGGATCTTTCATTTCAAATTTAGCAACAAGTTGAGATTTTGGTTTTGAAATCATACCTTTCCCTCTACCAATAAATAACATATCATCAATATATGATGCAATACATAGGAAACGATCACCATCACTTTTATAATAAAAAAAACAATCTAATTTAGAATGCTCAAATCCCAAACTCCTCACATATGTATCAAATTTTTGGTACCACATCCTAGGACTCTATTTTAAGCCATACAAATATTTCTTCAATTTGTAAACTAATTTACTTTTACCTTTCACCACGTAGTTCTCTGGTTGTGTCATAAATATCCTCCTCCAAATCACCATGAAGAAAATTAGTTTTCAAATCTATTTTCTCAACCTCTAAATCATAAGCAATAATAATAGAAAGCACAAATCTAATGGATGTCATTTTTTGCAACAGGAGAAAATATCTCACCATAATAAACACCCTCAAATTGAAGTAACCCTTCACAACAAACCTTTCTTTGTACTTCTCAATACCTCCATTTGAACTAATATTTTTCTCGAACACCCATTTGCAAACAACATGTTTTCTTCCTTCAGGAAATAATACAAGATCCTATATATCATTCTTTTTCAAAGATGCCATGTCTTCATCCATAACAATCTTCCAGGATTCTACATCATTCATACCCAATTCCTCTTCTACAGATATGGGTTCATCCATGTTAGTATTCAAATAAAAAGTACATCTCCAATCATCAAGTGAATACCTTTCAGGTGGTCGTCTATGCCTTGTAGACCTATGAAAAAGTTGAGTTGGAGGTTCTTCCTCCTCTTCTGAAGATCTAGAGCTAGGCGAGTTCTCCTCAACTTCTTGTTTATCCTTGGGCCTCGATTCAACTTTCTTAGGTGTAGAATGAAATTGAATCACATCTTCCTATTTACTTTGTTCTGGCTACAATGCAATAGAAGAAGGCTTAGTTTCTCTAAAAATAACACTTCTACTATGTATTAACTTTTGTGCAACAAGATCCCAAATTTTGTATCCTTTCACACCATAACTATATCTGATGAAGATACATTTCACAACCTTGTTCTCCAACTTTTTTCACTTCTCCTTTGGTACATGTGCATATGCCTCACAACCGAAAACTATAAGATGTCTCAATGAAGGCTTGTGATCTAAACATGACTCTATAGGAGTCTTATCAACAAGATTTGATGTAGGAGACTTTTTAATCAGGTAATAGGTAGTTGCAATAGTTTCAAACCAAAAACTTTATTCTAGACCAACAACACTCAACATACTAATTCCTAGCTTCCTCAATCAATTTCTTGTTCATTCTTTCTACAATTTCATTTTGTTGTGAAGAGTATAGATTTGTCTTCTATCTATGAATACCACAAAATTTATAGAATCTATAAAAATCATTAGAGAAAAATTTAGTGCCATTATCAGTCCTCAAACATTTTATTTTGTTTTCAGTCTACAACTCAACCATTGCTTTAAATTCTTTAAATCGATTGAAAACACCAGATTTACTCTTTAAAAAATATACCCATGTTCTTCTACTATAATCATCAATAAATGAAACATAATATGTGGATTTACCAATCAAAGGAACATCTATAGGACCAAACACATCAAAATGAATAAGATCTATGAGAACTCGAGTAAAACTAAATATGGTTTTGTTTCCCATAAATGAAATGCTCATAGAAATCAAACTCAAGATTGCAATTAGACAAACCTTCAACAAGGTTTTTATTTTTCAAGGTCCTTAGACCCTTTTCTCTAATGTGGCCAAGTCTTTGGTGCCATAGCATAGTTTTCTCTGCAAGTAACTTGGAATCAGAAGAAAGAGCACCCTTGGGTACCCAATAGTGCATGCATCCAACTTATATAATGTGCCATATCTGACACCTCTAAAAATCACCATAGCACCTCTAACCATCTTGCATCGTACATCAAAAAATACTACATACACACCTACATCTACTAGTTTTCTCGTAGTTAACAAATTTCATGCTAATCCAGGGATATGCAACACAACATTAATCCTTTTTTAATCCACCATCAGGAAAATTGATTTTAATGTTACCACAACCAACGATGTCTAAATGAGAATCATCACCCAAGTACACCTTACCTGCAACAAATTCTTCATATTCAGAAAAAAAATCTCTATTAAAGGGCATATGGAAAGATGCACCTGATTCAATTAACCATGCATCATTACCTAAATGATTTGCCAAAGGTGCAATGAATGTGTCTCCATCTTCCTTCTCAGATTCAGAATCAAAATCAAATTTCTTCGTTTTCCTCTTCTTTTCTTCTTTGCATTCCTTATAAACATGTTCAGGCTTACCACAATTCCAGCAAATAACTTTTGACTTTCCAGGAGATTTAGATCTCCCCTTGGACTTGGATTTGTCACACTTTTTATTTTTCTTGCCTTTTTCCTTAGGTCTTCCATGAACATTTAGGGCCTCCTTGGAAATGATGGATACCTTCCTCCTCATTTCTTTAGAAAGAAAGGAACCCACCACATCTTCAATATTCAATATAATAGAAGTACTCCTAATATCCATAACAAGAGAATCACACGAATCAGGCAAAGAACGAAGCAAGATTTGACATTTCTCCTCCATATTCATTTTGACACCAACTGATGCCAATTGAGCCACCAAAATATTGAATGCATCTAGGTGGTCTATGATCTATCCACCCTCTTCCATTCTCAATGAATACAACTTCTTCCTAGAAAAAATATTGTTCACTAAAGATTTGTCTTAATATATCTCATGAAGCTTCTTCCATAGTTTTTGTGCAAAGGTATCTTCATGGAAATTAAAATAAACAGATTCTGCCAAGCACAATCTGATTAGACCCTTGGATTTACGGTCCATAACATTATATTGAGTAGCCTGAGTAGGATCTCCAAGCCTTGAAACATTCTCATCAACAACATCCCACAAATCTCGATCTATTAATAGATCCTCCATCTTTAGCTTCCACATCTCAAAATTATTTCCAAAACAATTCTCCACCTCTATTCTCCCTGATGAACTTGCCATATGCAAATTCTTGCAAAAATATCACAAAGTGTCTTCTTCACAAGCTCCCACTCAAATCTATATTACTTCAAAAAACCCAACAACCTACAACTAAAACCAAAGGTGATCAAGCTCTGACACCACTTGTAAGGGAGCTAAGGTAGTGGAACAACTTCCTACACTAATCTTGAGAGGAGAATAATGCAATTTTTTTTTTTGATCTTTAACAATTACAAAAACTTAAACATACACAAACATAAATATCATTCATACCACAACACAATGATTTATGTGGGGAAACCCCTTTCAGGAGAAAACCCCACACTCTAAAAGCCTCCAAATATATTATTCAAAAATAAAAAAGATTACAATATACTTGTAGAGAAATATTCTCATAGGATTATCACCACTTATAGATCCAGAGACAACATGATTGCTATCAGACTCTTAGAAATCATCACAATCTCCACCACAGCTGTAATACAACACCCTCATAAAATAGGGTTACATTCTAGGGCAAGACAGGCCAACAAAATATCCACCATTGGATTTAAAACCTAATAATGAACTATCCAAATTTACAATATATCATTATTTAATGTATATTGACCATTTTAAGAGTTTCTTGAAAAACTTAACATGCTCACATTTTTCTCTTTTCTACCATTGTATACACCTATCAATGTAACTAGGAAATATATATACAAATTTATATACATCCTATCAACAATAAACTATATATAATTGCAAGGTTGAGACACATTTTCCCAACACTTTTCCTTTCTAGTTTCCATAACTAGGAGGATTTAATTTATGTTTTGAGAGGGGTCCTTGGGATTATGATACAAATTTCAAGATGATCTTGTTTTGTGTAAATGAAAGCCTAGTTTGGACCTGTCTATTGATTTGGGATCTGTTGCTCCAACATGGGTTAGACTCCCTGGTTTACCCATTGTGTTTTGGAACCAAATTGTGTTTTGGGGTATAGAAAATTCTTTTGGTAGTATTCTAGCGATGGATAAAGTAACTTCCCAAAAGTATAGGCTTGTCTTTGCTATAATTTTTGTGATTTTTGTTATTATTAGAGTCATTCTTTCATCGATTACTTTAAAATCTAAATTTAGTTCTTGGTATCAAGTATTGGAATACAAGAATCCAAGGCTATTTTTGAGCTCTATGGAAAGTTTGGGCATCTTAGCAATGCATGTAAGAAGCAACTATTTCAAAAATATAAATTTGTAGTTGTGTCAACTTCCCCCTCTATCTGTGAGCTTCAAAATAAGCCCTCAAATTTTGGTCAGACTTCTCCTAAGTCTAAAGTTCTTGGAGTAGTCGTTTTGGTTGAGAAAATGAAGGATGGGAAATAGATAAATGGGGAAGAAAATTATTACAAAATATGTTGTCTCCTCTCCCCCACTCAAGATTCAAGGAGATCATAAGAACAAAGGGGATATATGGAGTCCCCCCTCTATCCCCTAAAATTTTAAATTTAGACAAGGGTTTGAACCTTTATGTTTCTATTTTCGAAGAGGAATCTACTCCCTAGGATGCTCATCAAATGAAAATACAAGAATCACTAGAAATTTTGGATTTGAAGAGTTATCTCCTCCTTCACCCTTACATAAAGAGGAAAAGGATGATACCTAGAATCAAATGAATGGAAAATCCAAGAAAAAGAAGAAAATGGATATGAGAAATGATTCAAAAGTAGGTACAACAGACAATAAGTATTTAAAAATGAGATAAGTTCCTAGAGAAATAGCTTATATAAAATAGAGGACCATTGAGGGTATCTCTAATGCTACTAAATCAAATAAATAATTGGGGGGAGTTTCCCCCTTGGCCAAAATAATGTTTATGCTAGCCTTTTAAAAGAGGATAATTTTTGGAAACAAAAGTCCAGGGTGCAATGGTTGCAAGAAGGTGATGGGAACATATTTTTTTTCACTAATCTACCCTAAAACATAGAAGGAACATGATCTTCTCTCTTGTAAATGAAAATGGAGATTTGTGTACTAAGGAAGAGGACCTAGAAGATGAGGCTATCTCTTTCTTCAAGAATGTGGGAAGATATCAATCCCCCCTTCTCATGAATTTGATTCTCATCTAGAGGTTATCCTAAGGGTGTTGTTTGAGGATGATTTAAAGGTTTTGGGAAATAATGTGTCCCTACAGGAGGTTAAATATTTTGTTTTGTCTTTTGGTACTTTTAAAGCCCCTCATCTAGATGGTTTTCTCTAGGCCTTTTTTCTGGACTTGTGGGAAATCATATTTGAAGATCTCTTACTTGCTACTAGAGATATTTTAATAACATAAATGCTTCTTTTTCAACTAAATTCAACCTAATTTAATTGTGTTCTTAAGAAATAAGATGCTACTTCAATATTTGATTACTATCCAATTAGCATTTGCAAGACGGTTTACAAAATATTTTCTTAAATAATTGTTAATAAGCTAAAAAAATTGCTGGATAAAATGATTTCAAGGAGTCAAAAAGGTTTTATGTCAAGAAGATAGATTTTAGATGCACCTATTTTTCCCATGAGTTTGTACATTCCATGGACCATTCCAAGAACTTGGATATGGTTCTTAAACTTGATATTTCAAAAGCCCATGATAGGGTTTCATGGAAATTTTTGTTTGTTGTTCTAGAAAAAATTGGAATCGGTGGGAAGATTTTGAAATTAATCAAGGAATGTGTTATCACTACTAGCTACATTGTTTTACTTAATGGTGTACCAAAAGGTTAGTTTTCCTATGGTAAGGGTTTGAGACAAGGAGACCCACTCAAGCCCCTTATTTATTTATTATTATTGTCAAAGTTTTGGGTCATAATCTTTAAAAAAACATTGCTCATGGTCATCATGAAGGGATTCAAGTTGCTTCCTCCCCAAGCCTGAATTCTCAAAAGATTTTTTTTGATGACATGATTCTTTTTGGTTCTACTTCTATTGTGGAAGAAGCTAAATGGAAGGTCATCCTAAAAGAGTAGGTGAAGGAAAGGGTACTGAGAATCCTAGAATGTTGGGAGACTGCTCTGCCAAATGTGTACCTTGGTTTACCATCAAGAACTAGAAAACATCTTAACTCCTAGAATAGTATCATTGAGAGAATCTAAAAAAATATGGCTGCTTGGAAAGGTAAACTTCTTAGTAAAGAAGGTAAAGTATAGCTTTTGAAGTCTTCTCTCCAAAATATCTTGGTATATTACTTCTCCCTATTTAAGATGCCAACTTTCATTATGAGAAATATCGAGAAAATATAGAGGGCCTTCCTTTCGATTTGGACATAAGGAAAAGAAAGAATTTCCCTGGTTATTTGGGAGAAGATCTATTCTCCAAAGAAGCTGGGGGGTCTTGGGATTAAAAGATGGAATATGTTTAACAAGGCTCTTCTTTCAAAAATAGGTTGGTTTATTATTCAAAGAAGCAAGGACTAGAAAAACATTCTAAGTGCTACATATATGAGCAATGATTCCATTGACTACTTGTTTTCTTCTCAAGAATGGCCTACAAGATCAGCCATTTGGAATAATATTATCAAAACTAGGGGTATATTGAAGCAAGTTGTTAGAATAAAAGAAATGAATGGGAGATCTATTTAGATTTTGGAAGAATCTTGGGGTAGTGGTCTTGTTTTGGCTTTGGTGACCCAATTGAATCCAATCAGACAAGACCATTCAAGACTGTATGGAAATACTCTTTATGACTATGCTAACTAGTCTAAAAGGATCCCCAAATGGATAAATTTTAAAATATATTAAGGGGAAAGAGCAATGTGTTGGTATATTCTAAGTTGTTTTCTACTCTAGAATCTATATTTGATTACTTCTATTTGGTTCTTCCATACGAAAAAGATGAGTGGATTTGGAGTGACAACCCCTCTAGATTTTTTTGGTCAAATCTATCTATAATAGATTGGATCAAGCTTTTCTTAATGATCAAAATTTTAATTGGAGTAAAATTTAGAAATGCCAAGATGATTCCAAAAATTAACTTCTTTTGGTGGGAAACAATGCATGGTAAAATCCTCACTATTGATGTCCTCAATAGAAAAGGTTTTCAATTTGTAAATAGAATATCTCTTTGTTTGGCTATTAAAGAGACCATTTCCCATTTACTTCTTCAATGCCCTTATGCAAGAGGAATTTTTTCCTTGGTGCTTCAAAATTTTGTGACTAATTAGGTGTTTCCATATGAATTAAAAGAATTTATTAACCAATGGTGTTTTGGTCCTTTTTCACATCCAATCACTAAAGAATTTTGGTAGCAAATCACACTTTTTCTTCTTGGAACCTATGGAAAGAGAGAAACAATAGAATAATTAGAGAGAATAAAATGATTTGTGGAGGGGTCTTCCATTATATGAAACAAAAAATCATGGAAAATTTAAATTCAAACATTTTTGGTCTTTCAAAAGTTATGCTAAATGATAAGGATCTTAGAATAAAATAACTATGAGAAATAAAACATGACCTAACCAAGATTAATTGGGTTCACATATTAACTAGAAAATTGAATTTGTGTGAGCCTCTATCAATTGGTTGGGTCAAATAAAACTTCCATGGTTGTTTAAAAGGTAACTGGGGGTTTTCTACAGGGGTGGTTTTCTCAAAGACCATAAAGGGAAATGTTTAGAAGCCTGTGCTAAATATCTTGGAATAGCTACCAATGTTGAAGAGGAAGAAACTATTGCTTGGAGAGGAATAAAGAGACTTAAATAACTTGGAAATACTAAGGTCATCCTAGAGGGAAACTCAAAATTGATAATTAAGTCACATAAAGGTGAGGCAAAGTCCCCTAAAAGATCAAAATTATGATCTAGGACTCAAAAATAATGATTAATTCTTTGGATCAATATCCTCTACATATTTTTAGAGAAGGAAACAAAGCTGTAGATTTTGTTTCAAATATTTTCCTTTCTAATTTCCAATAGATTTTTTGGAAATTTGAGAATCTCCTGCAACAGATAAATGGTTGGGTTTCAAAGGACCGTTTGAGTAGTGATAAAATGGGATTCAGCCCTATTGGTGAAAACGGTGTTTCAAATTACATAGAACATGAAGATTAAAATAAGTTTTTGGGCTTGGATAAGACTTAGCTTTTACCACCCCTTTTTGCATTCAAATTTTCAAGCTCAGTTGTTGACGTGCATGAGGAGGGATAGAATGACAAGTAATAAAGTGCTTTTTCTTATGGAACAACTTTAATAAGTTTTTTTAACCATGTGTTGTATTATGTGGAAGACCCTTAAGATTGAAATGATGGGAAAGGAAAGAAATAGAGAAAATATTTTTTCTACCAACACCCATTTAAAGAATTATCGATCATGGAAAAGACAAGAAATGAGGAAAAGAAAAGTCTTAACAAGATTAATCCTTACAAAAATAAATTTTTGAAGTGAAATCATTTAAAGCTTATAATGCTTAAAGAGAGGGAAGGATATGACAAGACTAATAATTTATTTAATACAATCACAAAGGTCATGAGAATTATTTTTTTCATGCCTTTTGGATTGCAAATTACTTCAAAGGAGGATTTTTGCATGATTTCGTGGTCACCTTTTGATAAATGTTACTTCAATTATTCCCCTAACAGTAGATTGATTTTAAATTTTTTAATTAATATAAAGATTGGTGATATGCTTCACTTGAATTATGGTTTTTTTCCTAAGATTATGGTAATCTAACCAAAGATACAATTGGCCTCGAACTATAAAAATGCATCATTAAAAAATTTGGTGGATCTTTCCAAAACACTAGATATTTTGGCTTGGGTCTCTTAGATATTGTGACACAGGCTTCTAATTTATCTCTAAGTGATTATGAGTACCATTAAAACTAGAGGGGGGTTAACTTCTATCACAACTATACAAAAGTGTTTGAGGAAAAAGAGCACATAACTTCTACTAGTTACATATTTATCATGAGGGGTCTAAGAAAGAGGTCTAAACTGCTCTCCCATGTTCCTTTGCATCAAAATATAGAGATTTGGAAGCTCTTTGAAGATGCTGGCATGACCCCCTTTTTCATGGCAATGAAGGGTTATAATTATGATCTAACATCAAAATTTTACTACTCCTGATGGGAAGATAAGGCTAAGATAGGCAAAATTACTTTTGTGCTGACTCTAAAGTTAATAGTGGAGGTGACTAGTTTGGATTGTAGCAGTTTGAAAGTGGCAAAAATTAGTAATGGAAAATATCAAAGGTTCATTGATAGTTTCTTAGAAGGCGAGGAGAATCTTCAATGCTGCCAAAAGGGGTATGATTGTGAAAGGCTCCTGACACCATATGGAGTGGTTAGCATGCACATAATGAAGTACTTCACCTTAGAAGGAATGTATACTAGTGTTCATGGGTATCGTTTTCCTTTTCTTAATCACATAAGAAGGAAGGAAAGAATGAACATACCTTTTCTTTTAATTTCAACTTTAATGAAATGTCCTCCCCTCCACCAAGGAAAGATTCTAAGGCTATACAATTATGCTTCTACAAGAACGCCTCTTCCTAGCCCTTTTATGGTGAATGACCCCCAAAATACTAAAGCCTAGAATAGCTATCCTTTCCTTAACCCTAATCCTAACCCATGCAAGAATAAAATTGAGGCTTCTCTTTGGCTGAGGCTCAACCGAATGTTAACCCCCTAGAGTATTGATGCTCTTAAACCCTCCGAGGTTGAAAATTATACCATAAAGGGACTGTTAACCAAATAGGATCCTCTTATTTTGATTGTGAAAGGAAAGAAAATTATAGGAAACCCCTCTAGTGTCAAAATAAATGGTCAAGAGAGTATTGAACTAAGAACAACTAAAAAGCTAACAATTGAGATCTAAGATGAGGAGGAAGAAGGTCAGGTGGATGATTCTATAAATGAGAAAGGTGGAAGATGGTTTGTTGGATTGGAAGGGAAATCTACCAAAAGAAAAAAATTGTGTTTTGAAGAACCAGATCATGAACCTTTGGAAGAGGAGTAACCTTTGGATTTAAGCAAAAAAGAGTTGGTGATGGTTCTTGATGAGGGCCCTAGAGAGGAATCCATTAGTAGTGAGGAAGAAGATGAAAATGAGGGTTCTAATCAAGAGGTTGTGAAGGATTTAGAGGAAGTTGATGAAGAAGGAGACCAACAAACAAATAAAGAAAATGAAGAAGTTAATATGTAAACAATGGTTGACCCTGAAAGTGAAAAGGAGCAGGAAGATAGGTCTCTTCAGTTTTACAAGACCTAGTTCCTTGTGTTGCACAAAAAAGTGAATAGGTTGGACAAAGGTTTTAACAAGTTGATCTCCATCACACATGGAATTATGAGTAGAGCAATATTTGGAACCATGAATGGTATGGCTAAAGTTAGGAAGGGGTAGAGGATAAAGGATTCCTCTCAGGAAATGCTTATCTTAGTTAACTTTTGTTTTTTTTTTTCTTTGAAGAGTTTCATGGTTTCATTTTGATGAGCTATGGTGGGGATGGGTGGCCTTCAACTATATCATTCATGGTGTCATTTCATCTATTTTTTTGTGTATGTTTCATTGGTGTTGAATCGTTTGTCATGTGGCCTAGATTTTGATCTTTTGTTTGGGTTTAGGCACCCTTTCCCTTTCTTTTTAATAAAAAACACTTACTTTACATAATATATGTGATACAAACTATAGACACTCAAAATATCCTTAGCGATATCATGCACTTGATCTTGATTTACAAACACCGATTCTTTTGTAATCGTTTCCACACTAACCAATTAACTGAATAATATTTAATTAATTAATTTTCCTCCTTAAATCAAATAATATATTTTATCAGATTATTTCATTATGTTCTTCCTTTAATTAAATAAATCAATTTTATTTAATTAAAATCCTCATGTTCTTCCTTTAATTAAATAAATAAATTTTATTTAATTAAAATCCTAATATTCTTCCTTTAATTAAATAAATCAATTTTATTTAATTAAAATCCTAATGTTATTCCTTTAATTAAATAAATCAATTGTATTTAATTAAAATCCTATTGTTCTTCCTTTAATTAAATAAATCAATTTTATTTAATTAAAATTCTAATGTTCTTTCTTTAATTAAATAAATCAATTTTCTTTGATTAAAATCCTAATGTTCTTCCTTTAATTAAATAAATCAATTTTATTTAATTAAATTCCTAATGCTCCAACATCCTCTCATTTGATTTAAATAAACCCAAACATTTAAATTAAATGTCATAAATCAACTAATCTCATCTAAGTTAATTAATCCTAAATTAATTAGCTTCTAACACTAATCCCCCATTCCTCTAGTTTTTAACTCCACCCTAAGGTAAGTCAACCTTGGTCAACTAACCAAGTTGCACATGTAAATCAATTTATTTGATTTACTAAATACCTTATTTTCTTTCAAAAAGGCATATTCCTAGAATATTCCACCCATTTGACTTTTCCCTCCCAAAGGACTTTTTTCCTCTTTCTTGAGCCACCTTGGCATTAAAGAGCTCTTACACAAGCCACCTTGGCATTTATTCTTCTTACACATCCCATCTCCCAAAATGTGCTCACACATTTGTGAGCACATATCCAATATTCATTAGCATGTTGACAAGTGGCACCATGCTATTGGCCCATTCTTTAATCCCACATCCTCCCCATTCTTCATTCTTCAATCCTTGGCTAATTTAAATAGAGACATCATTCTCACAATATGGATCCAACAACTAAGATCATTATCACTATAGCCATTTGAGTTCATAGCACTTCATCTTTTTCATCCATTTTAGCAAGATTATAGTCATTTTTTATTCTTTGTTCATCACAAATTCATCATCAAGATTATCAAAGGGTTAGAAAAGGGCTTCTTTCCACATCAAAGGAGTACTAATCCCCCTATGGGATGCTGGTTTGAGTATTAGAAGAACATTTCATTAGTAGTTTATGTGATATTCTACATTGTTTTCTTGTTCTTATGCTTAGATGAATTTCATAAGAAATGCTTAGTTCTTACTTGTTTGATCATGTTTGAGTAGGTCTAAGAAGAGCATTCACACAAACCAAAAGATATGTTTGTTAAATCCCCAAGAGGCAACAATGGTATAAAAATTTCTATTATGGGAGGAGATGGGATTTGAATAATGAGAATTATTATATAATTTATTATTAAACAAACATTTTGTAATCATTTATGATCACTAACTATTGACCTAATTTTATTTCTTGTATAAGAGTGAAATTTTTACAAGGTTCTCTATCATAGACCATATGGGCTAATCATTATAAGAAATCCCTAGTAGAAAGTAAATGTCGTTTGGCATAGAATTTCATCGATAGAGCTTTCAAAATTGAAGCTACTATTTTAAACATGAAGGGTTTATAAAATCTACATGCTATTTAGGTGTTTATACAAGAGGCATGCCTTTGACATATTCAGTGAAGGCCACTACCAATAATCTAAGCATAGAAAATCATCCTTTCCACAACTCTATTGGGGATGAAAATACTTATTGTGATTTTATCTCGTCAATATTTGTTAGGAAAAATTCGATTGCGGAACAAATTTTCCTAATGCCAAGACTTAGAGGAGAATAGAGATATGGCTTTCTAAAGTTTACAATTATAGTTCATTAAGATGTACATGAAATAAATAACAGAACGAGAAATAAACTCAAACACAATTGACATCAAATTTACTTGGGATAACCCTTATGGGAGAAAAACCAACCACACCAAAGAAAATCACTTGTATTACAGTAAATGGATTTACATACAAGTTTCAAACTCTCCTTTCAGATGACAATTTTACAGCAGCAACATTTCTTTAATCAACCTTCTACAAAATAACACTGTTACAATGCTTCCTTACAACATACGATGAAAATCACAAAATCAAACTACTGAATCACCCAAACTTTCACAATTCTTGTTCATTGAAATGTATAACAACTGCCATGACCAATTCATTCTCTATACAATCGATTCGGTTCAACTTCCTCCATAGACCAACCATCAAACTTCCCAGTCATCCCAATGGCCACCTTCCAAGTTAGCAAACAACCTCAACAGTCAACAAGTCTGCGCTCTTCTCCTTACACCATGCTACCGCTTCACATTCAACAAGTCTCTGAGGTGTGGCATTTTACCTCACTACCACTAGACAAGTGAGACGTTCCTGCGGTATGGTGGTGTCCACCACTCTACCGCTCCATAGTCGAGAGATGCCTATAGTATGGCAGTGTTGACTACTCTACCACTACTCAGTCAAGAGATGTCTGCAGTATGGTGGTGTCCACCGCTCTACCACTACTCAGTCAAGAGCTTCTTGCGATATGGCAGTAACCACACTATCACTGAACAAGTTAAGAGCTTTCATGCTATGATGGTAAGCTGCCCAACCACCAGACTGCAAAAGGTTCACCGTGCTACCACCGCACACCTGATGACCACCTGCATGATGACAACCGCACTATTGCAGCCCAGTGAAAGAATACCCACGATATAGTGGTGTCATTGCCTTATCACTAGACTAGTCAGAAGCTTCCGTGGTATGGTAGTAACCCCACACTACCACACCTTCTTAGTAAGAACTTGGTGGTATGGCAATAAAGGCACAATCAGAACACTTAAGAAAAAATTGCTACTCATTAACAGAACCAGTGTCTCTTCCAGTGAGTTTGAGGCACATAATCTCAACAATCTCCCACTTGATGAAGAACTCACTGAACCCCATTCAATACTTGAAGTCATTGAATCTTTTGGACCCCAAGGCCCATCGAACTCACAAACCATCTGAACTTTTCTGTGCTCACTAGCTTTGTCAATGCATCAGCAATATTCTTTAGAGTATCAACCTTATCTAAACTGATCTTTCCATCCTCTACCATATCTCAAACAAAGTCATACTGCACATCGATATGTTTCATCCTAGGATGGAAAGTGTGATTTTTCGCCAGACATATGACACTTTGACTATCACAATAAATAATAATCTACCCTGCATCAAAACTAATATCATAACACAATCTTGTAATCCAAATGGATTCCTTACATGCATGAGTTGCTGACATGTACCTAGCCTCCATAGTGGAAAAAGTGACTATAGCCTGCCGCTTGCTCATCCAACTAATTGCACCACCATTCGACATGAAAATATATCCACTGGTGGACCTTTTACTATCAATGTTCCCTACCCAATCATAATCTACATATCCATGAATGTTGAGATTCCGTTGTGACCGAACCAAATTTCCATGGTAACACAAAGCATATTCTGAAGTGCCCCTTAGATATCTAAACACTTTTTTCACAGCATCCCAATGTGCCCTTCCTAGATTCACCATAAATCAACTAAGAACTCCCATTGCTTGGGAAATTCCTGGCCTTGTATAGAACATTGAATACATTAAACTGCCAACTACACTAGCATAAGGCACTCTAGTCATGTCCTCCATCTCAGTAGGAGATTTTGGACAATCTTCAACAAATCCCTTTGTTCCCTGCAAAACTGGAACAACTAGGTTCTTGCAATCATTCATACCAAATATCTCTATAATAGTGTTAATATACTTACTCTGGCTAAGCCAAAGTTTTTTTCTTTTTCTGTCCCTGGTTATTTCCATCCCCAGAATGTCTCTTTCTGCACCAAGATCTTTCATTTCAAATGTTGCAGACAACTGAGACTTTAGATCATAAATCATTAACTCACTATTTCCTACGAACAACATATCATCAACATAAAGGGCAATAATAAGAAACCAATCATTTTCAATCTTGTAGTACACAGAATGATCTAATTTTGATCTTACAAATCCCATTGACAAAACAAATGTGTCAAATTTTTGGTACCACATTCTAGGTGATTGTTTCAAACCATATAGAGATTTTTTCAACTTGCAAACCAGATTTTCTTTACCTTTTCTCACAAAGTTCTCAGGCTGGGACATATAAATTTCTTCTTCAAGATCACCATGAAGAAAATTTGTCTTCACATCCATCTGCTCAATCTCCAAATCATATGCTACTGCAAGTGACAAAAGAAATTTGATAGATCTCAGCTTTGCTATAGGAGAAAAAATTTCCCCATAATCAATTCCCTCTACCTGGGAATAATATTTCGCAACCAACCTCACTTTATACTTTTCAACACAGCCATCTAGACCAATTTTATTTTTAAACACCCATTTGCAGCCCACAAGCTTTCTACCTTCAGGAAATGGAACCAGATCCCAAGTATCATTTTTTCTTAATGATGCCATTTTTTCATTCATGACTTCCAACCAAGAATCTAAATCAGCCATTTCAGTTGCCTCTTTTACAGTCCTAGGCTCATCCATGTTAGTAATCAAAGCATAGGCACAACTAGAATCTAACATAAAGAATCCATACCTATCTGGTTGTTTCTTCTCATGTGTAGACCTCGTCATAGGTGGAGGCTGAGGTTGTGGTTCTTCTTCTTGTTTAGAACTCTCAGATCTACTTGAACTCTCCTCAGTTTCAGGTACACTTTCAATGTGTTGTTTATCTTTTTATGGAGTTAGAGGTATCTCAACAACATCATTCTTCTTTTCCTCTTCTTTCATTCCTGACTGCAGATCCACTAACAAAGGTTTCAATTCCTGAAAGATTACACTTTTGTTGTGCAATACCTTCTTAGTTAGAATATTTCAAAGCTTTTATCCTTTCACACCAAGGCCATACCCAATGAAGATACATTTTTCAGGTTTGTTGTCCAATTTAGATCTCTTCACATCCAACACATAAACATATGCTTCATAGCCAAAGACATGAATATGTATGAGAGAGGGCTTCTTACCAGACCAAGCTTCCATAGGGATTTTATCAACAAGTGCTGAAGAAGGGGAGCAGTTCCATAAGTAACATGTTGTAGCCATATCCTTAGCCTAGAACTTCTGCACCAGACCAACATTGCTCAACATAATTCTTGCATTCTCCATTAGCGTCCTGTTCAACATTTCAACAACTCCATTTTGTTGTGGAGTGTAAGGTATTGTTTTATGCCTCTTAATTCCATGGTCTTTTCAATACATTTCAAACTCACCACCATTGTCAGTCCTTAAACACTTTATTTTCCTTCCAGTCAGATTTTCCACAAGGTTTTTAAATTCCTTAAAATGATTGAACACTTCTGATTTACTTTTTAAAAAGTAATCAAATTCCCTTCTCAAATAATCATCAATAAAAGAAACATAATACTTAGACTTCAATAATGAAGGAACATCCACTAGACCACACACACCAGAATGAATATAATCTAGAACACCAGAAGATTTGGGAGGACTAGAGTAAAATGAAACATGGTGTTGTTTTCCATATATACAATGTTCACATAATTCAAATTCAAGGTTACAATCATCAAGCCCCTCAACCAAGCTTTTATTTTTCAAGGCTTTCAAACCTTTCTCACCAATGTGACCAAGCCTTTGATGCCAAAGCATAGTCTTTTCTACTGGAAGTTTAACTTCCAAGGAATTTTTCCCAATAGGAACGTTGTCATTCTTCTCTTTACGAACAACCTTTTGTGACTTTGCAAAGACACTATTGCATTGAGCAACCAGTGCATCCAACTTGAATAGAGTACCAATTCGGGCACCCCTAGCTAGCACCATCGAGCCTCTATTCATTTTACAACCATTGCTAGAGAATGATACTTGCACTCCAACATCGTTCAACTTGCTTACATAGAGTAATTTTTTAGCTAGACTTGGTATATGCATTACGCCATCAATTCCCTTAATTCTGCCATTAGGAAACTAAATTTTGACTCTTCCATGACCAACTATCTTCAGAGATGAATTTCTTGCGAGATACACCTTTCCACCATCACATTCTTCATACTTTGAGAACCAGTCTCTATGAGATGTCATGTGGAATGATGCTCTAGAATCAATTAGCCAGACATCATTTGATGCCTGAGTTACCAAGGTTGCAATAAAGGCAACTGCATCACTCTGAAGAATTCCTCTTCCTCTTCCACTTCTTTTTCTCCTCTTTGCAATCCTTTCTAACATGACTAGGATTCCCACAATTTTAGCACTTCACCTTGGACTTCTTGCTAGGAGACTTCGATCTCCCTACTGATTTTGATTTGGACTTGTTGTCCTTCTTCTTGCCTTTTTCTTTCAATCTACCTCGAACAACCAAAGCCTCCTTCACCATCTGAGAGGACTTCCTTCTCATATCTTTTGATAAAAAAGAAGCAACCACATCTTCCATCTTGAAAGTGGTTGTCGTGCTCCCAATCGCCATCACCAAGTGATCCCATGCATCTGACAAAGAACACCACAAGAGCATACAATGATCTTCTTCATCAATCTTCACACCTACAAATGTTAACTAAGCAATCAACATATTAAAGGTATTCAAATAATCAGCAACAAATGTTCCTCCCTCCATTTTTAAAGAGTACAATTTCTTCCTCAATAACAACTTATTCACCAAGGACTTGCCCTGATAAATATCTCCCAGTCTTTTCCATAAAGAAGATGCAATCTTCTCTTCATGAATATTCAGAAGAACTGAATCTACCAAACAAAGTCTTATCAACCCTTTTGCTTTTTGATCTACCAGTTCCCAATATTCTTGCTTCATTCCTATAGGTTTCATTCTAGACACAACAACCCAAAGCTCACGATCAACTAACAAATCTTCCATTTTGAGTTTCCACAACTCAAAATTTCTTCCATTGAATTTATCAATTTCAATCCTTCTAGACGTACTTGTTGCCATCTCAGTCTATATTTAGAAAAATTCAAGACCTCTACAAAACTCCCACTAAACAGAAATTGACACAAAAAACCAACCTACCCACAAGGATAACACAACTGGCCAGGATCTGATACCACTTGTTAGGACAAATTTGATTGCGGATTTTTTTTTCCTAATGCCAAGACTCAAAGGAGAATAGAGATATTCCTTTCTAAAGTTTACAATTATAGTTCATTAAGATGCACATGAAAGAAATAATAGAACGAGAATTAAACTCAAACACAATTGACACCAGATTTATGTGGGAAAATCCTTATGAGAGAAAAACCCACCACACCAAAGAAAATCACTTGTATTATAGTAAATGGATTTACACACAAGTTTCAGACTCTCCTTTCAAATGATAATTTTATAGCAACAACATTTCTTTGATCAACCTTGTAAAAAATAACACTGTTATAATGCTTCCTTACAGCATACAATGAAACTCGCAAAAATGATCACTCATTGATTGTCCAACCATCGAACTACCGAATCATCCAACCTTTCATAGTTCCTTTTCATTGCAATGTATAGCATCTGCCATGACCGATTCACTCTTTGTACAATTAGTTTGGTTCAACTTCCTGCACAAACCAACCATCGAAATTCCCAATCATCCCAATGGCCACCTTCCAAGTCAGCAAACAACCTCCACTAATTGGCATACACCTTAGCAGTCAACAAGTCCACTCTCTTCTCCTTACATTGCACTACCACTTTGCATTGAACAAGTCTTTCCGATGTGGTGGTTTACCTCACTACCACTGGATAGGAAAGACATTCTCACAGTATGGCAGTGTCCACCGCTCTACCACTCCATAGTTGAGAGATGCCTGTGGTATGGTGGTGTCCATTGCTCTACCGCTACTCAATCAAGAGATGCCTGTGGTATGGCGGTGTTGACCACTCTATCGCTAATCAGTTAGGAGCTTACCATGGTATGGTGGTAGCCGTGCTACCATTGAACAAGTTAAGAGATTCCATGGTATGACAGTAAGATGCCCAGCCACTAGACTGCAAAAGGTTCATCGCGATACTATAGTCCAGGGAAAGAATACTCATGGTATGGTGGTGTCACCACTCTACCAATAGACTGGTCAGAAGCTTCCATGGTATGGTGGTAACCCCGCGCTGCTGCATTCTCAGTAAGCACCTGGTGGTATGGTGGTAAAGGCACAATCAGAAGACTTAAGAAAACTTTTCTGTTCAGTGATAGAACCAGGGTCTCTTCTAGTGAGTTTGAGGCACATAATCTCAACAATATTACCTTCAACATGGGCACCAACATCGCCAATGACAATATTATAACGCTTCAAAAAAACCATGATACTCATCCACTGTTGAGTTGTGACCATAAATTTCTTTCGCTCGCCACCTCCTCTGTAATGGCTAACACAAACCCCAATATGGATGCTCTTCCATTGATGACCTCTGGTGTAGGCCCTAGGAGTGAAAAAAGGTCTCCAAACTTGGTACTAACCTGGATGCCACATCGCAGATGTCAGATAAATTTCCCACTAAACTAAATACAATCATAAACTACAAATTGGTCATTTAAAGTTTTCCTCACCTTGGTAAAGCTTGAGGGATAAATTCCTTCAGTAGTGGATGTCTCCTTTGGACCTCGATTCGTGTGACCAAATACAACACGTTAGAGGAAGCTACGGTTAAAACATACATTGCAATTGAGAAAATGAATAGAGAAAATCACAAACCTCTACTATGGACTTGACTTAGATGCTCCTATGTGGTAATCTATTTATATGACCTACATAAGTCCTTTGAATTGATTCAAAGTTCAGGGATACAAGAACTTTAATCATCATCAAATCCATGGAAACCAATAATGATTTCTAATAAATGTTAGATTTCATATAACAATTATACTTAGATCTGATTATACTTTAAAATATTGTTAATGGATGTATGGTTGGATCCTTTTTTTTATCTTTATAGCTTTATATTCGAAGAGGATTCTATTTGATGATGAAAATGTGACCAAGTCATCAATGTCAGATTTGTTGTTTGCCAAAAGGATTTTACAATCATCTTTTAAAATATCATGCGTCTAGTAAAGTGACCACAATTTTTTTCAAGAGAAGCTTCTCCATCATACTCTCCTTCCCAACATCGATATGGGTCAGAGATAGGACTAGGATTATGGTTGGGGTTTGTGTTAAGATTAGGTTTATGGTTAGAGATGGGGTGGAAATTATGGTTATGGTTATGGTTAGGGTTACTAATAAAATTATGATTATGTTGGCATATGGCTTCTGGTGTTGTCATTGATGGCAACCTAAGTCATTGATCCAGTCTACACTTTAGTATTTGTCCATACCGGGAGACAGAGTGAATAATAGGGTATCTAACTGAACTTGAGTTTGTCAATATACTTGCATTACCAGTTTATCAGTTCAAGTTGTGGATCTCAAGGAAGGTCATTGGACATTTGAAATATCTTATTCTTGAATTTTGTGTCATCACGTCAACTGGTGTACGAGTTAGGAGATCCAGTTTATTGATTTCATGTTTATTAGTACAGAGAGTTGACTTGGTAAATATAATATATTGTGGATATTTGAAGATTAATTCTTTCAGTGTTTTTTGTGTTCTAACATGTTGATTTGGGTCTTCACTATGCTTTGGTTAACTTTAGATGGTGCACATTAAAAATAATTTGTGGATTGAGCCGACGATTGTAAAATATTTTATGTTTTATTGAAGCCAACATATGGTTGATTAAATCCTTTGTTGCAGATATATATATAAGTGATCGATTATATAAATTTGATGTATGCATGATGTGTGTGTTGTGAAAATCAGAAGGATTACAAAGTGATTATGCATAGTTTCACTTGTGCATGAATGGATTTATGATGCAAATTGAAGCATAATAGAGCAGAAGAGAAAAATCAGACAGAAGGTCAAGAAATTGACTAATGTGCTTAACCAAAACTATTCTCAGGAATTTGTAGATGCTAATTCATAGTTCACCACTCATTTTTTCTTTTGATACTGATTCTAAGGCTGTGATCTTTTCTATTTTGAGCAGTGAGCTCTAGGTAGTGTGCTTTAATGAAAGTGCATTCCTATTTTGTAATACTTATATTTGAGTACTCAAATTGTGGATTGACCTCCACTGTGGTTTTCCACCTAACAAGGTTTCCACGTAAAAATCCTTGTGTTATGGTGTTTTGGATGATTGATTTATGTTCTTGCATCTTCCATTTTGGTTCAATGTTGTAAGTGGTTTAAATATCAGATTAATAAATTTAAGTTTTGCAGAACACTGATTCACCCCCCCTCTCAGTGTTCCCTGATTCCCAAAATTGGTATCAGAGCTTAGTTCCTCAAAAGAAGTTTAATAGCTTGAGGTGGATCTTGGAATGTAATGGAATCTAGTAGTCTTCAATAATAGCTTGTGGTGGCACTTGATGATCTTGATCAATCCAAAGTAGAAGTCCGAGAATTGAAAGAAAATCTTAAGGATGTTGAGAAATTCATTCAATCATTAAAGGATCAAATTGTTAAGTCCAGGGAGAAGAGAAAGGATCTATGTGATCAGATTAAGAAAAAAGAGAGAAAAATCATGGATGATGTCCACTTGAATCAAACCTTGAAGGAAATAATTGAAGAATGTGAAAATATTTCCAAAGATAATGCTACCCTAAATCATGAGATGGAATCTATGGTGATGAAGCTGACCAAGGAGATTGAAGAAATAATTTAGAAGAATGAGAAGAATCTTGATCAATCCTTAAAAGAAAGATCTGATGAATGTAGAAGAATTAATGGAGGATTCATTTAGTTGGATATTGAACTGCAAAAATCTAGAAACAATGAAGAAGACCTTGAAAGATAGATTGTTATTCTCAGGGATGAACTTGCTACTGCAAATGAATAGAAGGAGAAGTTCAAGATTAGGTCAGTTAAGCTTGATGAGCTGACTCAAGGTTAGAAGAATGGAAATGAAAAGTGAGGCCTTAGATATGAGAAAGGAGAAAGTTTCAGATCTGGACAAAGGAATTTAGGCAAGGAAATCAGATGAACAAAGAAAAAAGGTATTTGGTGAGACAACCTAATGCTCAAAATTTTAATGGATACTATTTTGCTGGCAAATAAATTTGGTCATATGGCTGCTCAATGTAGAAGTAAAATGAAATCCAGTGATCCATCACTCTTTGATCAATGTTTCAATTGCAATAAGTTTTGTCATAAGTCAATTGAATACAAAAATATGTCAAACAACTCTATCAATAGAAGGAATGTTAAATGCTATACTTGTGGAAGATTTGGGCATATTTCTAATCAGTGCAAATCAAGAATAAATCAATGGAATGAATGGCAAGGAAATGTTGTATGTTACATTTATAGCAAATATGATCATATTGCAAGATTCTACAAAAAAAATAAAATGGATAGAATAGGTCTGACATACAAAGGGAGAAATAAATAGAAAGATGATAAAGAAAAAGGGAAAGTGAATGTAGATGAAATAAGATATTAGATGAAGAAGACATGGGTAATAAAGAATGAGTCTGATGTGGGAAATGGTTCCGTACTAGAACCTACTTCTGGTAATTCCTCTAGGAATTGATTATAGGCAATTGGCCTAGGGGGATTTTTCAAGAAAACCATTTTCCCCCCTATCTGTAGTTGGTACCAAAATGCGGAAGATTGTTAACAAGTTGTATTAATGATCTAAAAATGCATTATAAAACACTCAAAAAGAAATTCAAGAAATTGAAGGTCCGCAAGAGAATTTTTCTCTCACTGACTGAGAAAATAGGTTATCTGAAACACTAGAGAAAAAGCATTTAATACAACAAAAGGTTAGGTGTGTGAGTTATAAAAACAATGTTGGTGTTGGAAAAACATGGATAGACAACTAAGAGGGGGGGTGAATTAGTTGTTACCAAAATCAAACTTATACAACATTAACCAATCCTTATATCACAGATCTATTAATTTATAGTGCAAGCATAAGAACAACACATTAGAGACACATGAACACCAATATTTTATACATGGAAACCCTGTTAGGGGAAAAACCATGGTGGATGTTAGTCCACAAGATTATACCTTGTTATAAATCTAATGAAGAACAAAAAGAGAATGCACTTGCATTCAAGAACAATGCCTAGAGAACACTACTCAAAGGGAAGGCTCACCGCCTTACATATAGTAATCAGATTAAATCCATTTGATGAATTTGAACTGAGAAAGTAGCTTCTACAAAATATCGATTACAGTTCCATTTAGGCACACAAAACTTCTTCAAAATCTTCCACAATATTCTCTGAATGATCTAACCTTTATTCACACTTGTACATCACTTGTACACTTGAGAACTTGTCATAAATGAGGAAAAAAATCTTGTATATATATTTGCTACACAGATTTGCATCCACTATCCAGTCGGCCAAAAATAAAGAATAAATTATAACTACTGGCCTCAATACATGAATAAATTTCAATATGTACTAACACAAGTTAGTCACAACATAGTGAGGACCCAAACAAACATTTCCAAACATGCCAAACAATAAAATATTAATCCTCATGGATCCGGAATAGGCTAACACCACAATGTTGGCCAAGAACATGAAAACTTGGCAAAAAATCGGAAAAATATTTGATCACAAACACTCCAATCATTACAGAGGTACAACAAGGATAGAGTATGATCTAGACTCATCCATGAACATCATAGGTACATGTGCAACACATGATATTACCATAATTTCATCTGCTTTGACCAAGAACACCATCTACAAAAACTCAAGAACTGTGGGCACACAGATCTTCATAACTTCCACAAAACTTCATGCACACCTCTAAAAATTTCAGACAACATACTAGAAAGGTTCAAAAACAAACCCTTTGAAGCACACCTTTAGATCTTCAACACACAAAGCTTTCCAACATTCTAACCTTCTCAACTCCATTGGTTGCTTGTACTATATTTTTTATAATTTTCTCAATCTCCTCGACATATACAACCTTAAGCAGATTAAAATGCTAATAGTGTTGACATCAATGACAATAATATATCAACAACACAACCACAACATCCAACAATCTCCCCCTTTGGAATTGATGGAAACACATGATGTGAAAAATAATACCATCAACCCAACAAAATCTTCTTCAACAATCTCCCCCTAAGATTGTGCATTCTTTTCTTGTTTCCTTCATTGGTCTTCTTTCCCATTTTTTTCACATTGCTTCTCTCCCCCTTTGACATCAATGGAAAAGGTACAAATGCTTTGATTTCAATTTTGAAAACATCTGACTACTCCCCCTGAGTAGCGGTCACCACAACATCAATCTAGAATATGATATTGCAATGAATTGACAGACTGATGCAAATACCTGCATCTTAGTTTTGATTAGGAGGGGAAATTACCCCTAACTTTCCTCTGTGGTACTCAAAAGTATCCTTAGGCAATGGATTTGTAAATATATCTACAATTTTCTCTTTGGTAGCTATGTACTCTAGTCTAACTTCTTTTTCACTTACTTTGTCTCTCAAGAAGTGATACTTGATGAATATATGCTTTATCTTTGAATGCAATACTAGATTCTTAGAAATGTTAATGGCGCTTGAATTTTTAGAGAATATAGCAATGGGTTCTTCATACTCAATTCTGACATCTCTCAACATTTGCTTCATCCATAATACTTGGGTACAACTATTTGCAGCAATAATGTACTCTGCCTTAGAAGTAGATAATGAAAGTGAGTTTTTCTTTTTGCTTAACCAAGATACCAGTAAAAGAACTTAGAGTAAGATCATCATTCTTAGGATACCAAAGACCAAGATGAGCTATCCCTTTCAGATATCTGAATATTATTTTCACAACAGTCACATGGGACTCTTTAGGATCAACTTGAAATCTAGCAACCATGCACAAAACATTCATTATGTCTGGCTTGGTCTGAGTCAAGTAGAGTAGTCCACCAATCATTGACCTTTATCTTGTCTAATTTTCTTTGGGAGTATCATCTTTCTCTGTAAGTTTGCATCCGATCACCATAGGTGTACCAACTAGTTTTGAATCTTTCTTGCCAAAATTTTTCATTAATTCTTTCACATACTTAGATTGAGATACAAAGATTCCATCATCTAGTTGAGTAATTTGCAATCCCAAAAAGAATTTTAGCTCTCCTATCATTGACATTTCAAATTCAATTTTCATTTCATTGGAAAACTTCATACACAAATCATCATCACATTCAAAGATAATATCATCAACAAAGAATTCAATGATCAATTCTTTGCTCTGATCCAATTTGAAACATAAATTATTGTCAGCAGTACCTTTATTGAATCAATTTTTCAACTAGTATTTGTCCAATCTAGCATACCAAGCTCTAGGGGCTTGCTTTAGTCCATAAAGATCTTTCTTCAATTGATATACCATCATTTCCTTTTCATCAATCAACTAAAATCCATCTGGTTGTTCAAAATAAACCTCTTCTAGTTCACCATTGAGAAATGCTGACTTCACATCCATCCGATAAACTTTGTAGTTCTTGAAATTAGCATAAGAAATAAATAGTCTAACATCCTCAATTCTAGTAATAGGTGCAAAATTTTATTCAAAATCAATACCTTCCATCTGTGAGTAATCTTTGTAAACCAATCTTGCTTTGTTTCTAACCACATCACCTTGTTCATTTAGCTTATTCTGGAACACCCACTTGGTTCCAATGACATTTTTGTTCTAACGTCTAGGAACTGAAGGGAAAAATAGGATCAATCTAATGACCCAATAGTGTGGAATACATTCCCTTAACACTAATACAACAGAGGAGAAGAGCATAAATAGTTTCTAATAGCTTTCTAAACTTACTTGAGAAGAATACAACCAATAAAAAAAAAATAGATAGCGAAATTGAGCATTCATAGTTGACACAAGATGTACGTGGGAAAACCGTTACAGGTAAAAAACCCACCACACAGAGTCAAGAAAATTGTATTATAGTAACATAAACTGTTACATACAATATACAGTCTTCTCTGATTAGCTCACAATAGTACTTCCAGAAAAACTTATCTCACTGTTACAATGTTATCACTAACTTACAGTTTGAACTGAAAAACTCTCTTCACCCTTTGCAATCACGTACTCGACTTACTTAAGTCATACGTTGCATTCAATTCTATCAACCAAGCATTGACCATCAGGTTCATGAATTTGTCATCCAATCACGCAACCGATCTTCCCATACCGATCTCTCTACATCGAGCCACCCAGGCATTAATGCCATTACTCAAATTGGGTTCTTTTCACCAATTCCAACCAATTATCACTTTGACACTAAGCCACGTGTCTACAGTTGATACGTCTACAACTTCTATCACCGAGTCCAAATCGGTCAACCCAGTCTCCGAGCTCACCGAGCTCTTACCACGCTACCGCAGCCCTACCGAGTTCAACTCGTGGTATGGCAGTGAGCTCAACCGATCTCACCCCAACTTCACTAAGCCTAGATAGTCCTACCTACCATGCTATGGCAGCCAGCTTCAGGACTCACCGCAGTATGGTAGTAGCCAATTTGGCTAACCATTGGCGGTCTTATCGCGGCCACCGTGGTCAATCATTTGACTATCTGTGGTATGGCAGTAACCGCCAGCCAGGCCACTAGCGATCTTACCATGGCCACCACGGTTAGTCATTTGACTATCTGTGGTATGGTAGTAACCGCTCACCAGGCCGCTGGTGGTCTTACCACGGCCACCACGGTCAGTCATTTGACTATCCGCGGTATGGCGGTAACCGCTAGCCAAGCCACTAGCGATCTTACCATGGCCACCACGATGTGTGAAATCATTAACCGCGGTGGTGGTGGTAACTGTCAGCAGACAAGGACCATAGCTTACCATGCTACCGTAGTCATAGAGACTGACCACTGCGGTATGGTGGTAAACTGCCAGGCCAGACGGAAACACCGTTATCGCGGCCATCGTGGTGAGGAAGAAGACCACGTGTAGTAACAAGGTAACCACCAAACCCTTCACTGTGGTACCACCATAGCACAAAGGAAGACCACCACGGTATGTCGATAAAGGCAGAAAATAGATTTTTTTTGCCAAGTCCAAAAAGGTAGAGGTCCAAGCTGGAAATTGAGGCATCGTTTCTCAATAAGCTCCCACTTGATGAAGATTCCCAGCTTCCTCCTGACTCTGAAAAACTACTGTCTGTCATAGGTCCCAAGGCCCATCGATTCTCTGCACCATTTGAACTTGTCTGTGGTCACAGGCTTCGTTAAAGCATCTACCACATTCTTTAAGGTGTCAACCTTTTCCAAACTTACCTTGCCATCTTCAACCATATCCCTCACAAAGTGATATTTCACATCAATGTGCTTGGTCCTAGCATGAAAGGTCGGACTCTTTGCCAAACAAATAGCACTTTGAATGTCACAGTAGATTGAAATCTTCCCAGCATTGAATCCAATGTCTGAACACAAATGGTTTAACCAAACAGCTTCCTTGCAGGCATGAGTTGCAGCCATTTACTCTACCTCTGTTGTGGATAAAGCAACTACAACCTATCGCTTGCTCATTCAACTGATTGCTCCACCATTAAGCATGAAAGTGTATCCACTGGTGGATCGCCTATTGTCAATGTCTTCTGCCCAATCTGAATCAACATAACCTTGGATGCTGAGATATTTCTGTGATGTAACCATACTGCCATGGTAACACAATGCATAATCTGAAGTTCACTTCAAATACCTAAATACTCTCTTCACAGCATCCCAATGTGATCTTCCCGGATTTGCCATAAATTGGCTTAGAATTCCCACTGCTTGGGCAATGTCTGGTCTTGTACAAACCATAGCATACATCAAACTGCTAACAACACTTGCATAAGGCACACTGGTCATGTCCTCCATCTCAGTAGCAAACTTTGGACAATCTTCAATAGACAGCCTAGTTGCATGCATGATAAGAACAACAAGCTGCTTGCAGTCATCCATGCTAAACCTCTCGAGAAATGTTTTTACATACTTACTTTGACTAACCCAAAGCTTTCTGCTTGTTCTGTCCCTAGTAATCTCCATTCCAAAAATGTACCTTGCTACACCAAGATCTTTCATTTCAAACTTTGTAGACAACTGAGATTTAAGATCAGAAATCATAGTCTTGCTATTTCCAATGAATAACATATCATCCACATATAGGGTAATAAAAAGAACACGATCATTCTCTGATTTATAATAAATGCAATGATCAAATTTTGATCTCATAAATTTAATTGATAATACAAACGTGTCAAATTTTTGGTACCACATTCTAGGAGATTGTTTTAAACCATAAAGAGATTTATTCAACTTACAGACCAGATTTTGTTTACCTCTTTCAACAAAATTCTCAAGCTAGGACATGTAGATTTCTTCTTCTAGCTCACCATGGAGAAACAGTGTCTTCACATCCATCTACTCAATTTCAAAATCATACACAGTTGCTAATGACAATAAAAATCTGATGGATGTCAGCTTTTCTATAGGGGAAAAAATCTCTCCATAATCAATTCCCTCAATTTGGGAAAATTCCTTTGCAACTAGTCGTGCCTTATACTTCTCAACACTGCCATCAAGACCTGTCTTCTTTTTGAATATCCACTTATAGCCAACAGGCTTTCGCCCTTTAGGCAGTGGTACCAGATTTCGGGTATCATTCTTTTTCAAAGAATCTATTTCTTCATTCATGGCTTCCAGCCAAGACTTTGAATCAGCCATGTTGATTGCTTCTTTAATAGTCCTAGGTTCATTAGTGCCAGTAATTAAAGCATAGACACACTTTGAATCTAACATAGAGAAACCATAACTGTTAGGTTGCCTTTTTTCTTGTGTAGATCTTCTTAAAGGCTGAGGTTGTTCTTCATCATCATAAATTCCAGAGCTGTTTGATCTCTCCTCAATCTCAGGTACACCATGCAGCTCTTGCCTTTCTGGAGTTTGAGGAATCTCAACTACATCCTTCTTCTTGTCACTCTGATCTGTCCCAAGCTGCTGATCACTTATTGAAGGTTTTAGCTCATGAAATATCACGCTCCTACTGTACAAAAAATTCTCAGTAATAGGGTTCCAGAGCTTGTATCCTTTCACACCAACTCCATAGCCAATGAGAATACAATTGACAGCCTTGTTATCCAATTTAGATCTCTTTTCATTTGGCACATAAACATATGCCTCATAGCCAAACACACATACATGCCTCAGAGAGGGCTTCTTACCAGACCATGCTTCCAAAGGTGTCTTGTCAACAAGAGCAGAGCAAGGAGATCTATTTATTAGATAACATGTTGTAGCCATAGCCTCAGCCCAGAACTTTTGCTCCAGACTAGCACCACTCAACATACTCCTTGCCTTTTCCATCAATGTCCTGTTCAACCTTTCAACAACTCCATTTTGCTGTGGAGTGTAAGGCATTGTCTTATGCCTTTTAATTCCATGATCAGTGCAATACCTTTCAAAATATGTAGAACAAAATTCACCACCATTGTTTGTCCTCAAACATTTAATTTTCCTTCCAGTCTAATTTTCTACCAAAGATTGAAATTCTTTAAACTGACTGAACACTTCTGATTTACTTTTAATAAAGTATAGAAATGCCCTTCTTGAACAGTCATCAATAAAAGAAACATAATATCTAGACTTCAATAATGAAGGAACATTAACTGGACCAAACACATCAGAATGAATATAATCCAGTATACCAGAAGATTTGTGAGGACTAGAATAAAATGAAATACGGTGCTATTTTCCATAGATACAGTGTTCGCAAAAATTGAACTCAAGGTTACAATCATCAAGCCCTTCTACAAGATTTTTATTCTTCAAGTTTTTTAAACCTTTCTCACCAATGTGACCAAGTCTATGATGCCATAGCATTTCCAGCCAAAGAAGTGTCTTCATCTTTTTATACAGGTGCAACATTGCATGATTTTATAGAGGCACTGTTACAAAGAATAGGTCGTGCATCTAGCTTGTACAAAGTGCCAGTATGAACACCCTTAGCCAGCACCATTGCACCTCTAGTCATTTTACAACCCTTACTTGAAAAAGAAACTTCTACACAAGCATCATTTAACTTACTGACAGAAAGAATATTTTGAGCCAGACCTGGTATGTGAAGTACGCCACCAATACCTTTGACTCTCGTGTCAGGAAACTAAATTCTGACTCTTCCTCTGCCAACTATCTCCAACATTGAATCACTTGCCAAGTATACCTTTCCACCGTCATACTTCTCATATTTAGAGAACCATTCTCTATTGGACATCATGTGAAAAGAAGCACCTGAGTCAACCAGCCAGATATCATCTAATGTCTAAGTTGTCAAGGCTGCGAAAATGAAGGCATCTGTATCACTTTGAGAAGATTCATTGTCAGAAGCATTCTTCTTCTTCTTATCCTTGTAGTCCTTCCGGATATGACCAGGTTGCCCACAATTCCAGCATCTCACCTTGAACTTTTTACCAGGAGACTTTGATTTCCCTGTAGATTTGGATTTTGACTTCTTGTCCTTCTTCTTGCCTTTCTCCTTTGGTCTGCCTCGAACAACAAGAGCCTCTTTGGCCATGTCTAAAGACTTCCTTCGCATCTCTTCAGATAGCAATGAGGCAACAACATCTTCCATCTTGAAAGTAGTGGTAGTGCTTTCAATGGCCATCACAAGATGATCCCAACTGTTAGGTAGCGAACATAACAAGAGGATGCAACGATCCTCCTCCTCTATCTTTACACCTACAGATGCCAACTGAGTAACACTCATATTAAATGATTTCATATGGTCTGCAATAGATGCACCTTCTTCCATCTTCAAGGAGTACAACTTATTCCTCAGAAATAACTTATTTACCAAAGACTTTCCTTGATAAATATCACCAAGCTTCTTCCATAATGAAGTTGTAGACTGCTCCTCATGGACGTTCAGGAGTACATAATCGGCTACACTCAGTCTTATCAAACCTCTTGGTTTTCTATTAACAAGATCCCAAGCTTCTTGCATCGTACTTTGTGGCTTAGTTCCAGACACTACAATCCAAAGGTCTCTATCCACAAGCAAGTCTTCTATCTTGAGTTTCCATAACTCAAAGTTACTGCCATTAAAATTTTCAATATCTACTCTACCAGATGTACTCACCATCTCAAACAGAAACAAGTTTCAACAATGCAAGACTCCCACTGAAACAGTATTAGCATTAAAAACTGATCTTTCCTACAAGGATAACACAACTGGCCAGGCTTTGATACCACTTGAAGGGAAAAATGGGATGGATCTACTGACCCAACAGTGCGGAATACATTCCCTTAACACTAATACAATAGAGGAGAAGAGCATAAACATTTTCTAATAGCTTTCTAAACTTATTTGAGAAGAATACAACTAATAATAATAAAAAAAAAAGATAATAGAATTGAGCATTCACAGTTGACACAAGATGTACGTGGGAAAACCTTTACAGGTAAAAACCCACCACACAAAGTCATGACAATTGTATTACAGTAACAGAAATGGTTACATACAATATATAGTCTTCTCTGATCAGCTCATAGTAGTACTTCCAAAAAAAATTATCTCACTGTTACAATGTTATCACTAACTTACAGTACAAACCGAAAAACTCTCTTCACCCTTTGCAATCATGTACTCGACTTACTTAAGTCATACATTGCATTTAATTCTATCAACCAAGCACTGACCATCAGGTACATGAATCTATCATCCAATGACACAACTAATCTTCCCATACCGATATCTCTGCATCGAGCCACCTAGGCATTAATGCCATTACTCAAATTAGGTTTTGTTCACCACCCTGAGTCAACCTGCACCTGTTGCAATAACTATTTTGGTTTCCAACCAATTATCGCTTTGACACTAAACCACATGTCTGTAGTTGATATGTCTACCACTTTTGTCACTGAGTCCAATTCAATCAACCTAGTCTCCAAGCTCAATGAGCTATTACTGTGCTACTACAGCCCTATCAAGTTCGACTTGCGGTATGGCGGTGAGCTTGACCGAGCTCAACTCGACTTCATCAAGCCTAGATAGTCCTACCTACCGTGCTACTGCAACTAGCTTCAAGACTCACCTTGGTATGGTGGTAGCCAACTTGGTTGATCATTGGCAGTCTTACCACGGCCACCGCGGTTAGTCATTTGACTGTCTGCGGTATGGCGGTCTTACCACGGCCACTGTGGTTAGTCATTTGACTGTTTGCAGTATGGCAGTAACCGCCAGCTAGGCTGCTGATAGTCTTATCATGGCCACCATGGTGAGTGAACTCACCAACCGCGGTGGTGGTGGTAACCACCAGCAGACAAGGACCGCGGATTACCACGCTACCGTGGTCACATAGAGTGACCACCATAGTATGGTGGTAAACTGCGAGGCCAGATGGAAAGACCATTACTGTGGCCACCACGGTGAGGAAGAAGACCACATGTGGTAATGAGGTAACTACCAAACCCTTCACCACGGTACCACAAGGGCACAAAGGAAGACCGTCGCAATATGGTGGTAAAGGCAAAAAACAAATTTTTTTCGCCAAGTCCAAAAAGGAAAAGGTCCAAGCTAGAAATTAAGGCATCATTTCTCAATAGGAACAAGATCCCATATATTATTCTTTTGTATTTGCAATAGTTCTTCTTTCATGGCTTCCATCCAATGTTCATCGTTGCATGCTTCACTTATATATCTAGGTTCAGCTTTAGAAATTAGACAATATTCTTCTAGAATTCTTCTTCTAGTTTGCACACCTCTGGTTTTGTCTCCTATGATATGACTATTAGAATGATTTCTTCTCACATACTTAGGAGTTTTGAATTTTTCTCTTACCTCTTGTTCTTATGATCTATATTCTACACTTTTGCTTGCTTATGCTTCTTGATTTCCTTGATTCATTGGAACAATTTGAAGTTGATTCTATGTCTGAGCATCATTGTTAGCATCATCATGTTGATCATCTAAATCATAATCAATGACTCTAGATGATTTACCAATATCTTCATCAGCCTTAATATTTTCACTTTCAACCACTTTCTTCAACCTTTTATTAAAGCACCGGTAAGCTTTGCTTTTAGTAGAGTATCCTAGGAAGATTCCTTCATCAGTTCTAGCATCAAACTTGCCTATATCATCATCTCTCTTGATGTAGAATTTTCTTCCAAATTTTTTGAAGTATTTGACCATAGGCTTATAACCAAACCATAGCTCAAAAGGTGTCTTACCAGAATTACTGTTGACATTCACCCTATTAATAGTATCCACAACAGTCCATATGGCTTCTCTCTAGTAGAAATGAGGAACATTTTCTTCTAGCATCATGGTTCTAGCAGTGTTTAGAATGGTTTTGTTCTTTCTTTCAACAAATCCATTCTATTGAGGGGTCCAGGGAGCAGATAGTTGTCTTTGAATTCCTGTGAAGTAAATTCACCACCTCTATCTAACCTTAGACATTTGATCTTTTGACCTATCTCATTCTTTGCCATAGCTTTAAAAGATTTTAACTTTTATAATGCTTCATGTTTTTCTCTCAAGAAAGTGACCCATATCATTCTAGAATAATCATTAATGAGTAACATAAAGTACCTTTCACCTCGTAGGCTTCTGATTCTGAAAGGACCACATAGGTCAGTATGTATCAAATCTAGTACTCCATTAGAGCTATACTATTTTCTCCAGAAGGAATTTCTTTTTTGCTATCCCATCTGACATTCCTCACACATAGTGTTAGTAGGCTTCACTAACTTAGGTAAATATATGATTGCTTGAGTAGAACGTATCTTGATAGTGTTATCAAATTTCACATGACATAACCTCCTATGCCATAACCAACTTACATCAATTTGAGCAATCAAACAACTTTGACTAGAAATACTTAAATGAAAGATATTACCTTTTGTCTTTGTTCCTGAAGCAATTATATTTCTTGAACTTCCTATTATTCTACACTTACCATTCTTGAACCATAGAATGTATCCTTTGTCTACCATTTTTCCAACACTCAACAAGTTATGCTTTAGGCCTTCTACATAAAGAACATCATCAGTATTGTGCTTACCACCAAAAGAAATAGTTCCTCTACCATGAATCACACTAGAAGTGTTGTCATCGAACCTCACTACACCGCCACCATAGTTTTCCAAGCTTACAAATTTTATTTTGTCACCATTCATATGATGTGAGCATCCACTGTCAATTACCCACTCATCTTTCTCTTCAACTTTGGCTACAAGAGCTTTCTCAACATTTACATTACTAGTAGATTCAGTGGACACCTGACCATATTCTTTGATAGCAATAAATACCCATTCATCTTCATTTCTAGTTTCTTTGTTAGATTCTTCATCATTTACACCTGTGTTCATCATAATAACACTTTCTTTGAAATCTAGTATTCTCAAGCTCATATTTTGAAACTCTTTCAGGACATCTAGAAGCAAAATGACCTATCTTACTGCAAGCAAAAAATTTAATAGGTAAATTTCCTTTGTACTTACCATGACCTCTTGATTCTCTTTTCACAATCAATGCTTCCAATTCTTCCAATTCCCTTTCTTCATCTTCAATCTGCTTCATCTCATTTTCATATCTGAATATTCTTTGGGAACTCTCTCGTGAATCATATGTCTTTTTCCCGGATAGAGTGGCCTTGAAAGAAGATTCAGTCTTAGGAGTAGACTCACCAAATTCACTTAATTCAAATGCAGAAAGTTTTCCAATCAACATATCTTTTATAATATTTGTCATTGTTTTGAGTTCATCAATAGCATGAGATTTTTTCTTGTAGGAAGGAGGCACAAATCTAAGTATCTTAGCCACAATTTCATCATAATTCATAGTTCCATTGACACATCTAATGTCCATCACCAATTCATTTATCTTATGCGAGAAGGAAAATATGTTCTCATCTTCACTCATCTTCAAGCTCTCCCATTTTCCTTTTAGACTTTGTAGCTGAACACTTTTCACTAGTGCATCTCCTTCATACAATGTTTCCATATTTTTCCAAATTTGGTATGCAGTCTTCAATCCCATCACATTTTTCATTTCTGAATCTGTCAAAGCACTCACCAGTGTTTCTACTAACCTGGTATTAATTTCTACTTGCTTGATCTCATCTTTAGAGGAGGGACCATTCTAAGGAATATTTTATGCAATTTGTGTCATCTTCCAGAAAGGTTCACTAATGCACCTCAAATGACATTCCATCCTGAATTTCCATAGAGAGTAGTTTGTACCATTAAATCTAGGACTATCCTTCTTAAATGATGCCATCTCAGATCACCTCAAGCTGTTAAGCTTCTTTCAAAGGAACTAGCTCTGATACCAATTGTTGGAAAAACAAGGATAGACAACTAAGAGGGGGGTGAATTAGTTGTTACTAAAATAAAACTTATACAACATTAACCAATCCTTATATCATAGATTTGATAATTAACAGTGCAAGCATAAGAACAACACATCAGAGACACATGAACACCAATATTTTATACGTGGAAACCCTATTAGGGGAAAAACCATTGTGGATGTTAGTCCACAACATTATACCTTGTTAGAAATATAATGAAGAAAAAAAAGAGAATGCACTTGCATTCAGGCATACTGCCTAGAGAACACTACTCAAAGGGAAGGCTCATTGCCTTACATACAGTAATCAGATTAAATCCATCTAATGAATTTGAACTTAGAAAATAGCTTCTGCAAAATCCTGATTATAGTTCCATTTAGGCACACAAAACTTCTTCAAACTCTTCCACACTCTACTCTGAATGATCTAACCTTTATTCACATTTGTACATCACTTGAGCACTTGAGCACTTGTCATAAATGAGGAAAAAAATCTTGTGTATATATCCGCTACACGGATTTGCATCCACTGTTCAGTTGGCCACAAATAAAGAATAAATTACAACTATGACCTTGATACATGAATAAATTTCAATGTGTACTAACACAATTCGGTCACAACATAGTGAGGACCCAAACAAACATCTCCAAACACACCAGAAAATACAATATTAATCCTCATGGATCCACAACACGCTAACACCACAATGTCGGCCAAGAACATGAACACTCAGACACATATTGGAAAAATGTTTGATCATGAACACTCCAATCACTACGGAGGTACATCAAGGATAGAGTATGATGTAGAGTCATCCATGAACATCATAGGTACATGAGCAACACATGAGACCATAATTTCATCCTCTTTGACCAAGAACACCATCTATAGAAACTAAATAATTGTAGGCACACAAATGTTCATAACTTCCACAAAACTTCACGTGCACCTCTGAAACTTTCAAACAACATACTAGAAAGGTTCAAAAACAAACCCTTTGAAGCACACCTTCAGATCTTCAACACACAGAGCTTTCGAACATTCTGACCTTCTCAGCTCCACTGGTTGCCTGCACTATACTTTTTACAATTTTCACAATCTCCTCGACATATACAACCTTAAGTAGATTAAAATGCTAATAGTGTTGAAATCAATGACAACAATATATCAGCAACACAACCACAACATCCAACAGTTGGAACCCTCATTTTCCAATTTATATCAAAGAGCAGAAGAAGGAGACGCAACAGAATTTCGAAAGCATGAAGATAATTCGATAGTGAAACCCTTGTTAGCGTAATTAATATTTAATTACACTTGCATAACTTTACTTAGGTTTTGCTTAGGTAATAATTAGTTTACTTAATTAATAAGTAAGCTTTATTTAGTTGAGGTATTTTTAGGTCAACATTAGGGTTGCATACATTGCTTTTATAAAGCAATTCTCTTATTGTAATTTCTTAATTCTGAATATTATAAATTTGTACATTTTTCATGCAAAGCTTTTCTTTTTTGATGTTTTTCTCTTTTGTGGAAGGTGTTTAGGTTTGCATGTTTGATCTAGGGTTTCTAACATGGTATCCGAGCTGTGACATACAACCCCTTCTCAAATTTTGGAGAAAACCATTGCCGAGTTTGTTTGGGGTTCCTCGAGGATTTTATGCCTTGAGTTCATTTATGCAGTGTCTTGGATCAGATTGGGCCTCACCATTGGATTCAGAGCGCTGGAAAAAGTCAGGTTTGGCTTTCATTTTGCAGATTTTGGTCATGATTTGCTAGATCTGTGAGGGTTTCATGGTTGCTGATTTTTTGGAAGCTTTGGGGGAAGTCTATTTTTCGGAGCATCTTGGAGCAAAACGGACATTGCCATTGCGTTCGCAATGCCCCAAACCCCAAAGATTGCCCTTCATTTCATTGATTTTGGCAAAGTTGATCCGGAAGGCAAAAATGTTTTGCCAAGGAAGCCGTACAACATCCTCAACATGCATTCCGAGGCGAAAATGACACGAAAATAAAAAAAAATGTTGAAAAAAATCAAACTTTGCATCATTTTTTGTGCCGCTAGTTATAATGGAAGGCATCGCCGGGTGGCCACCGGGTGGCCACTAGGTGACCACTAGTTTGCCGCCGCCACTGGTGGCTCCCCAATCCGGCTGCCGGTTTGAGTTAAGCCCCCGCGGGCCATTACACCTTGCGCGCAGTCCTATTGAAGACTGGGGGCTACGCCCCAGCCCCCTGGCGCCAACCTTAGCACCTCAGCTGGTCACATGGGTGACTAGGGGCTCTGCCCCAGCCCCCAGTCCGCTAGCCCCTGGTCGTGCACAGGACCAGGGGCTTAGTTTTTTTTAGCCCCTTGGGCTGTCTGTAGGCCAACTGGCCATTTTAGAGTACCTTTCACCAAATCGGGCGTAACTTTTGCGTACGGTGTCCTTTTTTCACAAACGAGATACCATTGGAAAGCTCATTCCGACGCCAATCCTGTGGTATAGGTTATTTTTCCTGATTATTCTCTAGTTTTATTTTTCAGGTCCTTGAACTCAGAACTTATGTTTTTCACTCTGGAAGGCATATCTTTTGACTCGGTGATCCTTTTTTGGCCATTCTTGTGGTATTGGAAAGCTGGTTCAGTCCTTTACACAGATCTGAGGTATTTTTTTATTTTCTATTTATGCATGTTTAGGAATTATCTCCTTTTGCAATCATTGGGTATTGTAATAAATGAACTGATATAAAATTCCATCAGGGGGGTTTCTTGCATAATAATCTGATTAGAGTGTCCATGCACTTTGATCTTCATCTTGTTTTGATGACAAATCGCATGAGTTGTAATCTGGTTTCTTAGTTTCTTTTGGCCACATTTTGGTCTTACCTTGACACATATCAAATTCATATCGGTTCACACTTTAGATTGAGAGCCTATGGTTAATGATCTGCATTGGATCCATCTTAGTTTGAGGGCCACTACATTTATAGTTAATGTTGCAGAGTCTTTATGGTACTTTTTCCCATGGAAGAGTTTCAATCTTATTTTGACATCAGCATCGAGATTCACGGCTTCATGATTCTGTCATCATCATATTATCTACTGTTGCTTTATGGATTCTAGGGTTGTTCCAGTTTGGTGTTTTCGAGTGTTCCGTGGCATCGGGTCTGTTGTTGCATTATTATGATTTCGATATGGTTTCTTGTAGACATGAGTATCTTTCCTTGCTTGCCAAATTGTAGTTCCAATGTTACTCCATAGTGTTCTTCCAGTGCTTCTTTGCAACAATCAACGCATTGTAGGGGGGTTTGTCCCACTCGGTTTTCCTTCTCTACCTCATTATTGCATTTGTACATGGGTACCTGATTAGGCCTTTTTGCTGGAACCCATTCATGCTTTCTTGCATTCATTTTAGTTTTAGGTGCATGCTTTTTTTAGTCTCCCTAAGTTGCACTTATGGGGGGGTGTTAGTGTAATTAATATTTAATTACACTTGCATAACTTTACTTAGGTTTTTCTTAGGTAATAATTAGTTTACTTAATTAATAAGTAAGCTTTATTTAGTTGAGTTGTTTTTAGGTCAACATTAGGGTTGCATACATTTCTTTTATAAAGCAATTCTCTTATTGTAATTTCTTAATTCTGAATATTATCAATTTGCACATTTTTCATGCAAAGCTTTGCTTTTTTGATGTTTTTCTCTTTTGTGGAAGGTGTTTAGGTTTCCATGTCTGATCTAGGGTTTCTAACAACCCCAATCCATCAGGTACTTTAGAAAGTTTCATTTAATTTGGCGTGTGGTTGATATATTTCTTAAAAAGGAAAAAAAGACATGAGTACGAAAGGTAAAATGGAACAAATCAAAGGAACAATAAACATAGATGAGTATAGCAATTAGAAGATTAGAGTCATAAGAAACATGTTTTTGCCCGATGAATTGAAATGGTTGAAAGAAGCTAAACACAAAAGCGTGGATATTTGGAGTGAATTCCCCTATTTCAAGAATGCAAAAATTGTTAAGCTTATTCTAGACAGATTAAATAACGATATTTTAACTCTGGATAAACCCTACCATATCTTGAAAGAAGCAATTGGAGCTATAACTGGATCATACAAAGTTGGGGATGTATCGAGGAAGAAGTCCATCAGAAATAAAGAAGTCAAAACCCTAATTAGAATTATTGGAGATCAAAGGGCATTAATAATCTCAACAATTAGAGATTCAATTACAAGGTACATTGTACATGGAGTATCCTACAAAATATTTTTTAGAAACAAAGAAGATGCAACTTTGGCAAGTGTTGTTTACATTTCATACAAGACGATAATGGAAGATCGATATTTTGACCTTTGCGGATTACTAAAAGTTTAACTGGTGGAGAACGTTCAATTGACAAAGATGATTGATTACCCTTTCAGGTTTGGTACTTTGGTTATATTTCTTGTGATGTATTTTTTGAATTGCTTAACAATGAACAACAACATAATATGGGAAGAGAGTGAACCAATTTGCAAAAAAAATTACACACACTCTAAAAATTTGGTAAAATGTGATCAAGCATATGAAAGTTTCTATAAAATTTTGCTAAGAAATTTTGGGTCAATTGGTATTTCCCTTCTGGTAAGGGGACTTGAATTTGGTTCCTCCTCTAGTGAGATTGAGAGAAATAAGAAAAGAGAAAAATAAATTGTTGTTTGTACTCCTCCAACATGGAAGACCCCAAGAGTTGAAGGGAAAGCAAAAGAAGAGGTGATTGTAGATATACTAGATGAGGAATCTGATAAGGAAATTGAGGACACCTAAAGAAAAGAACTGGAAATAGCCAAACTGGAACAAGAAAAGGTAATAACAAAAGAAAGTTAAGAAGAATGTGACTTAATGAAAGAAGAGCTATTGCAACTTATTCATGAAGAATATGGAATGCATAAAATTGAAAACATATGGTCTATCAGACCTTCATATGAGTAAGACATGATTTTAAACATACTAAGTGCTCATTTTGTGCACAACCATATTAAACTAGAAATTTTATAGAATGTATTGCTAGAAGAGATGATTGAATGCATCAAGGAAATCATGAACTTTGAGTCTTAGAACAAGGAATAAGAAGAAATAATTTTACACCTGAAGAAGCAATACAAATTATCACTCAATAAGCTAAAAAGGCACATGAATCAGCTAAGGCAATGCATAAACACAACAAACAACATCTTCAACTACTTTCTTCATTGGCCTAATGCAATCAAAAAGTACAAAGAAAAGTTGGAACAAATTGAAACAGAGTTGAACAGTATTGGACAAAACTTTAACATGTTTTAGGATCGAGATGGTGCAATTAATAAAAGGATTCAAGAATTACAGACAAAGAATAGAAATGTTCAAAACACCAGAAATAGGATTGTTGACACCTTTTGGAAAGTAAAGGATATAACAGAATGCAGATTGGAATAGTTGTTTGAGATACTAAGGAAAGGAGAAATATTAGAAGAATCCATCACCATTCCAAAATCCCTCATCAAGATTATCAATCAGACATTTGAAAACAACATCATGATCATAATCATTAGGATTGGAATAGAAGCATGGAAGAAGTTACTTCCAGAGATGAAGGAAAAATACAAAATAATCTTCTAACACAAGTAGCAACTTTATTTCTTCAAAAAATTGAGCCAATTTTTGAATAAGTAAGTTCTTGGCTACACTTCTTAAGGGATTACTATAGGAAAAAAAAATTGGTTTGTCATTGATGTCAAAGGGGGAGAGAGAGTAGTGAAAAAAGCCTGACCAATTTTACGGGGAGTTGTGTCTTTTTGAAGTCTTGAAGGATTGCAATATGTTGGTTCTGACACATTCATTTTTCACTAAGTGTTTCCATAAATTCCAAACAAGGAGATTGTTGGCATATGGATTTTGGTGTTTTCATTGATGGAAACCTAATTCATTGATCCAATCCACACTTCAGTATTTGTCCATACCGAGAGACAGAGTGAAGAACAGGGTATCTGACTGAAGTTGAGTTTGTCAATCTAATTCCATTACCAGTTTATTCATTCAAGTTATGGATCTCAAGGAAGGTCATTGGACATCTAGATTATCTTATTCTCAAGTTTTGTGTCATCACATCAACTGGTGTATAAGTTAGGAGATCTGATTTATTAATTTCATGTTTATTAGTGTAGAGAGCCGACTTGGTAAATATAATATGTTGCGGATATTTGAGGAGTAATTATTTAAGATTTTTTGTGTTCTAACATGTTGATTTGGGTCTTCACTATGCTCTGGCTGACTTTGGATGGTGCACATTGAAAATCATTTGTGGATTGAGCTGACGATTGTAAAATATTTTATGTTTTATTGAAGTCGACATATGGTTGATTAAATACTTTTTTGTTGATATATATAAGTGATCGATTATATCATTTTGATGTATGTACGGTGTGTATTGGTGTTTGTGTTGTTAAAATCATAAGGATTATAGATTGATTATGCATAGTTTCACTTGTGCATGAATGGATTTATGTTGCGAATTGAAGTAGAAAAGAGTAGAAGAGTAGAATCTGACAAAAAGGTCAAAAATTGACTAAAATGCTTAACTGGAACTATTCTCAGGAATTTGTAGATGCTAATTAATAGTCCACCACTCCTATTGTCTTTTGACACTGATTTTAAGGCAGTGAGCCTTTATGTTTTGAGTAGTGAGCTCTAGGTAGTGTGCCTAAATGCAAGTGCATTCCCATTTTGTAACTTATATTTGAGTACTCAAATTGTGGATTGACCTCCACTGTGGTTTTTCCCCTAAAATGGTTTCCACATAAAAATCCTTGTGTTATGGTGTTGTGGATGATTTATTTATGTGCTTGCATCTTCCATTTTGGTTCAATGTTGTATGTGATTTAAATATCAGATTAATAAAGTTAAGTTTTGCAGAACACTGATTCACCCCCCCTCTTAGTGTTCCTTGATTCCAAGAGATTATGGTATGGGTATGTTATGATTATGGTTATGCTTAGGGTTAGGGTTAGAGATAGGGATATAATTCAAATTAGGGTTAGGTTTAAAGATAAAGTTAGGATTAAGGTTGGATTTAGTGTTAGGATAAAGGTTAAGGTTAGGATTAGGGGTAGGATTAGAGAAAGGGGTAAAATTAGGGTTAGTATTAGATATATATTTAGGATTATGGGAAGGTTGGGGTTAGGTTAAGGGTCAATATTAGAGTTAGGGTTAATATTAGGAAAGGTTTAGGGTTATATAATTATGGTTAGGTTTATGATTAGAGACATGATAGAATTATTGTTGGGGTTAGTGTTAGTATTAGGGTTATAGTTAGAGATAGAATTAGAATTAGGGGTTTGGCTAGGGTTATACATAGAATTAGTGTTTGAAATAGGGTTAGGATTATGGTTAGGGTTAAAATTAGAGTTATATTAGGGTTAGAGATAGAATAAGGGTTGTTTTTAGGGTTCAAGATAGAATTAGTATAGGGTGGTGGTTAGGGTTATGGTTAGATTTATTAATGTCACTATAGTTAGGGTTATTGATAAATCCTAACCCTAACTCTAATTAAACCCTAACCCTAACCTACTTGAGTCATAATCCCAACCCTAACTAGAAACCTAATTGAATTTTAATCCTAACCCTAATTAAACATTGATCGAACATTAATCCTCATTGTATTATAACCCAAACTTTGGACTCTAGTTGAACTCTAATCCTTACCCTAACCCTAATTCTTATTCTAATTGAATCTTAAACCCAACCATAACCTTAACCTTGACCCTATTTTAACTCTTATTGAATTTATAACCCTAACTACACCCAAACCCCATCCTTAACCTAACCCAAATTGAACATTAATTGAGATCTAACCCTAACCCTAAGTGTACACTAACCCTAATTGAACTCTTAACCTTTTAGTCTAAAATCTTGAAGTGACTTAGATTTTCCCATTTATTATCATTTATAATTCATAATTCGTAATAGAACTCCAAAAATTTACATTTTTATAATGTTTTAATACAGGCCTTTTAGTCCAACTTAGAATCTTAATCAACCATACCCAATTATAAGATCTTCAACACACTTTTTGTAGAGATTCTATGGATTTATTCAATTGTTCTCTTTTTATTCTTCTTAATAGTTTTTCATCTTCCATCCTCCATTTTACCACCAGCCTACTTTAGGTAGGTAATGATTAATTCATGTAAAATGAGCCTTTTCTAAAATTTAAATTTTTGTATCATTTTCATATTGTACAATCAATTTCTTAAGATATTCAGACCTTTGCAACTTTCAAATTCACAAATTCTACCATTAGAGTTGTTGCTCATAAATTTAAATTTTGTATTTATAATTTGTGAGTGAACTTGAGGTTGATAAATGGTCTTTTCAAGTCCAAGGTAGATAGGTTACATTTCAGGGCACTCTTGAAGTTGAAATTCCATCAAATTATTTAAAAGTTAATTAGGATTAGGGATGAACCTTAATTAATCTTGAGACCTATCACTCTTTTGAATTTTTCTTATTAGTATTGTAACCTAGTATTCTTTAGTATTCTTCTTAATAGTTTTTCATCTTCCATACTCTATTAGGATTATGGTTAGGGTTATAAGATAAAATATATTATTTTACATGTACATACACATATAGATAGACATCGTATATATGTATGTCTATATTAATTTTTTTTAAGTGATAAAAAGGTACAATTATCTGGTTTTTTCTTCCTTCAAAAATATAAATTTTATATTTAATAGAAAATTATTATATTGTTTAAAATAACATTTTAAACTATATATTTTCTTATCTAATAGTAAATGGTACAACAAAGATGGTGCTAGGCAGGAGTGGGAGTGGAAGGTAAAATTTGAATTCTGAGGAGGGAGACAACAAGGAAGGAGATGGTGATGATGTTGAAGAGGAGGGCGGTGGAGTTAGAGGGGTCATTTTTTTGGATGATGTTGTGGTGCTTTGGCTGGTTAATGTTCCTTAGGGGGTTGCCATTCTTTTGTGCCACTAGCTTGGTGCTTCAGGTGATGTTTCTGTTCTCAACTTGGGTCCTTTTTCTTAGGATTTTTGTCTTTGGTTCGAGTTGTTCCTTTATTCGGGACATGGTTCCTTTATTGGAGTCTCTTTTCTATGTTTTCTCTATTGGATTTTGCCACATTCTCTCTTGCTTTTCTAGCTTTGTGTTGGGTGGGGGCTATTCTTTGGGTTGTGGTCTTCAGTGATCCTACTATTTTTTTGGGGGTGCTTGTGCTTCACAGTCCTAGCTTCATCTTCTTCTTTTGGGAGCTTCTTTGCTTCCTCATTGTTCGACCTTGATTTTCTAGCTTCTGGCTACTTGTGTGGTGTTTGGGGTGCCTATTGAGGGATTTTTCAGGGAGAGTGTTGCTAATTTATCAGAACTTGATTGAAATGTAGGGTTGGATGTTGATTTTACTTATTGTGCCTACTCTCTTCTCTTTCTGTCTATAGGTTTTCCTAGCTCTCTCCTATATTTTGTGGGCTTTAGTTCCTTTATGTGGGATCTTTCTTTACTGCAGGTTGAGGTCTTTGGTTTGCCTTTGGTGGAGTTTTCTATGGAAATTTTTTGGCATATTTTAGACCTTGAATGGCATGTAGGGTTGGAAGTTGTTCTTCATTTTCTTTCCTACTCTCTACTCTCTCTACTAGGAGGCTTTGCTTTCCTTGGACTTCTCCCTTTGGGTTCAATTGGCTCTTTGTTGGTGCTTGTTATTCTTGGCAATGAGACTACTCTTCTCTGGGTCCTGCTTCATTGTAGTGATGTTTCTCTTTCTATTCCCTGTGGGGAGTTTCTCTCTTGGTGTTGGGTGTTTAGGATGGCCTTGGTGGAGTGGTTCTCTTCCCTCTTTGTTTATTTTCTAGATATGTTTCTTGGAATGCTAAAGTTGTTGGTGCTTGTTGTGGCTGCCATGGTTTATTGTTGTTCTTTGTTGGGTGGTTTTCTCTTGGACTTTCAATCTTGTATGTTGAGCTCTATGTTCTCCCCCTTTTGGGTCCCAAAATTTCTTTTATAGAATGGGGGTGTGTTTTTATTGATTGTTGAGCTGCTTCAAATGCATTGGTTTTTGGCTCAGTTGTATCTTCTATCATGGTTATTGGCTGAGAATTACGCTTCTTTTTTTTTGGTGTTGCAGTTTACTACTATGCCAAAGGATGCTATGTTGTTCCTTTCTATGGGTATAGTTGTTTCCCTTCAATTTTTATAGTTATGGTCTTCTTTGGAGGTGGAGACTTCTCCTTCAAAGGTGGATCCCTCTTCTATTAAGGTGGAGAGGTATGTTGTGGATTGAGTAGGAAATTCAATTTTCTATGGTTTAGGTACTCATTTCATCTTCTCCTATAGAGGTTACTGCCCTCCTATTGAGGCAGATGTTGGGTTGGTGTTTTGGTTTGATTGGTGCTATGTGAATGTTGGGGGTCTTCAATGTTTTTCTCTAATTTTTAACTCTCCTATTAAGGTGGGTGATAGGGTAGGGTTGGATGGAACACTCAATGTTCCATGCTCTAGGTCCTTGTTCTCAAGAACTCCTAGGTAACTCTTCCACCTTAACCTTTAGGTCCTATCTCATATGTAGGCACCCCTGGTTCTACTGGCCAACCCTACTATCATCAAACCCTTAATCTACCAAGCCAATCTTGGTGCCTTGCCACTAACTCTTCCTTAGCCCTTAATCTTCCCTAAAGGCTAACTCTCCTCACCATTCCATTAGGTCCTTGCAGGAGTGTAGATAGGTTTTCAATGGCTTCATAGCATCTTCCTAGGGTTCTTGGACAACCACCAAACTCCAACTCTCCATCGCTTTCACCAAACCCTCACCTAGGGTTTTAGTTCCCTAATTCTAGGCTTCCAAAATAGGTCTTTCCTCCAAGAGAATGTGGTAACTCTCTTAAATTCTCCAAAGAACCCCAAATATTTTCTATGAATTCCTAGTCCTGATGCCTACCACTTCAAGATCTCAAAGGTCTTAACTCTCGACTGTCTGTACATAGGTTAGACCTTCCTTTTTTGCAAAATAGGCCTTTTCCTTGTGTTTTCCTGACCACACAGTGGACTGTTATTTTGTTCCCCACTCAAACGGACTGTTGGAACATCCTCCTTGTTACCAAGACTCTACAAGACTTCCATCCACCTTTCTACCATGTGGTTTAGCAAGGAAAGGTCACTCCTACAAGCCAAGTGTTTTACACTTCTTGACTTTCCTAGTCGGGCACTGTCAAGCCTGCCTAGGAGAAGTCTTTCACAGTGCTTTCTTGTCTCCTACCTACTCCTAATTCTACCATTTTTACACACATGGATTCAATCCCAAATCCCCAAAATCTCGTACACCAGGTACAGTGGGAAAAGGAACTAAAACCCCATCTTTGACAGGTTGCCAGTTAGATGAACAACTCACAAGGAGACAAAACAACTACAAGCACACCTGTAAATTGAACTCACAGTCTAAACACTACCACACAAGCTTAGAGCATAGAAATTACTACCAACTACAACATTCTATAGAGCTTTGATCGCTCTTGATCACTGAAATACAAAGAAAACACATAAAATTTCAACAATTCCTCTCACTGTCCACACTTATCATTTATCAGATTTCAAATTACAAACCTTCCAACCAATCTATAGGTTGAGGCACACCTTATATAGGTTTCCAAAATTATTTATTCCTCCCTTTGGTCAGACAAGTCAGTTACCCCAATGGAAAAGGTGCAAAATGTCCCATTTTGCCACTTTTGCCAATTTCCTAGAAACTAACAAAAGTGAGTGTTTAAACTCATAAACTTTGCCACTACTGATAGCTCCTGACCAAGGAATTTTATTAAGTCACTAACCTTCTAACACAATTTTAATGGTCAACATGACCTCATAACTTCAAAAACAAAATTGCATCCTATGCCTAATGTTTCCCAGGTGTTTCTTCCTAGGTGTTTCCTAGGTGCTCCTGCACCATTCTCCCCCTCTCTACCAAACACTAAGGAATGGAAGGAGAGATCAGTGACATATCAATGCCAAGCTTCTTGAACTGATCTTCTTGTACCCATGCAGCCTCGGATTCATGCTTGTTCTTCCACTTGATAAGATGCTCCATGTACACCTTATGCCTTGTAGACTTTTGCACTCTTGACTCAAAGATGCTCTCTGCTTGTAATTTGTATTTAGTAGGTAATGCTATGTTATTGACATCTTTGAAGATCTCCCTACTAGTCTATGCTACATCATTGACTGATCCCTTGTACCTGATCAAATCAGCAACATTGAAAATAGGTGAAATTCCCAAATCAGCAGGTAGCTCCACCTTGTATGCATTCTTTCCATACTTGGCTAATATCTTGCATGGTCCTACTCTTTTCATCTATAGTTTGGTTGATATACCCTTCTGCAACCTTGATTTGTTAAGGTGAACCATGACAAAGTCTCCTACTGCAAATTGCACATCCGTCCTTGACATGTCTACCTTGTCTTTCAATTTTTGAGTAGCCTTGGTCACTGTCCCCTTTACCTGCTCCTAAATATCCTTCATGGTCTGAGTGAAGTCTTCTACATGTACACTCCTATTCTCCATAGCTCCTAGATCCCTAAGCTCACATATCCCTCTTGGGTGCATTCCATACACAATCTCAAAATGACTCTTCCCTGTGGTTCGGTTCAAACTATCATTATAGGCATACTCAGCCTGTGAGATTACCATATCCCAAGACTGTCCATATTCTTTATTTAGACAGCTAAGTAGGTTACCTATCACCCTATTAACCACCTCTATTTGTCCATCGATCTGAGGATGGTAAGCTGATCCAAAAGATAGGTTGGTACCCAATCTACTCCATAGAGTCTTCCAAAAGTGACTCATGAATTTCACATCCCTGTCTCAAACAATACTCAATGGAAATCCATGAATTCTAACAATTTCCTTGAAGAAAAGGTGAGCAATGTAGCTAGCATCATGAGTGGTTTTACAAGGAATAAAGTGACTCATCTTGCTGAATTTGTCCACCACTACATACACACTATCAAAGCCAGTCTTGGTCTTAGGGAGTCCTACCACAAAATCCATGCTCACACTCCCATGGTCTGTTAGGAATAGGTAAGGGTTGATATAGACCTACATTACTAGCTCCTCCCTTGGCTTTCATACACACAACACATTGTTCCACATATCTCCTAACATCTCTTGCCAACTTAGGCCAATAGTAGAACTTTTGCACTAGTTCTAATGTCTTATTGATGCCAAAATGTCCACTAAGACTACCATTATGCTTTTCCTGAATGAGGTTTTCTCTCATTGACCCTTTTGGAACACATAGCTGATTCCCTTTAAAAAAAAATCCACTTTGCAAAGTATACTCTGAGTATTGGCTATGAAAATGATTCTCAAAGTTAGAACATACCTTGTAGGCCTCTGAGAAATCTTCATCCTCCCCATAGAGATCCTTGAAACTCTCTATACCAATGCTCTTGACCTTTATCTCTTGGATTGTCAACAATCTTCTACTCAATACATCTACTACCTTGTTCATTTGTCCCTTCTTGTGCTTGATGGTGAAGGTAAATGCTTGGATGTACTCCATCCACTTCAAGTGTCTATTGCTCAACTTCTCTTGGGTGTTCATATAGCTAAGTGCCTGATTGTCTGTAAAGACTAGAAACTCCTTGGGTAGAAGGTAATGCCTCCACTTCCTAAGTGATTGAACCAAAGCATAAAGCTCTAGATCATAGGTAGAGTACTTCTTCTTGGCTTCATTGAGCTTCTCACTGAAGAAATCTATGGGCTTGCCCTCTTGACTAAGCACTCCTCCTACTGCAACTCCACTAGCATCACACTCCATAGTAAACAATTTGTCAAAGCTTGGCAATAAGAGAATAGGTTGAGTTGCCACTTCTTGTTTCAGTTTCTCAAATCCTTTCTCAGCCTCTTGAGTCCACACAAATTTAGTTTTCAAACCAACCTTGATTGTTTCTAACACTGGTGCACATATAACACTAAAGTTTCTTATTAATTTCCTATAAAACTAAGCCAATCCATGGAAACTTCTTACCTATGTCCCTGTTGTTGGTGTAGGCTAGTTTAGGATAGCTTCCACCTTGCTTGGATCCATTTTAAATGATCCTTGAGACACTAAAAAACCCAAATATACAAGTTCTTGTTTGAAAAACTCACACTTCTCCAGGTTGATGGCTAGCTTCTCCTCTTGTAACCTTCTAAGAACCAACTCCACATGCTTAAGGTGTTCTTCTATTGTCTTGCTAAAGATAAGTATATCATCAAGATACACCACCACAAATAACCCTGTAAAGTCTTTGAGAACTTTATTCATGAGCCTCATGAATGTACTAGGGGCATTAGAGAGGCCAAATGGCATAAATCTCCAGTCATACAATCCATCTGTTGTCTTGAATGCTGTTTTCCACTCATCTCCATCCTTGATTCTGATATGATGGTATCCACTCTTGAGATCCAATTTGGTATAATATTGAGCTCCTCCAAGACAATCCATCAAGTCTTCAATCCTGGGAATAGGGAATCTATACCTAATTGTGATTCTATTTATTGCTCTAGAATCAGTACATAACCTCCACTTACCATCTTTCTTTGTTGCTAAGACTACTAGTATTGCACATGGGCTGATGCTCTTCCTAATCAATCCTTGATCCATTAATTCTTGCACTTGTCTAACTACCTCTAGATTCTGATCCAATGTAAGCTTATAAGCTGCTGTGTTAAGCAAGGATGCTCCAAGTATGAGGTCAATTTGATGGCTAATAGCTCTTTTAAGAGGTAACATTGCAGGTGTACCATCACTTACTATGTCTTTGTACTTCTCAAGTAAACTCTGGACTGCTCCGGGTATGACTGGTTTTTCAGTCTTGTCTTCCTCTTTGGGTTGCACCATGATCACATAACCTTCTCCTCCTTTATGTAAGGTGTTAAGGAACTCTTTACCACTGCTCAACAAAACACTCGGTGTCTTTGGCTGTCCTTCATCCTCCTCTAACAATGACTGCAACTTAAAGGTCTTCCCATCCTTCTTAAATGAAATTGTGTTCTCCTTTCCATCATAGATGGCACTCTTGTCATATTGTCATGGTCTGCCCAATAGAAGATGGCATGCATCCATGAGTAATACATCACAAATTAACTTATCTTTGTACCCTCCAATAGAAAATTCCACTGTTACTTGCTCATTGACAAGAACACTCTGCCCTTTGTTCAACCATGTCACCTTGTAGGAGTTAGTGTGGGGTACCTTTTCCAATTTTAGCTTCTTTACTGCATCTTCTGAAATTATATTATCTGTTGAACCTGAATCTACAATGACCTTGCATACTTTTCCAAGTATCTTGCATCTCACTCTAAATAGAGCTCTTCTTTGTTTTGGTTCTTCCTTGACCGATTGTCTGATCAACACTCTCCTAAACATCAGATTCTCTCCCATTTCAGATTGAATATGACTAATCTTAGGTGATTTAGTGCTCATGGTGTCCTCTTGTGCATATTCCACCCTCTTCTCAGCATTTGAAGATGATGCTTTCTCCGGGCATCTATAAGTTGGATGACCTACTTGACCACAATGGTAACATTTCATGGTAGAAAATTATGAATTGCTCCTACCTGCTCCTCTTCCTCTATTTGATCCTCCTTGAGAATCTCTACCTCTTCCATAACCTCCTCTAGAAGATGTTTCACCTCCATGCTCTGTGAGTTTATATTCACCTTGGTTTCTTTGCTCATTTCCTCTACCTTGGTAGCCACCTCTATGTCCTCTTTGATCTCTTTGATCTCTGCCTTTGCCTCTACCCTTAGAAGCCTGATCATGTTTCGTCTTGCTTCTTTCCTTAATCTTGATAGCTAATTGATAGCATTGATGCATTGTCTTAGGACTTAGAAGAGTCATCTCTTCTAGAATGTTCCACTTCAAACCGTTCAGATACCTAGCCACTTTGAGACTTTCATCTTCTGAGACATTGGACCTCATACAAAGTTTTTGAAACTCCTTAGTGTAAGTGTTCACATCTTGGTCTCTTTGCCTCAAACTTTTCCTCTTCTTGTGTAACTGAATCTCATAGTCATCTGGTATGTAAGCTTCTCTCACTTTGGCCACCATACCTTTCCAAGTTGAAATAGGCCTCTTGCCTTCCTTTTCCCTCTCTATCTAAATGAATTTCCACCATGTCAAGGCAGATCCTCTCAATCTAGACTTGGCCACCTTCACCTTTTGTGCTTCAGTGACTCCATCACATTCAAAATGGTTCTCCATGCCTTCTATCCAATCTAGGAGTAGGTCAGCCTCCAATTTCCCACTAAACAGTGGTATAACTTCAAGTGCCTTCCCACTCAAAGCTTTCAATGCCTTTAAGAAAGGCTCCTCTTTCAAAATAGGGTCAGGTTCAAGGGTCTTGTCTTCCTCTACAACCTCTTCAATCTTTGGTTCCCTACCCTCCAATCTATCACTGACTTCATTGGCCTTGATTTGCACATTGTTCAATGCTTGCTCAAGTTGAGCTAGTCTTTCTCTCAACCTCCTATTATCCTCCTCCTGATCTTCAACCTTCTTTTCCAATTCAATGTTGGTCACCATAGTTGTGGAACCACTAGATTCAAAGTCTGACATACAAAATTCACTCCCAAATCTTTAACTTGCTCTGATACCAATCTGATAGGGTAGGGTTGGATAGAACACTCACTGTTCCATGCTCTAGGTCCTTGTTCTCAAGAACTCCTAGGTGACTCTTCCACCTTAACCTTTAGGTCCTATCTCATATGTAGGCACCCCTAGTTCTACTGGCCAACCCTACTATCATCAAACCCTTAATCTACCAAGCCAATCTTGGTGCCTTGCCACTAACTCTTCCTTAGCCCTTAATCTTCCCTAAAGGCTAACTATCCTCACCATTCCATTAGGTCCTTGCAGGGTTTTAGATAGGTTTTCAATGGCTTCATAGCATCTTCCTAGGGTTCTTGGACAACCACCAAACTCCAATTCTCCATTGCTTTCACCAAACCCTCACCTAGGGTTTTAGTTCCCTAATTCTAGGCTTCCAAAATAGGTCTTTCCTCTGAGAGAATGTGGTAACTCTCCTAAATTCTCCAAAGAACCCCAAATATTTTCTATGGATTCCTAGTCTTGATGCCTACCACTTCAAGATCTCAAAGGTCTTAACTCTTGACTGTTCGTACATAGGTCAGACCTTCCTTTTTTGCAAAATAGGCCTTTTCCTTGGGTTTTCCTGACCACACAGTGGACTGTTGGGACCTCCTCCTTGTTACCAAGCCTCTACAAGGCTTCCATCCACCTTTCTACCATGTGGTTTAGCAAGGAAAGGTCACCCCTGCAAGCCAGGTGTTTTACACTTCTTGACTTTCCTAGTCAGGCACTGTCAAACCCGCCTAGGAGAAGTATTTCACAGTGCTTTGTTGTCTCCTACCTACTCCTAATTCTACCATTTTTACACACATGGAGTCTAGCCCCAATCCCCAAAATCTCATACACCAGGTACAGTGGGAAAAGGAACTAAAACCCCATCTTTGACAGGTTGCCAATCAGATCAGCAACTCACAAGGAAACAAAACAACTACAAGCACACCTGTAAATTGAAATCACACTCTAAACACTACCACACAAGCTTAGAACATAGTAATTACTACCAACTACAACATTCTATAGAGCTTTGATCGCTCTTGATCACTAAAATACAAAGAAAACACAGAAAATTTCAACAATTCCTCTCGCTGTCCACACTTATCATTTATCAAATTTCAAATTACAAACCTTCCAACCAATCTATAGGTCGAGGCACACCTTATATAGGTTTCCCAAAGAATTTATGCCTCCCTTTGGTCGGACAAGTTAGTTAACCCAATGGAAAAGGTGCAAAATGTCCCATTTTGCCACTTTTGCCAATTTCCTAGAAACTAACAAAAGTGAGTGTTTAAACTCATAAACTTTGCCACTACTGATAGCTCCTGACCAAGGCATTTTTTTAAGTCACTAACCTTCTAACACAGTTGAAATGTTCAACATGACCTCATAACTTCAAAAATAAAATTGCATCCTATGCCTAATGTTTCCTAGGTGCTCCTGCACCAGTGGGGAGTATAGTTTTGTGGGGTGTTACTGATAAGTGTTTTGCTACAATCTAGATATTACATGCAAATGGTTACCAAGCCATCTCAGGCGGTTCTTGGGTTCATGTCACCTATAAATATTGGTTGTCTTTGGTTTAAGCTTCCCATTAAAACCTTTTCTGATTTGTGTAGATTTGGGTAGTCATGTTGTTTATTTGGTAATTTTCTACTGGTTTGTTGTTGAATGTCTTTGTTGTAGCCTTGTGTAGCTTGTTATTTTTGTGTGGGTTTCGAGTCCCCTTCAAAACCTTCTTATTAATGGTTTTGGGTCTATTCAAAACCTATTATAAATGGTTTTGGGTTGATTCAAAACCTATTTTTCCAATGTAATCAAAACTATATATTTTATTAGATTAAAAAATATATAAAATTATTTAATTAATAAAAAAAAAGTATGCATAATGGTACCATTCTTTACCTTTCTTACTATAGAGTTAATCTCACATTTAATTCAAACTTAATTGATTTAATAAATGAAACATAGAAAAGGAGGTTAGGGGTTCAAAAAATATGGTTTTTTTCTAAATTTGGAATGTTTCACAAAAATTACTATAAATAGAAAGGGTAAAATGAGATGTAATGAACCTACCTATTTTCTGTTTCATTAAGGAAATGAGATCCTCCAAGATAGAATTTAATTTCAACCCTTAGGTGAGTCAATTCTATGGAAGATCTAACAATTTCCTTTATGTGTGTGTGGATGAGGGGTAAAGTTCAAACAACAATTCTGGGAGATGAAAATTTAAAATAGAAAATAACCTCAAATTTGTAACCTAGGACTTGATTTAGGTAGATGAAGCATAACTCTAACATAAATAATCAATTTATGCCAATTGGATGAGTGGAAGACACTTAAAACTTACCTCAAAATTGGTTGTAGAGTGTCCAAAAATGGTTGCAAAGTGTCCAGGACACCCCTATCCAGAAATAGTGAATGGGTTTTGAGACAACCTTTTGAACTAAATTTTTGGGAGCCTCTAAAGATAGATATGAGATGCAATTTCCCACTAGTTTCATGCAAATATGATGAAAAATGAGCTTGGGATATGAGTTTCTCTAATCTTGACAACTTTTCTTGCAACTTTTACAATTTTTCTCTTTAGAGATGTCCAATCTTAAATTTTCCTTCAACCTAAAATCTGCGAAAAAAAAAAGACAAAAAAATTATTTGTTTTTGGTTAATTGGGGTTTTCCTTGTTCAAACCCTATTTTTGTAATTAAAACTTGAAATTAAATAATGAATGCATGAAAGGAATGATGAATGAACAACTTAATGTTGCAACTCACCAAACCCTTGAATAAACCTTGGAACGACAAAAATCTTGATGAGATGGCTTCAATGGATGTGGATCTTGATTCTTGAATCTTGTTTTGAATCTTTGACTTGAAAGCTTGGATTAGATCTTGAAACCTATACCACAATGTTAGCTCTAAAAATATGCATGAATGAACATAACTTTGACATGATGCTTGAGATATTGAATGATGCAACAAATGCTTGATAAATCTACTCTTGAAGTCTCTTGATAATAATATTTTCTCTTGTGAAATTTCTCTTCAAAAAATTCTAGTTGATTTGATTAAATAACCTTGTATTTATAGAAATTTATCCTTAATTTTTGAAAAATTAAAACATTACAAGCATACATTTGAAATTTGAATTTTGGATGATAAAAATACTGCAAAAAACATGTTTTGAAATGGGTTCAAAGGTCTAGGGATGACCCATTTCCCATGGCCGAATGCGGTCCCTATTCCTAGAATACACATTACTCAAGGTAAAGTGTTATGTGTTGACATTAATTATTGTCAGGTCTCCCCTTCAAAAAATGTAATTTATTAGGCTTGTACATGTAAAATAGGGATTATTAAGGCATAATTAAGTCCAATTTAATTAAGATGGCCCAAACAAGTATGAAAATGTAAAGGGATACATTTTTCAACACTATGTTAAGGAATTATTAAGTCTAACTTAATTAGGAGGGCCCAAAAAAAGTGTGAAAATGTAAAGGGATACATTTTCCTACACTACATTTAGCCCTCACTTTAGTGAGAGGATGACCTTGCATCAAACTCACACTAAAGTAGACAATTAAGAGAGGTCTAGTTGTACAAATTTCTGAAAGATAAGATGGAAAAGATCAAGGGGGGTGATCAAGCCCCCAATATCTAAGATCTCATGGAAAATCCAAGAAAGGAAAAAGGAGACACACACCTATGTTAAACATATATATGCAACAATGAAAAAAAAATCAATCATACAATGTCAAAGCCTAAAAGAAATAAAAAGAAAAAGGGGTGGATCAAGCCTCGACTATTTGTCCAAATCGATGTGGATCAAGCCTTAGATTTTTGTCCAAAAATGTATACAAGTGGAACTCATTGTCCACTATGCAAATAACCATATGTGCTCACATGGGCTAGTGAAATCCATTGTCCACTAGGTGAGCCCCGAGAAGTGGAAAATGAGAGAATCTTATTAGGCTCACATAACCATACCAAAGTTATAACTCTTGATAACTTTGATAAGGCACCACAAAATATGAACTTCGAGCTTCATATGGCTTAGCAACCTACACAATGCTAAACACTTATGAAAACAAAATGACTCCACAGACAAGCAAGTTATGTTATGCTTGGTGGCCATGAAAAAAATGGTTGTAACTTTGAGCTTCACAAGGTTAGCAAGTTGTGTTATGCTAAACATCTATGAAAAAAATTCAAATAGGATAAGACATGTTCAAAGGGGTTTTTCTTAGTTCATGTAAGGTCTCCTCTTAGGGAACATCATGCCTAATGTCTCCAAGAGAGGACTAGTTGAGGATAAAAGATTCACACCTTAGGGAATAAAAATAATAGCATTACCACTGAGAGGAATATCATATCCTCAAAAGGGTCACAATCTTGAAGGATATCAATCATAAAATCACCACAAAGAAGACATGTCACATGAATTGAGAAGGCCAAAGTTTGAATAAAAATTTCATACTTCCTAGGAGATGTATACTGTGAATATTTATTCACACATCACTTTTTTCCTTCATGTTTTCTCTTTTTCACGGCTTCGCGTTTTATTTTGGTATCGCTCATAGCTCTCTGGCTGCCACCACGTGGCGTCCTATCAGAGATTTCTTTTGAGACGCCTCTTCTTCCTTTTGTCAGGCTCTGTTTGCTTGACACATCACCTCCGCTATTTTCCTTTCCAAGTGGGGCCCACACCACAGTTACCTTTGACGAGAGATTTTTGCATGGTGTTCATTCAGGCATCTATTATTTTGGGTTCAACATTTTTTGCAACAACCTTCATTTTTCTGCCACGTGTTCTTTCCTTCTGCTGCTACGTGGCCCATATCTCCTTAGAATGTACCTACTGGCATGCTGCTGGAGCATCTTTTTATATGTGCCGACTCAAGAAAATATTGATCGTTGGTTGCTTCACTGGAGTATCTTTCTTGTTAGGGTCTCCAGGCGGTGGGTTGGCTTATTTAATTAGCCTTTTCTTCATTTTGTTGGTGGTTGTTAGATGGACAAGGTTTTTTTCTAGTGCTGAGAATTAGCCTCTATAGTGTTTTATATTAAATCTAGACTCACAGATTGTGCCATTCTATTCGGCCTCTTTATTTTTAAGCATTTGATAGAACATTAAATTGTGCTTGCATTTTCTGAAACATAAATATATGTTTCAAGATTTTGTAATCTTTATATAGCTTAGCGTAATACAAATCATGTTACTACTCTTTTGTGTTAGCTTCTACTATATGGGTTATATTAAGCAAATGGTTTGATATTCTTATGTTTGCAGTGCTGGGAATTGTCTATTTGATATGTGCTAACTACTACCCAAGCCTTTATTTTGGTAATGTTCTTACTTATCTAATTATTTCCTTGGCGCATCGCCTTAGTTTAGGTTTGTTTATTTTATGTTTATCTTCTTCCCCTTTTCCTCCCCCCATTAAAAATGAAGAGCTGACTTTGATAAAATCCTAGAGGTCACTTAGCTACGTGCATAAGTTCCCCAATATCTAAGTTTCCCATAAGGTTGTTGCCTACAAAATTTTGTGTCAACAGTTCTTTTTCTGGCATGCTCGGTGGGACAAACTAAAAAAATCATAAATCAATAGGAGTGTATGAGCCATAGACCCATCACTAGGTCTCCAACTGCAAGAATCCTTGGCCTGCTTGTACCACCATTGGTTTCAATTAAGGTGAGAAGTAAGTAGGCTAACACTTCACCTCCAACTTCTCCTCCGCCCCTTGTGCAAATGGCTAGAAATTTTGTAGCCTGGGATGCTGGTAGCCATTTGGTACCCCTTGTACCACCTGTAGTGTGGGCTCCAATCCCAGCTTCTGCTTTAAAGGTTGTCTCAAAGTTCTCTAGGGACGATTCAAAAACTCCAACGGAGAACTCACAAGATTTGGTTGATGTATGTCAGGTTCATGGCATTACTAACCAGAATGTGGCTTTGCGGTTGCTCACCACCTCTTTCAAAGGGAAGGCATTGGACTGGTATCATGCTCTTACGGCTAATACAATTAGCACTTGGGATCAACTCGAAGATCCCTTCTATGAGCGCTTCTCAAATAATGGTGATAGATCTTCACTATATCAGTAGCTGGCTCATATAAAGCAAGCTCCCCATGAAGCGTTGCCCAATTTCAATGCTTGGTTTCATTGACTTGGCAGAAAGTTCCTGTTGGTAGTTGACCACCTGTAGATGTGGCATTCATGTTCTATCTAAAGTCTATAAATGCTGATATTTCTATGATGTTATAAGCTCTCGATGGGAATACCTTACTCAATGCATATAGCCTTGCTATCATTGTGGAGAACAATCTTATTTCTGCTAGAAAATTGGCACCATGACCTATCCTGCCATTGGTCCCAGAATTGACTACAACAGAATTAGAGGTAGCTTCAACCAGTGTTCCCGCACCCCCCAGTCTATGTATGTGTACCCAAGAACAACACTGAGCATGGCTCCAGTGCCTAACCCCTCATGGATGAAGTGAACAACATGAAGGAGTAGTTGTGAACCACGACAAATGAGTTAACCAGTATGAAGCAGGAACAATATACCTACCAGAAGCTTTCTTACCAAAACTACCAAGGAAAGAAACCTCCTTTCCAGTAGAACTAGTGGTAGGATAGATCGCACAGTAATACCCAAGCTCAATAGAATAATCAGGTCATCCCCATGACTATGCCGATGTAGACTGTCTATCCTAGTTCAGGTAAAGAGCTAGTAGTATGACAAAATAATCTTGCTGACGAGATTAATCCATGGTGCTTCCCTTGCAACGATGCACACATGCCCCAAAATTGCCCGTGAGGAAATTGGTAGTAGAAGATAGTAGAGCAACATAGTTAAGGCATCATGCCCAATTCTGGAAGTCATACATATGCTTCTCAACAAATGGAGAATGCATTTCTCACTGCTCAAATGCAAGGAATGTCTATAGAGAAAGAGCTAGAAATAGCTCCAGATCAAGCACTCTTTTTATGGATGGAAGGAGAGGAGTCGACATTCCTGAATGACATTCTAGTGACTCAAGTGACGCAAGTACTGTTAGATTACAATACTCATTCCAAGCAGAGGCTCACTGGAGAATTCATGTCTTTGTAGACTAAAGGGTCACCTAATTCAATGCCCAATCCATCGGAAACTGTGTCATTAGTTCTGCAGTAGCCTAAGGCCACTGTTCCAAGTCTTGAGAATCCACCTCCTCCAAAAGAAAAAGCTCCCATGCCCACCCAAAAAGTTGCCAAACAACTAGATGCACTAGCTGCAAAATAGAAGGAGCCAACCACCATAGCTCATCACTCATGAATGCCATTCAACGTGGTGGAACAACTAAAGAAATATTTTGCTAATGTTTCTTTATGGGATATCCTTGCAATCCTAGAGAAAAAGCTGCTATTATAGAGGGCCTTATCGGGAGAAGGGGACATGAAGATTCTTGAGCAACCCTTAGAAGATTAGACAACTAAGCCGAGCCTAGACTGAGTTCTAGAAAATCAACTAGTAGAAAAGAAGGTTGGGAAAGAGAGTAAGCCTAAGACCAAGCCTTTCTTTCTAACACTTATCATTGGTAAAAAACCACTACATAATTGTATGGCTGACTCTAGTGCTAGCACCACCGTCATGCCTAAGCAAGTAGTTGAAGCTTTGGGGCTTGAATACAATCCTCTTGATAAAGGAGTCATGCAACTTGACAAGAACAAGGTTGAAACCATCAGAGTAATCAAAGTATTTCCTATGGTATTTTTTTCTTGTCCCAGTATTATTGTGAATCAAGATACTATGCTCATCGACGTCCCTCCTCTATTCGAGATATGTCTATCCCAAAAATTCATTGTAAATGTTGGAGGTTACCTATATTTGGATTGGTCACACTTGATCCTGAGAACCAAACATGGAGCTAAGATGAAGATATTGTCATAAGATTTACATTTCAAGCATGTGGCTAATGAACCCATGATTAATTTTGAGGCAACCCATGCCTGAATAACCCCAGAAGAGATGCCCAATGATGAACTTCTTGAGGATGAAGAAGTAAGAAGCTCCCAGATGGAGAATGAAGAAACTCTCTTGAATGAATTTATAAGCACATACCCTTTTGGCAACTGACATGCATCTAGGCTAGGAACATACGTCATACATGAGGAGGATCAGATTATGTCCAGAATGACTAAAGAGTCCAAAAGTGAATGGACCTTAGAGTTATGGACCTTACACTTTGATGGAGCAAGATGCAGAGTAGGAGCCAGTGCAAGAATATGTTTGATATCTCCATCCAAAGAAAAGACCTTAAGGTCTTACCATTTCAGTTCATGTGTTCAAACAAGGAAGTAGAGTATGAAGGCCTTGTCCACGGCTTGAGTTTAGTGGAACAGATGGGTGCAAAGAAAATATAGGTGTTCAAAGATTCATAATTGGTGGTCAACCAAATCTGAGGGCTATTAGCTGCCAAGAATGTCCATATGCGATCATACCGACATAGGGTCTGGGATCTAATTGAAGGCTTCGAGGCATTCAACATCCAAGTTGTACCTAGAGAGAAAAATTTTGAATCAGACCAAATGGCAATTGTCAGATCTCAGTTTGAGCTAGCTTCTAGGTTAATTAACAACAAATATTTAGTGCGAGTAATCGTGTGGCCTATAGTTCCAAATAATGATCAAAACTGGCAAGTTTATGATAGTGATGCTCATATCACGTCATTTCTCTAGTTGTCTAGAGAATTTCCTGACCGATTACAACCAAAGATCATTGAGGCCTATGAGGATCGAGTAGTCCAGCTTAAGTCAAACAAGCTCCCCAGGGGTCTAGTTACTCTAGGGAGTTGTTTTGATTATGATGATGCAAGGAAAGACAAGAGAAATCTTGTAGCCGATAAAGATGATTATGCCGATTTGCACATCAGAGAGGATAAAAATCTTAGGGTTGGAAGAGGAGTCTCGTAGAAGAATAAAGAAAGGTTGAAATATTTTGGGAGAATTATCTGAGTGTGGTAGCATGGTCATATGATGATCTTAAGATATATGATCCCAGGATTATCCAACACATCATTGAGCTAATAGAATGAGCAAAACCTGTGCATCAAAAGCAGAGGCCAGTAAATCAAAAGATTGAGTTGCTAATGTCACATGAATTAAAGAAGTTTATTGAATCCCAGATAGTGTTCCCGATCAAACACAGTACTTGGGCATCTAACTTGGTGCTGGTCTGAAAGAAGAATGGTGATATACGACTGTGCATTGACTTTTGAGACCTAAATAGAGTGTCTCTGAAGGACCACTACCCTTTGCCTTCCATGGAAGTAATTCTACAAATAGTTGTTGGTTTTGAGATGTTTTCAATGTTGGATTGTTTCTCTGGTTATAATCAGATTCGGGTGAAAGAGGAGGACCAACACAAAATGACGTTTACTACCAATTAGGGAAAATACGCTTATGCTAAAATGCCCTTCGGACATTCAAATGCCAGAGCCACTTTCCAATGAGCTATGGACATTGATTTTAGGGATTTGATACATAAGATCATTCTTATTTATCTAGATGACCTGACGGTGTTCTCAAAATCTACTGAAGATCATAATTTTGATCATCTCGAGCTCATCTTCCAGAAGTGCCAAGAGTTTGGGATTTCTTTGAACCCGAAGAAATGTGTGTTTGGGGTCCCATAAGGGAAGTTGCTGGGTTATGTCATCCTGAGGGAAGGTATTGCCTTCAACTTGGAAAGAGTTAAAGTGATGAAGGAAGTCCTTCTATCCATCAACAAAAAAGGAGTTCAGTCTCTTTTGGGCAAGGTTAACTTCATTAGCCAGTTCATAGTGGACTTCGCAGGGATTGTTTGGCCCATCACCTTGATGTTGAAAAAAGACCTTGTTTTCAAATGGATAGTGGAAGCTAGAAAATCCTTCGAATAGATTAAAGAGGTCATCTCTTCTTCTCCCGTGTTGGTTAATTTGGATTTGTCAAAAGACTTCCTCATGTATGTATTTGGTGGTAGCACACGTATCACTACTATCCTGATGTAGAAAGACAATGAAGATAAAATAGAATTACCTATTTCATTCTATTCGTGCACTCTAAAATATTATGAGGTAAATTACAACTTTTTGGAGAAGCAAGCTTTTGCTATTCTAAAGGGGTTGAAGAAGTTCTGACACCTCATATCTGCAACAAGGTGATTGTTTGTGTGTCGCACCCTAGTGTGCATGAATATATTATGGAAGGTGAAATCACTAAGAAGTGGGCTGATTGGATAACCAATATTCTAGAGTATGACATCGAGATCAAGCCAGTCAAGATTGTGAAAGGGAAGGGACTGTGTGAATATTTGGCTGAAAAAAATGAAGCAATTACTGAGGTTAAAGTCCCAGAACCCATGCTGCTAAATGAAGAGAGTTCCAGAGATGATTGGTTGGATGACATAATTAATTTCATGAAAATAGGAAGGTACCCGCCCAACCTCCCCTCATTTAAAAGGAATTTTTATCGACTGCAGAATAATGGCTATGTACTCTTGGAGGGAGTTATTTTCAAGAGAAACTTCAATGGCATATTGTTAAGGTGTGTAACACAAGAGCAATCAAAAAGGATATTGGAGTAGTACCACAGTGGCCTAGTCGGAGGACATTTTTTAGAAAAAAATATTGCAATCAAGATTGTGTGTGCTAGTTATTTTTGGCTGACACTATTTAAGGACTCATATTCATTGGTGAAGTCTTGCAATGAGTGTCAGTTTTTTGTTGGGAAAAGGAAAAATGACGCCATGCCACTGAAACCAATTGTAGTGGAAGAGCCATTTTATCAATGGGGTCTCGACTTCATTGGCATGATCAATCCATTTTCATTAGCCAGACACAGATGGATCCTTATGGAAACTGACTATTCACTAGATGACTAAAGCTTTACCTTTGAAGAATGCAACTGAGGTAGAAATCATGAACTTCCTAGAGGAACTGGTAGCTAGGTTTGGCCCACCAAATACAATTATCTCAGATAATGCCAAATATTTTCTCAACTCCAAAACCAACCAATTTGCACTAAAATATGGAGTCTTCCTAAAGAAATCCTCCAACTACTACCCATAAGGAAATGGTCTTGTTGAATCTACAAACAATAATCTTCTCCGACTGATCAAGAGAATAGGTTTGAAACATCAAAGGGAGTGGCATAAACACCTCCAAACAACACTATGGGTAGACCGTATCACGCCCAAGAAAATATTGAAAAAATCTCCTTACGAGATAGTATACGAGAAGGAGGCGCTATTGCTAATCTCTATGGAAATCCCTGCAATCCAATTACTCAAGTCTCTTGAGATTGAGAAAAATGGAGTGATGGAGGTGCCTATCGCAGAATCACTTGAAGTTCAGAAGAAATGAGAGCACACTCTTGAGGCAATGACCAATCGCCGACAAGTGGTAAAGAAATGGTTCGACAAGAAAAAATATGACCAGGGTCTGCAATGTGGAGACTTGGTGCTCAAGTCTAATGAGCGCAGAGCAAAGCCCGATCAACATGACAAGTTTGATAGTCTCTGGGAAGGACCATTCAAAATCACATAGTGCAAGTAGCACAACTCATTTGAGTTAGAAACAACGAAGGGTGAGGCCTTGGGTATTCTAGTTAATGGAATACACCTCAAAAAATTCAATTAATTTGACTTTTGCATTAAGTGTGTAAATATGTATATATTTTCCTTGATTTGTTAGTTTTGGATCATTCTCAGTGCTTTCTTAGATAAACAACGAAATTGATGCAAGGAATTGAAATAAAATTAAGAAAAGAGCCAGAATATAAGAAGATACATATATTGTATTAATTATGGAGACATTTACATATGTATACATGCTGATTAAATGGGGCCCTTAGCCATATTCCAAAATATATATACATATTGTCACTAACAAGTGTTGCAGAGAATGTTTCAAATATAAAATATAAAAAAGGAAGGATCTTCTGGATGTCTCTTTAAGCACTCGAGGGTCCAATAATGGCAGCAGGTGGCACATGATGAGGAAACACCATCATCTCAAAATTCTCATACCATTGCACCTTGTGAAAGGGTTCGACGTTGTGCATCCTCATCAAGCAATGGAAGACATCGCAGACTTTGCGGTGATGTTCCTCATGAGTTTCAAGCTCAAAGCCACACAGAAAGGGCCTAGTCAGCATAGGTCCTCCTTCCTCAGTAAGTCAACACAAGTTGCAAATAGATGGAATTCCATGGCTAATCTCGATAGCTCTCATGATGTTCTCCAACCCCTCCAGGTAGCGTTTAGGAAATACCTGCTTTGTCAGCTTTAGAATCTTCTTCTTAGAAATGCCAATGTCTAACAAAGAAGCTACAAATTCCTCATATTCTATGTAGTCTCTGCCTAGAACCCATTTTATGGCTTTCACATATAGAAGGTTCTTCATGCCAGTCATGCATTTCAGCCACTTACACCTAATTTTTCCTAGGAAGGTAGCTTGGGTCTTCTTGCATGTAAGCCTAATTGGTGTTTCCATGACTATCACTACTCTCACTAAATAATGAGGTTACCAACAATGTCCTAGGGCTAGGTTCTAAGAAATTGTAAATGCAAATATGGATTGCCAAAGTGCCAAGGGTCCTTTTTATAGATGGAAAGAGGCCTCCCTAATTGAGCAAGGTATGTTTATGTCAAAGACAAATGGTATGAAGATCCCTGAAAAGCCATGTTGTAGTGTGTGAAATAATGAAGATAATCAAATGCAGTTTCAACTTGTTCAAATTAAGCCTTTTTAAAAGGTAGAGAGGGAGCCAATTGTCACCATATGGAATGTTTCCATCCTAGTTAAATCAAAGAAAATATTTTAAAGTGAATTCATTGGTTGATGTGCCTAGTTACAATCAAGTAATCATTAAATGAAAAAGCTCATGAAAAGATATGGCGTTGCTAATTTGGTACTTTTCCCAAAGAAAATTAGAGCTACCATATGTGAGGTAATATTTCTTAATGTGTGGAATCTTTTGGCAAGTTGGCCGTCTCTTCACATGCACGAAAGGGTTAGTGGTGCATGGTATAACTAATGTGAAAGATAACATGTACCCTTTCTAATCCAATATTCTCAAAAATTAAAAAGACAGATAAGAGCATCGTGAAGAGGGAATTAATTGTGCGGGGTTGGAAAATCATTTAACCGCCTGAGTCATTTGTAGAGATAGAGAAGGGATTTCAAAAACTAAGTTATATATTCCTTCGAAGACACAAGTAAAATGGATGACATTGTAGAGAGCTCAACTTAAGCTATCACCACTAAAAGCATTGAAGAACGAAGGATGCAGGCACCTTGTGTGAATATCTACACCCAACTTTCTTATGTAACCCTGGGCATTCTAGCTAAACCTTCATGACCCTACACTAACCTGGCAGATCGGAAAGTGTTAAATGTGGTTTCTCCTAGAAACCAGGATTTGGTATCGAAGGATTGGGATAATGTTCGAGATCCAGAGTTATCTCAGAACTTCAAAAGTTTAAGAGAGGTTGCATGCAAAAAGATGAAAAAGATCACTGATCCTTTTCATAGCCGATTGTGGAATTGTGGTCTCCCTGAGTATATGGTTCCTTTGGTACACCATTGTCTAGAGATCCTGGCTACTTGTGCTAAAAATTTTGATGCCAAGACAAGAATTATAAGTAGCCATAATTTTAGGGTGGTAATCTATCACCAGGCTCTCTAGGATATGTTGTGCATTCCTCTTAATGCTCTTGAGAGTGTTGAGGATTTCGATATTTCCAAGTTGTAAAATTATTGGAAGATGCTTAGGTTAGTGTAATAGTTTTTTAATACCAAAAAGGGTAAACAATCAGATAACTCCATCCCTCCTAGCTTCCCTCTTAGTCTGGCTACTTTTAAAGAAGGTTCGGCTTCCATCTTCTTTATGTTGGTTTTGGTGTGTGGGTTAGATACAAATAAAGAAGTCTCGGACTTCCAGATGGGCGTAAGCTTTATGCTGAAAAAGAATAGAAAGGCTCCATTGATGGACTTTACGAAGGTCATTGTGGAGGGGATGTGTTGATAGCTGAAGGAGTTTGAACCTAGTTCAAAGTTCAGGTATTCTTCATTCTTGGCCTACATGATTTTACATCAGAACCCAGATTATTTCTAGCAATCTGTTAAGTCTTGAAAATGCAAGTTTGAACCATGAGAGATTGCCAAGCTCTCACAACACTATTGGCCAACTAACAAGGCCAACTAGTACAATTGAACCTTCTACTCTTAAGGCTCTGCTAAACCTAGGCGGGTGTACCTATATGAATGCTGCAGACTTTTGAACTATGCTTCCTACTTGACCAACTATCCACAATGGCAATTTGACAATGGAGAGATATGATCTAAATTTGGTATAAATAGTATAAGAAATATCATATATGATTTAAATTTGGTATAAATTGTATATGCAATATCAAGGTGAAGCTTGATATATTCAGTTAATGGATGTTTAAATGAAATGAATAAAATTAAATAATGAAACATGGAAGACCAGTGCCTTGTTGGGTAAAACGGAGTCAAATGAAAGTCTTATATGAGTGGTTCCTATCTAGCAAGTTCTCTAATTTTTTGTCATACACATGTGAGTTTATAACTGGTATAAACATGCAATAATGTGATTGACAGACTCTACTTGAGGCAAAATATCAATCCTAACTATTTGATTGTTCTTAAAGATCCAAATAACATTCCCAGATTACTGTAATTGACTGAAAGGAATTTAATTCTTCTGGAAAAAAACCAATTAATCAAATCACACAGATACAAAAAATGTGCACTAATAAATTGAACATATACTTGATATTTCAACTTAAATAATCAAGAAACATCAAATTGGAGACAATCAAATAATTGTAGAGATCCAACAAACAACTGATACAAGAATGAAGCCACCGAATCAACAGTCTTTCATTATCTTCCTTAAAACTTTACATATGCAACATAGTCTTCTTGAATGCAAACATTCTAAAAATATTATGCTTGCCACAATCTATCCTACTTCTAATCTACTGCCCTACTCCTTTCTATCACTATAAAAAAATTGATACTTATACATCAACTGCTGAAAAGACACGTCCTTTTAGAAATATCTTAAGTATGAAACAACAATAAGATTAAAAATATTAGGCTATGTTAAGCCACAAGTGGAATCTCGACATGTGATCCACATATTCTAAGTGCTCATGTGTATCCGCATCTCCCAATGCATCATGGATAATGATCTCCATCTTAACCATCTTCTCATTCTATTCACAAGCTTCATCCAAGGTTATATCTTTCGTAGTAGTTGTATTTAGAATCTCCTGCAGTATCAATTCGCTCTCATTTTTCCACGCAACCATTTCTTTCATTTTTCCTCCATCATCAAGGAACCCAGTCAAACCACTTTTGGCGGCTTCTATCAACCCTTGCACATCCCCTTGTAACTCTTCAAGGAATTCCTAGTGCTCATCCATAAAACAATTAGCACCCTCAATTTCTGCATCATCAGGAGTACCTTGTTTTATTTCCTCGAGCTTTTCTTGAATTCTACCCTCCACTCTTTTGTGTTCTTTTAATGCATCACAATTCTGTGAATATTTTCCCCAAATTTTGTTCAACCAAATGCCTATACTGGCTTGCCTCCTTTTGATTATTGTTGTAAGTGTGTCATATTTCCCTTGAGAATACGTACTCGATCCTTCCCAATGGTCCTTTGTCTGTGAACTTTCACCCTGGGTGAGCAGCTTTGTTGGCCCTATTGTAACACCTACTAAGTCTTTCAGATGCTCATTTTCTCTCAGTATTCTTTCATTATTTGTTTTGTACATCTCCTTTTCTTTGATCAATGCCTGTATCTGGGCTTTCTTCAATTTTGCTAAATTAATCCCAATTTCTACTGTTGCAACTGGATCAGCCTCCCTAGCCTTTAAAGTCATGACATGTCCAAATTCTTTCTCAGTATCAATGACAACTGCCTTCTTGTGAGGTGGATAAAGAGCCCAAATAAGTAATGTCTCCTCATCTAGGTTGTATCTTGATCCTACGTAAAATTTTGTCACCTTTTCTAAGCTGAGCTTGTGTGTAGTGTTATTGTCCTTCAGGAAACTATCGAAGACTAGTGCAGAATTGAGGTCTAATTCTGGAAAAATCATGACACCGTCCTTTTCTAACATTTCCCTCCCTTTCTCAGGGGTCATACTTGTTATCTCTTTCTCTACATCATCTCTCAAAATTTTCAACAATTATTCCTCATTTCCTGGTGTGACATCGTCAACCAGTACTCTTATTTCCTTTTTGCTTGTATAAAAATGTTTTAAATTTTGAAGTCCTTACAAACTCATCATGTGCTATAAAATATTTGTATTCCCCATGTCTTGCATCTATATCTGCACTTTCCTCGATATTTTTTTCTCTAGCAGAATAGGTGTAATCCTGAGTTCTTGTCCTTCATACCTTACCAAGTGTACCTTGTGAAATATTAGCCTTTGATGCTTCTTCTCTAGAGGACAACAACTCTATATCCAGAAAATCCTAATTATGTCACTCCATCACCATCTCTACCTCTTCTACTTCCAATTTTTTTATCATATCATCAAACTGGTAGGGTACATGATGATATCCTCCAAAGTTAATCCTTTGTTTAGCAGAGTGAATATACCCTTCTGAATCAATTTTTTTTTTGAATGGCCCTCTTTTCATGTTATACTATAATAACCTATCAAGAATCATGTTATATCCTTCCTTTTCTAACACAGTAAAGTCACCGAAACATAGTGTACTGGGCATAAAAGCCTGCTTTCCAAAAGAACTTAAATTCATAGCATTGGAGAAATCCATTTGCCTAACAATTTCCAAGTATGCAATCCGGTCTGGAACTGTTCTCGGCAAAATAAATGGGGCATCTTCAAATCCATAAACCCTAATCATGGTGGAGTTCTCTAAACAATACCAATCTCCCTAATTTTGGGTGATTGGCCCATTAAAATCTTTAGGTCTTAGAAACCTTTTTATCTCATTAGACATGGAATAGTCACATGGATGATTATAGAATTTATACAAGTGTTTCACAAAGTTTTCCTCAAAATGTACAAAGCTAGCATTAGAAAACCTACTATCGCAAAAAGCAGTCCATGATTGAATAGGCAATGGCTTACCTTCTTTATCAAATTGTGAAATTCTCAGTTCCTAGGGCCACAACCCTATTTCCTGTCTGAAGTATAACACCAAATGCATCAATAATGAATAATTCCTGAGGTGTAGGATAGAGGCTCCATTTTTTTATTGTCATCAACCCAGCATCAAGTTCCTTAAACACATATGAGGCATAATCAAAAGGCTTGGAGTTATGATATTGAATATCTATTGCAATCACCATAGGCACAATTTCCATATACTCAGGGACTTCCATTCCCAATACTTGTCCTATCAAAAAATAGGTGTACTTCATATAAGGCTCGAAATGATCTACATGGAATGGTGGTCCTTCATTGTCTTCCATTGGAATTGGTTTGCCACCATGCCTAATTCTATGCAAGGGTAATCTCCAGCCCCTATAAATGGTGTCCATCCTTCTGAATTCACTCTCGAGCTCTTCACCTACAATTCTCTCATTGCACATCCCTTCCAATTTAAAGACTTCACTTATTGCATTTTCTGACAAATGTATCAATGGGTTCCTAGATAGATCACATATGGCCTTATGTTTCAGATTATAATGACTGGCCAACAATTTCACCAGTTCGACATCGACAAAAAAATTAGGGAAAACCAATTTACCTAGATTAAGCCTCCATGGGTTACATACTGGCTCAAAATGATTCCTACGGTAGTAATGGAAGCTGAAAAGTTCATAGCCTCTAATTAGGGTCCAAACATCTCCTATGAATCTGCATTTATCATCTAATTTATCCACTTCTGCCCTAAGTTGTGCAGAGTGTCTAGCTTTAGGTCCAGAACTAGGTAGTTGGTCTATGAGATCTTGGTTCAATTTTCACTTGGTACCTTCTGACTGATTTTCAGTTTTCTGACTTTTCCCCTTTGATTGACCACTCTCCCCATATTTTCTACCTTTTGATTTTTCTGAACTAGAGGTTTCCATTCTTCAAAATTTGCAAGGTTTAAGGAATGAGGAACTTACTGTATTTCGTCCGAGATTTCAAGCTGAAAGAATGCCCCAATCCTCTGCTCGCTCTTCTGCTTTCCTCTGCTGTCAATTCTGTAAAAATGCTCTCAACTGGATTCATTTTAATTCACCGAATCAATTATGTTTCATGGTTCCATTAATGTCTTCGTTGTGACATGAATGAAGCAGGCTCTTCGAAATTCTCATTGTCACATCATGTAGCATATCAGAAAGACATTTTTAAATCTTGGTCGATCCTCCCATTGAAATCTTTACCAACGTTCATACACCTACTAGGACATCTTGTAGTTCCCCTGACACCTCTAGTCTGGCCAACATTTTTCTTTTCAATTTTCATGTCACCACAACTTTTACCGAAGAAAGCCTGTTGCCATGACTTATCAGATCGATCAGACAATCCTTTGTTCTATTCTGAAGGTATGTATATTGCCGAGATGTTCCTTTAGTCAATCCATGTCACTGAGACATAATGGTTATCCTGCCGATGGAGCTATACTTGTTGTGACATTTCTATATCTCCTTGCGGAGGTTTATCTCACCGATGTATTTCTTTATTCAGCAGGACCATGAACATCTTCCCCCTGAAAATTCTTTTTTCCAAGCATATTGTCATGTCCAAATCCTATTGGTATACCATAGAAGGTCGGCAAGACTCCCCAAACTCTTCCCAGTATTGTTGTCTCATCGACTGAATCCTCCTTTGTTTTATCAGCAAGACCGGTGAATGTCTCCGGTTGTCCTTTGGAACCTCACTCCAATGACTCCAGTCTAGCTGATACATGTTCTTGTGCTTCGAGTGGTGAGATGAATATGAACTCGATATGACCTCATACTGTCATGCCAATAGCTATTGTCCTACTGATAGAAACTTTGAACCCATGTACTCCCGACATATGTCCTCATCGGCATGACATAACTGATTTATTTCTAATATACTGAAAGAGATGTGCATTAGTATCGGTGAGACCTACATTATCTTATGATGATATGTTTCATATATCAAATATTCAGGGTTAGATAAATTTTATGTGATCATGTGATAAAAATTGACCTGGACTTTGGTGAGTATGTTATGTGAAGAAAAATTTAGGACTCTTTGGGAAACTAATGAGCATGAATGGCCGATGAGATTTTTTCAAAATTTCACAGTTCTAACAGTGGCTCCATCTGGGGATGAATGATTGTGAGATCATTGCAGGGATCTAGATCTTTGGGTGAGCAGACCAATCTTTTCAAGGTTATGGATTAATGAGAAGGAAAGAATGAAAACAAGTGGAGATGAAGCTAATCCTATACTACTATACATGGAGAAAATTTTAAAAAAGGATTTTTAGGATTGTCTATGTGTTGGTAATTCCTGTACCTTTTATTTCCTAAACTACTGTGCATGGAAAAGTTTTGAAATTTTTGTCAAGAGTTGTCCATGCACTGGCAACCCTTAATTCTTTGTATCCTTTAAGAGAAAAAGTTCTTTAAAAATTGTTCGTGTATAGGCAACTCATGTTCTTCTCCACTCATGTTTTGTAGATAATATGAATCGTCTCCTCTTTTACTAACTACAACAAAAGGTCCCAACCACAAAGCTTCAAATTTCCTATGTTTTCCTTTCTCCTGGCACCTAGCATTCCACATCAATACCAGATCATTTTCTTCAAATTTTCTATCTTTTGCCTTTTTATCAAATAAATACTTCATTTGTGCTTGCAACTTCATATTTTGGTTTTGAGCTAGTCTTCTCATCTCATCAAGCTCTGCCAATTGTTCCATTCTCTCCTCCATTGGTTCTGGAACCTTTATGTCTTCTTGAAGGATAAATTTGTAAACTGGCAACAAATTTTGTAAAGGCATTCTAGCTTGTGTTCCATATACTAGTTCGAATGGGGATTTTCCAATTACCTTTTTTACAATAATCCTATCAGCCCATACAACCATTTTTAATTTTGAATCCCATAGCTTTTGTTGTTGGACTCTACCTGACCATTAGCTTGTGGGTGGTAAGGAGGAGAATAAGAAACAGTAATACCATGCGTACTGCAGAAAGTCTTAAACTCATCCGATCTGAAACACATCCCATTGTTTGTGATTAATATTAATGGTGTACCAAACCTGGTAATAATGTTATCCATCAAAAAATTGATCACAACTTTACTTGTTGCTTGCTTGGTTGGGATTGCTTCTACCCATTTGGTGAAGTAGTTAGTGGCTCCCAGTATCCCTCTGTGTCCTCCACTTAGATTTCTCTTATATCTCCCCAATAAAATCAATCCCCCATTGATGAAAAGGGGCTTCAATCTACATAGGTCTAAGTGGTAAAGCTCCTTGATATTTCATTTTTCCTGAAAACTTCTTACATGCCTCACACTTTCTTACATATGAAAAAGAATCATTAAAGAATTTTGGCTAGTAATAACCTACCCTAAGAATTTTATGCCCAGTTGTCTTTGCAGAATAATGGCCTCCACAGACCCCTTCATGCATTTCTTTCAAAACATGTTTAGCTTGTGACTCATCTAAACATAACAACAACATCCCATTCCTGTTCTTCCAAAATAAATCACCTTCTATGAATACATTTTTAGATGCTTGTAGTTTGAAAGTTCTTCTCTGGTTATTGTTAAAATTTTTAGGGCACTTCATGTTTATGAGGTAATAAATGATGTCTGTGTACCAAGGTGTATGCTCAATACTTGCAATCGCATTTCCTTCATCTTCTACATTGCAAATTTGATTTGCTTCTGCCATTAACTTGGCCAAACCTTGGCCTCTTACCAACTTGGTAATTTGTATTTCCATATCAAATTCCTGGATTTTATTAATCCACCTGCATCTCTTCCCTGTTACCTCTGATTGTGTTAAAATATCTTTAACAGCTGTGTGAGGAACATAAGCAATCACTTTGGCTCCAACAAGATATGGTCTAAAATATTTTGTGCCTTTTACTAGTGCAAAGGCTTGTTTTTCCATTATATCATATTTCAATTCTAATCCCTACAATGATTTACTAAAGAAGGACACGGGCTGCTCATGACCATCCTCATTTTTTTGTAACATAACAGCAGCTATAGTGTGCAAGGAAGCAACTGAAAATATTTGAAAAGGTTTTGTGAAATCAGGAGATTTGAGGACAGGGGCTTCTTTGATGGCCCTTTTGATGGATACAAAAGCTTCCAATGCTTCTGAATTCCATTCCATTTTTTGTCCTTTCCTTAACATTTTTGATATGGGTTTAACAATTTCAGCAAAGTTAGACACAAATCTCCTAACAAAGTTAATGTAACCAAAAAATGATTGAATGGCTTTGATAGTTTTAGGAATAGGAACCTTATCTATGGTTTCAACCCTCTCAGGATCTGTTCTAATTCCTTTTGATACAATATGTCCTAAGAGTTTTCCTTCTGTGACAACAAAATGACATTTTTTAGGGTTCAAACTAATGCCATACTCTAAAGCTTTAATGAATATTTTTCTAGATGTTCTACATGATCTTCAACCCTTTTTGAGAAAGCAATAAGGTCATCCTGATATACTACCATTATAGCATTAATCAAGTCTGAAAATGCTAGGTCCATAGCTCTTTGAAAGGTTGCTCTTGCATTTGTGAGACCAAATGGAATTCTCACATAGAGATATGTTCCCAATGGAGTTGTAAAAGTTGTCTTGTATTGCTCAGATTCCCTGACTTTAACCTAATTATAACCTGAGAAACCATCCATCATAGATAACAACTCACACCCTATTACTTTATGCAGTCTAGCCTCCGTATTAGGTAGAGGGTAATTATCTTTGAGGGATGCCACATTTAAATTTCTGAAGTCCACACATAGTCCGATATCTCCATTCTTCTTTCTCACAGGAACTAGGTTTGACACCCATGTTGAATGTCTGACTAGTTTAATGATAACCCCATCTCTAAGCTTTGCCAATTCCTCATGCATCTTTGGTTCTAATGTAGGGTTAATAGGTCTTTGTTTCTTCCTAAACAGCTTTGCATCTGGTTTCAACATAATTTCATGTTGAAATAGGTCCTCCCTATATGCTTTGAGATCTTCATAAGACCATGCAAACACATGTGTATATTTTCTTAGTAATGAAATCAACATTCTTCGAACTTTCAAACTTATTTTCTTTCCAATATATACTCTTCTTAGTGCCAGTTCAGTCCCTAAATTTACCTCTTCAATATCTTCTTTCTTGACAAGTGTCTATTTTATGAGGGACCGATCATTTCCATCATATACCCTGTCTAATGCTACTAGTCCTTTTGGGATTTTATTAGTTCTAAGTTGTAAGACCTTCTTCCCGAATACTATCTGGTCTCCATCTATTTCTTCTACAAAGGCATTAAAGTCAATTTCTTGGGCCTCATATTGGTCTATACAGTGAAGAAACTTTAGGAGGTCAATGTCCTCATTAAAAACCTGCCAACTGTATATATTGTCAAGTACAGTAGGTCTTGTTTTGAACTCAATTTGAGACACTCCTGCCAGTGTGATGTCATCTTTTCTCAGTGCTACATTTGCTAGGAAGTCTACCATTATATTTTTTGACCTATCCACCCAATCAATGGAGAAAGCATCAAATAGCTCAATTGTATCCCATATAGCATTCTTGTATTGCTTCAGCCTCTTGTTCTTTGTAGCATATTTTGATCTAACCTATGACACAACCACCTCAGAGTCTCCAAAAATAGTTAATAGTGTAATCTTGTGCTTGACAACCATGTTCAAACCAGTTAACAAGGCTTCATACTTCGCCACATTGTTTGTACATTCAAACGCCAAAAAAATTAATATTTAAATGTTGTACCTTTAGGAGATATGAAAACTACCCCAACTCCATCACCTTCCTGGCTACATGCCCCATCAAAGTCCATTTTCCATACCCCTTGTTGATTTTCAGAAATATGTTTATCAATTGGGTCTTTTTTCACTAATTTAGGCCGAGATAATCTCCCCAATTCTACATCATAGAAGCAATTATGTTGCTCTTGAGGAACACACTCAATAATTTGATTCATTCTTGGCTCCCTGTATAACTTGACCTCTTCACCATCTAATGGTATAGTGGCATATGATAAATTGAATTGCACATTACCCCCTACTACTGTAGTCCATTGTCTTAACAAAAGCATTCCAAACTGAGGAGGTGTGTCAATTATGATTATATCAATATTGTAGGCATCTTGCGAGTAAGTTGCTAATCTTACTTCCACATTATTTATTACTCCCACAACCAGAATAGGCCTACTATCCATGGCGTAGCATTTACCTCCTTCCACATCTACCCACATACCAAGCTATTTCATTACCCCTACTGGCATAATATTCATGGAAGCACTTGAATCTATCATGCAGTTTCTTACTAACTTGCCACTTATGAGAAGGGTGGTAAAAAATGGGTCAATATGTGGTGTATTCATTAAGAAGGCTTCTGTAACTTGTTGTGCCTTTTGCACACACACCCTGTTCAGAACGGGGACCCTCTTTTCCCTCTTTCCTTTTTTGGTCCCTTTCGCTTCACCTCATTTTGCGTTCCCATTTTTGTGCCCCCAAATGTCGGAGGTGGCACGTTCCCCAGTGTCATATTTTGAGTTTCAGGTTTTCTGGGTTTTCCTTGTCGAAATTCTATCATCTGTGGCAATTTTCGGGTTTCCCCTTCCGGATTTCCCCTTTCGGGTTTCCCCTATCGGACTTCCTCTTCCGGATTGCCTCCTTCGGGTTTCCCTACCTAGGTTGCCCCTCAAGCGTTGTTGTTTCCGATGGCATCCACCGGATGGCTTCCTAGACCTTAGACCTCGGACCTCCCGCCACCTCTGCTTTTTCGGAGTTCACCAACCGAACCTGCAACCATACGGAGTCATTAATGTGGCATTAATGGCTGTCTTTGGCTATAAAAACATTTTTTCCGGCTATCATTTTCAAAGTTCGAGTGATAAAAAAGATTGAAAGAGCTCCCAGCGATTTTGGGCTCTCCTCCTGTCGATTTTCGAGGTGTTTTCTCGGCGACTTCCGTGCGTCTGACAACCTATTCTACAGATTTTCGAGGTAGGTTTTCCGTCCGCGCGCCCTAGTTTCCTTTTTGTGATTTTTGGGATTTTCTTGAGGTAAAGTTGTAAAATGAGACATAAACTAAGTAGATTTCACCCCTGCGCGCAAAACCCATGTCTTGGAATCTAAGAATCCACCTTCAAACACCCAGGAAATCGGTTCGGAACCTCCCTGCGTCGTGGTTGTTCTTCGGAATGATGCCAGCATCTTCTGGGCCTGGGTCTCCCCATGATCGTTTGTACCACCTCTTTCTTCAGATTTTCAACCTTTCCTGCCTTTCGGATTCCTACCTCTGGAATTCCCTTCTCGGGATTCCTTTGTGCCCCCACTGTTCTTAACGGTGCCGTTCGAGCATCTTCTTGACCCTTAGATCCCAGACCCTCATTTTTCGTCTACCATCAAACTTCATGATTTTCTTCGAATTCATCCCCAGAATTCCCCCTCCAGGATTCCTTTCTCAGAATTCTTTCCTCATCTTGCCGTTTCAAACGGCGTCCACCTTGCGTCTTCTTGGATCCCGGACCGCAATCCCCTGTCCACCGGAACCCATAGGCTTTGGTCTTTTTCCTCTGATCTTCCTCCAGATTCTGGCCTCTGAAATTCCTCCCCCAGAATTCCTTTCCTACTACGTCGTTCTAAACGGCGGGCACGGAGCGTCTTTTCGACCTCCGGGTCTCGGTGTCCCGTTTGCCGTCCGTTTCTCCCGAACCATTCGGTTGCTTCCGGATTTCCTCTTTCAGGTTTCCCCTCTCGGGTTTCCCCTTGCATTTTGCTATTCCACACGGCCGTCCACTTTGCGGCTTCCCGACAATGGCAATCTGAGACCCGGATTCTGTCGCCCGGAATTCCATCTCCTCTGCACCGTTTCCAACGACTTCTATGTAGGTGATACCCGAACCTCCAAATCCAAAATGAATTTCGACCCACTTGCTAAAATGTGGTTTTCTTCCATTTCCAACTTCTAATCTTCAAATCTAACTTTGGGAAATGCATATGGGAATTCCATTCTCATTTTTCCATTTTGAACGGCATTCTGCCAAGGGATTTCCAGCCCAGGGACTCTGGATTGTTTGCACTGCCTTTTAATGATGAATTATCTTGCCTCTATGATTGCTAAAGTATGAATTTTGATTTTTGGACTAACCTTGACATGTAGGTACTTGGCGTCAGCCATTTTATCAGTTCCTTGTTGCTAATTCTCGTCTGTTGTGCACGATTTATGGAATCCGACCTAGAGACTTCCGGTGCTTCCAAAAAAGGGAAAGGACTAGCTAAGCCAGTAAGGGGGAAGGAAGACAAGGAACTAATGAGGTATAAGTTCTAGGGGGTCCCCATTCAATCCAGGGTCACTACCCTTTGGAGGGATGTCACAGATACCAACATCAGATAGGTCGATGTTGATGAATTTACGCAAAGGGTCAGAATGAACCCAAAGACTACAGGTGCCAAATTGATAAAGAGCAGTGGACTTGCCAAGGCTACAGGTTTCCCGCTGGCCCTAGTGGCCTCAAAGCTGGTAATGGAATGTGTCAAAGCATACCAGTCTCATACTAGAACAATAGTAGATTACGAGGGGAATATCCTTGCAGATATGTCTCCGTCAGGCATAACCGAGACCTTCCACATTCCCACATCTAAGAGCATGGAGATCCCCACCTTGGAGGACTATAAGGAGGTGTGGGAGCAAGACTTGCTGGAGTGAAAAAGGGTTATCAACCATTGCTGGTTGAAGGAAAAATGTGCTAGTGCTGGGAAGCTTCCTTAGGAGCTCTACCGCAGTGACTTCTTCGAGGACTACCATGATTTGGTAACCCTCCTCGACCAAATTAGAGACCTTCCTAGCATGGTCTTCTTCTAGGAATGGATGTTCTATTTCATAGAATAGATTCTCTAGGGAAAGGACACCTTCTTCTATTGGGGAGAGATCATCAGTGACTGCTTCCATGAGCAGTTCACTACCGTGAAGAGAACTAATAAGTTCTTCATGACATCATGCTTAGTGTACTCCCTCACCAATCGGCGATATTATCAGGGTTTGACAGTAATACCAAGTGATCCATCAAGACCAGTGCTCAAACCGTATGACAAGTACCCTCAATTGCAATACAAAAACTTCAAAATGAACTACTGTAGGGTGAATGACGCGTTCATTGCCCATGTGATCCAATCAGTAGGAGGAGATTTCAAGAGAAGAACATCTCATAGTGCTGGGGTCCTCAGACAATATGCATTCTGGTATATTCAGTTTCCAAAGTTCACATACATCCATGCAGAAGGCTTCTCGGATAGACCAAACAAGCTGCCCCGATACCCAAACGACTGGATTGTCCTCCTGGAACTGACTCGGCAATTGCGACACATTCATAGTGTCCTGAGTGAAAAGCATCTGGCAGGCCCCATCTACCCCATGAACCTTGGGCAGGGGATGTATAAGGTCCACACTTCCTAGTGCGCTGGATATTCAGAAAAGGAGTTGGAAGAATATAATTTTGAACAATACACAGCTAGGCCATGGATGGATTCCTATGGCCATGTCAGAAAAGCACTGGGGCATGGATACGCCCACCTCCATAACATCGAGGACTTCTAGGCCAACTGTAAAGATGATCTCGAGGTGCGGTTGCAGTATTACATGCACATGACCATCCTCCATGTGCAAAGGGTGAACTTATGCCCTGTACTTGATCAGTTGGAAGAGGATGAGGAGGCAATAGTGGATCGGAGAATAAGGTATAACTTACAACGTCTCCACCATCGATTTAGGAGTAGCCATAAGGGAGCAGAAGGTAGAGCATCTCCAGGAGTCAGTCGCCACCATAGTGCACCTTATCCAGCAGGATAAGATCTCCAAGGGGGATTTGAAGGAGTAGGTGATGGAACTAACCACATATATTCAGCAGTGGTCATCTCCGGATGATCAGCCCACAACATCAACGGCCTCGCCTCAGCTGCTGTCTAGGGAGAAAATCGATAAACTAGAAAAGAGGCGGAACCTAGGCAGAACTACAGAAAATTGGTTCTAACAGGTTTTGGACCTAGGAAACATGGGTATCAACGTGGCTATCCGAGCAACGAATAGATTCTTGGAGGTCCAGAAAACTCTAGAGGACACGAGGAAATTTTGTGAGAGGTTCCCCGTGAAATACAATGCAGCCTACCCAAAGATTGATGCTATTCTCGCTTTGCCGAGTGATATCTGGGAGAGGGATCTTGCCTTCAAAGATGATGACCACTGGCTAGTGGATACTTGGAAGAGAGACTATGACCACAGAAAGAGGCAGCTGGAGCAGGTTTTGGAGTGGGTAGCGCCCGATATTGAATGGGCAAGGGAATCTAGAGGGGAGTGTATGTAGTACCTCAAAATGATGACGGGGTATGAAGTGCCCGTAGTCGAGATCAACTTTGAGAACATCAAGCCCCACTTCTTCAAGGCTATGGAAGATGGGATGTCCACCGAAATCACCACTGATTTCATGTGCTTCGCAGCCCAAGCCTTTGCACAGTCAGAAGCCTGCCAAGAAAATGATGTCAAATATGAGGCAGATTGGAAGAAGCTTGGCAGCAATTCCCAGGAGTGGAGTTATCAGATCTTGAAGGCTGATATCCTGGAGGTTGAAAAGTTCCAGTCTCTAATCTTGAATTTCATGGAGTATGCCGCGTTGAAGAAGCGAGAGGGCAACCCAGTCATCGACGAACAGTTCCTTGAAGAATAGCTATAGCAAAGGGAAAATCACTAAAAGACAAATTTGCTACAGTGCTGTCACTAGATGACGAGATAGGGAAGAGACAAGAAAGTATATTATAAATGTAATATATTGAGGGGTAGGTGAAACCCTAATGTAAAATGAATCTTGGCAACTCATTTTGTTTTGTGAAAACTATAAATAGGGCTCTCCTCCTCTCATTCTAAGAGAGTTGAGTTGTTGTAAAGGCATGCTGAAGAAATTATAAATAGCAGATACAACCATTTTTGGTGTATTTTTTGGGTTTCTCAATATGTTTCATGATTCCTCTCCCTTTTAGTTATAGTTTTTCTTTAAGTTACTTTGTTGTTCTATCTCCTTCAGATTAGACTTGGTAGATTTAATATGCCATTTCTAGTTTTGGAAGTAATTGTTGTGTGTATGCTTTCCTTGTCCATACTTTTGGTCATTTGCTGAAGTTAGATGACTGTGCAAAGTTAGTCTAGACTTTGATTCCATTGCTGCTCATTAAAATTCATCTTTTATTCATGTTTCCATAGTGAGTGAATGATGAAAATTTGATGTCCCTAGAAGATAGCACTGATTTCATGATATTGTGAGAATTTTGGTTAAGTGAAATCTCGTTTAAGGAAACTATCCACAGCAGGAACCTCCATGATCACTGTTCATCGGTAGTTACAGGTCCAGGAAACATCTTTCTTCCTCACCCTTTCCTTTTTTCCATTTTTTTTAGAATCAACTTATGCTAAGGTTCTTTGCACATTATAAAGCCAAATCCAATGAAATAATGGAGTCTAAGACTACTACTTAAACCTGTAGCAAAGCATATCAATTCCAGATCTATAGAACTCCATTTATTGACTCAATTCCCCTACAGCTTCAATCACGTAAAGTCGCCTTGTGATTCTAGAAAATCACACAAACAATTGAAATATTCCAAGCACTGTCAAGACCTGACATCCGAGAGACCTTGGGATAGTGTTCTACAATTTGATTGTGGAAGATTTTCTTTCAAGAGAGGTAATGCACCTACATATTTCCTTTGTTGTAAAGTGCATAAAAACACCATCAACATAAATTTTATCTCCTTCCTCTTATTAGTGGTTTCAGGGACCTCCTTATTTTCAAGGCTTATATTTTGATTCCCATTAGACATCAATTGAATGGCACCTTCCCTATATTCCTTAATCTTCATCATTTCAAGTAATGGGACAAATATTTTTAGTTGAGATAAGGTTTGTATGAAATCAAAGGATGTACCTTCTGTTCTGATCACCTTCTTTGGTTCTATCAATTCTCCTTTGTTTTCTTCCTTTTCCCCTTTGCATGTTTGACTTGGATTCTTTTTATCCATGGGGACTTCTTTACTTTCCTCTTTAGGGGCCCACTTATGCTTTTTTTTGTCAGATTGCTTATCATATGTCTTCTTAGATGTCTCATTCAATACTTTTTTATTTTTTACAAACATTCCTCTCAGGACACCCTCATCTTCGTTCACTATTCTATTCCTCAACTGATATTTGCTTCTAGCTTCCTCCACCACTGCAATATTCAACCTTTTAATCTCTTCTTCACTTGGTCTCCTTATACTGCATCTATTAGTCTAACATGATGCAATAGGGGGGTCTTCCTCATTTTCACTTTCTTCATAGTCAGAAAAAACCTGTTGTTCTGCCATATGAATATTGTATTTTTGATGATCAACATCATATTCATATCCCTCCTCCTCTGAAGATGAATACTCCTTCTCCAAAGAATTAAGAGTGTGGGAAGTTAAATAGATATTATGGTCTTTACCACCATCATTTTCCAATATGTCTTCTTCTGGTATTGACCGAGTTGTAACACAATGCTCTATGGAATGTGGTGCATAACAAACTGAGCACCAAGGACTCTTATCTACCATATATGCTCCTTTCCTTTTTAATGGATCTGGTGTTTCTTTATTCCTTGGTCTATCATTTATCGGCTTTCCATCCTTCCAGTTTGTATTATAGTGCATGTCATGTAACCTTGGTCTTTCATTCCTATATGTATTCTCTTGTCTATTTGGGGAGCATATGGGGGAGCCCTAGGGTTTTCCATTTTAGCAATCATTCCTGTAGCCTTCCTATTATTTTCAATTGTGAGTGCTATCTTTTGAGCTTCAACCAAATTCCTAGGATCTTTGTTCCTAAGCTCATATCCTTTCTTGGGATCAAAAGCCTTCAAGTAGATGCTCAATGCAGTAGGATCAACCAACTTGGATGCACAAGGTATTTTATTATGTATTTTGGAAAACCTCTGATTAAAATCATAAGATGACTCATTTTGATGCTCCTAGATAGTTACCAATTCATGCAAAGCAAATTCTGATGCACATTGATTCCCATACTGCTGGAGAAATTTCTCATAAAATATATGAATGAAATCAATGGATGTTGTTGGTAAACTGTTAAACCAATCCCTGGCATCTTCAATCAGCGACATCATAAATAACCTCATCTGCACATCCTCATATTGCATATCTAGGTCTTGAATGAATGTGTTAAAGCTTCTCAAATTCTCCTAAGTTGTGACTGCACCACTTCCTGTGAACTTAGGGACAAAGATTCTCCAATTTATGTCCATAGGATAAGGGTATATCTGAAATCCGGCCAAATCAAATTGCCTGATCATGGTTGTATATTGTGGAGGATGATTTTGGTAATGTTGATGATGGTACAATGGATTACTATTTTCCACATATTGCTAACCTTGTGGGGGTACATGTTGCTGATAAGGAGGCGGTTGAACACCCTTATGTTGTGGTGGAGCATTTTGATGTCCACATTAGTTCCTTGGCTGATTGAAGGTGGGCCTATGGAGAATTTGATAGTCTCATATTGTTATTTTTATGAGGGGGCACATATTTGGGTGATTCAGCCAATGGCATTTTAATCTGAGCCTTTTGTAACTTCAATTTCTCAAATTCTTTCATTGCTTGAAGCCTTTGCTCATATTCTACCCTTGATCTTTTTGTTTCTTGCTTCATGCATTCCCACTATGCATCTATCTCACTTTGGGTCATAAGTTCATGATTTTCTTTAGATGCTGCTTCATATTCAAGTCCTTGATCAAAAAATGCTGCTTTCTGCTCATATTCATACTCTCTCCTTTTTTTAGATTCAAATCAGCCATGTACTCGTCAACCTTCTCAGGGTCTATTTTCTAGAGGGGCTTTCTTTTATCCTCTGGAGTGTGAAGTTCCTTAGACAGGCTATTTTCATTTGTTAATGCATCATATGAATTATGTGTTTCCACTGGTGGTTTCGATGTTTTGTTTTTAGTTGCTAGGCCCAGGTCATCAGACACTTTCTTGCCCTAATCATTTTTGTAAGTCCACTTACTTTTATCATTAGGACCATCACTACATCTGTACAAAGATCTTCTTCCCTACATGTTGTGAGTAATCGTGATAGTCTGAACTCTAGGACAATTTCTTTCTGATCTGTATTTTATTTGATTAGTCTCAATGCACGTGTTCATTCAGAGTCGCCACCCACTTTATTTTTTAAAGTGAGAAAAATAAAGATGCTATTATTTCACCTAGTGGAGTCAATTTTCAAATTTCTTAACTGTGAATTTCTTCAATGACCCTATATGGAAAGGTTGCCTGCCACCGGAATTTTCTCAAGTTATTCCCCAGCAGAGTCACCAATTTGTTAGGTCTCAAAAATGTAGGTTTGAACCACGAGATATTTCCAAGCTCTCACAATGCTATTGGCCAACTAACAAGGCCAACCAATACAGTTGAACCTTCTACTCTTAAGGCTCTACTAAACCTAGGTGGGTGTACCTATATGAATGCTGCAGACTTTTGAACTATGCTTCCTACTTGACCAACTACCCACAATGGCAATTTGACAGTGGAGATATACTGTCTAAATTTGGTATAAATAGTATAAGCAATATCAGATATGATTTAAATTTGGTATAAATTATATATGAAATATCAAGGTGAAGCCTGATATGTTCAGTTAATGGATGTTTAAATGAAATGAATAAAATTAAATAATGAAATATGGAAGACCGGTGCCTTGTTGGGTAAAACGGAGTGAAATGAAAGTCTTAGATGAGTGGTTCATATCTAGCAAGTTCTCTAATTGTTTGGAATACACATATGATTTTATAACTGGTATAAACATGCAAGAATGTGATTGAAAGACCCTACTTGAGGTAGAATATCAATCCTAACTATTTGATTCTTCTTAATGATTGAAATAAAATTCCCAGATTATTGTAATTGATTGAAAGGAATTTAATTATTATTTAAAGAAACCAATTAATCAAATCACACAGATACAACAAATGTGCACTGATAAATTGAACATATACTTGATATTTCAAATTAAATAATCAAGAAACATCAGATTGGAGACAGTCAAATAATTGTAGAAATCCAACAAACAACTGATACCAGAATGAAGCCACTGAATCAATAGTCTTTCATTATCTTCCTTAAAACTTTACATATGCAACATAGTCTTCTTGAATACAAACATTCTGAAAATATTATTCTTGTCACAATCTATCCTACTTCTAATCTACTGCCCTCCTCCTTGCTATCGCTATAAAAAAATTGATACTTATACATCAATTGTTGAAAAGACGCATCCTTTCAGAAATATCTTAAGTATGAAACACAATAAGATTAAAAAGATTAGGCTTTGTTAAGCCATAAGTGGACTCTCGACATGTGATCCACATAGTCTCGACGCTCATGCATATCCACATCTCCCAATGCATCATGGATCATGATCTCCATCTGAACCATCTTCTCATTCTGTTCACAAGCTTCATCCAAGGTTATATCTTTCGCAATAGTTGTATTTAGAATCTCCTGCAGTATCAATTCACTCTCATTTTTCCATGCAACCATTTCTTTCAGTTTTCCTCCATCATCAAGGAATGTAGCCAAACCAATTTTGGTGGATTCTATCAACGCTTGCTCATCCCCTTGTAACTCTTCAAGGAATTACTGGTGCTCATCCATAAAACAATTAGCGCCCTCAATTTCTACATCAGCAGGAGTACCCCATTGTTTTATTTCCTCAAGATTCTCTTGAATTCTACCTTCCACTCTTTTGTGTTCTTTTAATGCATCATAGTTCTGTGAATATTTTCCCCAAATTTTGGTCAACAAAATGCCTATACTGGCTTGCCTCCTTTTGATTATTGTTGTAAGTGTGTCATATTTCCCTTGAGAATACGCACTCAATCCTTCCCAATGGTCATTTTTCTGTGAACTTTCACCTTGGGTGAGCAACTTTGTTGGCCCTATTGTAACAACTACTAAGTCTTTCATACCCTCATTTTCTCTTAGTGTTCTTTCATTATTTTTTTTGTTCATCTCCTTTTCTTTGATCAATGCCTGTGTCTGGGCTTTATTCAATTTTTCTAAATTAATCCCAATTTCTACTGTTGCAACTGGATCAACCTCCCCAACCTTTAAAGTCATGAGATGTCCAAATGCTTTCTCAATATCAATGACAACTACCTTCTTGTGAGGTGGATAGAGGGCCCAAATCATTAATGTCTCCTCATCTGGGTTGTATCTTGATCCTGCGTAAACTTATGTCACCTTTTCTAAGCTGAGCTTTTGTGTAGTGTTATTGTCCTTCAAGAAACTGTCGGAGACTAGTGTAGAATTAAGGTCTAATCCTGGGAAAATGACACTGACCTTTTCTAACATTTCCCTCCCTTTCTCAGGGATCAAACTTGTCATCTCTTTCTCTACATCATCTCTCAAACTTTTCAACAATTGTTCCTCAATTGTTGGTGTGCCATTGTCAACCAGTTCTCTTATTTCCTTTCCTTTTTGCTTGTATAAAAATGTTTTAAATTTTAAAGTCTTTACAAACTCATCATCTGCTATAAAATATTTGTATTCCCCATGTCTTGCATCTATATCTGCACTTTCCTTGATATTTATTTCTCTAGCAGAATAGGTGTAATACTGAGTTCTTGTCCTTGATACCTTACCAAGTGGACCTTGTGACATATTCGCCTCTGATGCTTCTTCTATAGAGGACAACAACTCTATATCCAACAACTCCTGATTATGTCACTCAATCACCATCTCTGCCTCTTTTGCTTCCAATTTTTTTATCATATCATCAAACTGGTAGGGCACATGATGATATCCTCCAAAGTTAATCCTTTGTTTAGCAGAGTGAATATACCCTTCTCGATAAATTTTTTTTCTGAATGGCCTTCTTTTGATGTTATACTATAATAATCTATCAAGAATCAGGTTATATCCTTCCTTTGCTAACACAGGAAAGTTACCGAAACATAGTGTACTAGGCAGAAAAGCTTGCTTTCCAAAAGAATTTAAATTCATAACACTGGAGAAATCCATTTGCCTAACAATTTCCAAGTATGCAATCCAGTATGGAACTATTCTAGGAAAAATAAATGGGGCATCTTCAAATCCATAAACCCTAATCATGGTGGAATTCTCTAAACAATACCAATCTCCCCAATTGTGGCTGATTGGCCCATTAAAATCTTTAGAGTTGAGAAACCTTTTTATCTCATTAGAAAAGGAATAGTCACATGGATGATTATAGAATTTATACAAGGGTTTCACAAATTTTTCCTCAAAATGTACAAAGCTAGCGTTAGCAAACCTGCTATTCCAAATGACAGTCCATGATTGAATAGGCAATGGCTTGCCTTCTTTATCAAATTGTGAAATTCTTAGTTCCTAGGGCCACAACCCTATTTCCTATCCAAAGTATAACACCAAATGCATCAATAATGATAATTCCTAAGGTGCAAGACAAAGGCTCCATTTTTTATCATCATCAACCCAACATCAAGTTCCTTAAACACATATGAGGCATAATCAAAAGGCCTGGAGTTATGATATTGAATATCTGCTGCAATCACCATAGGCACAATTGCCATATACTCCGGGACTTCCATTCGCAATACTTGTCCTACTGAAAATAGGTGTACTTCATATACGGCTCAAAAATATCTACAAGGAATGGTGGTCCTTCATTGTCTTCCATTGGAATTGGTTTGCCACCATGCCTAATTCTGTGCAAGGGTAATCTCCAACCCTTATAAATGGTGTCCATCCTTCTGAATTCACTCTCGAGCTCTTCACCTACAATTGTCGTTGCACATCCCTTCCAATTTAAAAACTTCACTTATTGCATTTTCTGACAAATGTATCAATGGGTTCCTAGATAGATCACATATGGCCTTATGTTTTATATTATAACGATTGGCCAATAATTTCACTAGTTCGACATCGACAAAAACATTAGGGAAAACTAGTTTACCTAGATTAATCCTCTAGGGGTTACATACTAGCTCAAAATGTTTCCTCTGGTGGTAATGGAAGCTGAAAAGTTCATAGCCTCTAACTGGGGTCCAAACATCTATGAATCTGCATTTATCTTTTAATTTATCCACTTCTTCCCTAAGTTATGCAAAGCGTCTAGCTTTAGGTCCAAAACCAGGTAGTTGGTCTATGAGATCTTGGTTCAATTTTCGCTCGGTACCTTCTGACTAATTTTTAGTTTTTTTGCCTTTTCCCCTTTGATTGACCACTCTCGCCATATTTTCTACCTTTTTGATTTTTCTGAACTAGAGGTTTCCATTCTTCAAAATTTTCAAGGTTTAAGGAATAAGGAACTTATTGTATTTTGCTAGAGATTTAAAGCTGAAAGAATGCCCCAATCCTCTGCTTGGTCTTTTGCTTTCCTCTGCTGTCAATTCCACAAAAATTATCTCAACTGGATTTGTTTTAATTCACCAAATCAATTATGTTTCATGGTGCCATTAATGTCTTGGTTGTGACATGAATGCAATAGGCTCTTTGAAATTCTCCCTGTCTTATCATGTAGCATATCGGCAAGACATTTTGAAAGCTTGTCTGATCCTCTCGTTCAAATCTTTACCAATGTTCATACACCCGCTAGGACATCCTGTAGTTCCCCCGACACCTCTAGTCTCACTGACAGTTTTCTTTTCAGTTTTCATGTTGCCACAACTCCTACCAAAGCAACCCTGTCGCCATGACTTATCGGATTAATTAGACAATCCTTTGTTATATTGTGAAGGTATGTATCTCGCCGAGATGTTCCTTTAGTCAATCCACGTCATTGAGACATAACGGTTATCCTACCCATCGAGCTATAGTCGTTGTGACCTTTCTATATCTCCCCACTGAGGTTTTTCTCATCAATGTATTTATTTATTCGACAGGACCATGAACATCATCCCCCCGACAATTCTTTTCTCAAAGTATATTGTCACATCCAATCATGTCGGTATACTATAGAAGGTCGACAAGACTCCCCAAACTCTTATAGGCATCGTTGTCTGATTCACTAAATCCTCCTTTGTTTTATCGGCAAGACCGGTGAATGTCTCGGGTTGTCTTTTGAACCTCACTCTGATGACTCCAATCTGGCCGATACATGTTCTTGTGCTCTGAGCGGTGAGATGAATATGAACTCAATATGACCTCACACCATCATGTCAATAGCTATTTTCCTGCCAATAGAAACTGTGAACCCGTGTACTCCCGACATATGTCCTCATCGGCATGACATAACTGATTTCTTGTCGATATACTGAAAGAGATGTGCATTAATATCGGTGAGACCTCCATTATCTTATGTTGATATGTTTCATATATCAAATATTCAAGGTTAGATAGATTTTATGTTATCATGTGATAGAAATTGACCTGGACCTTGGTGAGTATGTTATGTGAAGAAAACTTTAGGACTCTTTGGGAAACTAATGAGTATGAATGGCCAATGATATTTTTTCAAAATTTCACAGTTCTAACACAATCTCTGCCCTTGGTAGTATTTGACGAAAATGGTGCTAGAAAGCCAGTTTTGACCTGGACTCCTATCCTCTCAAAGACTTTTGATTATTACACATTTTTAGATGCATTCCTAGCTTCGACTTTAAGAGCTTTGGATCATATAGGAGGTAGGAGGTCTGGTCATTTGACACAAAGTTATATATCATGGATGAGAGGCCTTGTAACACCATGTGATTGGTTCTTCGGTTGAGATTTTACAATGCTCCGGATGCAAGGTTTTGTCCGAGATCCTTTTCGACTCCCGCATTTCTTTTTAGATAGGGTACTGGCCTTGGAAGTTTTTAGGAAGTTGTGTAATATTAAGAACCATTACTGGGGAGGAAAGCATCTGACTTCCTATTTGACGCTGCCAATCATATTTGGCTCTGTGTCATTGGTCGAGAAGAAGATTCCAAGGGTGAATAGTTCTGAAGTGTTGTACTCTAAGTTTGGTCACCTTGGATTGGTGGTTATTTTTCATACATGGCACTATAATCCAATAGGTAATTTGGCAGAGATAGGCATTAATATCTCTCACTAGCCTCAGTCATTTTGGGACCCTCAGAGAAATGCAAATGAGGGAAATGAGAGATTATACATCGACCTTGAGTACATCCCTTCTAGCTCGGGTCGACCACCTTGGCTGAAATTTTATCATATAGTGGTGAGGCTTGACCCTAGCCACAAAATAAATCAATTCCTCTATAGCCAATTAGCAAGGCTCAGTTGGAAGCTTGAAAGGATTAAAGATTTCTGGACTTATAGATAAGAGATAAAAAGCACTAACAGGCTCTTTCAGGAAGTGGATTCAGACAACCAGTTTGATGGTATCTGATGCTGCGAGCATTCAAATAGTGATGATTCTCCTAATCCTTCAGGGTCTAAGAGGTTCAGTGAGGCAGAAAGTGCAGCTCTTGAGCATGAAGAAGAGGTTGCCCAAAAGGATCCCATAAATGAAGAAGATCTTGCACGAGGAGAGATAGTCAATGGACAATAGTTGTAATGTGAGGACTCCTCAAATACACAACTATCGGAGCCTATTAGTTCCACTAGATTTGGGGAAGAAGAGGTTGGAATCTACTAGATGCCATTGAAGGGTTATTTTTGACCTAGAGGATTCCCTAGAGGAGAAGAGACCTTGAACAGAGGAAGCAGGAATAAGAGAAGAATAATATGAAGAGGTAGTTGTATTTGCTATAAATCTTCAGGAAACCTAGGTATATCTCTCTCCTTTTTCTCTCTCTTCTATGTCTTTAGTTTCCTCCACTTTAGCTTCTACAGTGTCAGTTGTGCCAACTATTCCTCTCACTGGTCACCCAAGGTAGGTCAACATTAATTCCTCTAGGGGTCCCCTTTCATCTCCTCCTATGTCTACTGCCCATTAGGTACAAGTAATGGTAACACATCCTAGCCCACTGAGTCAACAGTTTGTATCTCTGAGGCCTCAACATTAGGTGAATGCTTCCCCAACCTTTTTTCCCACCATGCTTTCACCAGCTCAGGGCAGTTAGTTTATCCCACCTTTTTCCCTGGCAACTGTTACAAGACCTAGAAAATTCGTTAATACATGAAGCACATTGTCATTCCCATTAGCAATTCCCTGAGAGTTCCCTTTCGCTGGTGGATTAGGTATTTTGTCCCAAGAGTATTTCTCATAGGTGGATGTAAACAAAAGTGCCTAGGAAAGCCGAATACAAAAAAGAAGGGAAAAGGATGTAAGCAGACCTGCAGAGCCCCTTTTATAGATTGTGTTCAACGAAATTCAAAATTATTTGATGTTTGCAAATGTAACACCCGATGTCATCAAGTCGGTCAGAGAAATACATGTAAATGATTATTATTTCAATGTCGTAGGGATTGATTTGCAAAAGGCTCATCTACAGGATAAGGTTGAATTAATGGAGGAAACCCAAAGGGTGGTGGCAACCTATTTCCTCAAACTCATCCGCCAAATGAAGAAGAAAGATGAACAAATGAAGGAACTAAAAGGAAAGGTGGAGATCTGGTCAAATAAGCATAAGGCCCAAGAGATTGAAATCAATCGGCTATGGAATGACAGGAATTCCTTTGAGAGAAAAGTCGTTGAGCTTCAGGCTCTGGGTGCAGAGGTTGATCCGGCCCTGAGGAGAGAAATTGAGTAATTACGGGTGCCTAAAGTGGCCCTCCATGATGAATTGAGGTAGGTGAGTGATGGTTTGAAATAGCACCAACAAAGTACCAATGATGAGGTAAATGAAACAAAGGCTACATTGGAGCAGGAAACGGAAAATAAAAAATAGACTGAGTTAGCCTTGAGGGAGGAGGAAGAAATTACTACTCTAAAGAATCAGTTTTTGGCCTTGGAGGGAGGCCTTGCGGAGTTGAAGGCAGATTTGAGTAGCAAGGCTACAAGGCTAGACCTTTTGATATCCCAACCTCCTACACCCCAAATGAACTCGCTAGAGATAGCCAAAGAACTGGATGCATCATACTAGGATAAGGTTAAGACACTATGCCTTACCTTGCAATCCACTCTCAAATTTATGGCATAGGCTACCAACCTATGTGGGGTGGTTAGTGAAACAATGCAATGGGTGTAGGAAATGACTTCTGATAGAGTTCCAAAGGCCAAGCAGTTGTTGAGAAAATTTTAAACATCTTTCGATGAGGCGTTGATCGGTGTGGGGGTCAAAGACTGAACAACAGAGGCCATGAGCATGAACGTTCTCATCTCTATGCATGAAGCCATCTAGCATGTCGGTGAGTGTAGAGCAAAGTTGACTCAAATTACCTATGATATGTGGGCAAAATTTTCCCTCCTAACTCAATGAGGGCTTCCATTGCCCTTCTTGATTGATCAAATAGTGGTAGGCATAGAACACATCATTGAGAAGATTGAGGAGAAAAAACAAGATTTATCAGTCTTCTTGTCCTACAATCAATCTCTGACTACCACAAATATTGAAAACATGGTGCATCAGTTGGCGCAACTCTTCTTCCAACTTTATTCCAAGGAAAAAATACTTGGTGGATTTCCTTTTAAGGAAATTATTGATCTAAAGATGACACATGAAAACCTGGGTGCTCTCTCTACACCATAGGAGGAGGTTTGGACATCCCTTCAGGTTGCCCTCTCTAAACTGTGAGCGATTAGTCCAAGGGGTTGGACTGGTTTGCATGACCATGAACTGGGGTTCTTCATTCCATGAGTGAAATGTCCCTATGAGTCACCAAGCTATGAATATTTATTCACACACCACTTTTTTCCTTCATGGTTTCTCTTTTTCGTGGCTTCTCCTTTTATTTTGGTAATGCTTGCAGCTCTCCAGCCACTGCCACATGGCATCCTATCGAATCTTTCTTTCGAGATGCCTCTTCTTCCTTTTGTCAGGCTCTGTTTGCTTGACACATCACCTCCACTTGTTTTCTTTCTGAGTGAGGCCCACGCCACAGTTACCTTTGTCAAAAGCTTTCCGTGTGGCATTCGTTTGGGCATCTATTGTTTTGGGTTCAACATTTGTTGCAATGGCCTTCGTTTTGCTACCGCAAGTTCTTTTCTTCTATTGTTGCATGGCCCATATCTCCTCAAAATGTACCTGCTAGTGTGCTATTGGAGCATCTTTCTATTGGTGCTAGCTTGAGAAAATCTTGATCATTGGTGGCTTCACTGGAGCATCTTTCTTGTTAGTGTCTCCAGGTGGTGGGCTGGCTTATTTAAGCAGCCTTTTCTTTATTTTTTTGGTGCTTGTTAGATGGACAAGATTTTTCTACCATTGAGAATTATCCTTTGTAGTATTTTATATTAAATCAGGACTCATAGATTGTGCCATTCTATTCGGCCTCTCTGTTTTCAAGCATTTGATAGAACATTAAATCGTGCTTGCATTTTTTGAAACATAAATATCTATTTCAAGCTTTTATAATCTTTATATAGCTTAGCGTAAAAAAAATCATGTTACTAATCTTTTTTGTTAGCTTCTACTTTATGGGTTATATTATGCAAATGGTTTGATATTCTTATGTTTGCAGTGTTGCGAATTGTCTATTTGATATATGCTAACTACTACCCAAGCCTTTATTTTGGCAATGTGCTTACTTATCTCATTATTGCTCTGGTGCATCGCCTTAGTTTAGGTTTGTTTATTTTATGTTTATCTTCTTCCCCTTTTCCTCCCCCCATTAAGAAATGAAGAGCCGACTTTGATAAAATCTCAGAGGTCACTTAGCTATGCGCATAAGTCCCCCAATAGCTAAGTTTCCCATAAGTCTGCTACCTGCAAAATTTTGCATCAGCATATACTATCATCACCAAGAAGGGAACATGAAAACAATGAATGGGGGACAATACGCCCCCTACTTAAAATGTCAACATACTTGCTATGTTTGAATTTTAAGTAGAAAGAGAGGAAGAGGAGATCCTTGGAAATAATGCATCCCAAAAAATTAATTATCCTTGCCACCCAATCATAGAGACAAAGACAACCACCAATAACTATCATGTTGTTGCCAAGAGAGATATGGTTGCACCTAACATTGTACCACCATGAATGGCAATGAGCAAGACATACAAAGCTACTAATTCCACATAGTGATGAGCAACATGATAGGATGAAAATTAGTATAAGAGGAAATAGGTGCATCAACACAAGGAAAAGCACCACAATCCTTAAGATGTTAAATTTTATCACTCAAAACCTTACATTCATTAATAGAATGACCATGAACTCTATGATATGCACAAAATAAACTTTTGTTGTAAAATTTCTTTCGTGTTCTTGGAGGGAGAGATATCAATAGGGTTTGGAGAAGTCTTTACAAGATACTCTCTTGATCAATGGTAGAAGATGTTCCTTTGTTTTGTGACAAATATATTTATTTCTTAGTACAAGGTGTCATACATACACAAGATTCTTTAGATTGTGATATTTTGTACTCTCCCTTAAAGGAAGGTGTAAAATATAATTAACCCCAATCATTAATAAGATATGTTTTTGAAGATTTCCTAGGAGTGTTTTCCGTGATGAAATTTATATTATGTGAATACTTGTTTGTTTCCTTCATTTCTTTCAAGGCACTATAACCAAGACCACTAGTTTTTCCTATCAGTTTAGGATGTATCAAGGTTAAAGTTGTCTTAGAAGAATATTTTCTAATAATATTGGTATTGAGTGAAGGCTTTTTTGATGCTTTTATTTCTTTTTAAGGACAATAACCAAAACCACTAGCAGTTTCTTGTGTGGTAGGCTCTATTGGGACATAAATAGCTTGTTCTCTAGCACCACATCCTTTCCCACTATAACCAAGTTATTTCAAAAGTTTGTAACCTCTTCCATAAAGCTTTTCCATTTCTTTTGGATTTGGTGGTTGTTCATAATCAACTTCATTCAAGCTTGTTGTGTAATTTATTTCTTCTTCTAAAGTGGTTGAAGTGGATTCTTTCAAAGGTTGTTTCTAATTTTGTGTTGACTTTACCATTGATTATTTTATATTTTTAGAATTTTTTTTTATGATCTTGTATTCTCCCATGAATGTAGGTGTAAAATATAAGATACCCCAGTCATCATCCAATAACTTTGTGAATTTTTATTTTTCTTTCTCTTGCATGGGTTCCACTTTTGTAGTTGGTGTCAATGTTTTCAAATGATTTTCCTTGTATTTCTCTATGCCCAAAATTTATGGTTTAGGGTCAGCCTTGATTGTATAAAACTTATTATTATAGACATATTTCATTACATGATGAAGAGTAGAAGGTACTACATGCATTTTATCAATCCATGGTATACCCAAGAGAATATTATATGAAAGATCTTGAGGCATAACATAGACATGAGTTTCTAATGTTTCCTTTCCAAATGTAATAGGTAATGTTATTACACCAAGCGGTTGTTTTACTACATTGTCAAATCCTCGAATCAGTAAAGAGTCTAGTTGTATTTGGATTTTGTCTACTCCAATATTGTCCAAAAGGTTTATGCTACACACATTAAGGGTTGAGAAATTCTCAACAAGGATTCTCTTTATCCCGGTCCTATTAATAATAGCTATTATCATGAAAGCTTCATTTTTTTTCACTTCCAAAGGAGGTAGCTCACTTTGGTGGAAAAAATGTCTGAATTGATTCCTTGAATTAGGGTTGCTATATCATTTGGTTTTGCACTAGGTGGAACCAAAACTTGTTGCAAATATTTTTGAAGAGTGCTATGATAATTAAGTGAGGCTTGAATAAGATCCCATAAGGATATCTTAGCTAGAGTGTTTTTAAGTTGTTCCACAAGGTCATACTCCATTCCACTATGCTACAAGATATTAGGTGCAGGTGGGAGATATGGTTGAGGTAATGGTAATGAAGTAGGAATGGAAATGAAGTAGGTGGAAGATATGGTTGAGGTGATTCAAGGATGATCATAGGTTTTTTTGAACTTGGTGTTGATGTGAGGGTGGGTAGATGGTAAGAAGTGACCTAGGAGATGACTTAGGAGGTCCAATAATTAGAGGACTTATAAGAGGTCTAAGAATTAAAGGACTCGAGGGAGATCTAATGTTCATAACCTCAAAAGACTTATCCTTATTTTGATTATCTTTTAGCAAAGTAGAATCTAATGTTACCTCATCATCTTCATCTAATGAAGCCACATTACAATTGTTTGAAAGACATGTAACCATTCTATCATTTTCTTGTACCATGCTATCTTCCCTAGGAGGAGAGTTTTCAGGAGAGGAGCAAACAAGATGTTCATCACATTCCATAGCTTCATCACAAATAGGGGAGTTATCAATGGTTGGGTTTTCTTGTGTTAAATATCAAATATACTGAGAGGGGGGGAATCAGTATATTCTTAAACTTATTTAACAAATACCATCCAATCAATCCAAAGCATATGATAATTAAGATAAGAAAAATCATCAACAAAACATAAAACACAAAGCACAAGAGATGCCAGAGTTTTTACATGTTTAACCAAGAGTGGGAAAAACCTTAGTGAGGATTAACTCACAATATAGTATAACCGGTTATAAGATATTACAAAAGGGTGGCTCACTGCTAAGACTCATTGTCCAAAAAATGGGATGTTCATTGAGTACAAAATGAAGTAGCAAAATGGCTAACTACTTGAGTTGAACTGATGAGAGTACACCTCAAATGCAGATTCAATTCCTTTGTAATTTAGGAAAATTCACATGCCAACAGATCACACTTTTCCCTTTTTGCTTCCACATTTAGTCTGCTAGTATTCGCTCAACAACACACACATACACATCCAACTCTACAAAAACATATTGTATATATATCTTATTGCCCAAAAATAATAATCATGTTGGCTTGACAAATATTCTCAACAATAATCCAAATGTGTGGCATGCTACAGCTTGTCGGCATGGATTACACAAAAAAAATTAATCCATTACAACTTTATCCTCTTGATAGGTCGGCTAGCAATAGACCTAATAGAAAAATTATAAACAAAAAAAGATACCAGTGATAACCACAAGCATCTATATACATGAGTTCCTTTCCATGTATGCATTTATCAATCACATACCATTTCCCAAAAACTGAAGTAGTAGCTATTTACCGAAGAGGATTCCAGAGAAAAATACCAGAGGCTAGTCTTGTATTACCGGTTCAGAATACCAGATTAATGTGACTTCATATATCATGGTGACATCAATGACAATGAAACTGTTAACAAGGGATATGACTTCTTCATTTTTTCAACAATCTCCCCATTTGTCATTGATGGAAACATGTGCCAGAAATAATTTGCATACATCCTATTTATATAATATACTCTATTTCTCATTCCTCCTCTCCCCCTTTGACATCAAGGACAAAAGTCGAACAAAAACATGAAAGATATGTACACAAGATTCATAATGTACAAACACATAGAATCAAACTTCTGAACTCCTCCTGAGGAGTTATCTCAAGCAATGTAAAAATAGAAAAAATTTACCTAAAAGGAGGGAGCACTTTGTAGTTCCTGAAGAATGTCTTGCCAGGCTGCTTTTCCATTCTCCCAACTCTACTCCGTAGATACTAGAATTTTATTCAAAGATTCTAAAGCAATAAAATTTTCTTCAACTTCATTCAAAAATTGATCTTATCCAAGTTTTCAGCATTAGCCAAGACATTGGCTATCGAATAATACTCCATCCTTATGTTATCACCACGAAATCCAAATTTTCTAATTATCTCTTCCTTTTTCTTCTACAACATAAATAACTTTTCTTTATGCGCAAAAATAGTGTTCCAAGTTGATCTATCTCTATCCATTGATGCATTATAGGTGCTAGAGATAGTAGTCAACTGGGACTCAATGGATTCCAGGAGATAATTTATGCTTTGAGTGGCATCAAGCCACCTTATACAATATGCAAACACAAAATTAGCTTCAGATTCACAAGCCTTCACAGATTCAAGGCTTTTCTCTACATTGGTATGTGCCAAGGCACATTTGTCATGAAGAATTAGCAGCCTTTTCTCATTCATCTTCTCTTTTGCATCCTATTTTGTTTTCTCAACAAGTCATGTGGCATGCTCCTTGAAGGAGTTCAATAGAAGCTTCAAGTTCTCAATCAGAGAGAGATGTATCTACAGATGTTTTTGGTGTAACATCTTGCAAGCCCTTAATGGCATCTTCAATAATCTCAGTCCCCTTCTAGTGCATTTCTAATATTTATCTCCTACTAGATGCATGAAATACATTACCTAATACCAATTTATGTACTGAAGAAATCTTGTTCATATTTGCATAAAATTGATTCATTAGAAGTTGCAGGAGTTCTGGAGGAATTATTGGTTGGAATCTAATCTTCTTAGACAACAGTCCCTTCAAAAAATCATCAATGGAGGAAGATTCTCCAGTGGAATTCTATGATTCTACAAATTGTTGGGATGCTTCTTCATTCTTTCCAGTAGTTCTGTCAGATTCCATATTTATGTTTTCTTCTTCTTCCTCTGCATTTTCTTCTTCCATTTCTTTTTCTGCATTCTTTTCTTCCAGTTTTTATTCTTCTACCTTTTCTTCTTAAATTTTATCTTCTTCCTTTTCTTCTTCCCTCTACTCCTCTTCTTCCTTATCTTTATCTTCTTCTTCAGGGTGTACCTAAGGGGTAGCAACATGAACTACTTCAACATTTTCTTCAATATTTTTTTCATCTTCAGGATTCTCATTATCAGCATTGACCTCCGATAGAACATCTCTACTACCTATTTCTAGAGGAATATTGCTGTCATTCACTTCTAGACGTATGTTATCATCAGCAACACTGCAAGGAGGTTCTTCCATAGCTTATGTAGAAGTTTCTTTTCTAGGTTTAGATGTCAAACCATATTCACCAATCATACCATACCTTTCTGCAATATCCTTGACATTACTTTGTCATCAGAGTATTAACTCTTCTTTTCTCCCTAAACATTTTAGCACAAATATTATTCAAAGATTCTAAATTATCCGGAGACAAAGAGGATGTAATTTATTTCTATGCTTTGTTTCTTATTTTCTCTTCTAGATAAACTACCTCCACTCTTCTCTTCATCAGTATTTCCCACAAATTTTCAAGAACATCACACCTAATGTTATCTCATTTGTCTTCCAAAATAATGATATATTTGATGGTGGCCAAAATTATTGTTTCTTTATCATCTTCTCCCACTAAATTATACAATTCCACTGTGGACTTCACCATGTTATCTTGATTCACCATATTATTCACCAGAACATCTAATTTGAGAGGGGAACTAGGTCTTACTAGAGAGGCGTTTTGTTCTTCCTAGTCCAATGGGACTTCTTTTGCAACTTTGGCATTCTTTGCATCATTAACATCATGTTCATCGACATTGTATGAAGATGACACATATTGAACTCTCCTCAAGCCAACACTAGTATCTTGTGATGCACCTTCACCAGAGGAAGCACTCATCCTTCTCTTTCTTGTCAATTTTACAGCTAGATCTTCTTCCTCTTCCTCATGATCATTAGTAACATTTATATTCTTCTCCCTAGTATCCTTTTCTTTTCTTCATTTGACAAGGACTACCGAAGGAACATCTTTTCTTTTTCCTGATCTGGTAGTAGGTCTAGAAGGGGTCGAGCCTTTTCCTTTATCAGTAGTGTTGGGTACAGTCTTCATTGTAGCTGGTCTAGAGGTTGGTATGGAAGAATGGGTCCTACTAGATCTCCTTACACTGGGTAGTTCTTTTGAATTATGTCCTTTAACTTCTCTTCCTATATCTATCTCTTTAGCTGTGAAACATTTCTTGAGCATTTCCTCTACATTTTTCTTCCTTTTAGTTTTGTTCTGTTCCAAACGGACTTCCAAGGATTTCTCTACATAAGTTCCAATCCATGGTTCATTTGGATCTTTTGGACTCTTCAATAAGATTTGTACATAACCTTCAACATCATATTTTGAGACTTTATAACCCAGAGGTTGAATATAGATGGTTCGGGGTTCAACCACTTCTATCATACATTCATTAGAAGATACATGAAATATAATCTCATTTTTATATTTCTCAATAATCTTCCTCAAAATTTTATCTCTCTCATTCATATTATTCTTAAACACATAAAATAATGTTGTCAAGGCATTTGATGCATTGTTCACATCACCCAAACTACACATGTGATCAAAAATTTGATGTGCCACCAGTTGGGATGGATCCCAATACACTGTTCTAGATTTTCGCAAAAGAATTTTAAGAAAATAAAATAGCAAGCACACAATTAGAGAACCAAAATTAAATAGGTACTTATTCTCTTTTGGCATTCTCAGATTATCAAGCAACTATTGTCAAAGGAGCTCACATAGGTCATAATTTGCACCATTTATAGTCACATCATAACCAATATAGATAGTTGTGGTAGACACAAAATTCTATCTGTTGTTGAAGTAGATTTTTTGGCCGATCATCATGGATGCATACTTCATAGCTGGATTAGTGATAGGTTTTGTTGTTATAGCCCTCTTGTCATATGTTGCACTAGTGAGATTTGTTACCATTTCATTTTTCACTACTTTAAGCACAGGTATTGGTCTGGTGTCGTAGAGTTTGGTGACGAATTTAATTGCTTCATTGGTAATCAAGTGTGGTTCATGAGTCCATAAGAACTGATCATGTATTCTATTGAGAACCAACTTTACATACTGATAATCTACTATAGAACAGAAATTTGGAAAGTTGTTCCAATAGTCTAAATTCTTTGCCACCAGATTCGAGTATTCAGGCTTTACCAAGAAATAATCTCCTATTAGTTCATTTAGCCATATGTAAATCAATTTGACATGATTTAATTCCTTTGACTTAACCCTAATGTACATTATTTTATCCACAGTCAGCATGATGCCATGAGAAGAGAAAGCACCCATAGGGTCATCCTTGAAAAATTTCACCAAGTATTTCCTATAGGAGGGCCTAGTTCTTTCTATTGTTTTTACAACTACAGGAGTTGCCATTTTCTCTATACCAAGCCTTTAAAGGATTAAAGAAAATAATTTTCACATGCTCACAACAATACAAAATCAAGAAATACCTTTTTCTCTACAAATAGCCAAAACTAGGGTTTACACCAGTCACTCTTCAATTCGCTCCAAATCGCTCCAAGTCATTCTTCGCTTCTTTCAAATTCATAAGTGATCAAAATTTATTTATGATTTCACTTTATAGTTTAATGTGATGCCTTAATTCACATTTAATGCTCTTGAATTTTGAAAAGCTATCAAATTTCCTTAAGTGTGCTGAAAAACCCTAATATGCTCCACAAACGAGAATACATGCCTCTTTTCTTTCAGTTTCTTTTTCAAAACCTCTACACACTTATTCCTTATGAACTTTCTCTGTTCCAAGGGTTGACATGATTGAAATCAGGGGGGTTCAAGAAATTCTATGCTAAAGCTTCCCCTAAGAACATGCTAGGTCTAGTTCTCGGAGGAATCATTTGCATCAGATGCGGGTATAGACGCATCAATAGTCTTTGAATCTTCTTTATTTTTCAACATCTTAGTCATTTCTTGCTTAACTTCTTTTTTTTCAACCTTCTTCATAGTTTCATTCTTCTTTAAATCAGAGAAGATTGTTTTCCCTTTTTTCTTCTACATACCTTTGAAATATGTCCTGGTTTGTTGAAATTATAATAGACAACATTTTTTTGACTTGATTGACTTCCATTAAACCTTGTTCTGCACTGGTTTGCTTTGTGCCCATATTTATTACATTTATAGCAATATCCAACAAAGGATTTATTCATCCTTCCTCCATTAAACCAATTCATCATCCGAGTTCTACATTCACTAGCCCTATGCCCAAACTTATTACAGGCATAGCATTGTCCAGGGAAAGAACCAAAAAACTGATTCATCCTTCTTCTGCATTCAATTGCCTTATGCCCAAACTTGTTGCAAGAAAAAAAAGTGCCATTGAAAGATGGGTACCTTTGTGCATTTGGCTATCTGACAAGTGGTTTTCTGCCAAGATTCCTTTTTTGCTTCCCTTTGCCTTGAGTATTTTGATCATTTATTGCATTTGAGCTTTCTCCTGTTTCTAATCCTAATCCTCCTTTATCTTTAGAAGGTTTATGTCTTGCAACTAGTTCATCAAGCTTGGTGGAGCTTGTCTTGAAGTTGTCCTCATAGACTTTTTCCTTTTCCAGTTCTACTCTCAGATTCACTACTTCTTGTTCAATCTTGGAGTGTTCAATAGGCTTGTTCTTTATTTCTATATTCAAGCAATCTTCAATCCTCTTCTTTTCTTCCACTTACAACTTCAGTCTGGTAATATCTTCATTTTCTTGCTTCAATTGGTCGTTGACTTCTCAATGTCTCTCTTCAAATTTCCTTAATTGTTCCTTCATTTTTTGGACACATTTATTTGCTTCATCAAGATTCTCTTTGGGATCTTTATTCTCATTTTCAGCTTTGTCAAGATCATTAAGGGTAGTCTAGAGTTCTGCATTATCCTTCATTTGTTCAATGTCCAAGATCTCCCTCAAGCTATTAGACTTCTCCAGAGGAACAAAGCTCTGATTACAATTGTTAAATATCTAATATACTAAGAGTGGGGGAATCGGTATATTCTTAAACTTATTGAACAAATACCATCCAATCAATCCAAAACATATGATAATTAAGATAAGTAGAATCATCAATAGAACATAAAACACAAAGCACAAGAGACACCAAATTGTTTACAGGGAAAACCCAAAGTGGGAAAAACCATGATGAGGATTAACTCACAAAATAGTATAACTGGCTATAAGATATTACAAAAGGATGGCTCACTATTAGGAAGTTCACTGTCCCAAAAATGTGAGGTTCGCTGCCTACAAAATGAAGTAACAAAATGGCTAACCTCCTTAGTTGAACTAATGAGAGTACACCTCAAGTGTAGATTCAGTTCCTTTGTAATTAAGGAAAATTCGCATGCTAGCAGATCACACTTCACCCTTTTCCCTTCCACATATAATCTGCTAGTATTTGCTCAACAGAACACAAATACACATCCAACCCTACAAAAACATCTTGTATATATATCTGATTTCCCAAAGATAACGATCAAGTCAGCTTGAAAAATCTTCTCAACAATAATCCAAATGTGTGGCATGCTACAACTTGTCGACATGGATTACACAAACAATATTTAAACCATTACAACTTTATCCGCTTGATAGGTCAGCCAACAATAGATCTAATAGAAAAATTGTAAACAACAAAATGATACTGATGATAACCATGAGAATATGTACACATGAGTTCCTGTCCATGTATGCATTTATCAATCACATACCATTTCCTAAAAACTGAAGTAGCAGCTATTTACTAGAGAGGATTCCAGAGAAAAATACTAGAGGCTGGTTTTGTATTACCGATTTAGAATACCGAATTAATGTGACTTCATACATCATGGTGACATCAATGACAAAATAAATGTTAACAAGGGATATGATCTTCTACATTCTTCCAACATCTTGCTTATCAATGATGACATCCTCTTGTATCAAATCATTCTCACAAATAGGAGAAGTAGGAAAAGTGATATTAGGGGATGTGTCAATGGTATCATCCTTGTATCCAACAATGTCTTCCCAAGGGAGAGAAGTAGGGGAAGAGAAAAAAATAGGATTCCCATAACTCTCATTGATTGGTTCTTCTAACACCAAAATATCTTCCTCAGAAATAAGAGAGATATTGGGAGAAGAACAAACTTGATTGTCATGATTACCCAAGATTGTATTCTCTATCACTTAGTTAGTTTCACACACAAGAGAGGGTGTTGAAATGCACAAGAAAATTGAGAGGGGAGGTGAATCAATTGTACCAAATTACTTTAACTTCTAACCTTAATTAATTCCACTTTAACTTAATTTGTTATTAAGTGTAAACATGAAATCTAGATAATAGAAAGCAAACACCAGAGACACTAGATTTACGTTGAAAACACAATGAAGGAAAAACCACAATGAGGATTAACTCACAATATAGTAGTAATGTAATACCAAATACAAAGACTCACTGCTAGAGGGCTCACTCCCCATAAAGGACTTACTATCTAGATACAAAGGCTTGCTGCCTATAGATAGGAATCACTATCCAAAAGGAGGCTCACTACCTTAAAAAAAGGATAAATAATAAATCCACCACAATAGGTTCCACACATTCATAGCTTGATCAAAGGATTATAGACACCATCAATTCACTTCTTTCAGGAATCTAACACATCAAAGTACTATTTCCTTTATTCAATCTTACAAACTCTACTTTTTTCAATTGTTCATACACTTCACACATCTACTCTTAATTCACAACATCTTGACTTGCTTTTATACCATCTTCAACCTTAGAAACTTTCTCCAAGGTCGGGTATACATCCTTCATTTTAAAAGTTCAAAGTAGGTTGACTACTTAACATTCCAGTGGTGGATAAGAATGAGAGAGGACCAATTGAGTATGTGCAGAATCATGATGGGCCAAAAAGTGGCGATATGTAAGTGATATGTGTTAGAGTAAAGGTCTTAACTTAATTATGTTGATTAAGTTACCTTTATTCCCTTCTTAAGATTTCACGTTAGTTTGCATAATGTGACATTTAATAATTATATTAATTATTAAATGTTTTCCTATTAGGGCTTCTATTAGGGATTTTCCTATTAGGGTCTGCATGATCTCCTTTTTATAAGGATTGATCCCATTGTATTTCATATCAATTCATTCTCTCATTCTCTTTGATATATACATTTTTAGTTTTCAGAGAACCCTTGCTTGTTTGTCTCCATCTCTTCTTTTGTGATAGGTTATTTGCATGCAGTTGATCTTCGAGGTTTGTGGTGTTGTATTTTCTCAACTCCTACATGGTATCAGAGCTCCACACCTGCTGCTTCATGTTCTTGTTTTGAAGATTCTTGGAGCTTCAAGGGTTTGGGGCTTGTTTTCTTGATCTAAGGCATACCTACAATTTTGAAGCATTTTCAGCTCAAACGGACTTCGCCATTGCGTCTGTAGCATTCCAAAACCCCTAAATCAACTATCCATTCGTCCATTTTGGACAAAGTTGAAATCTGAGGCAAAAATTTTTTACAATTCGATCGTACGATCGTCCATTTGCTGGTAAATTTTTTTTCCATCATTTTATTTTGGCAATTTTTCAGATATTTTTTAGATTTAAAAAAATCATCAGAAAAAAACTTCATGTTTGGCCAAATTTTTTTTTAAGCCTTTTAAAGGCTTGCTCAGGCCTGCGGGTCCCTGCGCGTAGGTAGGGATGGCACCCAAGGGTACCGCCGCCTGTCCTTACAGTAGGTGGTGGCCCCTCGGGCTCTGCCCCCACTTGTAGTGGACGGTACCACCCTGCCACATTGGCAGGTGGCGACCCATGTGGGACCCACCCTGGTTTTTTTTTTTTTTTTTAAATTTCCAAAAATATGTGTGTATTTTTTTAAATGATTTTTTTTAAAAACAAAAAATCAAAATCCTTTCTTTTATATAAAAAACAATTTTTTTAAAAAATAGCCCAATCGCACTTTTACGATGATAGCCATTTGGCTGTCAAATTTAACACAGTGTTTTTGCTACGACGGCCGTATGACCGTCAAATTTAACCCAGTGCTGGTTTTTTCCCTCTTTGGAGCTGATTTATTCCGAAGGCTGTAACTTGGGCATACGATATCATTTTTTGGTAAATGAGATATCATTGGAAAGCTGGTTTTCTCATCTTTCCAGTGGTGTGGGTCTCATCACTTCTTTTTTTCGTTGGTGCATTTTACAACCAATTGAAAACAAAGGGGCTTTTTTCAGTCTCAAGCTCATAACTTTTGATCAGTTTCTCTATTTTTCACAATCTCAATGGCGTTGGAACCATATTTCAGGGATCTTCAATTTCATCCATGCCATTTTTCCAGATTTCACTCTAGGTATATTTTATTCAGTTATTTGTGTTTTCACACTCTAGTGGATTACCTTGACATATTTGCTCTTGGAAACTTTTTGTTTGCATGGGATGCTTTGTTCTTGGCTGTTCTTCATGTATTTCAAGCATTTTGTCCTTTTTGGACATTTTGAGCATCATTTGTAAGCTATCTTTTATGTAAATGCATTGAGATAAAGTGCCACACTATTGTACATGCATCTTTTGGGATTTTGCACATAAGGTTATGCCATATTTTGTACTCGCACTAATATTATAAAGTGCCATGAGGGGTTGTGTAGTTTTCCTTTGTTTTGCCATCACATCTTTGTCCGATGAGTATCCCTCCATGACGAAATTGAATCCATACCATGTGGGGTTGTGTAGTTTTCCTTTGTTTGCCATCACACCTTTGTCTGGTGAGTGTCCCTCCACGATGACCATGGATCCATATGATTCCAGCCTCATGCATGTGTGCTTTGCACACCACTTTTTTAGTTGCAGGTGCTATCTTACACAATTTCAGATATTTCTTCTCCTTCATGCACTACAGGGTGTTTCACATCATTTCAGTGGATCTATCAGGGTCTCCCAGTTCAGCATTATGGGGGGGTTATTATATTGTTCATGCTAATTCTTCCTTGGTTTCGCCTTGGAAGGAATCTTCCATTCTCAGTTGATCAGTGTTTTAGACTATTGGTTCTTCTGCCATTTGTATCTTCATTCCAAGTGTTTGCCTTTGTTTTCCATCTGATTCGAGTAGTGTCATATGGGCACATATGTAGATTATTGTCTTCTTGTTCCTGATCATCCTATCTTCAGCAGAGGTTCTTCAACACCATAGCAGTCATCATTCGAGAGTTGTTTGCAGCTTCTTCTGCTTCAGTGATGTCTCTTCTTGGCTTTCTTCTTCTCTTTTTGGAGCAGAGCTTTTTCCCATGAGGTTTCTCTATTTCTCCATTTTACAGAGATTTGGTTGTATTTGGGTACCTGATCTGGCCTAGTTGCCGGGACCCATGTTGCCTTCTTGCATTGTAGTTACCTTTGCTTTCTTGCACTTGTTTGTAGCTGCACTGTTGCTCATCTTAAGGGGGGTGTTAGAGTAAAGGTCTTAACTTAATTATGTTGATTAAGTTACCTTTATTCCCTTCTTAAAATTTCACGTTAGTTTGCATAATGTGACATTTAATAATTATATTAATTATTAAACGGTTTCCTATTAGGGCTTCTATTACGGTTTTTCCTATTAGGGTTTTATTAGGGTTTGCATGATCTCCTTTTTATAAGGATTGATCCCATTGTATTTCATATCAATTCATTCTCTCATTCTCTCTGATATATACATTTTCAGTTTTCAGAGAACCCTTGCTTGTTTGTCTCCATCTCTTCTTTTGTGATAGGTTATTTGCATGCAGGTGATCTTCGAGGTTTGTGGTGTTGTATTTTCTCAACTCCTACAATATGATGGCTCATGTGGCTGATGACTTTTTTTACCTAAAATTGATGAAATCAAAATGGTTTTTAAAGAAGATTCTCGGCTTTCCACTAATATAAATTATTCTTTACTTTGAATTTAATAAAAAAATATTATTCATTTTCTATTTGAATTACGACTAAAGTCTCGATTGATAGGCTGATTGAAAAACATCTATAGCTTTCTAACAGTATCATATTTTTTGAATCCAAAATATGCGTCACATTATATGCTTTTGATACTGTAGCATTAAAAAAAAAAAATCATGAAGTTTTGACCAAGTTAAGGTGGTTAGACATATAAGTTTTTATATTTTTTAAAAAATTTAATAAAAATTTAATAATTAATTATTTACTTGGAAAAAAATTACAAAAAATTATGCATCACATTAGGACATGAGTCTTCTACTTATATCTAAAATCTTATAAAAAAATATTATCATTTTATTGTGGTTAGCGTGGTCAGGCAGATGCCTACTTCTTATTTTTTCCCTAAAATTTAAGTACTACCACATTGAAATTTCAGGGTATGTGCAAGATCATCATGGAAAAAATAGGCCCTTAAGTGGCGTTGAAAATTCAGAAAATCAGAGTTAGGCAACTTAATGTAAAAAATTGAATAAGTTATGTATATTATTTTAAAAATACATGTAAGAATAGAATCTGTAGCAAATTGAAAGTAGTTTCTAAACTACTAGGTTCATTTAAAAATAAATAAATCCTATTTGGTGAAAATTTGAAATTTCAATGCAATAATACTTAAATTTCAGGGAAAAAATAAGAAGTGGGTGTCTGTCTGACCACCCTAACCACAATAATAAAATGATAATATTTTTTTATAAGATTTTATATAGAAGTAAAAGAATCATGTCTCGATGTGATGCATTTTTTTTTTTTTTCCAAGTAAATAATTAATTATGAATTTTTTATTACAACTTTAAAAAAATATAAAACATTGTATGTCTGACCACCTTAACTTGGTCAAAACTTCATTAAATTCATTTTTTAAAATCCTATAGTATATGAAGCATAGAATGTGATGCATGTTTTAGATTCAAAAAATGTGATACCATTTGAAAGTTGTAGTTTTTTTTCAATCAGCCTATCAATCAGGACTTTAGTCGTAAAATAATTTAATAATAATTTATTAAATTCAAAGTAAAGCATAATAATAATAATGTTTTTGAATTTAATAATAATTTATTAAATTCAAAGTAAAGCATAATTTATATTGGTGGAAAGCTGAGAATCTCCTTTAAAAACCCTTTTCGTTTCATCAATTTTGAGTAAAAAAAAGTCATCAGCCACATGGGCCATCATATCACTTACATATCGCCAATTTTTGGGCCATCATGATCCTGCACATACCCTTCAAATTTTCACCAAATAGATCTAAAAAATAAAAATAAACCTAGTAGTTTAGAAACTACATCCAATTTGCTATAGATTCTTTTCTTACATATTTTTGAAACAATATAGATAACTTATTCAATTTTTTATGTCAAGTTGCCTAACTCTGATTTTCTAAATTTTCATCACCACTTAAGGGCCAATTTTTTCCATGATGATACTGCACATACCCAATTACATATTTAATTAGGACCCAATTAACATCTTGGATCAATCATACACTTCCTTAATCAATGCATAATCTCCATGTAACGTGTAAACACTAGGTTGGCCAAACCTAATGAAAACACCAATGAACTTTGAAGTATGTGCATCTACAACAAGATGATCACATGTAGATCACACAGAATGCTTCACCAAACATTCAAATACTTCTTAGAAACCATCAGATGTATCTGCAACAACTGCAACAATCTTCATACATAGAACACTCTAATCCAGCCAGACCGAGTAAGAACACACAGTAGCTCTGGAACAAGCCTTCTGGAGCACCAAACCACAAGAACATTTTCCAAAACACAAAGAACATCAATATTAACCTTCATCCAGATCCATAAGATTTGAGACAAACCACTAGAAGACTGTGGAGCAAAAACATCTCTCTCAGTCCATAGACAAATAGTTCTACCAAATCGGTGAACACATCTTTCACTCTCCATCGACCCAGAAGCTAAAACTCAAGATATATTATTCGTTGAAGCTCATGAACACTAACCTAGATCCATACAGGCATAGGATCAACACAGAAGAGATGCAGAGAACATTATCGGAGCATACTCAGAACACACACTCAACACTGTCTTCATGATTTCTTAATTTTCTCAAAAGCACTTAGCATCAACACATATGCAACTTCATAAATATAGTTCCATGTACTCTCAACACTTCTATATTATCTCAACTATATATGTACCACTTGCAATCACTCTGAACCGTGTTGACATCAATGACAACATTAATGAAAAAACCACCAAACACATACATACTTGCAACAATCTCCCCATTTGTCATTGATGGCAACACATGATGTGAAAAACCATCAAAGACAACATACATATTCTCTTTCTTCCTCTTCTCTTTCTTTTCCAGGTTAGACAACCTGCACAATCATTTTTACACTCTCTTCTCCTTTCAACTTCTTCACATGACACTCTCTCCCTAGATTGAAATAGGCATTTTCACATGATACTCTCCCCCTTTGACATCAATGGAAAAGAAAAGTTTAGCATGAAATATCTGCCATATAAAGCTTTGATCACTCCCCCTTAGGAGTGCACCCACATCTTATATTGCAATAATGAAATTCTCTACTCCCCCTAAGGAGTAGACCTTAATCATCAATTGAGACCAAAAAGAATCTATAGATCCACTGGACTGATGCATCTCCATGTGCACCTAGTTTAAGGAAGGAGAGGAAGTAACCCCTAACTTCCCCCTAAGATACTCAAAAGTATCCTTCGGAAGAGCCTTAGTGAATATGTCAACAATCTATTCCTTAGTAGATACATATTCAAGTCCAACTTCATTCTTCAACACTCTCTCCCTCAAGAAATGATACCTGATAGATATATGCTTTGTCCTAGAATGTATCATTGGATTCTTTGAAATTTTTATTGCACTTGTATTATCACAAAATATAGGGATAGGCTCATCACATATCACACCTATATCCTTTAATTTTTGCTTCATTCAAAGTACCTGTGTACAACAAGATGTTGCTACAATATACACAACTTCTACAGTGGACAAAGAAACTGAATCCTATTTCCTACTCAACCATGAGACCAATCTTCCTCCAAGAAATAATGCACCACCACTATTACTCTTCCAATCATCTACACAACCATCCCAATTAGCATCAGTGTACACATTTAGGGTGAAATTAGCATCCTTAGGATACCATATACAATAATTTGGGTTCCCTTCAGGTATCTGAATATCCTCTTTACAATGGTAACATGTGTCTCTTTAGGTTCTACTTGAAATATTGCAACCAAACATACTGCATGCATGATATCCGATCTAGTAGCAGTAAGATATAGCAATCCACCAATCATAGATATGTACATGATCTAACCAACTTTAGAAGATTCATCATCCTTACTTAGTTTGCATCCAGTTACCATAGGGGTACATACTGGTTTGGAATAATCCATTCCAAACTTCTTCAACAATTCCTTAACATACTTAGATTGTGAAATGAATATCCCCTTATTAGTTTGATTCACTTGAATTCCAAGGAAGAAATTCAACTCACCAATCATAGACATCTCAAACTCTTTTTGCATCTCCTCTACAAATTTCTTCCACATTCCTTCATTTCCACCAAAGATAATATCATCAACATACACCACAACTATCAACATTTTGTTTTTCTCAACTTTGAAATAGATATTGATGTCTGCATAGCCTTTGTTGAATCCTTGTTGTGTCAAATATTTGTCTAACCTTGCATACCATGCTCTAGGAGCCTATTTAAGTCCATATAGTGCCTTTTTTAATTTGTATACCATGTTTGATTTGTCTGATAATTGAAATCCTTTCGATTGTTCCATGTACACCTCTTCTTCCCATTCTCCTTTCAGGAATGCAGACTTGACATCCATCTGGTACACTTTGAAATATTTATGAGTATAAAATGCCAAGAACATCTGAATAGATTCCATTCTTGCCACCATGGAAAAACTCTTCAAAATCTATTCCTTCAACTTCTAAATGACCTTTGCATACAAGTCTCGATTTATTTCTTACCATTTCACCATCCTCATTCAACTTATTCCTGAATACCCATTTTGAACCAATCACATTCGTGTTTTTTGGTGTAGGGACTAGTTCCCATGTTTGATTCTTCTCTATATGTTACAATTCCTCTTTCATTTCTCTAACCCAACTCTCATATTTGCATGCCTCACTCATAGTCTTAGGTTCTAGCTTAGAAAGTAAGCACAAATTTACCTCAACCACTTTGATTCTTGTCTTTACACCTTCACTTATGTCTCCAATTATCTGTTCCTCCAGATGATTCTTCTGAAAATATTTAAGATTCTTAGGAGAAGGTTCTGGAATCTCCTCTTCATCACATTTCTCTTTCTTTTCCTTTTCCTCTTCTTGTATTTGTCTATAGATAGTATCATCTGGTTCAACTTCACTTATTTCCACTAGTCTATGCATGGCTTCATCAAATTTTACATTTGCACTTTCTACTATTTTCCTCAGTCTTTTATTGAAGCATCTATATGCTTTGTTTTTAGTTGAATATCCAATAAAAATACCTTTATCACATCTTGCATCAAACTTTCCAAGATTCTTATCATCTCTTTTGATGTAACTTCTGCTTCCAAACACCTTAAAGTAATTAATAGTAGGAGTCTTACCATTTTATAGGTCATAAGGATTCTTTGTGTTGTTACCTTTGATTTGAACTCTATTAAGAATGTAAATAGAAGTGTGGATTGCTTCTCTCCAATATACATATGGAATATTTGCTTCTTTCATCATATTTCTAGCAACCTCTTGAACAATCCGATTGTTCCTTTCCATAACTCCATTCTACTGATGGGTTCTAGGAGAAGAATAATGTCTCTTTATACCATGCTCTTCATAAAATGAATTAAACTCACCAGAAGTGAATTCTCCACCTCTATTAGACCTTAAAGATTTGATTCTCAGGTTTACTTCATTCTCTACTCTTGCTTTGAACACTTTGAATATATCTAGAGCTTGAGCTTTCTCTCTAATAAAAGTAACCTTTGTTATTCTAGAGTAATCATCAATCAAAAGTATAAAATACCTGTCACCATTAATTCTTCCTATTCTTGTAGGACCAAAGAGGTTTGTATGAATCAATTCCAGCATTCTAGTAGATGATTGTTCTTTTCCTTTAAAATTGCATCTTGTTTGTTTTCCCAGCTAACAATGTTTGCAAACAAAATTTGTAGGCTTTGTGATTCTAGGTAGATCTCTAACAACTTCTCTTGAATTGATCCTAATCAGATTTCCAAAGTTTGCATGTCCCATCCTCTACTTCCATAACCAACTTTCATTAATATGAGAAACAAAGCACTAACCATCACCTCTCTTAAGCTGATAAATGTTTCCATGAATTCTTCTTCTTATTGCTACCATAGTTCCAGACCCTTTTTTGATCTCACAGGTATTATCTTGAAACATAAGCTTAAATATTTTGCTACACACTTCCCAACACTCAAAATATTATGTCTTAAGCCCTTAACATAATAGAGATCATCAGTACTATGTTTTCCATCAAGACTAATTGATCCTTTTCCAACAATCTTAGCACGAAAATAATTTCCAAACATAACTAATCCTCCATTTTTTCAAGTTTAGTGAACTTGCTTTTGTCTCTGGTCATATGATTTGAACATCCACTATAAATTACCCAATAGTCTTCATCTTGTCTAGCATGAAAGACAGTAACCATCTCATCCTTCTTGTTCTCTGGACTAGATTCCCTTGCACATATTTCATGGTTAGTAGACACAGATTTACTTTCCAAGGCTAGAAACAAGCATTCATCTTTATCCTCCTCAAAATCAGACTCATCATCAGAAATTTATGTATCTTCTCTAACATAATAGAATTTCTTGAACTTTCTGTCCTTTTTGTCTTTATTATTATTGTTATATTTGTTCTTCTTTTGTGTAGCTCTATTTAGACATCTTGAAGCATAGTGACCAATATTTCCACAACTGAAACATTTAAAAGGTAACATACCTTTGTACTTACCGGTATCTTTCTTCAACTTCCTTGTAAAGTTTTCTTCCAACTCTTCTGAACCATCACTATCCGGATCATCTTCTATCTTAATTTCTTTGAAGGCTATTTTACCTTTCTCCTTTTCTCTTCCAAACTTCCTCATCTCAAATGTATTCAAGGTGCCAAATAGTCATTCTTTAGTGAATGTATTTGGACCATACGATTCTTCAATAACAGAGACCTTGCCACTGTAATTCTTTGGTAGGGTCACCAAGATATTCTCTATTGCATCTTCATCTGCCATGGTACCAACTTGATTTTTTATTTCATTTTCGATAAGTTCAACTCTTTGATAGTAGCTTTCAATGTCTTCACCTTCTTCTATTTTCAAGTTCTCAAATCTGTGCTTTTCTGTTAGCTTCCTTGATAATTTCACTCTGTCATTTCCTCATAGATATCTTTCAAATTTTCCCATACTTCATAAGTAGTGCCTAAAGAGATAACTTTTGTTTGTTCAATTCTATATAAGGCACTAAAGATAGCATACCTTGATTTTCCATTCTCCTCATAGGAAAAAATCTCATCTGTAGAAGAAGGACCACTAGCCAGTTCAACACATTTTGTCTCAATAGCTTTCCAATTCTTGAAACCAAGAGAGATCAAGTAACCTCTCATCTGTACTTTCCAATCATTGTAGTTAGCTCCATCAAATATAGGGATTTGCAAATTTTGCACCATCTGATCTACCTCATGTGGTTAAGCTCTTCTCCAAGAAACCAAAGCTCTGATACCAATTGTTGAAATTCACAAGACAACTGAGAGGGGGGGTGAATTATTTATACCAAATTACTTTTACTTCTGACCTTAATCAATTCCACTTTAAATTTAATCTATTACTAAGTATAAATATGAAATGTAGATAACAAAAAGAAAATATCAGACACCATATTTACGCGGAAAACCCAATGAGGGAAAAACCACGGCGAGGATTAATTCACAATATAATAGTAATGCAATACCAGATACAAAGGATCACTGCCATAGGGCTCACTTCCTAGAATGGACTCACTATCTAGATACAAGGGCTCACTGCCTATAGATAGGACTCATTGTCCAAAAGGAGGCTCACTTCCTACAAACAAAGAAAGATAATAAAAAATGCATCACAACAAGTTCCACACATTCACACTTCTAATCAAAGGATTGTAGACACCATTAGTTCACTACTTTTAGGAATCTAACACATTAAAGTAGTGCTACCTTGATTCACTTTCACACACTCTTCTTTTCGTACTTGTTTCACACACTTCACACTTCATGCATACAATTCACAACATCTTGAATTGTATTTATACCATCTTCGATCTTGAAAAATTTCTCCAAGGTCAGCTACACATCCTTTATTTTACAAATTCAAATTAGGTCGGTGACTCAAAATTCCTGTGGTGGATAAGAATGAGAGTGGACCAATTATATACTTAATTAAGACCCAAACAACATCTTGGATCAATCACATGCTTCCTTAATCTATTCTTATTCTCCATGTAACGTGTAAACACTAGGTCGGCCAAGCCTAATGAAAAAACCAATGAACTTTGAAGTACATGCATCCACAACAAGATGATGACATGTGGATCACACAACATGCTTCACCAAATAGTGGAACACCTCTTAGAAACCTTCAGATACATCTACAACAACTGCAACAATCTTTATACATAGAACATTCTTCAATAGTCTAACTAGACCATGCAGACACACATAGTAGCTTTGGAACAAGCCTTCAGTAGCACCAAACCACAAGAATATTTTCTAGAACATAGAGAACATCAATATTAACCTTCTTCCAGGTCCACAAGATCTGAGACAAACCAATAAAAGACTATAGAGAAAAGACATCTCTCCCAGTCCATAGACAAATAGTTCTACTAAACCATTTCATACACTGGTGAACACATCTTTCACTCTCCATCAACCTAGAAGCTAAAACTCAAGATATATTATCCATTAAATCCCATAAACAATGCTACAGATCTGCACAGGCATATGATCAATATAGAAGACATGCATAGCACATTACCAGAGCACACTCAAAACACACACACAACCCTGTCCAACTTTGTCCAATTTCCTTGTAAATTTACTTCTAACTCTTCTAAGCCATCACTATCTGAATCATCTCCTACCTTAATTGATTTAAAGGTTGTTTCAACTTTCTCCTTTTCTTTTGCAAACTTCCTCATCTCAAATGCAGTCAAGATGCCAAATAGTTATTCTTTAGTAAATGTCTTTGGATCATATGATCCTTCAATAGTAGAGACCTTGTCACTATAATTCTCTGGTAAGGTCATCAATATCTTCTCTATTATATCTTCATTTGTCATTGGAACACCCTAATTCTTGGTTTCATTTGCTACAAGTTCAACTCTCTGATAATATCTTGCAATGTCTTCACCTTCTTCCATTCTCAAATCTATGCTTAGTTGTTACCTTTCTTCACAATTTTACTCTATCATTTCCTTCATAGATATCTTTCAACTTCTCCCATACTTCATAAGAAGTTCCTAAAGAAATCACTTTTTTCCATTCAGTTTTAGATAAAGCACAAAAGATAGCATACTTTTCTTTTTCATTCTCCTCATAGGTAGAGATCTCATCTATAGAGGAAGGACGACTAGCTGGTTCAACATATTTTGTCTCTATAACTTTCCAAGTCTTGAAACCAAGAGAGATAAGATAACCTCTCATATGCACTTTCCAATCATTGTAATCAACTCCATCAAATATAGCGATTTGCAACTTGTGAATCATTTTATCTGCCTCAAGTGGTTAAGCTCTTCTCCAAGGAACCAAAGCTCTGATACCAATTGTTGAAATGCATAAGACAACTGAGAGGGAGGTGAATCAATTGTACCAGATTACTTTAACTTCTAACCTTAATTAATTCAACTTTAAATTTATATGTTATTAAGTGTAAACATGAAATGTAGATAATAGAAATCAAACACCAAAGACACCAGATTTACGTGGAAAACCCAATGAGGGAAAAACCATGGTGAGGATTAACTCACGATATAGTAGTAATGCAATACCGGATACAAAGGCTCACTGCTAGAGGGCTCACTTCCCAGAAAGGACTCACTGTCTAGATACAAAAGTTCACTACCTATAGATAGGAATCACTATCTAGAAGGAGGCTCACTGCCTATGAACAAAAGGATAAATAATTTAAATCCACCACAATAGGTTCCACACATTTGCAGCTTGATCAAAGGATTGTAGACACCATCAGCTCACTACTTCCAGGAATCTAAAACATCAAAGTATTGTTGCCTTGATTCGCTCTTACACACTCTTCTTTTTTCATTTGTTCACACAATTCACAACATCTTGACTTGATTTTATACCATCTTCAACCCTAGAAACTTTCTCCAAGGTCAGCTATACATCCTTCATTTTACAAATTCAAATTAGGTCGGCTACTCAACATTCTTGCGGTGGATAAGAATGAGAGATGAACAATTACATATTTAATTAGGACCCAAACAACATATTGGGTCAATCAAATGCTTCCTTAATCGATGCATAATCTCCATGTAATGTGTAAACACTAGGTCGGCCAAACCTAGTGAAAACACCAATGAAATTTGAAGTACGTGCATCTACATCAAGATGATCACACATGGATCACCCAACACGCTTCACCAGATACTAAAACACTTCTTAGAAACCATCAGATACATATGTGGAAACTGTAACAATATTCATACATAGAACACTCTTCAATAGTCCAACCAGACCAAGCAACAACACATAGTAGCTCTGGAACAAGCCTTTCGAAGCACCAAACGACAAGCACATTTTCTAGAACATAGAGAATATCAATATTAACCTTCCTCTAGATCTACAAGATCTAAGACAAACCACCAGAAGACTACAGAGCAGAAACATCTCTCTCGGTCAACAAATAAATAGTTCTACGAAACCGGTTCACACACCAGTGAACACATCTTTCACTCTCCATCGACCCATAAACTAAAACTCAGGATATATTATCCATTGAAGCTCATGAACACTACCCCAGATCCACACAGGCATAGGATCAACACAAAAGAAATGTACAGCACATTACTAGAGCATACTCAAAACACACACTCAACATTGTCTTCATTATTTCTTAATTTTCTCAAAAGCACTTGGCATCAACGCATCTACAACTTCATAAATATAGCTCCATGTACTCTCAACACTTCCATAGTATCTCAACTATACATGAACCACCTACAATCACTCTAAACCATGTTGACATCAATGAAAACATTAATGACAACACCACCAAACACATCCATACTTGCAAATAAGGGATCAATGAAGAAGAAGAAGAGGGGAGAAATGATTTCATATTCATATGCTTGTAACAATAATTTCTTAGAGTATTCAACAAAATCTAAAAAATATAACATGAAGTATGATAAAAAGAGACTTTTGTAATGAAAACATGATGTAATAATTAATCTACAAATATGCAATGTAACAATTTTTCCAATTTTAAATTCCTAAATTAAATGGATGATTAGACCTCAATGCATAAATCAAAAATTCCTATTTTTTTTCCAAACTGAAATAGTGGGTTACTAGCAGATCTAGGAAGTGCATAAAACCAAAAAAAAGTTTTAAAAGTTGGTTTTTATGGGCCCTAAAGGGCTCATTCTCCCATGTGTGAATGGATCTCTATTCAGGGTTTTTAAAAATAAAAAATATAATTTTTTATTTTCTCTTTGTGTTCTTTGTTCTAGGTTGCAAATTCGTACTTATAGTTACAAAATTATGAAAAATTAGACTTAAATGCAAGTGTAAAATGATGCTAAATGACAACCAAAATGACCTATATTTAAATGCAATTTTGATCCAATTTTTTTATTTAATTGACAGAAATTCTACTTTAGTGTGAGTTTGAAGCAAGTTCATCCTCTCACTAAAGTGGGGGATAAATTTAGTGTAGGAAAATGTATCCCTTTACATTTTCACACTTTTTTAGGCCCTCCCTACTAAAATTAGGCTTCTTTATGCCTTATTTGGTCCTATTTTGCTTCCACAAGCCTTAATTAATGCATCTTTATGAGGATAATCCCGACACATCTAATGACCAATCATAATTTATTGATTTTGGATTGTATGGCCTAGATTTAGTGATCCAGGACTCATACACCACCTTGGGTGTATGGGTCCCATCTAAGTTTCGGGGCTTGGTCCTAAATTTATCATAAAGCTAAACATTTCTTGAAATGTGTGTCCCAAGCTTAGCCTATTGAGACTCATATGCCCCAACTAGCATATGATTTTTTCTTATCTTGGACCTAATTTTGAATTCAATTCTTGGTGGTATTTTATTCTCTTAGATCTGATGTCGGCTTGTAGTGTTGTAATTTCGAGAAATTTGGCATAAACAAGTATAAATACAAGGTTATTTCACATAATTCCACCTAATATTTTTAAGAGAGAATTCTTACAGAAAATTTATGATTACAAGAGAATTCAAGATTTTATTATCAATCATTTTGGAGCATTATTCAAGAATCAAGGGTGATCCCACAAAGCTGGTTTATAATTTCTAGGAGATTCTGATTTTTGCTGAAATCACATATTTTTAGAAAATATAATGATTTAAGCCTTAAAAAGTTATATTTTAAGGATTTCAATTAAATAGGGTTTAATCAAACCACCTTAGATCAAACCCCCTTAGATAGAACCCCGCTAGTTTTAAACCATACGTACAACGGAGTCTCCTTTACAACTATCAAAATGCTAATAAAAAAACACTTTTGATTTAAATTTTGGGGGATCAAATGAATTAATTTAAAATTTATTTGAAATGATCATGATAGTCCTCAGAATGAGCTATCCAATGAATATAATTTTAATATGTTTTGGTTTTATTATGTATGTGTTTTTTTAGTTTTATTAAACATAGGTTTTTCATCGAAAATCAATCTCTTTGTTTTGCACATGTGGAAAAATAGTATATTATCAAAATAAAATTTAAAAAAATATTTTCAGGCTAGGTATTGATGTCCTTGATCCATTAAACAAAAAAAAAATGAATTTCGATACATACAAAATTTTTTATGTTGTATGCAGTCCGCCTATGTTTCAATTGTAATTAGTTTGACTTCGAAACTTGATTAAGGAAAAAATATTTAATAGAACACTATGAAACCAAATGAAAGTTCTAGATATCATAGTTAAAAATCTAAATTAGAAAAAAATAGAATTTTATCCTTCATACAAAAAAAAAATTATGTTGTACACAGTGATCGTCACTCAAAAATGTTGTTTTTTAAAAAAAAGCTAGTTTTCGAAGGAGATTGAAAAAGAAGTGCAATATGATTCCAAAAAAAATGAAAAAAATATATTTAGAATCTATATACAAAACATCACAAATCACTAGTTTGCATCATCTTCAAATTCCTCACGTTTTAGCCGCTATAGGAGCTCGAAAGTGAAGATTTAGTTTAAAAAAATTAGTTCAGTATCCATTTTGCCCAAAAATTATAAACCAATATTGTGGGATCACCCTCAAGCATCATGTCAAAGTCATCATACATCATGTTTGTTTTTGAGCTAACAGTTTTGATGCAGGTTCTTATGATTCAAGCAAGAATTCAAGTCAAGATCCGCATTCATGCTAGCCACTACATACAAGATTGCAGCCTTTTGTTCAAAGGCTTGGTGAGTTGTAACATAGCATATTTGTTCATTCATCATTCCTTCATTCTATTTGATTTCATTTCAATGTTTGATTACCAAAATGAGTTTTGTCCAAGGAAAACCCCTATCCACTAACAAAACAACATTTTTCTCTCTCTTTGATGTGTAAGTTGTAGATTTAGGTTGAAGATCTATTAAAGAGAAAGTTTGGAGAAAGTTGTCAAAGTTGTCATCTACATTGCAAGATCACGATAAGTCATCTACAAAATAGAATTTAGTGTTTCAAATTCAAATATTTTATAGGAGAGAAGCTATAGGAAGTCACTAGAGGATATCAAAAATTTAGACCAACCCAGATACTAGGAATAAATCACCACTTGTGGTGTATGAGTCCCAGTATACTAGTTTTCAAGCATTTTCTATAGATCTTGGTTTAGTAGTTCAAGATTCCTGTTTCAAACTGAAAACCTAAACTAGGACTAAATCACCCCTACTGGGGTATGAGTCCTAGTGTGCATTAAAATTAAAACTTTCGGGAGTGTAGACCTTGTTTTGAGAATCTTTAGCTTTCCAGGTGCATCTCTATTTATCTCTAGTTTGTTATTCTGATTTGAGTTCATTTTCTAGGGTTGTATAATTAGGTTTTGCATGCTACTTTCATTAATTGTCTTTCCAAGCATTTTATTGGTGGTGAACCCCGTTTATTGTCTTTAATCACACCCTAGGACACCTTATTGTAGATCTATTTCCCTAATTCCATCCCTAGATTGAGATCTCTAAGGCTTCCTTCAATGAAACACAAGAAAATAGGAGGAAGGTCCTAGACCCTTCTTGTGTTCCATCTCCTAAAAGGTGGAACCCACCCCTATTCATTTCATTTCAAAAATTATGCTATTATGTAAATACTAGACAAAATCAATCTAACATTATGCAATTTTTGTTGAATTTTTAGATTTAAAACGAGTGTAAAATGCAAGTTTACACCTAAAATACAAAGCAAATTTTAAGCCAGATTTAGAAACCCTAAATGCAATGAATTAATTCAAATCCTAGATTTAGGGTTTGGATGATATCCAAATCATAAATTAGAATGTTTAAAATGTTAGGTTCGCCATAATGAAACATAGAAAAGTAGGTTAGGGGTTCAAAACATATGGTTTTATACTAAATTTGGAATGTTTCACCAAACCTACTATAAATAGAAAGGGTGAATGGGATGTAATGAACCTACCTATTTTTTGTTTCATGAAGGAAATGAGATCCTCCAAGATAGAATTAATTTTCAACCCTTAGGCACGAGTCAATTATATGGAAGATCTAACAATTTCCTTAGTGTGTGTGGACGAGGGGTAAAGTTCAAACAACACTTTTGGGAGATGAAAATACAATAGAAAATTACCTCAAATATGTAACCTAATACCTAGTTCATGTAGATGAAGCATAAATCTAACATAAATAGTCAATTTTATGTCAATTGAATGAGTGGAAGACACTTAAAATTACCTCAAAATCAGTTGCAAAGTGTCCAGAATGGTTGCAAAGTGTCTAGGACCCTCCCTATCCAAAAATAGTGAAGGGGTCCTAAGACAAATTTTTGAACTAAATTTTTGGGAGCCTCTAAAGACATAAGGTTTGAGATGCAATTTCCCACTGGTTTCATGCAAAAATGATGAAAATGAGCTCAAGATCTAAGTTGTCATGATCTTGACAACTTTTCTTGCAACATTTGCAATTTTTCTCTTTAGAGACATCCAGTCTTCAATTTTCCTTCAACATAAAATATGCAACACAATTGTAAGAGGAAAAAAAAATATTAGTGAATTGGGGTTTGCCTTGGTCAAACCATGTTTTGGTAAGTAAACCTTGAAATGAAATAATGAAAGATTGAAAGGAATGATGAATGAACAACTCAATGTTGCAACTCACTAAACCCTTGAATAAACCTTGGAAAGACTAAAATCTTGGATGAGATGGCTTCAATAGATGTGGATCTTGGGGTAAAAGTAGAAACCTGTGTCACACTTTGGGCCAATCGTACGAATTCTATCAAATTTATTTTGATCGAAATGTATTCGTTCAAGTAGGTTTCAGTCGAAACCACGTGGTAGCCACATGGCACCTACGTGGCCAAGTATTGTCAGTTGAGTAGGTTTTGGCTAAAATCTATTAGTTAGAATACTTTCCAAGTGAATACCCTAAATATAAAAGAAAAAAAACAAACGAGCGTGGTCATTTTGCATGTTCCGGTGAAGTTGTAGCGATCGAAGGGTGATCAGTCAAATATCATGGCTAGAAAATGTTTGGAAGCTAGGTTCTTTTCATCATTTTGCATTCAATGTTCAATAATCTCTCTTTGGAGAGAGGCTTTGGTTGTTCTTTTTTGGTGTTTCCTAATAAGAATCATTTAGTTTTTTATTTGGTTTTGTAGTTATGATGATTTAGTTTTCTATTTGTTATTTACTATTGAGTGAGTGTTAAGATTAGGGTTTCTGGGTTCAGGTAAATCCTGGTACCTACTAATATTTTATTAAAACTTTAGCATTTTATTACACCTTTGACAAAGATTACAAAACCTAATTAAAGGAAATATTAGGTTAAGGGGTTTGTGATAGAGTTTTTGTCTTTTTGGTTGCAATCAATAGTATAGAGATTAAAAGGAAATGTAATGCCCCGCCACGCAACCCTAGAGGAAGTTGCAATCAACTACTTAAACAAAACAAAAAATCAGTCTGTTTAAGTAGTTGATTGGAACTTCCTCTAGGGTTGTGTGGCGGGGCATTACAGGAAATCAAAAGGTTGATGGGTTTGCACGATATGATTGGTTGGGCATGAGATTTTCCTTGGATTCACCTAGATTTGTCCTATATGGACCCATGGGGAAAAAAAATTCTACATGGTCATTAAAACAATGATTTAAAAAGAAATTAAATGCAATAGACAGTACCCTTTTCTAGGTAATTCTACTTTAATGGTTACTTTTGTAAAAATATGATAATTAACATAGGAGTATAATTTCAATTATATAATTAAGGTTATACAAAGGATTCACCCAAGTTTGTCATGTATGGACCCATGGGGCAAGAACTGAACCCTAGACAATACCCCCTACGATTTTTACTTTTTTGATATGGGTAAACTTAGTTATATGGTTCTCACCCTATAAAATAATGATTTACAAAGAAATTAAATGCAATAGACAATACCCCCTTTCTAGGTATTTCTACTTTAATGGTTACTTTTATAAAAATATGATAATTAACATAAGACTATAATTTCATTTATATAATTAAGGTTATACAATGGATTCACCCAAGTTTGTCCTGTATGGACCCATGGGACAAGAACTGAATCCTAGACAGTACCCCTTGTGATTTTTACTTTTGTGATATGAGATTTTTGGATAAACTGTGTGCATATTTTTACATCAATGTTTCAGATCATACTCCATGATCCATCATCAGGATGAAAAGCAGAAAGAGAGAGAAATGAAATATGAGATAACAGACTTGGATATAAATAGGAGAGAGGTGAGAGGGTTGAGAAGCACATAAATAAAAAAATTGTGCTAATATGTATTAAAATAAAATGACAAAATAAGGTTATAAAACACAAACTAAAAATTATATAGAAAGGAAAGGATGCAAAATGAAATTTTAAAATAAAAGAGTGAAGATAATACAAGAGTAAAAAGATGAGTTAAGAGATATAACAAAAAGAAGGGAAAGGGAATGCCTAGGCTTAAAATTTGAAAAGAAGATGAAAGAGAAAAGATGAACAAAAGAACAAAAAAATCATAAAGAGGAGAGAAGAAAAATGTGGAGGTTTCAGAACTTTAGATAAGACAAAAAAATAAAAATAATGAAGATACTAAATTAAAATATAAAACGAACAAGATAAAATGACAAAGAAAAGAAGATTAATAAATTGGAAATTGAGAGAATATAAAGAGAAAACGAAAAAGCCACCAAAAGGAAAAAAGACAAAAAAATAAGAAGTAGACAAATGAAAGAGCATAATAAAAATAACGCCAAAAAAAAATAAATGTGAAAAAATGATAGACAAAAGAATGATTAAATCATGTAATAAGCTAAAATATAATGAAAAACATCAAATAAAAGACAACAAGAGAAACCAAATGATAAAGATGTGGAGGAAAAGAGAAAATAGAGAAAAACACAAGAGATAAAAGAAAATTATAAAACACCAAAAAGTTTTAAGAACCAACAATTATAAAAAAATACAAATGAGAGAAAATAAAAATCAAATATTGGAATATTCTAAGTTAGAAGATAAAAATAAAACTAAAAAGGAAGAAATAAAAAGAATGAAGTAAAAGGAAAAGCAATCAAAAAATCATAAATTTATTAATAAATAAGATTATTGACAACAAGTCTCACATATCTTATTTATATGTACAAAAATTGGTCATAGTCTCTCAAACATCCTTTGAAATATCCCCACTTCTAAAAATTCTTGCTTGAATGCTTCAAAAAATTCACTTTGTGTTGTATCTATAAAATGTTTTAGATGTGAAATTTTTGTACCATCTTTACCTTTTTATTTTTATAGTTTTCCTTCTATTGGAAGAAACACGAAAGTGGTTGGTCCAATATTCAATCACCTGTTCCTTTACATCTTCTAAGATTTTATCTTTTCATGGAACCCTGCAAATATTTACCCAATAATTCTCAATATTTCCATCCAATCTATTTCTCTTTATGATATATCTTTGAATAGTTCTCCTAGAAACATTGAGTAATTTGGAAATTGCTTTAACTTGTCTTCTATGTGATAATTTCTTACTAGAAATTATAGTCATCAATGCTCTACATGCAACACTTAAATCAATAGTTCGACTCTTGTTTTCAATAGAATTCAATGCTTTTGTCGGTTTTCAAGTATTATTTCCTTTAATGATCTTAATGACTTTTTCTTATTATCAACCCCTAACAACTCCAAAATAGGGGTCATTTATTTCCTCCTAAATAATTTTGTAAATAATTGTGCTCTTCCAACTATAGACTTTTCTTCAAAAAAATCATCCCATATTCTTTTAGAGTGTAATTTTACTGTACTTTCAGATAACATATCTACAGATGAAATATTATTGAAAAGGGATTCCTCATCCATCTCCATAAGATTTTCCATACCAAGGAAAATATTTCTATCACCACCTTTAATTTATCCTGGTACCTATACTCCTTGGTCATCAACAATTTCCATGGGTTGTTGTTGAGAATATGTTCCTTCATCCAAATTTCTAGTATCCCTTCTTCGATCATACAACCTTGCTCTTGTCTTTTTATTCCCCATCACAAATTGCTCAGGTTTGAGTTCACCTGCAAACAAAAATAATGTGCATTCAAACTTTTTGATGTTTGTATTGGATAAAGTGTCCCCTAATATCATGGAGGTATGAATATTTTTTACTATGAAAATAAGATGTGAACCCATCATTGTGTATGTGGAAAGTGTTGTTTGGAATCTTCTCCTCTGTGAGAAATCTTGATTTGATAAAAGTGGATGATCCTAGTTGATAGGATATTTTGGCCTTATCATTCATCATGCTCGTCTCTTCTTGATCATTCAGGACATCAATTTGATCCATGATAGCTTTTGTATCTTCTTCTTTAACTTGATCTATAATATCTTCTTGATATTCTTCTTTGATGTTATTCATGTCATCTTCATCTTCATCAAATCCATTCATCCATTCATCAATCATCATCAATCATTCCAAGCAATAATCCAAATGCAAGTCAATCATTAATCCATACCAATCAAGTCGATCAATCTTGTCAAATTATCCAATTACATCAATGGTCTTGATCCTAACCTTGTCATAAACCAAATCAACAAATCAATCAATCAGTCAATCAATCATCCTTGTGTTGATCTAGGGATATATCATTCCCTGCAATGACAACACTTTCATCATCATCATCAATCAATTAATCGACAGTTTACAACTTGATAGGGGAAATACCTTGTTTGTTTTTTAATCATTTCTGCATGCTTGCTTGCTTTCTTGTGTGTGCTATCATTTTATCTTGCATTTGTATCAAATCCGTATCATTTCAGCTAATATTCATATCTTGTGTATGTTGGAATAGCTTTTTGCACTATCCTTTGCATCTAAGGTCATATCATACCTTTTGTGCATTAGGAATTTAATGCTCTAAGTGTATTCCCTCATACATTTAGACAAGGTTATATTACACTGGGGCACAAGACACATCATCACCTTGGTCCTTATACCTTGGTGCATAACGTCTAGTGCTATATCAAATACCATGATTTCTCATTTTCGTGCAGCATAACATATTATCCATCTTTTATCATTTCATCCATTTCGAGAGCATACCCATGTCCTTCCAACCCACCTATCCTCTCGAGGGGGCATCATCTTCCTATTCTTATATCATCATCATCATTATCCTATCTTTCCTTCATCATCCATTTCGTCTATCCATACCTTAGCTTCTTTGAAATGATGTTACTCAATACAAATCTCATCATCTCAAAGAGGGGCAAAATGTAGACACCCAAAAATGTCCTCTTACAACACCTTGTCACAACATTAGGTCATTTAGAAATCTTGTGGCATGTTTTTCCCTAGGTACCCATGTCATCATCTAATTAGTTGAATAAATCTTATTTATTTGACTAATTTCATTCATAATCCCTCCATTCTTCCAATGTCAATTAAATAACTTATATTATTTAATTAATTAAATCATTTTCATTCACAATCCATTTATTCTTCTAATAATTAAATTATTTCCTTTCATAATCCCTCCATTCTTCTAATATTAATTAAATAATTTATATTATTTAATTAACTAAATCATAAATCCAACATTAATTAAATAAATTAAATATTTATTTAATTAATAAAATCTTAAAATATCTTCTTGCTTTCTTTCCAAATCAGAAATCATGTGTATCTAATTAATTTATTTAATTAGATAATTCATCACTTATCTTTCTCATCTTTTTTAGGATTTATTTCCTTTAAAATGAAAAATCAATATCTTTCTATTTTATTAGAATCTTATCTCATATGAGGTTGTATTTCCTCTTTTGTCGAAAAATCAAATCAAATCAAATCTTCTTCTTCGTCCATGTCGAAAATCTATAATTATGGCCTCTGACAAGCCATTTTGGAATCAACTTCTTCCAGTACCCTCACTTTGTCAAATTCATTCTATAACTTTTCATCATCATCCATCATTCATTTGTCATCCCTATCCTATCGTTATGTTGAAATAGTGAGCAACCAACATTCCGTCAATAGTCAAATCCTTCGAAGCTTGCATTCTTATGCGAGATTGAGAAGAACAATGGAGTGAATCCCTGGTGACATGCATGTTTGTTTAGATTAGATTATTTATCTTGCATGAGTATGTTTTATAGGTAACTACATTGAGGATGGTGAAAATCTAAATCTTAATTAAATAATATTTCAGATTTCAGATTTTTCCATCATTACAATTGGTATTTATGGTGAGAGGTGTTGTGGTACTTGAGGAAAGTGGTGGGTTGGCGTTGGATGAGATTGTGTTTATGGAAGAAGTTGTGTTTGTTAATGGGGGGACAGTAGGTTGATTTAAGTTAGTGGAAGAGGGGATATTGGTATTAAGTTGAGGTCCCACGAGATGATTGGCATGCAAGGAGAGAATTCTTAAAAGAGATTAAAGATGCAGACCTTGGACTAGATTGTGGATTAGGATGACCTTAGAATTTATTTCTTGATGATGTGATATAGGATTTTTTGTTTGGATTGATGGGATGATTGGTTCAATTGATGGTAAACAACCAAGGGTTATGATCAAAAGGTGTAATCTAGATCCTTAGGATGGATGATTTAGGATTTTATTACTTAGGATAGGTAAGTTCCTAAGCAGGGGTAGATGAAGGATGATTTTGAAAAATTTAGCAAAAAGATAGCCACTCCTTAAGCTAAATTATCAAAGATGCAACTTAAGATAGGAAAGCTCTTAAGCTACCCTAAGATTAAGAAGGGTGATGAGGGATCTAGATTTTTTCCTAGTGAAAAATTTGGTTTGCAAAGTGGTGACATGATAAATGTTGATTTTTTGGATAGATCTTAAGGTTGATTTTTGATGATAATGATGTGGGGAAGAGGGAATGGTATCAATCTCAAGGTGTGAAGATAATACTTGATTATAAGGTGGTAATAAGGGAAAATTTGGATGGTGGGGAGGGTGAGGAATAGGTTTTTTAGGTGTGAAGATGGGGTAATTGGTGATCAAGAGACAACAGAGTTAGAGATTATGTTAGACTAAACCAAGGAGCCCTAGGGGGTCAAAGTTAGAGATTTAGATTTTGTGCTAGGATAGAGGTATAGTTTTAGGAAAATGTAGGCAGAATAGATTTTAACCTAGGTGTATAATCTCAGGTGCAAAATTTTTTCATAGAGGCACAACAAGTTTTGTCTCAGGCATAGTTTTAGTCTTTTTGGTAAGAGATTTTAGCAAACAATAAAACACATTGGCTGATTTTGGAGATTTTTGATGTTTTCAAAGGGTATAGCCAAATCCTCAACCCTTTGGTTGATTCGTCTTCATGGGTTTTGCACAAAAAGACACTTCAAGCACTTGATTACAAGCCCTAAGCTCAAGTAGGTTTATGGATTAATGTGGGCTCACCACCCAAGTAAGCTTGGGTTAATATTCCTTGATACTCAGATGGTTCTTTGGAGCACCCTTTCTCGCAAAGGTGGATAGCTATCTAGTGGCATAGGTTCGTCAACGGAAGCCACGGGTAGATCTCTATCCTTGGGAAATATCTAATTTCACCACAAGGATTTATATCTCAACCTAATGGAGTACATGGTGAGTAACTTCAGGGTATGATCTACATCCCTTACACCACACTAACCTATGTTTGATGGCTTTCTAGGTTTACAATTTTTTTCTAGGGATTCCTTGATATATATAAGGTGCATGAGGCCCAGACCATGAACACTAGTCTGTCAGAAGTGTGGATCGAGAGATTCAACAAGGTACTGAGATCTTGAACCAAACCTTCACTCCTAGCCTAGAATCACCCTAGTCAGTCAGAGCTCCACCAATTACGACACAACTAGATTGGAGTACGACTTTAGTTCTCCCCTCTTTATATACCCTGCCGATACACGTGGTTGGAATCATCCCCTAAAAGGAAAGGCACACTAGGTTTTTTTGATCCCCAAGATCACACAATGTGCGAGGGGAGAGAATACACACAAGCTAGTGACCTTATGTTTACCTAAAACATTGATCTAAATATAATGAAGAGATGTAAATATTTCTGATCCCCAAGATCACACTAGGTGTGAGGGGAGAGCATACGTCTATTACACCCTTCCAAGCATAGAAAACAAGTTTGAATTTACCCTCTAATCTAAATTTAGTGCCTAAATTAGTGGAAAAATAAAAAGTCTTGGCCAAACGTCCTGTAAAATAGTAGATTAGTATTTTTTCAATATCAGTCTTTAATAGTCGACAACTACATCACTTGTTAGTCCAAGCGTTAGCTCAAAATATTTAGATTGAAATGAAATGAACATATAAGCATGAAAACACAAAATAAATTAAATAAAATTACCAAATCTTTTTCTTTGGATGCCTTATTTTCCTCAGATTTAAGTATTCAACTAGATAGCTTGTGACAAATGATTAGAAAAGTACTGTTCAGTATTATATGCCTAATGATTTAAGAGTGAAAGTAAATAATAAAAGCTATTTTTTAAAAAAAAATAGGAAATAATTACTTCATTAAAAAGTGGAGGACAAATGGAAAAAAACTAAAAAATAGAAAATAAAAGTTGACTTAAATAGTTAGTTCATTAAAAGTTGGATAAAAAATAGAAAAGATAAAAATAAAAAATAAGAAAGTTGGTCAGCTATGTTTCAATAGAAATTGGATGAAAATGAAAAAAAAACAAAAATAAATTAGAATTTCGATCAGATATGATCCTTCTCAACAGTATTCACCCAAATATGTTTAGGCTGGAACATATTCGGTAAAATATGTTCAGATGGTAGGTGACTTGGCAGCAAAGTCACCATTTTTTCAAATTTCTAGAAATTTCCAACTTTTGGTGAATATTTCTTCAATCAAAATTATTTTTAAAAAAGAAAGAAAAATACCCTTTTGTAGAGCTCACAGTGCTAAATCCAAATATATATATATATTGATTAGTTTTAGTATATAAATATTTTCAAATATTGCAAGTAGGTTGTTCAAAGTCAAAAAGAGGCTCAGTTGAAATTAAATAATAAATAATAAATCATCATAAAACAAATTGGAAAATATATATGATGCCCTAGAGGAGAGAGTCCTCTTCAAAATGGTATATTTTGTTTTTTGAAAATGAAAAAAAAATAATAGTTGATGCCAACTAAAAAATATCAAATTCGGGTTAGTTTGATTTTAAAATGCTATTACAAAAAAAGTATACAACAAAATTTCAAAAAAAAATTCCATGCCCTAGATATTGAAGTTGGCTTTTTGGGGAAAAAATTAGGAGAAAACGAATTTTTTTTCTATTTGTTTGTCGACATCAACTGAACGCCACTTTTTCTTGAAATTTTTTAGCATTACGAAATCTACTTTTAAATTGATAAAAAAAATATATATCAAATTATAAAAAAAAATATCAATTTTTTTTTTTTTGAAAAATTACAAGAATTAACTTAACAAAATTTCTACATTTTATTAGTTTACATTATTTTTAAGTTCAAAACATAAATACCACTTTTATGTGGTTGAAGTTGAGAACCTTTTTTCATGTTGATCGATTCCTTTAAAAAGTGTGACACAGGTTTGTACTTACCCCTTGATTCTTTAATCTTGCTTTGAATCTTTGACTTGAATTCTTGGATTAGATCTTGAAACTTACACCACAATGTTAGCTCCAAAAATATGCATGAATGAACATAACTTTGACATGATGCTTCAGATCTTGAATGCTACAAAAAATGCTTGATAAATTTACTCATGAATGCTCTTGACAATAATATTTGTTCTTGTGAAATTTCTCTTCTAAAACTTCTAGTTGATTTGATAAAATAACCTTGTATTTATAGACATTTATCCTTAATTTCATGAAATTAAAACATTACAAGTCAACATTTAAAATTTGAAATTGGGATGATAAAAATACCGCCAAAAACATGATTGCAAATGGGTTCAAAGGTCTAGGGAGGACCCACTTACCCATGGTCGAATGGGTCCCAAGTTCCTATTCCTGGAACAGACATTGCTCAAGGTAAAGTGATAGGTATTTTCACTAATTATTGTCGAGTTTCCCGTTCATAAAATGTAATTTATTAGGTGTGTAGATCTAAAATAGGGCCTATTAAGGTATAATTAAGTCCAATTTAATTAAGAGAGCCCAAACAAGTGTGAAAATGTAAAGGGATACATTTTTCAACATTACATTAAGGCATTATTAAGTTCAATTTAATTAGGAAGGCCCAAACAAAGTGTGAAAATGTGAAGGGATGCGTTTTTCTACACTACAACCAATAACACACTCAAATAGTTTTAAAATTTGATAGTTATGTGAAAAACTTAATTTTATAAGGGTTTTAAAAAAATAGATGAATTTATAAACTATTAGTTTCTTTGAAATTTTCAAATGGAATTGAATAATTTTATTAGATTAAAAATTATATAAAATAATTTAATTTAGTAAAAATTAAATTAAATATTTAATTGGTTTAGGGTAGAAGCACAAAGATGATTCCACGAAACGTGGAAGTTTTTGCCTTAGGCAAAAAAAGAAATCAGCTTGCAAAAAACAGGATCCTGTTTTTAATAAACGGGATCCCGTTAAGGTTCGGGACCCTGAGCCAAAAACGGGATCCCGTTTCATAAGATTTTTTTTTTTTTACGAATTTAAGAAACAGGATCCTGTATTTTAAAAAGCGGGATCCCGTTTTGAAACGAGATCCCGTTTCTTAAATTCATAAAAATTAAGAAACGGGATCCCGTATTTTAAAAAGTAGGATCCCGTTTTGAAAATGGGATCCCGTTTCTTAAATTCATAAAAAAAATTTTTTTTATGATTTTAAGAAACAGGATCCCGTTCCCGCTTTCTAAAATATGGGATCCGTTTCTTAAATTCATAAAAAAATATTTTTATGAAACGGGATCCCATTTTTTAAAATTTTAATTTTTGGTTGGGTTTTTGCTTTGTTTTTCAGTTTGTGAAAAGGCTTGGGGACCCGAACCTAAGCTTTGGACCTGGTTTGACCTGCAAGTTGAAGGTCCTAGCAATGTCACAAAAAAATACCGAGTTTGGGCATATGGCTGATGCCCTTTTTTGCAGAATTTTTCGACGAAATTAAAACCCATTTTAGATGAGACAATGTAGATTCCAAATATGAAATTTTTTTACAATTGGATTATTTTTTCTATTTTTCAATTAATTTTTGATGAAATTGGTCCATAAACTTTAAATATCAGTGTTTTTTACTATCTTAATAACTTTTGATCAACATAATATTTTGACGAATGGATTGCACAAGGGAAAACTTCAGACAATTCTTTTCAATTTAAAAAAAAAATGCAAAAAATGATAACTTTAGGTCATCTTATGCATGTCGTACATGACGATTTTTCTAAACGACAAATATGCCTGATAAAAAATTAACAAAAAAAAAAGCATTCAATAAAAAATTACAAAAAAATATCCAGGGCATGCTTAGTGAGTCGCAAGTATTTTCGCAAAAGGATCTAGAAAAATATGATAATTTAAGTCAAAATATGGATGTCGTACATGTGCATGGTATGGTAAAAAAATATGACTTTTAAATAGTGGTTTTTACAAAAGCCTATTGAAACTCAATTTATACAATGTGGGTATTGAAATAAATTACATATTTGGAAACTAGACTCCAAGTAATGCATTTTATGATTAGTGACTTGTTTGAAGATTTCATCTCTAAGTGCTTCAAATTTTAAGGTCAAATGTGTCAAACTTTGAAAATCAGGGAAAACACTTCCACTTTTTGGCCAAAAAGTGGACTCAACTTCTTGCCAGCACCCTTTAATGAATAACACAATGAAATAATTCTAAAATTTAATAATTATGCAAAAAACTTAATTTTTTAAGGGTTTAAAAAAATAATAAATGATTTTTTATTAAGAGGGGTAAGTGCTTTTGATTCAAAGCTATGAACTAGTGAGGTCACAAATGGCGGAACCTCATCCCCAATATAAATTCACAACAGTTACACCCGAATGGGGTTTGGACCTTGATGGAAAGAATAACAACACAACTTAACCATCACACCATGCCAATACTAGCAATAATAAATAAATTTATAAACCATTAATTTTTGTAAAAATTTCAAATAAATTGAATAATTTTATTAGATTAAAAAATTATATAAAATTATTTAATTAGTAAAAATTAAATCGTATACATAAAGGTACTATGTTTTACCTTTCTTATTATAGATTTAATCTCACATTTATTTGAAACTTAATGAGTTTAATGACTAAAACTCAAACAATTGTAAACTTTAATAACTATGCAAAGAACTTAATTTCATAAGGCTTTAAAAAATAATAAATGAGTTTATAAACCATTAGTTTTACAACCAAAACAATGGTTTGACATAAGAAAGGTAATGTTTCTCTAGTCATAATGCTCAATGAAGGCTACAAAAACTTTCATCTCCATGTGATCCTCTTGTGCCATGCAAAACTAATAATGAAATCTATGGTATTGAATCACTATTACAAGAAATGTCATATTAATTAAAAAATCTAGTGTTTAAACTAAAAAAATAGTTGAAAGCATTGAACAATATTTATTGACTAGCTTATTTAATTACAAGCATGAAAATCAAACATTAATTTATATGATTTTTCATTGGCATCACCCAATTGAATTAATCTCAATGTAAGACTATACAATTTAATCCAACACTCAATTTGATATGAGGATATAATATTAATCTTTGAATAAAACCCAATGTTAAAAGAAAAACATATAATATTTTTATTTAGGGAAAATTTTGGTAAGTGCAAAAGGAAGAGTATAGAAAAATGACTGGAATAGCCTTTCATTGGTTATAGTAGGTTTCAATGTTCATCGGGTCATAGATGGTGAGTTGGTTCATAGATGGTGACTAGTTTTACAGATGGTGACCAGGTCACCAAATTGCATTGCCAATGGACCTGAGCAAAGGCTTCCATTTCATGCAGCCCATTCTCTCTATCGAAGTGCAACAACCCACTTCACCATACCTAATTTTCAAGGTCATTGTTGATAGGAAAAACAAGGATTTTTTTACCTTTCTATTTGATTAGAGAAATTGAAAGTCAAATTAGTACAATGGGATGCAAAGTAAAAGATGAAAAAAATGAAAAGAAGAAAGGCATGGGTGATGAATCAAAATAACACCAACAAAAAATAATAATGAAATCTACCTCTATTGCTGACATTCTCCATGCATAATTTTCTAATTCACAAAATTCAATCAATAGGTGAATGATCAACAACGAAGTCATGTTCACTAATTTAGAGTCTTTTAAAACTATAAAACGATTACCTTCATTAAACATATAACAATAGAATTATTTTAGAATGAGATAAAATCTTGGCCAACTTTCCTCAAGAATTTGTATAGATAGACTAAATACTAAATGATCTAGCCTCTTTCACTCTCTGATATACCAACAACGTTCAATGAGTATCTTCAGAGTTTTCTCACTTATTTACTATATGCAGTGGAAAAAACTTGTAGATGTAAAGAAAGGAACACAAGCTAGGTTTAAAGAAGAAGATTGAGGACACAATTATTGATTGTGCATTCATATGTAACACTCAACTCAATTACTAGTTGAGTTGTAGCATAGATGAATTATAACTGCAGACAATTGAAGCAACACCAAAATAAATGTTATTGGATTTTTCTATACACATCCTTTTCTTCTACTATAGAATGCCTCTTGACATAATTGAACCCCAACCCTACCCCTAATTGAAGCCTAAACCTAGTTCAATCCTTACCCTAAACTAACATTAACCTTAACCCAAATTCTAATTGAATCCTAATCCTAACCCTAGTTAGCTCCTAACCATAACTCTAAACCTAACCCTAAACTTTACCCCGAGCTTTATCCTATAACTTTAACCTTAAGCCTAATCTTAATTGAACCATAATCCTAATTGGTCACTAACCCTATTCCTATCTCTTATTGAACCTTAACCCTAATTGTAATCATGATATAACCCTAATCACCCTAATCATAACTCCAAGTTTTACCATAAAATTATAATTGAACCATAATCTTAATTAAATCATGATCATAATCATAACTCAATTTTAAATAATAATAAATACATAAATAATAGTAATGTTATATAAATTATTTTTAAATGTTATGATAAAGTTAATTGTAAATGTAATTTGTAATTACATTAATTTTTAAGGATAGATATGTTATATTTAATTATATTAATTTAACAAAATTATTTTTATGTGTAATAATACATTTATTATATTTGATTTGTTTTTAGTTTTGTAATTTTAGCTTCATTTTTAAAATATGCACTTATTATGAAAAATATTTATAGAATATTTGTATAATTAGGTTGATAGATTTTTGTAAAATAAAATCTTTATTAAAACATTAAATTTATAATATTTCCTTATAGATATATATTAATTTTGAATAAAATAGAATATGAATATTCTTTCTTTTTGAAATGTTTTTGGTTTTTTTTTTAAATGTTGAATAATTTTATGTGTAATATTAAATTTAAGATATATATTTTTTAAATTTTAAATATATTAATTAGCAATTTTTTAAAACAAAATCATTTTTTATTTCTTTATAATATATTTAAAAAAATTACAATGACATCAAGAATATTTTTCTTTTTTAAAGATTTTCAATATTTTTTAATTTTAAGTATATTAGTTTAGAAACTTACTTTTATATTGCAATAGTAAATTTAGGAAAGTCATTCTATAGTTAATTTTCTAAATTTTAGAAACCTCTTTTTATGTGTAGTAAGTTTTACATATTTTTTAATATCTTATCTTTATAAATAATTATTATTTTTAATAGATAAGATTGCTTAAATAAATATATATAAAAAGTATCAAGAATATCTTATTTTAAGAAGATTTTGAATAATTTTTGATTAATTTTTTATTTTAAGTATGTTAATTTAGAAACTTATTTTTATATGATAGAAAATTTAAAATATTTTTTATTTTAAGTATGTTAATTTAGAAACTAATTTTTATATGATAGAAAATTTAGAATATTTTTCACTTAATTTTGTATTATGATAATTTATGATCAAATTTTATATATAGAAAAATAAATTAAATATAAAAAATTTACCCAAAACTTAAAAATTTGAATTTAAAAAAAACACAACTGAAATCTTCAAATCTCATGTACACAAGATAAACTACAAAGAATACAAAGAAAATCAATTATTGTTAAAAATGATTCAAGAGAAAAATGTATGCTTCCTAAGGGTATGGTCCCATGGAGGGGGGCTTCCTAAAAAAATTCAATGGGTGCTGCTTAGATTTTTTAGGAATATTTTAAGGCTAGTGGTCCCATGAATTCAATTTTCCAATTCAGCTTAAAAGTTTGAGCTCCAAAATTTAAGGATGAATTGGAGTATTTTTGGTAAAAATTAATAAATAAATAAAAATTCTCTCATTTTTAATTTTTTGTAGGAATTAAAAATTTTAAGTGATAAAACTTTCTAAAAATTTTCTAAGTTGTAGAGGCAATTTCTAGCCCCACTTCAATTTCACCCGCTGAAAGATTCATTTCTAAAAGGTAGGGGCTCCTATTTTTCTGGAAAAGATTCTAATTAATCTGGGAGCACAATTTTTTTTTCTTCATGACACCGCTTGATCCATGAAAATAGAAGCCCAAACCGCAAAAGTATGTAATCCATGTAATCCATTTACACACCGACATACTACCCCTATTAATCCGACCATTTAAATTTTTTTATCATTTAAGAGCATACCAAATATAAAAGAAAGATAAAGACACTTAAAAGACTACACTTTAGGAAAGGCTGCAAAATTGTCATGTAAGTTCAATTTAAATTAGTAGTTATTGACTTAGCTTAGCCTGGAAAATTCTATATCTTCACTAATATAGTTTCTACAAACAAATAACTCTTCCAATTCCAATATAACCTCTCCTTTCTAGTTTTATAATAGTTGGACTTGGAACCTATAGTCATTAACTTTCATATAGACCAGTTCCAACCGTTATTCTTAAAAATCTCAAAATCTAGGACAAAATTAAAATAGAATGGCACAAAATAGTTGGAAAATGTAGAGACGAATGTATGTAGCAGTGCACCCTTAGTATCCAGCGCCTGTGCGCCCAAGACAATAGTACCTGCTACTGGCAGGAAAATTAAGTGTGGTGAGAGGAGGCCTTGACTGTAATCGATGCTTATGTTTTCTTTTGATAGCAATAGTTGTTTTAAAATAGATGCAGAAGCTGGTGCAAGGTAGTGATCGAAGGGAGGACAGATGCACAGGTAGAACAAAGTTGCAAGGAGCCATCATCTCTCTTCTAAGTCGAACAGAATCTAGTAATCTTTGACTCCTCCATAAGTAATTCGGTTCTGAATTGTATATCATCCATCAGCTAACCTACTCGGAAAGACGTCAAAGGAAGCAAATCACAAGTGAAGCTAACTTACATGACTAATCAAAATTAGTCTATGCTCTCGAAGTTACATTGACAGAAAGATTTCAGATTTTTTTGAAATTTACAAGGAAGATAAGTAGAGATTTACAATATTGCTAGATATTTCTGGACTTTGCCAATTTCCTACCCATAAGTGCAACAAATGGACAAAGGCAATGAACAACCAACCCCCTGCAAAAAACTGAAATTTTACAAAGAAAGTTTGTTATCCTCCTGAAAAATGAGATGATCCTAACTTTGGCAACAGAAAGTCCTGAAAATGAGATGATCCTAACTCTGCAAACAAATAGACCTAAAAAATGAGACGATCCTAACTCAGCGACAACAGGCTATTAAAAAGCTGCACAATAGAATACAATGAAAGAAAGCCTGCCAGTATTCTTTGAACATTACCACGATGACTTCCCTGCAATGGTAATTATAATTATGCATGCAACCATAAATGGAACCAACGAAGAAATAAAAAGTAACAACATAGATACCTGTCCATTGAAATCAATCTGGGGTTCCTCATTCAGGAATTCTTCAGGGTCATCGAATATATCAAGAAGCTTATTACAGAGGCTTATAGATTCATCTTGTGGAAGTTGAATCTGTTCACCAAAGCTGTAATATTGCTTATTGAGGACAATACACATCACTCTAAAGAGAGTAGGAGAAAGCGAGTACACAAATGTGCTTCAACCAATGAAACATGCACCATGAAGCATTGATGTGTTAAAGAGCAATTATAGTTAACTTTCATTTTTTCATTACAATTTGAAAAAATAATCGAAAAATAATCTTAGACTAAATCTGCACATTAAATTTCTATCTATAAAATATTTTTTCTAATCTATCTACATATGATCAGATGTTTCCTTTATATTATATAAGTTTATTGGCTACTGAGATAGACAAAGTCTAATTGGGAAAACTGGTTCGGCACATCACTGAGATTATGCCCTCGTAGCAACGCCACTTTGTACGAATGCCTGTGAATCTGTGGGGGCAGATGGCGCCTAATCCTGGCCCCAGCTGACTGCGCCGTAACCTCCAAGAGAAGGAACAATTGGAAGCTGCAGAAGATAAAATAGAAAAGATATGATGCAAATGCTACAGCAAATAAACACTAATTTTATTCGTCTTAAAACAATTACAATTACCTCTGTATTTATAGAGGATTTGATGCATATGCATTCTACAGATATTAAGGAGATACAAACAAAATAGAACTCTACAACATAATAGTTTGAGACGTGGAGGATGGAGTAACAAATTTATAGGAGACAGTTTACATGACTAGATAACTAGTAGCACACGTGGGCAACAACTATGGAGATGTGGAGGATGGACTTAGCAAACAACTTTGATCGATGGACAACAAACTTTAGTTCTGTTTCAACTAACAGAACCGTGGGAGAAATTACATTCCAACACTCCCTCTTAATTTCGAACACACCTGCTACAACATTTTCCATTTTCAATTTTTTTCTTTCTGGTGGTTGCAAACAAGTCTTCAGAGTTCAGACTTACTCGGATGATACTTTCAAACTATCTTAAAGATCTAAGGATCTTTCCTCTAATTTCTTTCCAACTGCTATGACAGTCTTTTCATTTCTTCATTCGGCAGCTTCACATGCGTTCACTTTAGCTTTCATGATTTATCCTTCAACAACTGCGGCTGTATCTTCCTTTCACTAACATATCTCTATGATCTGATCTCTTTCAACTTTGATGGTTCCTTATATTGGCTAGAACAATTCTGCAACATATAATCTTTGGCTACGACCCATTCTTTAAATTTTGTGATCTTTTCTTTTGTGAATTCCACCTCTTAGACAACATCAATTTCTTCCTTCCTTGTGCTTCTTTGATTGACAAACTTAAACTGTCTTTTGATGGTTGCGACTTACTATGAGCTACAACTCCTTTTAAACTATAACTTTTCTTCTCAGGTTTACAATACTATCTTCGCCTCTTTTCTTTGGTAGGATCATCTATGATCTCCCCCTATCTGTCTGTGATTTCACTTCACCTCAGCTGCGGCTGACATTTCAACGATCTTCAAAATCTCTCTTCTTAAATTGTCTTCAATGCTACTTCAATAGCGAGACAGCTGCTAGAGTAGTTGGGATTTTATTTTCCAACATCTCCCCCTTAATTACAAATATGAATTCTGATTTCTTTCTTGGTCTCTTTCACCGATGTTTCAACATCTACAATCTTCAATCTTCAACTTTTAGGAATCAAACCTAGGAAAACACATTTTGTTGTTGGGATGCTCTACCCATGAGCTCTGGCCCTTTCTGATAACCAGTCCATTGTAGATTCAGGTGTGATGTACTTGTTTTATCTACACCTCTCATCGAGTCACACGGCTGGTGCTCAAGGATCCTAGCTTAAATTGGCTATGTTGGCCTTATTCACAAACCTTGCGACAAATGATTTCAGATGACTACAAACTATCATACTGGTGATTTCAGATTACCATAAACTCACATATTGGTGGTTTCAGATTACCGCAACCACAAACTATCATACTGGTGATTTCAGATTACCACAAACTCACATATTGGTGGTTTCAGATTACCACAAACTATCATACTGATGATTTCAGATTACCATAAACTCACATACTGGTGGTTTTAGATTACCACAACCACAAACTATCATACTAGTGATTTCAGATTATCACAAACTCACATATTGGTGGTTTCAGATTACCACAACCGCAAACTAGCATGACGGGAAGCAAATGCATATGTGAAACTCAAACTCGTATACTCCTCTGATTTTTTTTTATCTCCTTTGTCAACATCTCTTCTTACTTGTTCTACAAACTTTAAATATGCTCTCAATCTTCACCCATAATTTTTAACAACAAATTCTTCAACTGCGGCGGTAGTTACTTCAAAGTTGACTGATGGTCTTCAGACCTTACCTTTTTCTTTTCAGCTTCAGGAGCCATCAGGAGCTGGGCTTACTCCCTCCTTACATTGTTCTTAACTGTTCAGGGGAACTACTACCAATCAGCGATCTCCCAGTAACGATCTTCCTAACCTTCGTCTGCGGACATTCTTTGAGCGATTTTCTCAGCAACTTCTGGCAAGTCAAAAACAACGATATCATATGCTTTGGTGACTTCTAATACCTTCCTCTTTGGACTACGATCTTCAACTCCTATGGGCGACTTTGGCTCTCAGTTCTGCAACGGGCTTTAATAGTGGCCACAAACATTCTGATAAAACAAATCTGCAATATTTACTCTATCTTGATTTTTCCTCTCTGACCTGAGCTTAAGAGCTTCTTCCAACTACTACAGTAGTTATTCTATCAACCTTATCTACGGTGATATTTTCTTCACCATAGAGTGATCTCTTCTTCTTACAGCTTTTACAGTTGATTTTTTTTTTACTGCAGCTTTTTCTCTTTTGACATCTTCATCTGCAAATAACCATAGTCTTGGCAATAAAGCAATTCTACCTTTACTCAAATCGACCCTTGCCCCTTCTCAGCCGATCTTCAGCTGTGGATTTTACATATCCTTCAAGAGCGATGACTTCCTTCAATCTTTGATACTGATGCAATCTTGTCTGATGGCAGAATTTTTTCACAGACAACGGCAGACTCTTCTTCCTAATTTCTACGCCATGGGTGCAGCTAGCGGCTTCTTCACAGCTTTTTAGTGGCAGAGATTTCTTTAGAGACTACGTTGCCCTCCTTTCCTTTGATTTAGTGCTCCTTCAATTATCCTTCATTTGTCATTGTATGGTGGCTATCTTCATCAATCTGTGATTTCTCCTTTTTAGCAAACTTGGCTTAGGGGAACAGCTACGACTTTCTTTGGACTGAGGCATAATCTCATTCAACCTTCATGATTCTTCAACAACGATTTGCATGTGACAAACCCAAATGCTCGACTGGCTCTGATACCAAATTGGAAGCAGCAGAAGATAAAATAGAAAAGATATGATGCAAATGCTACAGCAAATAAACACTAATTCTATTCATCTTAAAACAATTACAATTACCTCTGTATTTATAGAGGATTTGATGCATATGCATTCTACAGATATTAAGGAGATACAAACAAAATAGAACTCTACAACATAATAGTTTGAGACGTGGAGGATGGAGTAACAAATCTATAGGAGACAGTTTACATGACTAGATAACTAGTAGCGCACGTGGGCAACAACTATGGAGATGTGGAGGATGGACTTAGCAAACAACTTTGATCGATAGACAACAAACTTTAGTTCTGTTTCAACTAACAGAACACGTGGGAGAAATTACATTCCAACAGGAACCTTGCCCTTTTTTGGGGATATATTTGCATCAAAGGAGGAGGGGCTGACGAAAATATTTGCATCCTGCCCACTGGGACCTGCCTGGCTTGCTACTGCCTCAACTCCAACTGGAGCTTCCTCATCCACTTCACAAACTGCAGCAACCAGGGTAGATTTTAACTTCTTGGCGAGAGGAAAGTCGTTAACAGACTCCAAATCGTGGATTTTATCTTTGAGATATTTTTCAAGGTCATCTCGAACTGAATTATCGGCACAAAAAATTGCTTTGTGTTCCTCAAAGATTGAATCCTTATGCGTGTTAATTGCAGTCAAAACATTAGAATCATTATATGCAGGGAGAGGGATACCAGCTTGTTGATGATCTTCAAGGTATCTCTCCCAGCACTGCCTTGCAGTCTCTTCTGGATACGGGGGCTTATAACGTCCAGCGGCACCAAGCATTGTTTTTTTCTCCTCTTCATAATCTTCTATTCTTTTTCTGATGGCTTTGATCTTATATCTGAGCTCAGCAATCTCCTTCTTAGCATCCGTCTTGAATGAGGAGACATCTGCATTAAGATTAGCCAATTGAACATCAAGGACAGAAACCCAAGCATAATCCTGAGAGCTGACAAAATTCCGTGCTCTTTTTCGTATCTTCTTCATCTTAGTAACTGCTGCAATAAAATCTTTCCCTTCCTTCCTCTTGCACCATCTAGCAAGATCAACAACATCCTTCACATCCCAATTGGTGATATCAGAAATAACCCTTTTCCTAAAAGCTTCAATTGCCAACTTCCTTTGGATGCCCTGATGAGCATAAGATTTGAGAACATCACATTCCTTGATGATCTGGTGTTTGGTGAAGCCCTGCCGCTTCATCCCCGCCTGAAAATTCTGTTTACATCGGATCTCATTGGCGAGCAGGATTCTAATGAATTCATCAAAGAGCACATCTAGGGTGGAAGGTAGAGGAGGAAGCGCTGCCATCTCACCCAAACACTGAAAAACTCGATCAGCAAAGAAGAACACACCGGTTGGAGATGAACAGGTGCGAAGAAATCTAATTTTATACAATTCAGATCTAAAAATTAAGTTGTATGTAGATAGAAAACAATCCAATCTAGAACTCTTAATTTTATATAATATCAAATGCAGAAAATAGAGTGAACAAGCCACAATAAACTCAGATGTAAAACGCCATCAGCAACAAAATCAAGAAATATTAGTACTTCAATAGTTGAATACAACAAATATTCTGCCTCAATATTCAGCAACCTGTTAACAAAATACTCTCTGAATTCATAGTCATTATTTTCCCAGCACACATATTTATAACTTTCCAACATGAATGTCCAAAGAGTTATTGAAAATGTGAAATTGAAGAGTCACCTGTATCCATTCGCCTTTCAAAACTCCCCAACAAAAGATCGATTCCATTCAAATTCATGGCAAATGACCTTTAGCTGTTTCATGCAGTCAGGTGGCGTTATCTTTGTTTCCAAAGAGGGATTCTCTTTTTTAAAGAATCTATTTAACAAGATCTAGATGGTTTTTTTCTAGAGTATTTCCTTGGAAACTGGAAAATAACACCAAGCAGAACATGCCTGTTCAGCTCAAGTAAAACGCCATGTTTTGCTTAGAAATTCAGAGAAAAAACTGTCCGAATCTAATAAAAAATTAAATATTAAATTTATTTAATTAAAAAGAAAATTTAACCAGTGTCTTCTTCCTAGATTGTGTTCGCCGCTATGATACCAGAAACGCACCAGAAAGGGTTCGTTTCTCGTTTCAACGGCCTTTTCTAGCTCCTCCCATACGTTTCCGCCCGTTCTTAAAAAAAAATATACAGTTTCTTTAAATTGTGCTTCTCATTTTTGTTTTCCTGTTTGTTTCTTTTACCTTGTTTTCCCTTCCTCCGTGATGTTCCAGCTTTAAAAACTTATTTTTAAAACTGCAGATCACGTATTTGGTTTTATTAATTTTTATTATTATTTTGTTTTTACTATTGAAATTTGTTTTATTTTTAAAAATGTTTTAATTTAATTTTATATAGTTAAAGGATAGGACCCATAAGGCCTATTAGATCCATATAAAGTAATGGACCTTGCAAGACATGATCATATAGATATGTTATTATGTGTGCGTTCTCTAATGAATTTCTACTAAATAAAAGAGAAAAGTATTCCATGACTAGTTTTTGAATTAAAAAAGAAATAAATTATAAAATAACATTAGTGTTTATATATGACCCCCTTAAATTAATTTCTCACAAAAGATGTAATTGATCAAATGAAGATGATAATTTATTTAATCAATAATAATCATGTGAGCATGAAATCATACACTAATAATTATATAGGGATTGGAGATGTCATGAGGAAGGATATCATTTCCCCAAAATAAGCTAGATAATGGTGAGGTTGCTCTCAATGGTAAAAGCCACCAATGTAAGCATGGTGATGGATCAATGATGAAGAAAAACTAATCATGTATCAATGACGTTAATAGATAAGATATGAGATTAAGGATCTGAATGTTACAAGGGAGAAAGTATGATGACCTCAATGTGCAATTAAAAAGAATTATGATATAATGTAGGATCAATATAGAACCAAAATATGATGATGTAGAGTCCATCTAATATCAAGACATAAATGATCTGATAGTGTATGATCATAAGATGAAATGCTTTGTAAGAAACCTAATGTTTCTTACATACTTTCAAGTTAGTCTATAGTCAACTAGGATTTCCAAAAAAATCACATCATAACAATCTATTGCTTCACTTCTAGAATTTGCACATTACATAAAAGGGACACATATAAATTAATGGCAATTCAATTCATATATTCAGATCTGAAGAGTAAAACTGATAAGAATATTTCACACACTACCGTGTATTCAAATTTGCATATCAGACACCTCAAGTATGTAATCTAAACTGAACTTGAATGTTTTGGCACATAATTCACCGTTAAATAATTATAAATAAATGTAAGATGTCTTAGGGTTTGTTCAATACTAATTCACTTACAAATCTGAGCATCTCTCAACAGTGAATGCATATTTCTACCCACTAAGAGATTTTGAAGTTAGACCAGGTTAATTTGGGTAGATTTGATACTGAACTCTCTCTTTTATATCACCGTCTGCTATTATAGATGCAACCGTACTTCGCTGACCGATCATTGTTTGGCTAGCACAATGGATGTAAGTGTTTGTCAATATGGTGGCTTAATAAACCTTGATAGGTAGACCCCGTTGGATGGTCTAAGCTTAACCCTCTTGTAGCCAAGTAAATTTCTCCAATGAACTTTTTATCTATAGAACAAAGACGATCCCTTAGTGATGCGCCCTCCTCTTTCCCCTTGTATCTGATTCCTTTGTTAGGCCCCTCCAATCTGAAACTTGATGTTGACCTAGAGAAGAGGATTGTTGGGCAATCAAGATTTGAAATACTCTCCCTCAATGCGTCGGGTATAGAAAATATAACCTACAAATGCACAAACCTGTGCAAGGTATGAGTAAGATAAAACATAAAGTATGAAATATTGAATGATGTTAATGGTAGGTTAGCGATTTCATCCCAACCTCTTTACAGTGCACAATTTCCTCATGCTCATGTAACTGATTAGAAAATTATCCTCCATAAATTTACCTCACAAGCATCTAACATTAAAATATTTATAGCCTACTCCAGACGAGGCATGTGATCTATCTTGTGTGTCAAAATTTAAATTTAAAATTAAAATTATTAATTTATTATATATTAATTTTATTATTTGGGGTTGGGGCCCTAGCTCGGTTGGTTAAATCTTTCATGTTGTAGGAGGTTGGTCACGAGGTCTAGTCTCCTCCATCCTCGTGGTATCGGAGGGCGTGTTGCGCCAACGCCACCGGTCACATTAAAAAGTTTACCAGGCGCACTGTAGTTTATAGGGGGTCGTGCTACCTGATTCCTACAGTCTAATAAATAAATAAATAAATTAAATATGTAAACTATTAAATAGGGTTGTGCTAAAAATCACATTTTCTAGGTCAGTGTGGAGGACCAAATTAGATAGGTTCATGACACTTCCCCCTTCCCGAGTTGGCTTTCCCTCAAGTGAACTCAAACTTGGATGCTCAAATATCTCCACTCCTTCCCATGTTGCATCTTCAAGTGGAAGATTCCTCCATTTGACCAAGTATTATGGAATGACCTTGTTCCTTAACTTCCTTTCTCGCATATCAATGATGGCTTTGGGTTTCAAAATCTAATTCCCTTTGTCATCAAGTGGAGGTAGCTCTAATGAAGGGGTTATATATTGTCTAAGGGATTTCTTCAATCATGACGCATGAAAAATGTTGTTAAGTAGGCTATTCAAAGGAAGATCCAACTCATATGCACCTTCATCAATCTTCCTTCTGATTTTATATGGCCCATAAAATCATGGTTTTAACTTTTTCACACCACTTCCTTTGATTGAAGATTGTCGATAAGGCTACAACCTCAAAAATACCATATCCCCCCCTCGAAGACCCTCTTAGTTTGGTGGAAATCACCATACAATTTTTTCTAGTTTTGGGATTGTTGTAGATTTTCATTGAGTTCTTTTGTAATATCCAAAATTTTTTGAATCAAATCCTTAGCCCTTGGCACTCTACTATATGGCATGATTAAATCCATGAATTAAACAACATTGTAACCATAAATTTCCTTGAAAGGATTCATACCTATAGACATGTAGTGAGTAGAATTATAGCAATACTCCCCAAGGTGTAACCATTTGATCCATGTTGTTTGCTGCCCTCTAGCATAGTTCCTTAAATAATCTTATATCCATTTGCTTACAATTTATGTTTTACCATCGATTTGTGGATGATAGCCAATGCTTGGGGTCAAATCAATGCCTATCAAATGAAAGATCTCTTGCCAAAGAAAACTAATAAACCTATTAACCCTATCACTTACAATGTTCCTCGGTAGCCTCTGAAGTCTAAAAATCTAGATCTAAATAATAGATCAACAACTTGTGGAGCCTTATACTATAAAGAAATGGCATGAAAATGAGTCTATTTAGTGAGTCTACCAAAACCCACATAGATACAATCCTTATCATGTACCTTTGGTAGACTCGTGATGAAATTATTGGAGATACTTTCCCATTTATTATTTTAAATGGGTAGGGGCTACAACAACCTACCTATAAATGGCATCAGTCAAATTCACTGCCAGCAATTCACCATCGAAAAATTCACTGTGGGAAAATTCATCGTCATGAAAAATTCACCGCCACAGAAAATTAATCGCAAAATTTTAATGTGATGAATTTTCTGCAATGGTGAATTGTTGGTGGTGAATTTTTTTTGAGGTGAATTTGTCATGGCAGTGAATTTTCCTGCGGTGAATTGTTGGTGGTGAATTTTCCTAGAGCCACTATAAATACATGCTCCATTTTATTTTTATGACAAACCAAACACTCTAACATGTTTTGACACGTCATTTATGAGCCCTTTCAATGAGAAACATTCCCTCACTTGCATGTAAGTCTTGTAGAACCCTGGATGACCAACAAGTGGTGTATTGTTAAATGTCCTCAAAATTCTTTCTTTTACCTTTGATCCTAGTACAAGATACACCATATCTTTATGTAGGATGAGTTCATCCATCACTTTGTATCTATCATCTTGCAACTTCCCATCCAAAATTTTAGTGGCAAATGAGTCCTTGACATACTTAGTAATTATAGAATCATTCCAATCAGCATATATGTCAACCATAGAGCAGAAATAAAACTTCCTATAGAGTGCATCAACCACCACATTATTCTTCCCCTTAACATACTCAATACCAAAATCATAGTCTTGTAACTTACTCACCCATTTTTGTTGTCTATCATTCAAATACTTCTGATTGAGGGAATAAATTCAAGATTTTAAGATTTGTTGTCACCACAAACTTCTAATAAACCAAGTATTTCCTGAATTTTGTCAATGCATGAATGATTTCTAATATCTCCTTGTTGTAACTAGAGAAAATACTTTCTATATCCTTGAGCTTCCTACTCTCAAATTATATGGACTATCTATTTTGCATCAAGAGGACTATAATTCCCTCTCTTGAAGCATCACACTCTACAACAAAATGAAGTGATAAATCTAGAATAGGTAGAATATTGCATGAGCTCATTACCTCCTTGATCTTGTCAAAGCTCATTGTGTTGAGAGGCTCCAAGAGAAATCCTATTTCTTTGTAAATTCCATTAATGAGGCTACAAGTTGTGAGAAACCCTTTACAAACTATTGATAGTGGCTATATAGTTCAACAAATCCCCTCATATGTGTCAAACTGCTTGGTATAGGTTGGTCCTAGATTGCCTTGATTTTCTCTGCATCCATGCTAACCCCTTGGTCACTAATCTTCAACCCTAAATATAATAATTCAATCAAACTAAAATCATATTTGGATGCTTAGGCATAGAATGAATGTTACTCAAGTATGCCAATCACTTCGTCTATGTGCCTCAAGTGATCCTTCCATGTTTTGTCGTATATCAAGATGTCATGAAAGAAGACCAACAAATTTCCTTAGCTATAAAATAAACACCTGGTTCATGCATGACTGAAATGTAGCAGGTGCATTGGTCAACCCAAATGGTATGACCAAGAACTCACAATACCCGTAGTGACATTTGAAGGTTGTTTTGTGCAAATCATTGCAAAAATACCTCACACCATGAATCTCATCTATCAATTCATCGATCTTGGGTATGGGGTAGGGGAGAAGACCCAGTATCTGCCAAGGATAACTTCGTGCAACCGTAGAATCCAAACCGCATGTTGAATCGAAAAAAAAAAATTATGGGTTTTTTTCGCTCACGGGTTAAGAGCTTATAACTAAGTTTTCGGTTTCTGGGCAATTCGGTAGAGTGCGGGAGCATTGGATATGCGTGTGGAGGTCAAAAAGACACCTTTTAGAGGTGACTTCCACTCATCGCCACCTAACGTTCCAACACCCGCCAGCTATAACCACCAAAAAAATAAAATTAAAATACCTAAATGTGTCACTATTAACATTTAAATAAAACTATTTTATCATTCAAATCCACTAAAAATTTAATGGGTCTAATTCATGTTAGCACCTTATAAAATCATTTTGGCACCCATTTAAAATCACTCCTACATATTAATCTCCTTACTTTAGCACCTGACACCAAACACATTACACCCCAATTAATCTTCATTTGGGGTTTGATTTATGCATATGACTAATGTTTTTTTTGTGGGTATCCCATTCTTTTCCATCATTTTACCACACACGCTCTAGAAGGTTGTCACGGCGATGGCAGCGAATGGCAATGGCTCTCCACAGCTCCTGCAACTTTGCACACCTTGAGGTAACATCAAACATCATTCTCCTTTGAACATGCAAACAATGGTACTAGTTAATCATTTTATTTTGCATCTTTCATGACCTATGAAGGGTTTATTCGATGATTGAAAAATTATTACTGCTTGTTTATGAAATAAATCATTCCTCTTACATGCCTTTTCGCCATGTGTTGTTTGATTTTGTCGGGTCATGGTGTTGATGTTTTAATCATGATCTTTTTTGGGGTTAAATGATTTCCTCTCCTCATTTTACCGCACGCTCACAGCCTGGTAAAGTCAATTGTATCATGATTTTGTCTACAAAAATAATAGGGGAATTTTGTGGGTTTGACCACATGTCTGCAAAAAATGATTTAATGGTCTGCATCGACCTTTTTATAAAAAAACCCATGTGAATATGGGCAAGCCCATTTAGTATACACCATTTTTTATGAAAACCCTTGCTTTTTTTTTCCAAATACGAGTTTTTTTGGGGTTAAATGATTAAATACGACCTAGGAAAGTCGATTGTCTCATGATTTTGTCTCCAGAAATGATGAGGAATTTTGTGGGTTTGACCACATGTCTGCAAAATAATATTTTTTGGTCTGGTTTGACCTTTTTATAAAAAACCCATGTCACTATGGGCGAAAATCGGCAAACCCATTTAAAATACATATGTATTTGTGAAAATCCTTGCTTGGTTTTTTCCAAATTCGTGTGCTTAAGGAATTATTCTCATGAAACCCTTGCCTGGAATATTTTGCATCTATCTGAAAACGTAGTTCTATATTCCTACGAGTGAGGAATTGTTATTATGAAACCCTTGGTTAATTTCTTGTGCACATTTCTAAAAACCCAAGTGTGTAATCGATCTACCTCTGTTAAAATTAATATCATGTTGTTGTTGAATATAGCACAACTTCTTTCATTTACTATACAATGTGCTTTGTACATTATACTTATAGTTATTTTCATGAGTTGTGCATTTAACATTTATATTTTTGGACTATCTTTTTACTTTACTTTATAAGTAAATGAAGGTCTTTTTTGTTGTCTTTACAAGATCTGCAAAATAAATTCTCCTAAGTTTTCCAACAATTCTTTTAACATGGTCATGGGTAGATAACTCTGTTTAAATATGTTTTGTTTGGCTATCCAATACAACAAACTAGCATTTGTTTAATTTTGTATACTTTCCATTGCACATACAACAGACCAGCATACATATATTTGTCATTTTACATTTTGTGTCTTTTGTTAGTTCAACAAATTGATATATATGTGTGTATCCTTTGCCTATCCTTTGAGAATGCAAACAATGGTACTAGTTAATCATTTTCTTCTGCATTTTATTGAATTTGTAAAAGAATGTATGTATCCTATAACTATCCTTTCAAAATGCAAACAATGGTACTGGTTAATCATTTTCTTTTGCATCTTTATTCGATGATGAAATTATTCGATGACTAAAAAATTATTATTGTTTGTTTATGAAATAAATCATTCCTTTTACACACCTTTTCGCCATGTGTTGTTTGATATTGTTGGGTCATGGTGCTATTTTTTTTTCCACATTGTATGTATGTATGTATGTATGTATGTATGCACATACATACATACATACATATGTATATATATATAGGTATGTATGTATGCACATACATACATATATATATATATGTATATATGTATATATGTATGTATATATATATGTATATATGTATGTATGTGCATACTTACATGCATATCACATACATACATATACATGTATGTATGTGTATGTATGTGCATACATACATAGATATTGTAGACACGAAAAATATACAAGTTCATTTTACACACTTGATCTTGATCTTACTAACATCGTTTCTTCCTAAATCATCCCCTTTACTAATCAATTTAATTAAATAATATTTATTTGATTCAATTCATCATATTTTCTCTCTTAATTAAATAAATCAAATTTATCTGATTAAGTCATTCTCTTCTATTAATTAAATGAATCATTTTGTTTAATTAATCCTATCATCCCTCTTTTAATTAAATAAATCAAATTTAATTAATTAAATCTCTAAAGTCATCCTATTAAATTGAATAAATTAAACCTTATTTAATTTAATCTAACATCATCCCCCTTTAGTTAAATAAATCAAAATATTTATTTAATTAAAATCTAAACCCCTCCTCTCAATTTGATTTAAATCAATGCATAAATTTAAGTCTAAATTGTCACATCTCCTAATTCCTCATTACACTAATTAATCTTTGATTTTAATTTAATCTTAAATCATGTCCCATCCTCTAGCTTTTACCACTTGCACATGAAAATAGATTTAATTCATTTATTAAATCTCTATTTTCTCTCAATATGGCATAAAAGGGGAATATTCCCTCAAATTTGAATTCAAATGCAAGTGGACTTAGTCCTTCCAACAAGGCATTTATTTCACCTTACAAGTCTTTCTGCCTTGAGCCAAGTGGCCATAACTCCATTTCCCTTCACTCTAAACATGTCACATTCAAATTTCAAATTTGAATCCAATAGCATTTATCATGCACATTGATCAAAATATGCTCAAAAAAATCCAAAACATCCAAATCATATCAAAATCCAAAAAATGTCAAAAATCTGAAAAAACAAAAAGTGGCATCATCTTGTCGAACTACATCGTCTTTGAGCTTGAACATAGGCAAGGTTGATCTTTGATCATCCCCCGAAACATCCTAGGTTATTCCTTTAGGTGTCTATCACAATCTGGCAATCTGTTTGCCCATCTTTCTCATCATCGAGTCAAATCTGTAGTCAACTGAGACATTTTAGGTTAGTCCTTTACGCGTCCATCGCAATAGAAATGGCAATCTTTTTTCCCATATATCTCATCATTGAGACAAGTTTGTTTTCATCCGAACTACATCGTCTCTGAGCTTGAATGTAGGGAAGGTTGATCTATGATCATCTCCCAAGACATTTTAGGTCAGTCCTTTAGGCATCCGTCGCAATAGAAATGGCAATTCATTTGCCCATCTATCTCATCATTGAGTCAAGTATGTTGTCATCTGAACTACATCGTTTATGAGCTTAAATATAGGCAAGGCCATCCTTGATCGGCCCCTAAGACAAAATCCAAAAACATTCATAAAATATTGAAAATACCAAAAAATTTGAAAAAACTCGAAAAATCCCAAAAATAGCCTCAAAACACCAAAAACATCCAAATATCTGAAAAAAGACCAAAATGGTGCATCTATCTCAGCTCGCTTTCATGCACAATAATCTCATTCATAATAAATCAATCGTCATCTTCATCCTTTGGTAAGTCAGTCAGAAGCAAGTCTAGTAGATTCTAAAGTGAAAGCTCAATCGGCAAAGTCTCAAGTCTAGGTCAGTAAGTCAGCAAGTTGGTCAACTCAGAGTATCAATAGTTTATCATCCAATCAATCTCATCAAACACTGATCACATCATTTAGGATGCATCCTTCCCATGATGGACATCAACATCAGGTATCACACTATAATTTAGTCTTGGCTAGCGGTATGAAGAACATTAGCTTGTTTGTTTACTTTATCCTTTCTTTGGATTTATCTTATTGCGCTAATTCCAAGGACCTCTCAATGATGCCTAATCAAAACAGGTTTAGAGAAAAAGGAATGGGGCAATGATCATTATCTCTTTTATCTATTGTGCTTGTTGAATATTCTTGTAAAATAACTTGGCGAATACTTGTTTTGTTAGGTGCATCCTAGCAAGGTTTTCGTATGTCAAGTGTGAACAAGAATACTCCTATCTAATTGGCGATTCAAAGTCCATTACACTAGGTACAACACCATCCCGGTTCTTTATACCTTGGTGCATCATACCTAAGTGTATTATCAAACATAAAATAATTGGCCCTTTTAAAATCCCAACTCCTTGTAAGCAAATCATCATCATCATCATTAATAATGTAGGCTTGTGGATCCTCCTTTCATCATCTTATTATTCATATTCTTCTATCTTTACTAACATTTCTATCTAAATTAAGTGTGAGATCTCAAAATATACATGAGGCTACCCATGGTTGATGACTGTCTATACATCACCAAAATTGTCTATGTCAAATATCTGATCTTTCTTAAGAATTATCTTTCGTCTTTTGATCAGTAGAACCACTCCTCTCACATTTTTATCATGATCTCGATCGGGAAATTAGAATTTTCGCTCAATCTCTCGAGGGGGCAGTATACCAGCATAATCCTTCTCACTGGGGCAGCAGTGGAGCATCTAAAAAATTGATAAATTTTTGAATTTTGATCATAGCAGTTTATTCTTTGAACCAACACAACAAGTGCATTGCTTCAAAGAGGGGAAAAATGTAGACACAAAAAATATACAAGTTGATCCTACACACCTGATCTTGATCTTACTAACATCGTTTCTTCCTAAATCATCCCCTTTACTAATCAATTTAATTAAATAATCTATATTTGATTAAATTCATCATATTTCCTCTCTTAATTAAATAAATCAAATTTATCTGATTAAGTCATTCTCTTCTATTAATTAAATGAATCATTTTGTTTAATTAATCATATCATCCCTCTTTTAATTAAATAAATCAACTTTATTTAATTAAACTTCTAAAGTCATGCTATTAAATTGAATAAATTAAACCTTATTTAATTTAATCGATCATCCCCCTTTAGTTAAATAAATCAAAATATTTATTTAATTAAAGTCTAAACCCCTCATCTCAATTTGATTTAAACCAATGCATAAATTTAAGTCTAAATTGTCACATCTTCTAATTTCTTATTACATTAATTAATCTTTGATTAATTTAATCTTAAATCATGTCCCATCCTCTAGCTTTTACCACTTGCACATGAAAATAGATTTAATTCATTTATTAAATCTCTATTTTCTCTCAACATAGCATAAAAAGGGAATATTCCCTCAAATTTGAATTCAAATCCAAGTGGACTTAGTCCTTCCAACAAGGCATTTATTTCACCTTACAAGTCTTTTTGCCTTGAGCCAAGTGGCCATAACTCCATTTCCCTTCCCTCTAAACATGTCACATTCAAATTTCAAATTTGAATCCAATAGCATGTATCATGCACATTGACCAAAATGTGTTTATTCCTCCTCCAATCACATGTGGACAAGTGGCCTCTTCTCATTGGTTGGTCTTTTGTCCCACATTCATCCACAATCCAAGCAAGTCTACTATACTTCATCATCCACAATTTGAGAGTAAAGTCATTATCTTCACATTAGAGCAATTTTATATCATTTCTTGAGCATTTGCCATCACCATAGCTAGGTTATTGCAGGTTTTCTCAAGGAATTCATTATTGTTCTTCATCATCAAGTGGATCAAATCATCAAAACTTACAAAGGAGTTGGGCAAGGAACAATTTCTACACATAATTGGAACCAATTCCCCCATGGGATTGATAGTTTGTTCATTAAAATAGGATTCATTTACTTTCATTTGTATTTTTCTTCATTTTCTTTCTATGTTAATGTTTCAATCTAATTTCATGGGAAATTCTTGTCTTAACTTGCATTTTAATCTAATAATGTGCTTGATTGCCATGTTTGTGCAAGTCTAAGATTGAGGTTCACACATGCATACATATATATATGTATGTATGTATGTATGTCTGTATGTATGCACATAAATACATACATATATACATACATACACACACACACACACACATATATATATATATGTATATAGTTATAGTTATGAATATGTGTATGTATGCATGTATGCACATACATATATATATATGTGCATGTATGTATGTATGTATGTATATATATACCTTCCATCACTGTGAGAAACTTCCAAAGAGAGTGTGTGGTAAAATGATGGAAAATAATGGGATACCCAAAAAAAAAACATTAGTCATATGCATTAATCGGACCTCAAATGAAGATTAATTAGGGTGTAATGTGTTTGGTGTCCGGTGCTAAAGTAAGGAGATTAATATGTAGGAGTGATTTTTAATGGGCGCCAAAATGATTTTATAGGGTGCTAACGTGAATTAGACCCATTGAATTTTGAGTGGATTTGAATGATAAGATAATTTTATTTAAATGTTAATAGTGACACATTTAGGTGTTTTTTTTTTATTTGCAATGTATATCAGTGATTTTCTGCAATGTATATGTATGTATGTTTTTATATGAATACATGCATGTATGCTTGTGTTTCTATGAATTTTCACATGTATGCTTATGTTTGTATGACTGTATGCATGCATACAAACATGCAAAAAATCACAGATATATAAGGCTCCGCATATAAACATCGAATCCAAATATAATGCAGAATTCAATCATATCATCTCTAAAAACCTACGTAAGTGGAAGCTAAAAATTCAAATGCTATAACAAAATCAAATTTGAAACACAACAATCAAATTGAATGCATTCAATTGTCGGATTCAAATTTCTAAATAAGAGGGATAGCATCCAGCGGCATTCACAATTATTCTCCTCTAGTAATATCCTCTCCATACTACAGACCATTGAATGGCATCCTTTGCATATTCCTCGTATATCCAAGGTTGATGAGAAGCAATGAATATAAGTTAAATAAATCTTGGTATACAATTATATTAACATTTATATGTTTGTACATATATTTATCTATTTCATATTGATCTTGTAATATGTTGAGCTTGATTAATTATGTGATGTTGTACATGCATTGTTTCAAAGGTTGTATGATGTTTGTATGTTACTAGCCTCAGTTGTGACTACCCGTCGTAAATATTTTCTTGCAGGTACGAGAGAACAAGGAGAGGTGGTGCAACAATGTTCATGGTGGGCAGTTTGGTAAATGTGTTTGTCAACACACCAAATAATTAAGGAATTTTTGTTCAAATGGCTCTATGTCTCAATTATTTTTCTATATTGTTCACTAACTAATATGTCTTTTTATTTATTTCAATAACTATTGTCCATGTTGGTTTGTTCTATTATATTTTTTTGTTGTGGCAGGCATGTAAAATGGCTAGGAGGTTGTAAAGAGCATGTCAAATTGCAAGATTACATTTCTGGTAAAGTTTTTCAAGATTTTACTTTGGCTTTGACCCGATAGAAATTGTGTTCATTTATAATGTTCATTTTTCTTATTCATTGTAAACTTACATTTACAATTTACAATTAGATTGATTTCCAAGTGTAGGTGTTGAAAATTTTATAATTTCAAATAGATTAATTTTTGGATATGCTACATATAGATGTATAGATATATGTATGCATATACTTAGTTCTGTATACATACATACATATATATATTTATATATTTATATATATGTATGCATGTATACACAACTAGGGAGGTTGTAAAGAGCATGTCAAATTGCAAGATGACATTTCAGGTCAAGTCTTTCAAGATTTTACTTTGGCTGTGACCTGGTAAACATTGTGCTCATTTATCATGTTCATTTTTCTAATTCATTGTAAACATACACTTACAATTTATAATTAGATTGATTTCCACTTACACTTATAGTTATAACTTATGAATATGCTACATATAGATGTATAGTAATATATATATATACACACAACTATGTATATGCATACATATACATATATATATATATATGTATATATACATATATATGTATGTATACATATATATATGTATATGTATGCATATACGTAGTTGTATACGTGTGTGTATATATATTTATATATGTACATAATAGTATGAATTTTAATTACATACATTTTTTAATGTATATTTTAATTTTCAACAATGTTAGATGAAAACAACCAACACATATCCAACAAAATGATAGATGAATACAACCAACACAAAATCGATTTCGAATCACAAAAGCATAGATCATTAACTTGGACAACTCCTAAAACATGCCTGGGCTGAAATCAAATTTGTTACAGCATAAACATGATTAAGACAAAGTTGGAAAGAATACAAGTTGTCTTCAGTCTTACAAAAAACACACTGGCACACATCGAAGTAGATAAGTTGAAAAAAGACTACAATTCAGTTCTACAAAATTAGACACTAGTATCCTTTGGCTATCCAATATAATAGACTAGCATTCAGTTTTACGAAAAACACTCTAACACACTTTGAGGTCAAAAATTTGATAACAAAAATCTTAATCAGACATCCACAGATTTGATTAAGAAGTGGTGTGTCCTTGGGGGTCAACTGATTCTGCATCAACTGGAGAAGATGTTAAGGACTATGGATTTTTTTGCACGACACTTGCTATACAAGCAAGCAATGCATGATTTGCCTCTGGAGTGAGCTATAACTATGGAGAGAAGCCTTTAGAAGACCCATTTTGTATGCTGCTAAGAGCAGCAAAGGCTGGAGCTAAAATGTTAATCATGTCCCTTAAAATTGGATGTTGACTTGGAAGAGGAGTTGTAGAAGTACTCTTATGTTTCTTTCTTCTCTTTCCACCTGCTTTTGGTTTTCCTTCAACTGTCGAGCAATCTTTGCTTGCTCCCTTTGAAGCTCCTTTTGATGTCACTGCCTCAACTTCTCCTCTCCAATTTTCTATTGCATGCTACAATATCTTTTCCTCCCTTTGTGCGAGCATTGCTTCTCTTTCTACCTTCTTTTCAGCCATTTGCTCCCATTTCCTTTGCTGCAATTCTTGGTTTCTTCATTTTTGTGCCTCCTTTTCATTCAGAAAATTGAAGAAATCATCCGATGTCAAAATTTGAGACTGACTACTAAGGCATAGGACCCCATTGCGACCTCTATTAGATGATTGGTGCACCTTTTTCATTGGGAGTTTCAAAAAAAATCTCATGTTGCCTATTGGTTGTTGATCATTGACTTGTGTGCATGGCACATAGTCTTCCTCTTCGTCGCTTGAGTCATTACCTTCGACTCCATCTTCATCATCATTTTCAGCCTCCCAATTTCTCCATGTTGTGAAGTAATGAATGACATCTTCTGGATCACCATCTGGTGGTGATGGCATGGACAACCCTTCATCCACTTGACTGAAATTGAGATGCACCCCTAGGTTCAAAGCTTCATTTTGAAATTCATATGGCAGATTGAGACTCTTCATTTTCAACTTGTTGATTACATGATTGAACTGTTGGTTCTTGATCAATTTCTGCTACCTCAATGTTTTCGGGTTAATATCCTTCTTCGTTTGTTGGGTTTGGGGGAATGCTTGTAGAAAAGGTGTCCACAAACTATCCAATTTGTTCCTCATTCCAACTTTCTATCCTCAAACAAGTCTCTGCTGCCATGAACTGTGCCTCATCATCAGTTGTATCACCCTCTATTGCTTCTCCCAATGTGGTTCCTTCCTCTTCAACCATGAAATCTTGGCTTGGCCCCATATCCAAGTCAAGTGCATGTCGATCTAATGGCCAAATTCTTGTTCTTCTAAAACCACTTGCAACATTATTAGGAGTCAAAGCTTGTGCAAAAGATTTGCTAGCAAGTGTTGCCAACTCTACCCTTCCAATGTCAAGTTGAAAATTTTCAGAGAGCCATATACTCCTTTTTTGTTTGAAGTAATTCTTAAATGGTGAGAACACACTAACATCAAGGGGATGCAATTTGTGGCTGCAATGTGGTAGAATTGTGAGAAAATCTATTCCCATAGTCTTCGCTTCTTCAACCGTTTTGAATGCCACATGGCTGCCATGACCATCAAAGATGAGAATTTGTCTGTTGGTTGGTAACACCCCTCCTGGGACATTTCTTGCAAAGTGTTTTAACCTTTCCACAAATAATTCTTTGGTCATCCAAGCATGCTCTTGGATTTCCATGCATGCCCTTGGCTCACAGTTAGCAATATTGTTTCTAATGTTCCTTTGGACTTGAATAAATAGTAACCGGGTATAGCTTGACCTGCTACACTAACACAAGCTAAAACAATGATCCATTCTCTACTTTTAAAAATTAATTTTGGAACACATTTCATCCTTGATTTTGCAATAACTCTCATTGCACAATTTTTGCCAACCTGCACACCTGTTTCATCGCAGTTCCATATTTTGTTGGGCCCATAATTGTGTTTGTTGTACAACTCCTCCAAGTTATCATAGAATGAAGAAACTATTTATGGGCATAGCATTATAGCTCGATCTGTGTCCACTCCTTAGGGTGTTCGGATTGTCAGATCGGGATGCCTTTGATGAAATCCAACCCACCATGACCTCCCTGGTATCCTATTTGTGAATGGGTTAGGCCTCGCTCCAACCATTTGGGCCACCATTGACTTAAGTTGTGACACTTGAAGGCCATGGCCAATATTAGCCATATCTTTACACCACTGCACAATTTCAGCTTCTTCTTCATCAGTTAGGACTGTTCGTGGCCCCCTCCTTTTTGTGGATGTCACACCATTGACCCATGCCTGCAAACTGTTAGGCGAGATTCCCCATTTGATCATTGAACCTCTGATTGACATTCGATTGTCCTCAACATCTACAATGGATTTTTCCATGTCATCCATAGACCAAGTTTTCATGCATAGATCTGGGGTTGTCACATGGTCAATAGGTGGCAGTTCCATTTCTACCTCAGTATTATGAATAGCAGATTCAAAACCATCATTTTCATTGATTTGTTGTGCATTTTTAGAAATAACTTCCTCGTTGATGTTCACTACTGACTCTTCATCAACAACATCTGGAACAATCAATGTCACTCCACGAGGTACTCTAATAAAGCACCTCCCACCCAATCTTTTCCTCTTCTGCCTTGGTGCCATGATTGTCAATGATGCTATACATTGTAAGCCATAAAGTGTCAGAAAAACAATCATTGTCAGTGGGTCTAATTCATGTTAGCACCTTATAAAATCATTTTGGCACCCATTAAAAATAACTCCTACATATTAATCTCCTTACTTTAACACCGAACAACAAACACATTACATCCCAATTAGACTTCATTTGGGGTCCGATTGATGCATATGACTAATGTTTTTTTTTGGGTATCTTATTCTTTTCCATCATTTAATTTGGGTTTACATATATATACGTACATATAGATGTATTTATATGTATTTGTATAGATATATGTATACATGTATCTGTGTATACATATAATTACATAGTTACATCTATGCATATATATGTACATATACATATACATATATATATATATACATAGATATATGTATGTATATATATCAATGTTCAAAGCACATTGTACAAAAAATGAAATAAGTTGTGTTGTATTCAACAATAATAGGATATTAATTTTAATAGAGGTAGATCGATTATATACTTGGGTTTTTAGAATTGTGCATAAGAAATTAACCAAGTGTTTCATAATAATAATTCCTCACTCGTAGGAATACAAAAGTGCATTTTCAGATAGATGCAAAATATTTCAGGCAAGGATTTCATGAGAATAATTCCTTAAGCACATGAATTTGGAAAAAACCAAGCAAGGGTTTTACCAAATACATATGTATTTTAAATGGGTTTGCCGATTTTTTCCCATAGTGACATGGGTTTTTTATAAAAAAAGGTTGAAGCAGACCAAAAAATATTATTTTATAGACATGTGGTCAAACCCACTAAATTCCTCTATCATTTCTTCAGACAAAATCATGATACAATGGACTTTACCAGACCGTGACCACACGATAAAACAGGGAGAGGAAATCATTTAACCCCAAAATAGCCCATGTGTAAAATACCAACATACATACATACATACATATATATATACATACATACATAAATACATACATATATATATATAGATGTATATATGTATGTGCATACATACATACATACATATATACACTTTGAAAGGAGAATGATGTTTGTTGTTATCTCACACCATGGACATAGAACTTTATATATACATACCTACATATATGTATACATATATATGTACATGTATGTATATATGTATGTATGTATGTATGTGCATACATACATACATACATACATACATACAATGTGAAAAAAAACTATGACCATGACTCGGCAAAATCAAACAGCACATGGCGAAAAGGAGTGTAAGAGGAATGATTTATTTCATAAACAAGTAGTAATAATTTTTCAATCATCGAAGAAACCCTTCATGGGTCATGAAAGATGCAGAAGAAAATGATTAACCAGTACCATTGTTTCCATTTTGAAAGGATAGTTAAATGATATAGACATATATTTCAATCTGCTCAATGAACAAGAGACAACAGACACATAATTTGTAAATGAATGTGTAGACATGGAAAATATACTGACACACTTGATCCTGATTACTAACATCATTTCATCTTGAATCACCTTCTCAGCTTGTCATCACCTTTCATCCCTTAATTGGATAAATCATTATTTATCTAATTAAGTCATTCTCCTCTATTAATTAAACAAATCATTTTGTTTAATTAATCTAATCATCCCTCTTTTAATTAAATAATTCACTTTATTTAATTAAATATCTAAAGTCATCATTTAAATTAAATAAATTAATCTTTATTTGATTTAATCTAATATCATTCCCCTTTAGTTAAATAAATCAAAATCTTTATTTAATTAAATCTAAAATCATTATTCCTCTCAACTTTGATTTATTCAAATCCTAAAATCTAAGTCAAAATTGTCAAATCACCTAATTTCTACTTAATTTGATCAAATCATGATTAAATCTAGTCCTAATCACTTAAATCCTCTAGATTTTGCAATTTGCACAATAAATCAATTTATTTGATTTATTAAATCATCAATTTCCATTCAAAAGGTCATCTTTTGTGGAATATTTCTCCAATTCAAAAATCCCTTCAAAAAAAGATGGGTACTTCCAACAAGGCATTTAAGGCCTCTTACATGTCCTTGGCCTTGAGCCAAGTGACATTAACTCCATTTCTTTTCCCTCTAAACATGTCACTTTCAAATTTCAAATTTGAATCTCATAGCATTTATCATGCACATTGACCAAAATGTGCTCATTCCTCCTCCAATCACATGTTGACAAGTGGCCTCTTCTCATTGGTTGGTCTTTTGTCCCACATTCATCCAAATCCCTCAATCTTTTATTCTTCACATCTATAAATAGAGGCCTCTTCTATTGCAATATCATCCACAATTTGAGTAAACTTACTATACTCAACTTCATCCTCAAACACATCTATTTTCATCCATTTCATCAATATCTTAGCTAGGTTATGTAGATTTTTCATCATGGAGTTTGATTGAATCTTCATCAAAGTGGATCACTCATCAACATTGCAACAAAGGAGTTGGGAAAGGGCCAATTTCGACACACCAATTGGCACCAATCCCCCCATGGGATTAAGTGTTTGCATTGCTTAAATAGATTTGATTTAGTTTCTTGTATTTTTCTTCATTTCATTTCTATTATTGAGCATTGTAGATGGATTTCATGGGGAATCCTTGTTCTTTTTTGCATTTCAATCAAACTTCACCGCGGGTTTCCAAACTCCAAACTGCGTCGCATTTGCGCTCTCTGTTTGTTGCAGAGCGTCGCATTCAGTTAGGATGCAGTGCTATATTGCGCCATTGTATTTCTAAACTCCATCGCATTTTCTGATTGCGACGGTGGAGTTGGGTAAAAGGCAGATTTTTGATTTTTTTTTTTACATTTTTTGTGATGTAGGAACTTCTCGAGGTTATAACTTTTGACTCGAATGTGGGTTTTGGCTGAAATTTTATAGGCAATTTCATTATGAGGTGGTATGTGGATATCAATTGATCTTAGGTGGGTTGGTGGCCATTTTGCCACATTTTTGGGGCTTCAAACTTTCATCTTGGCCCTCAAAATGTCAATTTAGTGTTTTTTTCTAGTTTTTTAAGAGTTGTTTTTGTTAATAACTCGAAGTTAATGTTTCAAATTTAGGATGTTAGTTGGAAATTCATCCTATCTTAGTTTTAGAAAGTTGTTGGAAAAAAACAGGACTCAAAGTTATGCATGCAAAATTACCAAAAATGGAAAAATCTAACAATTGTTGAAATCTGCCAAAAAAGGAAATTTGTTGATCAAAAAGTGAAGGAAGGAAAATGAAGGCCAAGGGTTCTTTATGAATTTATCATCTCATTGTATCAAGTTTTTTTAAACACTTTGGGAGAAGTTATAATTCCATTCTAAGAATTTGTTTACTTTCATGCTCTTAGGAAACGCTAAATTTCATTTGGGTCCTAAAAAAACATTACAAATCTTTAATTTTTTTGCAAACAAAGGGTTAAAATGGAATTTAGGACAAACTCACTAGATTTGGTTTAAGGATTAACAATTGAACAAGGAAAATCTCACACTTCCTTTGGTGCTTAAAAATAATTCATTATTGCTTTGAGGGATTTAAAATGAACATGTGCTTTTGTGTCTTGTAATCTTTTTTGCAAAGTAGTTTCATTTAAAAAGACGTATGCACTTATCTCGCGTTTCATGGCGATCTTCAGAATCAAAATTCTTTGTGGTGACATTAAGTTGCATAAAAAATTTCCTCCACATTTCAATTTGGGTACCTAACAATTGAACCAATATTGCGAGTGTTCTCCCTTTGTTTTTCAATGAAGATCGATTGAACAACAGAATATGCTTGCTCACTTTTGTTTATCTTAGAGGATCTGCCTTGTGAGAAAAAGTAATCACCCAGGGGAACAACCCAACTAGGAAAACACGCTAAATCCAAGTGACTTCCAACCGGTATATAAGTGTGGATTCTTGAAGAAATTTCAAAAATCACGAGGATTATTCTGACGAGAAGGGCAACAATGGACTCTCGCTGCATGGATAGCCCCCACGAATGAAATTCCCACATTAAAACCCTTGTTTAGCAAAGGCCAAAACCCTTAACTATTTTTTGGTGCAAAAGGTCATGTCCTTTGAAGCCACCCCACATATACATGTGGTTTTGTTGTAGAGATGAAAATTATGTCATGGGAGATTCATGGGTACTGATGCTTGGCTGACCCGAGAAGCGAGTGCACTATAAGGGGGAGCCTCTGTGGTCAAGCATCTAATCATCCACACTGAATATGTGCAGCTGGATTCGTCCAAGTGGGATCCCAATAAATATTGTCTCTTCATCCTAGGATTGTGAATGCCATTGAAATCAAAACACTTTGCTTGGATCTAAAAAATTAGGATCAAACATTCACAAAATCTTCAAATTTCAAACCCTTTAGGAGGGGAAAATACCTTTGACCAAATCCAAGTGTTGTTGCTTTCCCTAGGGATTCTATCCTTAGAGGTCTCTAACCATTTGGATTTACATCATAATTTGCTCATACTAAAGTCAACCTAGGAAACTATGCTCTTGAAACCTTGATTTTCACATAATGGACATTGTGGAATGAAAAGAAATTGAGACATAGACATTTAGTTTGAAAAACATAATCAAGAAAGTGTTTGTGGTAAAAAGAACCTATCCTAAGCAAGATAACATACAATTGAACCACACATGTGCTTGGTCCCTTTTGAGTCATTTGGTTTTCATACAAACATTGGTCTTTTGGTTTGAACCACTTTTAGGGAAAAGCATGTTCTTCAATACCTTTGTCTTGTAAACAAGTCCCTCTTAGGTTCATTTAGGATCAAAATAAAAAAATTCATCCATCCCTCAACCATCAAAATCAACTCTCATTTCACCAACTTTTGGAACCTTGGAAAACATCACTTGTACTAGACTTTTAGGAAAAATCAACATCACCTTGTTTGACTTAACACACTTAGTCAAATTATCAGTCCTCTTGATTGAATTTACCTCTAGGATAACACAGCTTCCTAAGGTTTACAAGTTCAACATCACCTTTTTTGGCTTAACACACCTGGCCAAATTATCCTCTTATGTGCGAGTTTACTCTAGGATAACACAACTTCCTAGATTTTACAAGTACATTATCACTTTGTTTGACTTAACACACTTAGTCAAACTATCCACAATCAAAATAAAATAAAATCAAGTCCTAAAGTCTAGCATTGATCCAAATTTCCTAAAAGCTCAAACACCCATATCACTCACCCTTCCATCCTTCATCTCATCATTGGTCCTAAATCCCTTAAGAGATCAACAAGTTCAAAAAACAAGAGGAGCATGGAATATAAACTTGATTCATCCATCATGAGTAATCCAATTCAACAAACTATCCAAGCCTTACGATGCCAATTGATTTTCAAAACTTGCATTTGTACAATCCATACAAGGGATCGTTATCTCCTACAAACCTCAATGGTACAAAAAATATGAGTTTTCCCAATCTAAATTTTGGAGCATCTTTCCCTATGGTAGATTTAAATCAAAGTCAAAACTTACAAATCTATCAACCAAACAATCAAGGCATGAGCCTTCCGAGCAACACTCCAATCACAAATCAAAACATCATACCAAATCCTCCAACTGTGCCATTGATATCACAACAATAGATGGAAACCATCCAAGCAACCCCAATGGTCAACACAACCACCATCCCTCAAGTGTCTCAAGGACCAAGCATCTCAATCACACCATTCACCACTCAAACCCTGCCAATCAATGCGACCATTCCACTCATCAAAATGTTAAACACCATTCCCAATCCACCACCACCACTGCCAAAACACAATATGGAAAATTCATTCTCCATCGTGTTGCAAGCTACCCACCAAAAGGTGCTCCAAAACCAACAAGTTGTACAAGCTTCACAAGCTGCACAAGCCGTACAAGCCGCACAAGCTGCGCAAGTGGCACAAGCAGCCCAACAAGCACAATGTCAAGCTCAAGCCTAGCACTAGGCTTGATAGGCACAAGCACAATATCAGGCACAATTGTAAGCAATCCATCAACAAGTAGCTCAAAAACAAGCCCAACAAAAAGCATTATTTGCACAACAACAACATGACCGACAACAAGCGTTGTTGGCTCAGCAACAAATGCAGGAATTACTCCCTTAGAAAATCTTGCAACAGATTCCCACCACAATTGTTTAAAATAATGATCAAGATCCTTCGACCAATGATCATGTTGAAAATTTCTCTACATCACCTAATGAGTTAGAGGACATATCTCAAGAATTTATTCCAAATCATGATCCACATCTTTCACCAAAGTCTAGCAATGGACCTTTCCAAGACATATTGACATCCTTTGACCTCATGGTTATAGATATTGAAGAAATCCTCAACTCACCATTTGATCCAAGTCCACTCAAAGCTCAAGAGGATACGAAGCCACTTCCCATTCCTAATAAAGATATCCAAGAACCCTTTATAAGCAATCCATTCTTTGAAATTGACCCATGTCAAGAACTTGATCCAAAGCATGTCGAAAGAAATTCTGAAATCATTCGAGATCAAGAATTTGTATCTCCAAGCTACTACAATGATATAATGGACACCCCCTATCTATACAAGATGATCACATCCACATAGCACATACCCCTCCATCTACCCATGAGATGTTTTCCTTGGATGGACACGTAGATGATCTTCATTTAGAACATGATTCCTTTACTCCTGACATTATTACACAAAAAGAGCAAGATATTGATTCCTACAGTCAAACTCAGTTGTCAACATCAAGATCAGATATATCCCAAATTCAGATTGAGGACATCATATATGAAGATATCCAGCATTATCCACTCAAGGAAATAGTTCAGAATGAAAAGGATGTTCTAGAGTCAGCAAAACAACAAATTGAAATAACTTCATTTGTAGTGGTCATTTATCAAAAGATGCCTGCTCAATAGGACATCTCAAAACAAGAAGAATCAAAGCATGAAGGTACTACTTCCATACTAGGGGAAACTACATCTCAAGAAAACATCAACATAGGGAGCACAAAGAGTCCTTATGGTGAAACCAATCCCAATACTACAACCTGCCATGTCACGAATCTTCATCCACTGATCACCCCATCCATGAATTGGGACCAACATCAAAAGGGATATTTGAATCAAAGCATGAAGAACATTATCAAAAAAAAAGAAGCTAAGAAGCATATCAGAAAAATCAAATACATATGGATACCAAAAAATACAAAGAAAGATGATCCCTATCATACTCCATTAGTCAAAGAAACTATGGGGCAAAATTAAAAAGGGAAAAGTATCCATCAAAGATGTCCACAAATTCAAAAGTAGGCTTCTCCAGCAACATACAAAGTATATCAAGATATTGGTCCTAATTCCATACACACTTTTGTATCCATTCATCATTGCTCATCTTCCCAAGTTTGGAGAGTCAAAGGTTCCAAACGGTCAACCAATCCATCTTTTATTCCTAAACACACTTCATCCACACCTCCACGCATGATATCCAATTCTCACATTGACCATGTGTTGGCAATGACCCTTCATCATAAGGATTCAAAAGGCACTCTATCATGATGTGAGCACAAAGAAGAAGTTAACTCTAATGTCAGCAAAGAAAATCAAGAATCTCAAAAGTTGCTTTCAAGTGCACGTATCTTGGCAAAGAAAATTCTTCAAGTAAGATATCGATGGAACATTATGATAGAAGCATCTACATTGATAGAACCAAGCGGTTCAACATGAGCTTAAAATATTTTGCAAAAATTACAAAAATATCCAAAAATATAAAAAATCAAAAAATATTGAAAATAGTAAAGAGAAAAATCATCCTCTAGTGAAAACCACTTCGGTGGCACTTTGGGCAGGTACCATGATGAAAACCTGGCAAACAGGTGTCATGTGTAGAATCGAGCATCTATGTGCACTAGTTCAGTTGGAAGCATCTCATCCCATCCATAATAAAACCAACATTTCATGCATCTTATCCATAATAAATTCGTTCATTCACGAACCATTTATCCAATCCATCTTCATCTATCTACATCCATAGTCCAAATTACCTTGATCTTGAAAAAATTTTGGTGCACACTTTACACTTTTTTATGGTGAATATCTTGACATGGGTCATTTTCATTATCCTACCCAACATTATCTAAGCCTTGAAGCATTATCCAAATGAGCATCCTCTGTTCAAACATCTTATTTTATCACAAGATAATCCTTAGCATCCTTTGCATGCTTACCGCATCTATCCATCCATACACCTATCCCATCATCCACCCATGACATTCCATACATTGCTAGACAATGGGGGCAGATATTTACATCTTTCTTTGGGAATAAATCTTGATCTATATCTTCACACTTATGTGGTGATCTGAACATTGTCAAACATGAAATCAAATTGGTCAAAGCATTTGTGAGCCAAAATCCAAATCAAAAACCCATGGCATATTTTGACAAGATGATGTTCTTTATCAAGCTTTATCTTTCATCGAACATCAATCCAAAAAAATTACTATCAGTCACATCTAATGTGTACGTCAACGTGACATCAAATCATCAAAACAATTTTATTCCAAATCAAGCTTCAAAATCCTGATCAATCAAATCCAATCAATTCATCATCATCTTGGGATATCCTTTCCAATCCTTGTGTTTCTTAACACTATCCTTGCATTGTTGTGTATCCTCAACAATGTTATCATCATGAATTCATCATCATCTCGGGATATCCTTCCCAATCCTCGTGTTGCTTAACACTATCCTTGCATTGTTGTGTATCCTCAACAATGTTATCATCATCAAAAATCCATCAATCTAATCAATTAATTTGAGCTTGGTTCTCAAAAAAATCCGAAAACAAAGCACTAATATCATCACATATCCATATCCAAATCGTCAAAAATAAAAAAAATCAAAAAACATCCAAATCATATGAAAATTCCAAAAATATGTCAAAAATCTAAAAAAATCAAAAAGTGGCATCATCTTGTTGAACTACATCCTCTTTGAGCTTGAATGTAGGCAAGGTTTATCTTTGATCATCCCCCGAGACACCTTAGGTCATTCCTTTAGGCATCTGTCGCAATGGAAATCCCTTTGCCCATCTATTTAACATTTTAGGTTAGGCGTCCGTCACAATTTGGCAATCTGTTTTCCCATCTATCTCATCATTAAATCAAGTATGTCGTCAGTCAAACTATGTGGTCTCTGCATGTATAACGTAGGCAAAGATAATCTATGGATCAGCTATCGAGACCCCTAGGATAGGTCTTTAAGTCAGTCTCTTCATCGTAAATCTTGAAAATATAAAAAACATTTGTAAAACATCTCAAAATTCCAAAAAACAACCTCAAAATATTTGAAAATACCCAAAATGGTGCACCCATCTCATCTCGCTTTCACCCATGATAATCGTCACCCATAATAAATCAATTGTTACCTTCATCCTTTGGTGAGTCAGACGGAAGCAAGTCTAGCAGGTTCAAAAGTGAACACCTAATCGTCAAAGTCTCAAGTCTAGGTCAGTAAGCAAGCAAGTTAATCAAATCGGAGTATCAATAGCTTATCATCCAATCAATCTCATCAAAACCCTAATCACAACATGTCCTAGGATGTATCCTTCCCATGATGGGCATAAGCATTAGGTATCTCACCTTAGTTTAGCCTTGGCTAGCAGTATGAAGAACATTGACTTGTTTGTTTACTTTATCTGGTCTTTTTGACTTATCTTATTTTGTGCTCATTCCAATGACCTCTCGACGATGCCTAATCAAAATAGGTTTAGAGAGAAAGGAATGGGATAATGATCATTATCTATTTTATCTAATGTTCTTGTTGGATATTCTTGTAAAATAACTTGGTGAATACTTGCTTTGTTAGGTCCGTCATAGCAAAGTTTATGTATGTCAAGTGTGAATAGGAATACTCCTATATGTTTATCAAGTCAAATTCCATCACACTAGGTACAATGCCATCCTGTTTATTTATACCTTGATGCATCATACAATGTGGTAAAAAAACTATCACCATGACCCAACAAAATCAAACAACACATGGCAAAAAGGAGTGTAAGAGGAATGATTTATTTCATAAACAAGTAGTAATAAATTTTCAATCATCGAAGAAACCCTTCATGGGTCATGAAAGATGTAGAAGAAAATGGTTAACCAGTACCATTGTTTCCATTTTGAAAGGATAGTTAAACGATACAGACATATATTTCAATCTGCTCAATGAACAAGAGACAACAGACACATAGTTTGTAAATGAATGTGTAGACATGGAAAATATACTGACACACTTGATCCTAATTACTAACATTGTTTCGTCCTGAATCACCTTCTCAGCTTGTCATCACCTTTCATCCCTTAATTGGATAAATCATTATTTATCTAATTAAGTCATTCTCCTCTATTAATTAAATAAATCATTTTGTTTAATTAATCTGATCATCCCTCTTTTAATTAAATAATTCACTTTATTTAATTAAATATCGAAAGTCATCATTTAAATTAAATAAATTAATCTTTATTTGATTTAATCTAACATCTTTCCCCTTTAGTTAAATAAATCAAAATCTTTATTTAATTAAATCTAAAATTATTATTCCTCTCAACTTTGATTTATTTAAATCCTAAAATCTAAGTCAAAATTGTCAAATCACCTAATTTCTACTTAATTTGATCAAATCATGATTAAATCTAGTCCTAATCACTTCAATCCTCTAGATTTTGCAATTTGCACAATAAATTAATTCATTTGATTTATTAAAACATCAATTTCCATTCAAAAGGGCATCTTTTGTGGAATATTTCTCCAATTCAAAAATCCCTCCAAAAGGGAATGGGTACTTCCAACAAGGCATTTAAGGCCTCTTACATGTCCTTGGCCTTGAGCCAAGTGACATTAACTCCATTTATCTTCCCTCTAAACATGTCACTTTCAAATTTTATATTTGAATCTCATAGCATTTATCACGCACATTGACCAAAATGTGCTCATTCCTCCTCCAATCACATGTGGACAAGTGGCCTCTTTTCATTGGTTGTTCTTTTGTCCCACATTCATCCAAATCCCTCAATCTTCCATTCTTCAAATCTATAAATAGATGCCTCCTCTATTTCAATTTCATCCACAATTTGAGTAAACTTGCTATACTCAACTTCATCCTCAAGCACATCTATTTTCATCCATTTCATCAAGATCTTAGCTAGGTTATGCATATTTTTCATCATGGAGTTTGATTGAATCTTCATCAAAGTGGATCACTCATCAACATTGCAACAAAGGAGTTGGGAAATGGCCAATTTTGACACACCAATTGGCACTAATTCCCCCATGGGATTAAGTGTTTGAATTGCTTAAATAGATTTGATTTAGTTTCTTGTATTGTTCTTCATTTCATTTCTATTATTGAGCATTGTAGATGGATTTCATGGGGACTCATTTTTCTTTCTTGCATTTTAATCTAATAATGTGTTTGTTTGCTATGTTTGTGTAGGAATAGGATTGGGGTTCACAAAATGTATAATACATTGTACACAGTCATTTACAAATTCAAACATACAACGTATTGAATTTCTAAAGGAATGTGTAGAATGTTATATATAAAACATTGCACACATTCATTTATAAATTCAATAAGATGTAGAAGAAAATGATTAACCAGTACCATTGTTTGCATTCTCAAAGGATAGGCAAAGGATACACACATATATATCGATTTGTTGAATGAACAAGAGACACAAAATGTAAAATGACAAATATATGTATGTTGGCTTGTTGTATGTGCAATGGAAAGTATAAAAATATAAACAAATTCTAGTCTATTGTATTGGACAGCCAAAGGAAACATATTTAAATAGAGTTATATAAGTATATATATGTGTGTTTGTGTATGTATATACGTACATATATACATGTATATATGTATATATATATATATATATATGTGTGTGTGTATCTATATGTATGTATTTGTATATATCTGTGTATATGTTTTTAAATACATAATACACAAATATACACATATATTAAATGCATATATATATATACACACATGTATATATGCACAAATATATATATATACATGTATATACATATTAAACCCTGATAAATGACCAACCCTGAGAAATGACCAAAAATAAACAAATATAAATACACATATGTGCAGAAATAAATGACAAATATAAACCCTGATATAAATGACAAATGACCAAAAAACATACAAATACAAATACACGTATTTGCATAAATAAATGACAAATATAAATGACAAAAAATAGAAAATGAACACAAAGCAAAGTAAAAACCCGTCACCAAAAAAGACCTTTCATTTACTTATAAAGCAAAGTAAGAAAACACTGCATAAATATAAATGTTAAATGCATAGTTCATGAAAATAACTATAAGCAGAATGTATAAAGTACCAACCTGAAACTGTAGAGGAATGTGCAGAGGATGTCTAACGATGCTCTGAATTCTGCAGAGAATAATTCTTCACAAATAACAATTGTGAATGAAATTGGTTGCTTTCCCCCTCTTATTTAGGAATTTGAATCTGACAATTGAATGCATTCAATTTGGTTGTTGTGTTTAAAATTAGAATTTGTTTGAAATTTTGAATGTGTAGTTGCGAGATGCGTAGGTTTTTAGAGATGATATGACTGAATTCTGCATTATATTTGGATTTGATGTTTATTTGGGGAACCTTACACCTGTATTTATTTGTGCAGGTACCTACAGGAAATGAAGTAAATACATATATCTTCTAGGGAGTGTGTGGAAGACTGTGCATTTCAAATCCCATAGAGTTAATAGGAGATTGTGAATATGTCATGTAAAGCACCATTAAGTGTGCATGTGTAGTTGTAAATAAAAAATGTAATGAGGGATAAATATTTGCGAGTGGGGGTATTTGTAATAGTAAATGTTTTAAATTAAATTGTAAATGAGCTTTTTTATGTGCAAGTTGACATTTTTTATAAATGCAAAAGCATGTTTAGTTGTCAATTATGATTTGTGAGTTACTCATTGTGTTATGAGCAGCCATTGGTGTTGTAATTTTTTATTTGTTCAAATAAATGTTTTTTAATGGATCAAAGTTTCTTTTTTTTGGGGGGTTGGAGTTAGCATGGAGGTGGCGGCTATTCAATGGGGGGTGGATACTGGGTCTTCTCCCCTAGTGATTCTTGATTTTCTTTTTGTTGAGGGATTGATAATAAATACACATCCTCATAGTACCATCTTTCTTCTTGAACAACACAATCAGAGAAGCAAATGGGTTGGAGCTTTGTCAGATGTGCCACATGTCCAATAGTTCCATAATTTCCTTCTCAATCTCCTCATTATACCTCCTAAGATGTTGGTAAGGTGTAGTAATGACTGGTTTTCCCCCTCACATGTTGAAAACCCCTATCTAGTGGTAACCATGGTGGAATTTCATGGAACACCTTGCAATGATTGCTCAAGATAGACTAGATGTAAAAATTATAATACCTCTCCTCCTTGGATGGATCTATATATCTATATCTATAATCAACCATTTTTTTCCTAAGCCACTTGGTATCTATGAAATCCTCTCTCCATCCTCTTAACTGAAACCCTCATAGGATCTTCATTGGAAAGGCCATGAAATACTACCTCCTTCCCATTAGATTTGAATTTTAACTTTATGGTTTGATAATTTTGTGTGTACTCACAAAGTGAATGCAACCATTGTACTCTCAAAACTAATTATATCTCACCAATATTAATCACATAAGGTTCATCTTGCATGTTACATGTCTGCTTAATGTCAACTCCAACTATCGAACCTTGTGATTGCATGTAACAGTATACCCATCCACCATTGTCACATCAAATTGCTCAAAATATTTTATCTGAGGCCCATCTTAGCCACCAATCCTTCATCAATGAAATTATGAGCAGCCCCACTATCTATTAAAATTATCACCCTTTGTTCATGCAGGACTCCTCTAATATGAAAAGAATGATATCTAGGTGCTCATGAAAGTGATACAAGAGTACCATGTGAAAAATTTCCCTCTACCTTATCCTCATACTCAACCTCATCTATAACATTCTCAATCTCCTCCTCTCCAACCTTTGAACCATCATCAAAAGCTACCTCTATATAGTGGAGTTGTCCTTTTTCCAGACGCCCATGTCTTGATACCCAAGGCTGCCTACAAGTAAAACATTGATTTTTCCTTCAAAGCTCATTCTTAGACTCATCCATCCTACTAGCCTTTGCAGGAATTTTTTTTAATAGGAGACATTCTTGTGAAATGGCTTCCTTTGCTACCCCATTGGTGCACTCTTGGAAATAGATTTATTCTTCACAGTGGAGTCTTCTAGGATTAAGTCCCTTTGAATAGCATCCTCCAAGGATATTATCTAGGAATATCTCACCAATCCACATAATGATTTTGATAATACCCCAATGAACAAGAACATAAATACCCTATCCATCACATTTGAAACCATTACTGCAAGTCTTTGTAATTCTATGACATAATCCTCCACTAACCCATGTTGCCTCAAACATGTCAACTCCTTGAACTACACCTTTAGATCTCTTCTATCGAATATTTTTATGATCTTTTTTGTGAAACAAAGATATGTAGTAATAAGGTTAAATCCTTGTTTTATGAGACCATGATGCCACCATTCATGATCCACATCCTCCAAATGTATAATTGAAAACTTGATTGCTTCATCTTTGATCATAGGGCTGAGTAAAAATATGTATCTAATTTTTTAACACAAGCTCAAGAAGTAACATTTCTAGAACCATCAAATGTAGGAAGTGACAATTTACTTAGTTTGTGTTGGATATCTCTATTAAACTACTGCATAGGTTGCCTCCTATCATTTCTTGATCTACTTCTTGATTTGGCATTACTATATTGTTCAAAGGAAATATCCCTTCTATAAATGGGATCTAACCTCATATATTCATCTACAATGACATGGAAATCATTTGTATCCCAATTCTACTCTTCTTCTTCCTATGGTCTTTCCACTCTAGGAAAGAAGGTAGGTTGGAAGGGTCTAAGGCTTGATCTAGCTTGTGTTTTGTTCTTATTTCCTACTCCAAAATTATCTGAATAAATCCCTTCAACATTTTTTTGTGTAGATCTATTGTGAGTGACATTGTTGGTCAAGTTTTGCATCATCTTCACAAGCATTTGTGCCATTTTCTCTTGCCTTTATAGGTATGCCTTCATATCATTTGTCTATCCATTTTATTCTTATCTTTACTTCCTATTCCATTGTTAGTTCTTTATATGATTGCTTGAAGCTTCTATTTTATTCCTTTCTATCTCTAAAGTTCTTTGATCCCTTTGAATTTTAACTGCATGCACAAAATTCACCCACTAGGTTGGTATGTCTACTACTCTTATACCAATGTAAGAAACCTAGGGTTTCTTATATACTTGAATCAGATTAGTTTGCAATCAACTAAGGTTTCCAATAAATTCACATGATAATAATTATCTATTGTTTCACTTTCATAATTTTCACATTATATAATAGGGACAGACATAAATTAATGCTAATTCACAATTCATAGATTCAAATCTAAACAATAAAATTGATAAGAATATTTCACAAACTGTAGTGTATTCAAATTTGTATATTAGACATGTCAAGTATGTAATCCAAACTAAACTTCAATGTTTGATAGGGAATTCACTATTAAATATTTATAAATAACTATAAGCTATCCTAGGGTTTGTGTAGTACTAATCCACTTATAGATCTAAGCATCTCTTGCAACAATGAATGTGAATTTCTGCCCACTAAGGGATTTTTAAGTTAGGCAAGTAGTTAATCTAGGAAGATTTGATATTGAACTCAACCCCTTTTACAACACCATATATTGTTGTAGATGCAACCATAATTCACTAAACCGGTCCTTATTTGGCTAGCACAATGGATGTAAGTTTCTATGAATATGGTGGCTCAATAAACCTTGAAAGGTGGACCCTACTGGATGATCTAGGCTAAACCCTCTTGCAACCACAAAATTTCTCCAATGAATTTTGGATATGAGACCAAAGATGATTCCTTAGTGGTGCACCTCCTCTTTACCCTTATATTTGGTTCCTTTGTTGGGCCTCTCCAATCTAAAACTTGATGTCAACCTAGAGAAGAGGATTTTCTAGCAATCAGGATCTGAAATGTTCTCCCTTAATGTGTCAGGTATAAAAATACAACTTGTAGTTATATAGACCTATGCAAGGTATGAGTAATATAAATCATAAATTATTGAATGTTAAATGATGTTAATGGAAGGTTAGGACTTTTTTCCAAACCTCCTTACACTGTGTTACCATAGTTCTTGTCACTACCTCAAACACACATCCACCCATGAAATTTTCCTAAGTTATATCCCCTTCTCATGGTTTTCAAAACCATGTCAATCATTGTTGTGGTTATAACAACCTCATTTCTGCCTGACTTCCTAAGGTTAAACCTAAAAGTTTTCTATTGAGTTAGCTCTTGATAAAAAATTTAAAATGACATCAAAGTTTGAAATTCTTTCCACAACCTTGGAAAACGTCAACTAAAATAAGGAGAAAGTAAAGTGATAAGTTAGATTAATGCTATTTCAAAACTTTTAAAAGGTTTTTAAACCTTTTTTGGTTCCTGATAGGGTTTTAAAAAACTATTTATCCCCAACAATAGAGGCTTTACTTTAAATATTCAACATTTTATTACTATCAAAAAACCCTTACTAGAAAGCTTCAAAGTGTCTTAGATAGTGTCTTAAATGATGATTGTAAAGAAAACAATAAGAGAGTTTTCAAAACTATGTCAAACTTTGATGGGATTCAAAAAATATACTAGGACCTGACATTGGTTCATTTACATTCTCGTAAAACTATCATTTTATGCTTAAAGTTTCTATTTAGTAGAAGATAATATTGTCAAAAGTGAAAACCATACATTACAAGATGAAATTTTATAGAAACAGATGTCATTAAAATTTACCACATCATAAAAACTGAAATGATACATCATAGTAAAAGTGGAGCACATGAAGAAAAAGGAGAAAATACAAAGTTCGTCACATTGATTAGAACAAATAAAATATAGAAATACATATATATTATATTATATCAAAAAGAAGATTTCATTTACATGCTTCAAGCACAAAGAGAGAACATCAAGATGCAGACACCCTCCAAAAATTCTGGAATTATTTCTATTTGTGCATGCAAAAATAGGTTTTCATTAAATTCAACATAATAGGAAAAGTTTCTATTACATCTCTATATACTAATCTAGCACATGGGAGAGAAAAAAACCATACATTATAGGATGAAATTTTATAGAACCAGATGCCATTAAAATTTACCACATCAAAAAAAGTGAAATGATACATCATAGTGAAAGTGAAGCACATCAAGAAAAAGGAGAAAATATCAAGTTCATCACATTGATCAGAAAAAAAAAAAAACATAGAAATGCACATATATTATATTATATCAAAAAGCAGATTACATTTACATGCTTCAAGAACAGAGAGAGAACATCAAGATGCGGAAACCCTCCAAAAATTCTTGAAGTCTTTCTATTTGTGCATGTGAAAATAGGTTTTCATTAAATTCAACATAATAGGAAAAGTTTCTACTACATTTCTCTATAGTCTATCACATGGGAGAGAAACAAATTGTTCATCTTGCTCATTCCAGAGAGCAACAACAATAAAAATAACATCCCCACCAAGCCTTCTTATGAGTATACATTAAGGCATCCCAAGATGATTTCCACAGTAGCTAGGTAAGCTAGCCTCACTAACCACTCCACTCCTCTAGTGCCCCATCCTAGCTTACCAGAAGTTTGGATAATGTTATACAAAAAATGCTTGAGAAGTGCAAAATTATGGACATGGACCTAAGTGAGGAAGTTCTCTCCAATTATAGTCTTTATGAGTCCTTCCTCCACATTGTTTCTAATAAGGAACACCTCCTTAAGCATTGGTTTTCTACCAATTACTTCATCAAATTTTTGTATGCACCCTAAATAACCAAGAAACCATTATTGGAAGTCGCATCACTAGAAGTGCTTGACATTGTGAAAATGAAGTTGAGATGTAAAAAATGAAGGCATTTCTTTCAAATATATAGAGATGGGGAACAACCGCCATATCTGCAAGATAAGCTACAAGGAGATTTCTCAATTGTAACTAATGAACAAGGACACCACCAAATACCTTGAATTAAATGAACACAGTAGATGATGTTATGGATTATTGCATTTTTGGTTGAATAAGCTTCATTATTAGGATGAAAAATCTTAATTAAACCCACTTGCATGCATACGATCACCAATAGATATGTAATTAAATGTAAAATTTGAAAATTGTAGGTTTTCACACGTATAAACTTGGCCATGAGGCTTGCACATAAGGAGTGGTGATGCATTAGCTCAACAAAATCGAACTGATATGTGTGATGTAATTATGACATTTTTAAAAATAGTCTTAAATTATCATAAGGCTCAACTAGGAAAGAGTTGAGTAATGATTTTAAAAACTCTCATTTGGAATGATGATGGTTATGATTCTTTAAAAGAATCAGTTTTCAAGAACTTGGTGAAAGTTATGTTTTCAGAAATAGAATGGGGTCCAATTTTTTTATGCCCATTATACTTTGATGTAAGAGCGAGAAATGATCAAAAGAAGGATCAATTTTTCTATTTTTCTTGTTTCTAAAGAAGTTATTTTCCCTTTGTGCATATAAATTTAAGTCTAATACTTAGTATTTATGAATGATTCTTTGAGCTTTGATAGATTCTATAATACTACTTCTCTTTGTGGATGTTGCATTCACTTGTTTTACATTTATCTTTCTTAAGAAAGGGGTGAAATTGAGGCTCTTCTAAATTATCGACTTGTTGCTAATATCCCAACCTTTGAGTTGCAATGTTGGTGTCATTTATCTTTGAAGTTTTAGTTGGTGTTTTGGAAGTTGATTTCAATCACATTGGTATCATGGCTATGAGAAAGTGTTAGTTTTCCTTTATTGATTTCTTGTTTAAGGTATATTTTCTACCTTTTAAATTAAAAAAAAATCATCATATCTTACAAGGGAGTTGTACCTCAATCAAAATTCAGATAAAAATCACCAATGAAATGATGATCTCTTTAACTTTTTGTTGTTGATTTGTCTTTATTTTGGGAAATATAGAGTTATATTAAGTTAATCTTACAAAATATAAGTCTATCAACATATAATATTTTTGTGATTGGTAGGGATTTGAAAGAAGAATCCAAAAAACATTCCTTATTATGAGTAAATACGGTTCTACCGTATAAGAATGTCTTCCCTATGTTACAACCAGACCTTGATTGGGTCCATGTAGAACAATAAAACACCATATCTCAATTAAAATAATTAGCCTAGAGACATAAGAGATACACTACTAGAAGAAGAACTAGCACAACAACCAATAGCTCCTTTTGAGAGAGATAAATAATTTTGGGAGTAATAATTGCGAGAAAACCTCACCCTCAATAGAATATAAATCCTAATCAAAACCCACATCAAAATCAAAATGTACCACCTCAAAATTAATTTATAAATGAGCTTGAAATGAGGGGAAGATCTCAAAAGAAAAAAGTTACTTCCTTTGGATGGGAGTTGGGGACTACGTATATAGAAAAGTGCTCCAAAAATAATTTGATAAAAACATCTAGTATGAACTATGGCAGCCACTACATCTTAATTTTGGTGAACTTATTTTGAGCCATTGGCTTTATCCCAGTACACAGCCTTTCCTACGAGACCCAAAAATAATTTCTTAAAATTTACTAGATAAAATGTACAAGATTCAAAAAATCGCATTCAAGCTTTCACTACTGCGTGTGGGAGTTTAGACGTTTCTTAGGAGGACGTGTTTGTGCAGTTATTTTTTGAATATCTAGTTGGCAAAGAAACATGTTGGTTTCAATATTTGGAAGGTGGGTGCATCAAAAATTTGGACATATTGAGAGATAATTTCCTCGCAAGGTTTAAACCAACAATCAATACAAGTGCTCTATTATCTTACTTTTTTAGAGTTCAAAAGGAAGAGCATGAATGCATGAGAGCTTTGATTGTATTCTGATCAAGTTGTGAAGTGTGTGTAACTTCTAGTGGTGGATCATTATCTATTTATTTGTATCTTCTATAGGCAATGAGCTCCCTTTTTCTGGACAGTGAGTCCTAAGGCAGTGAGCCCTTGATCTGGGTAGTGAGCCTTTGTATTTGGGCAGTGATCCTTGAGGTAGTGAACCTGTGTATTCGGTATTGCATTACTACTATATTATGAGTTAATCCTTATCGTGGTTTTTCCCTCATTGGATTTTCCATGTAAATTTGGTGTCTCTGGTATTATTTTTCTGTTGTTTGCATTTCATGTTCATACTTAATAACAGATCAAAGATAAAGTGGAATTGATTAAGTTTATAAGTAAAGGTTTTTGATACAACTGATTCACCCCTCATCTCAGTTGTCTTATGTGCATTTCAAAAATTGGTATCAAAGCTCTGATTCCTCAATGAAAAGCTTAACCACTTCAGGTAGATCAGATGGTGCACAAGTTGCAACTTCCTATGTTTGATGGATCTGACTATAGTGACTGGAAAGAACATATAAGAAGTTACTTACTTTCAATTAACCTCAATATCTAGAAGGCTGTGGAGACAAAGTATGTGATTCTAGTAGTCGGACCCTCCACTATTGATGAGGTGGCAGCCTTTGAAGACAATGAAAGAGTGAGGTTTGCTATCTTTAGTGCATTATCTAAAAATGAAAGATCAAAAGTTCTTTCTCTGACTACTACTAATGAAATGTGGAAAAAATTGAAATAAATCTATGAAGGAAATGAGAGAGTGAATCTATCAATGAAACTAACTGCTAAGTGAAAATTTAATAATCTGAGAATGGAAGATGGAGAAGACATTGCAAGCTATTATTAGAGACTTGAAACTATAGCAACTGAAATCAAGAATCAAGGAGGTACTATGGAGGATGAAGATATAATTGAGAAGATCTTGATGACCCTACTAGACAACCACAGTGACAAAGTATCTACTCTTGAAGAACAGTATGATTCAAAGACATTTACCAAGGAACATCTATTTGGTGTCTTGACTGCATTTGAGATGAGAAAATTTTCAAGGGATAAGGAGAAGACTGAAACAACCTTTAAAGCCATGAAGATAGAAGATGATGATGATGATATTGATGCAGAAGATTTGGAAGAAAATTTCACAAGTAGATTGAAGAAATTTATTGGTAAACACAAAGGTAAGTTACCTTTTAAATATTTCAGTCATGGAAATATTGGTCATTATGCATCAAGATTTCCTAATAGAGCTACACAAAAGAAGAACAAGGATAATAACAATAATTTCAAGGATAAGAAGGATAGGAAGTTCAAGAAGTTGTATTGTGTTAAAGAAGATGCAGGAATTTTTGATGATGAGTCAAACCTTGAGGAAGACAACGATGAATGTCTGTTTCTAGCCTTGGAAAAGAAATGTGGAAATGAATCTGGTCCAGAGAACAAGAAGGATGAAACAGAAGGTACTCTGGTGACTGCTTTTCATGCCAGACAGGATGAAGACTTTTGGGTAATTGACAGTGGATGTTCAAATCATATGAATGGAGATAAGAGTAAGTTTACTAAACATCAGAAGTACGATGGAGGTATAGTCAAGTTTGGAGATGATTTTGGTGCTAAGATTGTTGGTAAAGGAAATATTAGCTTTGATGGAAAACATAACACTAATGATGCCTACTATGTCAAGGGTTTAAGGCATAATATTTTAATTGTTTGACAAATGTGCAACAAAGGTTTTAAGCTTGTGTTTCAGGATAACACTTGTGAGATCAAAAAAGGATCTGGAACTATGGTTGCAGCTAGAAGAAGAACTCATGGAAACATCTATCAACTTAAAGGTGGTGATAATCAATGCTTTGTTTCTCAAATTAGTGAAAGTTGGCTCCGGCATTAGAGAATGGGACATGTGAACTTTGATAATCTAGTTAAGCTCAATTCTAGAGAAGTTGTGAGAGATCTTCCTAGAATCACAAAGCCTTCAAACTCAATCTACAAAATTTGTCAGATGGGAAAATAGACAAGAACCAATTTTAAAGGAAAGGATCAATCTTCTACCAGAATGCTTGAATATTTAATCCATATAGACCTTTGTGGTCCTACAAGAACATAAATCATGACTGGTGATAGGTACTTTATGATTTTAATTGATGATTACTCTAGGATGACATGGGTTACATTTCTTAGAGAAAAGTCTCAGGCTCTTTATAGATTCAAAGTGTTTAATGAAAGAGTAGAAAATGAAGCAAACTTGAGGATTAAATGCTTAAGATCTGATAGAGGTGGATAATTTACATCCGGTGATTTCAATGCATTTTGTGAAGAGCATGGCATAAAAATATTTTTTTCTGCTCCTAGAACCCCATAGCATAATGGAGTTGTTGAAAGAAAGAACCAGACTGTGCAAGAGGTAGCTAGAACCATGATGAAAGAATCAAATGTCCATTATGTGTATTGGAGAGAAGTTATTCATACTATTTTTTACATTCTTAATAGAGTTCAAATCAGAGGTAACAACTCTAAGACTCCTTATGAGTTATGGATAGGTAAGACTCCTACTGTAAAATACTTTAAGGTATTTGGTAGTAGATGTTATATTAAAAAGGATGAAGAAAATATTGGAATGCTAGATGCGATGAAGGAATTTTCCTTGGATACTCAAATAACAATAAGGCTTACAGATGCTTTAGTAAAAGACTGAGAAAAATCATTGACAGTACTAATGTGAAGGTTGATGAAGATATGTATAGGCCGGTGGAGATAACTGAAGTTAAACTTGATTAGCCTATTCGTGTGCAAATAAAAGAAGAAGAAAAAGAAGAGAAAAAGGAAAGTGAAGAAAAACAATAAAATCCATAACCTACACCTAAGACTCCTAAATATGTTCAAAGAAATCATCTGGAGGAATAGATAATTGGAGACAAAAGTGAAGGAGTGAAGACGAGAAGCAAAGTGGTTGAGGTAAACTTGTGTTTACTTTCTAATATTGATCCAAAGACTGTGAATGAGGCATGTAATGATGAAAGTTGGATGAGAGCAATGAAAGAAGAACTACATTAGATAGAAAAGAATGAGACATGGGAATTAGTTCCTAGACCTACAAACAAGAATGTAATAGGTTCAAAATGGGTATACAAAAAAAAATTGAATGAAGATAGTGAAGTGGTAAGGAAAAAAGCATGACTTGTATGTAAAGGATATTCATAGGTTGAAGGCATAGATTTTGAAGAAACTTTTGCACCTATAGCAAGAATGGAGGCCATTCGAATGTTCTTAGAATTTGCAGCTCATAAAGACTTCAAAGTATATCATATGGATGTCAAATCTGGATTTCTAAATGGAGAAATGGAACAAGAAGTATACATGGAGCAACCAGAAGGTTTTTCACTTTCAGACAAATCGGACATTGTTTGTAAGTTAAAAAATCATTATATGGTCTGAAGCAAGCTCCCAGAGCTTGGTATGCTATATTGGATAAATACTTGACAAAGCAGGGATTCAACAAAGGGTTCACAAAAAGAAATCTCTACTTCAAGGTTGAGAAAGAAAAAATAATGATAGTTGTGGTATATTGATGACATCATTTTTGGTGGAAATGAAGGTATGTGTAAGAAATTTTATGAAGAGATGGAAAAATAATTTGAAATGTCTATGATTGGTGAATTGAATTTCTTCCTTGGGCTCCAAGTTAATCAAATTGACAAAGGGATATTTATTTCACAATCTAAGTATGTTAAGGAACTATTAAAGAAGTTCAAAATGGATGAATCTAAACCAGTATGTACCCCTATGGTAACTGGATGCAAGATGAGTAAATATGATGAATCTGTTAAAATTGATTAGAGCATGTACAGGTCCATGATTGGTTGAATATTGTATCTTACTGCTACTAGACCAGACATTATGCATGCAGTATGTTTAGTTGCAATATTTCAAGAAAAACTAAAGGAAGCACATGTTACAGCTGTAAAGAGGATATTCAAATATCTTAAAGGAAATCCAGACTATGGGGTATGGTATCCGAAGGACAATGATTTTACTTTGAATGCCTACACTGATGTTGATTGAGCTGGTTATGTAGATGACTGGAAAATTACAAGTGGAGGAGCATTATTTCTTGGACGAAGATTAGTTTCTTGGTTGAGCAAGAAGAAAGATTCAATTTATGTATACTCCTGAAGCAAAGTATATTACACCAGAATCTTGTTGTACACAATTACTTTGGTTGAAGAAAACTTTGATGGACATAGGTGTGGTGAGTGATGGACCTACTTCTATCTTTTTAAATAATACAAGTATTATAAACATTTCAAATAATCTAGTGATGCATTCCAAAACAAAGCATATATCTATCAAGTATCATTTCTTGAGGGAGAAAATATTGAGGAATGAAGTAAGACTTGAATATGTGCCTACCAAAGAATAAATTGCAAACATATTCACTAAGGCCCTTCCAAAGGATACTTTTGAGTATCTAAGAGGGAATCTAGGATTTTCTTCCCATCCTACTTTTAACTAAGTGCACATGGATTTGCATCAGTCCAGTGGATTCACAAACTCTTTTGTTCTAGATTGATGATTGAGGTCTACTCCTCAGGGGGAGTAGAGAAGTGCATTTTTGCAGTATGTGATGTGGGTGTACTCCTTAGGGGGAGTGAATAGATATTTATATGGTAAGAATGTCCTTTTCCATTGATGTCAAAGGAGGAGAGAGATTCATGTGAAAATTGTATGCTTGGAAGGTTGTTGCTTCTAAAAATCATGTAGAATATGGGAGAGAGATCATGTATTTTCTATGCTTCGCAGGTTTTTGCTTCTGAGAATCATGTATGTTGTATTTGATGGTTTTTCACATAATTTTTTGCCATCAATGACAAAGGGGGAGATTGTTGCAAGTATGGATGTGTTTGATGGTGTTATCATTAATGTTGCCATTGATGTCAACACTTTACAAGTTGGTAAGTTATTTTCCAAGTGCTTTTGAGAAAATTTGAGAAATAAGGAAAGCTATGTTGAAGTTGTATCTTAAGCATGTTCTGGTAATGTGGTTTGCATCCTCTCTATATTGATCAAATGAACTTTCAGATCTGATGGTGTGTTCATGAGCTTAAATGGATTCTATATTCCGAGTTTCAACTTTTGGTTCGATGGAAAGTAAAAGTAATGTTCACCAGTGTATGAATTGGTTTGTCAGAGTTATCTGGTTGTTGACTAGGAGAAATGTTTTGGCTCTGTATTCCTCTTATGTTTCACTTCAAATCTTGTAGATCTGGGAGATTATTCTTTATGATGGTTTTTGTGTTCTAGCAAAGTTTCTTGTGGTTTGGAGCTCTAGAAGACCTTCTTTGGAGAATCTGTGTTTTGTTGGTTGTCTCGGTTGAACTGGTGAAGTGTTCTCTGCAAATGAAGTTTTTTTAAGGTGTTGTGGATGTATCTGAGTTGTTCTCAAAGATAGTAAAAATACTAGTAAAGCATGTTGAGAAATCCGCATGTGTTTATCTTGTTGATGATGCATGTACTTCAAATTGTATTTGTGCTCTCATTAGGTTTGGCTGACCTAATGTCTACACATTACATTTGATTTTTGCATCAACTTGAGGAAGCGTGTGTGTGATCCAAGATGTTATTTGGGTCCTAAATTAAATATGTAATTGGTCCCCTCACATTCCTATCCACCACAAGAATTTTGAGTAGCCGACCTAGCTTGAATTTGTAAAATGAAATTATATAAGTTGACCATGGAGAATGTTTCTAAGGTTGAAGATGGTATAAAAGCAAGTTGAGTTGTAGTGAATTTCATATCCATTCATCATTCGATTCAAGCAAGAGAAGAGTGTACGAACAAGTGTGAAAAGAAAAGTGTGGAAGAGCAAATTATGGCAACAGTACTTCATTGTATTTTGATCAAGTTGTGAAGTGTGTGTAACTTCTACTGGTGGATCATTATCTATTTCTTTGTATCTTCTATAGGTAGTGAGCCTCCTTTTTCTAGATAGTGAGTCCTAAGGTAGTGAGCCCTTGATTTGGGTAGTGAGCCTTTGTATTTGGGTAGTGAGCCTGTGTATCCAATATTGTATTACTACTATATTGTGAGTTAATCCTCACTGTGGTTTTTCCCTCATTGGGTTTTCCACGTAGATATGGTGTCTTTGGTATTATTTTTTTGTTGTTTACATTCCATGTTAATACTTAATAACAGATCAAAGATAAAGTGGAATTGATTAAGTTTATAAGTAAAGGTTTTTGATACAACTGATTCACCCTCCCTTTTAGTTGTCTTGTGTGCATTTCAACAAAAATATATAACAATAATTATGTAGAAGGAGAAGAATATTCTAATATTTTTAGTGATGCAGAAGATTATGTTTCTCCCTTAATACCCCATGCCACATAAATACCCTCCATCTTAGCAAGAAGTATTATTAAGGAATCATCCAATTATATAGCCCATGTTCCCTCTACAACCCTAGAGTTTGAGGTGTTCACCCTGATGATGTTGGTGAAGTGGTCAAGAGAAGCATAGCAATATTTAGGGCTTATGAGAAATTAGAAGGGTCTAGAATTGAAAGTCATGAAAATTTTTCAAGAAGTTTTAATGCCTTATTCTTGCTAAACAACCTTGGTGAGGTTTTTAAAGTTAAAGAAAAACCTTTATTTGAACTTTGTGATTATAGATTAGATGACTTGGATTTATTTTTTCTCACTTCTTGTAATGATCTAACGCTTTACGATGTTACTAAGAATTGCAATGAAGATCTTGAGAAAGAGATTGAATCATGAAAATAAAAAGGAACAAATGGAGAGAAATTTGTGGGAAGTGTTTCCACTACAAATGATATTTCATATTTTCCAATTCAATTTTTGGGAATCTATGATGGTGGGTCTTTGTGTGAATACATCCTATCTTCATTTTAGGAAATAGAAGAAATTGATAATTAAGAGTCTTTATCAATGATGAATGATAAAATTGTTGAGAAAATTTATGGGGAACTTATGAAGATAATTTCAGGATGTAATATGTTCATAGTGGTTAGAGACAATAGTGAAGTTTATACCTCACAATCACAAATTGATCTTGGTCTAGATTTATATAAGATACATTTATCCTTTACTCTAGTTAGTGAAGAAACAATTTAAAATGTTGTATTGTTTGAGATAAAAAATGGGGATATGGTTGGAAATTCACAAACTCATGTTCAAAAATTTATGGAAATATACGACAATTTAAAGTGGTTCTTCAATTATGGAACTATACACTAGAATATCATTTATCAGGCAAGTTTTATTTGGGGCTACATGTTATTCCTCAATTTGAAATTTTTACATGGGAATGATTTCTTTTTCCGCAGCAGATCATACTTCTCATATTCTATCAATGGTTTTACATGAATGACCCTGAGCACCTTTAGATGTAGGGCTATCATACCCTATATATATGTTGAAAAAATTCTACTATTAGTTTAGGTCTTGCTCTTTTTATCCCAATTTTTGGCTTTCTCTGGATCCTCTTCTCTAATATTCATGACTTTGTTTCCCAATGGATAAAGCACTAGTCTACTATTGAGATTCTAGGTCCCTTGCTTCATCCTTTGTAGTCTTGTTCCCCAATCAAAGCCAATTATTAGCATGGTTCTTGTCATTCCCTCAAAATTACATCCACCCATGAATTTGTTTACTAAGTTAAAGTTATCGCCCCTTCTCATGGTTTTCAAAACCATATTAGTCATTGTTGTGGTTGTCATAACCTCATTTCTTCTTGAATTCATAATATTAAGCCTAAATTTTTTCTATTGAGTTAGCTCTTCATAGAGTTTTTGAAATGGTGTTGGAGTTTGAAATGCTTTCCACAACATTGGTGAACATTGAATAAAATAAGGAGAAAGTTAAGTGATAAGTGAGATTAACACTATTTTAGAATTTTTGTAATGTTTTGAAACCTTTGTCGATTCCTAAAAGGGTTTCAAAACCTATTTATCCCTAACAATAGAAGCTTTCCTTTAAAGATTCAACATTTTAATACTACCAAAAGCCCCTTTTCAAAAAGCACCAGAGTGTTTTAGATAGTGTTTTAAAGGAAGGAAGATTAAGAAGCGGACAATAAGAGTCCATTTTCATAATTGTGTCAAAATTTGATGGGATTCCAAAAAAAAATCATTACCTGACATTTGTTCATTTACATTCTCTTAAAATTATCATTTTTCACTCAAAGTTTCTATTTCTAAAAAAAATAGTGTCGAAAGTGAAAACCAGGCATTACAGGATGAACATTTATAGAACCAGAAGTCACCAAAATTTACCACATCACAAAAAAATGAAATGATACATCACAATGAAAGTGAAGCACTTGAAGAAAAATTAGAAAATACCAAGCTCATCACATTAAGCAGAATAGATAAAACATAGAAATGTGCATATATATATTATATTATATCAAAAAAGAGGTTTCAAGTACACACTTCACATGTAGAGAGAGAATATCAAGATGCGGATACCCTCAACATCTTCTTGAAGTCTTTCTATTTGTGCAGGGGAAAACATATTTTCATTAAATTCAACATAATAGGAAAAAGTTTTTATTACATTTCTCTCAAGTCTTGCACATATGACAGAAACAACTTGTTTGGCTTGCTCATTCTAAGGGAAACAATAAAAAAATAAGAACCCCCCACTAGGTCTTCTCGCAAGTACTCACTGAGGCATCCCAAGGTAGTTTCCACGCTGGCTAAGTAAACTGGCCTCACCAACTGCTCCGCAACTCTAGTGATCCATCCCAACTTGCCAAAATTTTAAATAATGTTATATAGAAAACACTCCAAAAGTGCAGAAATATAGGCATTGACCTGAGAAAATATTTTTTCTCTAATGATCTTCCTTACGACTCCATCCTCCATATTGCTTATGATAAGGAACACCTCCTTAAGTTGGTTTGCTGCCAATCACTTCACTAAACTACAATCTACATCGTCATAACCAAAAAATCACTTTTGAAAGTCGCATCATTGGAAGTGCTCACATTGTGAAGATAAAGTTGAGATGTCAAAAATAAAGGAATTTCCTTCAAATTTATAAAGATAGGGAATGACCATCATATATGCAAGATAAGATACATAAAAATTCCTTGGTTGCAGCAAATGAACAAGGATGCCACTAGCTACCTTGATTAAATGAATGCAGCAGATGATATGATGGATTATTGTAGTTCTCATTGAATATGCTTTAGTGTTCGGGTGAAAAATCTTAATTAAACCTATTTGTATGCATACAATCACCAATAGATATGTAACTAAATGCAAAATTTAAAAATTGCAAGTTTTTCCACATGTATAGAAAGCCATGAGGCTTGCATATAAGGAGTGGTAATGCATCCTCTTATCAAAATTAAAATGATATGAATGATGTAATTATGATATTTCTTAATTAGGAATTGGAAATTTCATCTGTGAAAATGTGGGTTCTACATGAAGAAAAAGTGTTTCCTAGGCAAATGAGGCTGATCATGAATGGCCTCCCCTACCATCTGGCAAGAAGGTGACAAATCATTGGGTTACTGGGTGAAAGTCATATCCACATGTGAATTCAAGTAACCATAGGTTATAGTATGCAAGCGCTCGGGGAAGAGTATTTGGTTAAAATATTGGTGGCTATGAAAACCCTAATTTGGCCTTTGATTTTCGTTCGAGTAAAGTTTTGCCTCAAAATAATTCTTCTTGGGTTATTTTCCACAAATCATTTTGTGATCTTCCCCCCAAGAGAGATTTCATCACTCCCGGGAGGTATAAGGGTTTTCATAATGGAGGAAGAGATAGGTTTGTAACAAGGAATGGAAATAAGGAAAATGCTTGGTGGCTAGTTAACTCCTAGGGGCATGATAATCGTACATGATCGTCTACCAGGGTAGGAGATCATTTCCAAAAGGTATCTAATGACATTTCCAAGCCTTCTTGCTAGGAGCGTGAGAATCTTAGGGCTTCTGGTCAGTTTTCTAAAGGTGTTCAAAATGGGAGGCTTAGGGAAAACTCTTCTTGGTGTAACCCCAAACCTAAGGTAAGCCTCTTAAAGTGCTTAGATTCTTAAAAAAATTCAGATCTGGAAGAGAATGCGTTGGAGGGTTATATGTGGGGGTGAAAGCTTATCATTTTCTTAGATTGATCAGTGGATCTGTTCAAATTGGTGTACTTCGTTTGATCTATACTTATTTGAAAAATATTGTTAAATATAATTTTTTTGACAATCAAGAAAGGAAAGATAGGGTTCTAAGGGAGGGCCTATATTTGTTTATAAACTCTTTCTTCGTCTTACAAAGTTGAAAGTCAAATTTCAATGAAAAATACTTCATGGATTGAAATAAACCTACTTCTTTTGATCTTCTAAATATTCCTTTTGAATTTTTAGTATAATTTATATTAGCTTCTATTGGTGCTTCTATGGGTAAATTTGTGAAATTTGAGTGATTGTTAGACAAAGGCTCTCCAATATTTAGGATTTGGGTTATTTTGGAAAACCCTAAATTTATCCCACTTGAGGTGTGTATTCTTTCCAAATTTGGGACCTAAAATAAACCTTTGCACATTAATAACTCCTTGAGTAGTAAAGCTTGGATTTTTATTGGTTCAAATCTAGCCTTTCTTCATTGGAGGGATATGAAAATAGATGTGGATTTGGGTGTGGGTGAGCCTTCTAGGGATATCATTTGTGATGGGTTTGTTGATCCTCCTTCTCCCAAAGGGAGTGAAGAAGCTATTGGGTGTGCTTTGTTTGAGATGGTGATAGAAAATCGTATGATATTGTCACCCATAAAAGAGGTGACTTTCTCTTCTCCCTTGCCAAAAAATGATGTGTTCGAAGCTATGAAAGATCTTGAAATGCCACCTCTAAAATATTTTTTGCCTCTTATTGAAAGGGTTATTGTTATGGCATTCTTGACAAACATTTTTTGGGGATGGTAAATGAAATATTGAAAAATCTAAAAATTATTTGATAACTGAGATTGATGAAGAGGTTGTTGGTGGGTATGATTTGGATAAGGTTTAGTTTTCTCCTCATATTTCTCAAACTGAGGTGGTTAAATCCAAATCTATTAATCCTAAGGGCAAACAAAAGGGTAAGAAACCTAATAGTTAGAAGACATAATTGGAAATTGTTACGGGTATTCAAACTACCCTAGAGCAGAATTCGAGATCTACTAGTAAGAGGGCCTTATTCAATTAAACAAGAATTAATGTTTCTTCTAAAAAAATTCAGCTTGAGGGGGTTGTGGGGTCTTAGAAAACCCTGGAAACAGACCTCAAATCGAGGAGAGAGGATATCTCTCCTCAGAAAGCATGATGGTCTTATCTTGGAACAGTAGGGGCTTAAATTCCCCTAACAAGCGATGCTTAATTAATCATCAAATTGAAGGTTTAACATCAAATTTTGTTCTTCTACAAGAGTTTAAACTATCTTCTCAATCTCCTAGTGATTTTTTCGGTTCTTGGTGGAATTGGAAATTCTATGTTGAGCCGGCTATTAGGTCCTCTAAGGGTTTGGCATAACTATGGAATCCTAAGAAAGTGAAAGTGGATCTTGTGCACTCTTTTAAAAAATTTATGTGTCCAAAGTATATGGTCCTTCTTCTTCACACTTGAAAAAAATATTATGGGATAGGCTTGATGTTATATCCTCTCAATTTCCTATTGTTTTGAGGCTATTTGGGAGTGATTTTAATGTTGTCTAAAAAAAAAGAGGGTATTATTCCTTGAAGCAGATTCATTAAGGAGTTTCAAGATTTTGTTGAAAAATAATAATCTATATGACTATGCTCCTAAAAATGGCACATTTACCTAGTCCAATAAGAGAAAAAAATTCTTCTAGATAGATAAAATATTGGATTATTTTCTTTTGTTTTATAATTGGCTTTCATCACCACATGATTTCTCCTTAGTTGTTCATGTTGTCTCGGGGTTTGATCACTTTTTGATCTCTCTATCTATTTTTGAAGAAAGGAGTCAATTGAAGAAATCTTTTGAATTTGAAGTGATGTGGTTCAAAGATGGAAATTTTTTGCCATTGGTGAAATCCTAGTGGGAAAAGTGTCCTTTTGTAGAGGGTTCTAAGATGCTCCAACTTTGTAAGAGGCCAAAATTTTCTAAAGAGCAGATAAGATTTTGGAACAACAATTGTTTCAAAAATATCTTTGTGGAAAAGGAAAGGTTAGAAAAGGAGGTATCTGGTATTTATGAAATCATAATTAAAGAAGGAATGGATTCCTCTTTTTTTGAAAATGAAAAATCTCTAAGGGTTGATCTAGATGAGATGCTTAGGAGAGAGGATATTTATTAGTGAAAAAAGTCAAGGGAACTTTGGTTAAGAGATGGTGATAAAAACACTACATTTTTCATGCTTCTACCAAACTTAGAAGGTAGGCTAATTCTATCTTGGAAATTTAAGGGGAAGGGGGTGTTTTTTTGTCCACCTCTAAGGAAATTGAGTTGGAAGCAGTGAGATTCTTTAAGAATTTTTTGGCTTCCCTAGAAGTTAGTTGGAATCCTATTTTTTTTGTTCGTGACAACATTCCAAAGTTGGTTTATCGATTATCTTTGTTGTAGCTTGACTCTCTTGGATAGGGTTTTGGGTCCCTTCAAAACCATGTTGTAATGGGTTTCTAGTCCCATCAAAACATGTTTATCGCTAATCAAAAACATTCCAAATTTAATTTCTAGCAAGGAGAATTAAATTCTTATGAGTGAATTCACATTGGAAGAGATCAAAAAAGAAAAATTCTCTATGGCTCCAGACAAGGCCCCGAGTCTTGATGGTTTCATGGATATGTTCTTCTAGAAATGTTGTGAATTTATTGGAATAGATGTTTATCTTTTTTTGGAGGAATCTAGGAAGTATTGTAAAGTCCTAAAGGAATTGAATACTACCTTTATTATCTTGGTAGCAAACAAAGTTGCCCCATCATCTTTTGTAGAATTTCATCCTATTTTGCTATGCAATATAATCTACAAAATCTTTACAAAAGCTATTGTTGTTGGCATTTCTAGTATCATACCTCTACTAATTTCCAAGGGGCAAGGAGGTATTGTTCCTGGTAAAGAAACTACAAATGGGGCTATCATTGCTCATGAGATTCTTCATTCCCTCATAGAGGAAAAAAATCCTGCTATGATTCTAAATTAGATATGATGAAAGCATACAATAATGTTAACTAGAAGTTCCTTATTTATGTTCTAAAAAGTTTTGGCTTTGCAGATAAATGGTGTAAATAGGCAGAATCCTATGTTTCAAGTGCTAAGTTCTCAATTCTGGTTAATGGTTCACCTTGTGGTTTTTTCTCTTCAACTCAGGATGTTCACCAAGGCGATCCACTTTCCCCTTTTCTTTTCATTTTAATGGTGAAGGGGTTAAGTAGAGAAATTTCTTCAACTAACAGAAGGAATCTTTGGAAGGGTGTTCAATTAAGAATTTTCCTTGGCCAGTTACACACTCTTTTTTTTTTTGATGATACTCTCCTCTTTGTTCATGCTAGTCTTGCTAAGTCTAAAGTCATGAATGATGTGCTCACTACATACACTGCTTGTTCAGGATAGCTAGTTAATAAAGAAAAATCTAAGATCCTTTTTCTAAATGCGAATACAATGTAAATTCTCAAAGAAAGAATTGTAAGGTTTTGGGGTTTTAAGCTGGATTATTTTTCATGTAGATAGCTTCATGCTCCCTTTTTTTTGGCAAAGAAAAATATTCTTTTTGGGATAAATTGATTGAATTTGTGTTAACCAGGATTTTAATGTGGAAGTCTAATGACTTTTCTTGGCAGGGAAATTAGTCATGATCAAGTTTTTTCTTCAAGCCTTTCCAATCTACTTGATGTCAATTTTGAAAATCCCAAGGGTAAATCAAAATCTTTGCCAAAGGTCTTTCGAGATTTTCTATGGTAGAGAATGTAAAAGCCAAAATGAAGATACCATTAGTTTCTTGGGATAAGGCTTTTCAACCCAATGATGCTGGTGGAGCTAGTATGATGGATTTGATTCTTTAAAATAGAGCTTTGGGGATAAAATTAGTATAGATAATTTATGCTAACCTAGAACTAAAATGGTTCAAAATCATGAAACATAAATATATTGATTCCTTAGATAGAGAAAGGACTTTTTCTTTAAGGACTTTGTCAAAAGGTTCTAAGGTTTGGAATTTCATTTCTTCCTATAGGTCTATTCTACTTCCTCATATTTCTTGGGTTATTCACAATGGTGAGAAGGCCCTATTTTGGGATGATGTTGGGAATGGTTATAAAATTTTGAAATCCTTTGAACAATGGCAACAAATTTCCTCTCTTCTTAAACCTTTATGGGGCATTAAGGTGAAGGACTATATAGAAATTAATTGGGTTGCTCTTCCTCCTATAATGAAATGGAAATCCTTTGAATTTATGCTTGTCCCTCAACATTTAAAAACCTCTCTTTGGCAAGATATTTCAAAGAGGAGAGTTTTTCTTTCTAGATGGGATGATGAGATTGTTTCGGTCAAATCAAACTACGGAGCTTATAAGGTTTCTTATGGTTATCAAATTTTGGCTGCCTCTCTTCAATCTTTGATCTAGCCATCAGAGCTTTGTTGGGGTCCTACTTACTTTCCTAAAGCTAGTGCTTTTTCCTGGTTAGCCTTGAAATATAGAATCCTTACTGGCCTGAGGTTAGATCATCTGGGTATCTCTCCTCTTCTCCCTTGTGTATTGTGTGGTAAGGCTCATGTAACAACCCCGATGCTCTACTCAATAAAATTTCCAATGTTTTCACCTCAAGTGAAAAAACCATAATATCCTAACATAGCAATACAAAAATTATTTTCATAATGTAAATTACATGCACATTTGAGATAACACAATTTCCAAACTTCCATTGCATTCCATTTTAATTCCACAAATATTTTCAAAACATAGATGTCATATTGAATGAACACAAGTATATCATTCATGACTACATCCTTCCATATAAATGGGCACATGAAACATACATAGCTCCTCTGAGCTCCATCTAGCAATAGCTATACTAATTGGTCCTCATGTTGCCGCATCAGCGCATACATTCTGAATATCCTTGATTGTTGGTGCAAACACTCTAGTTGTCCCTGATATTGGCATAAACATTTGCAAACCTCAACTACTGAATGATGAGAAGAAGCATCACTCAAGCACTTTTTTGCCAACCATGAACTCAAATGCGGTCCCCCGTACATCTATCACAAATGAAAAGATGGACCTTCCCTTTGATGAAGAGATTAGTTGGGGTGACCCCACAATACTCGTTTACAATTTTTGGCCAAACTGGACACTAAACTGGTTTTTTGTAACTAAATCTTCACTTTTGGGCACCTATAGTGGATAAACTGTGAGGAATTTGAAGATGATGCAAACTAGTGATTTGTGAAATTTTGTCTATAGATTCTAAATATATTTTTTTCAAAATTTTTTAAATCAAATTGCACTTCTTTTTCCATCTCCTTCAAAAACTAGTTTTTTCAGTAAACACCATTTTTAAGGAGTGATGCTCACCGTATACAACATAACTTTTTTTCCATGAAGGATAAAATTATAATTTTTTCTAGTTTAGAAACAATGATATATAGTGCTTTCATTTGGTTTTATAGTGTTTTATTGAATATTTTTTCCTTAAGCAAGTTTCAAAGTCAAACCAATTACAATTCATATATAGGCAGACTGTATACAATATAATTTTTTTAGTATGTATTGAAATTCAATTTTTTTTTGTCTGATCAAGGATTTCGATATCTAGTGCACTAATATTTTTCAAAAAATAAAATTATAATCTGCTATTTTCCCACATGTGCAGAACAAAGAGCTTGATTTTGGGTAAAAAACCTACATTCACAAGAAATAAAAATAAATATAATAATTAAATTAAATTTATTTAAAATTATACTTTTTGGGAAGCTTATAATAAGGACTACATACTTACAAAAATTAATTTTAAATGAATTCATTTGATCCCCCAAAGGTAAATCAAAAGTGGTTTTTTATCAAAATTTTGATAGGTGTAAAGGAGACTCCATTATAGGTATGGTTTAAAACCAAAAGGGTTCTATCCAAGGGGCTTTGATATAAGGTGGTTTGATCAAACCATCTTAAATTGGAATCCTTCAAATAGAACTTTTTAAGGCTTAAATCATTATATTTTTTAAAAATATGTGATTTCAACAAAAATCAGAATCTCCCATAAATTGTAAACCAACATTGTGGGATCACTCGTTCGTAAACCTCATAAAAATGCCTATCTAAGCCTAGTGTTGTGTCCTATAAACTAGAACCTAATCATATGTTAGTCTTCCCTATGAGTATGAAAACCCTAATTTAGAATGCATAAAAGGAACACAGTGAATTGACAATGTAAATAGTGGCTACTTACACTACCTTGGCCAAAGTATTCTCACCCAGTACTCCGAGTGACAATTATCCCATTCACATTCACACCCTAGATTAGTTTGTATTATGACCATTCATATACTATGCTTAGGTAATTTCCTCCAATGCGTAATCTTTAACCCCAAAAATAACCTACTCCCCTTTTTCCCAAAACTCTATGGTATCTCTACCAATTAAGCCTAAGAATAAGTTACCCCTTCAATGGCTATTCCTATCCTAGGTATAACATATGAGCTTATCTTTTTATAAACAAGATATTTACTTCACAAGACAATCTAGTCCCAAGTATAACTTTAAAATCTAGAGTATAGCTACATAAGCCTCTACTAACCATAGATTAAATATTCATAGATAAATGAATCGCTTCAATAATATATCATATTAATAAGTGATCCTCATTATGAGTATGATCACATCAATGAATGACCTCAATCGAAGAATAATCATATCAATAGATTATTCCATTCGAGAGTACAAAATCTTTAATAAAAAGGTTTATTCAAAAGAGTATAATCTTGTCAATAATATGACTTCATTCTCAAGAGTGTAAAGCAAATAATCAAGTAGCAACTCTAACTCTATAGGTATTCCCACATATGTATCTATACATATAGTGTCTCATAAGCTCAAATTATTTACTTAGTCGCATAAGTGAGTCTTAACTTTGATATTTCCTAATCCTAGGATAATGTCATCAACGAATGACTAGTCTGTTTATATAGGTTAATCTAACCCTATATGTTCCAATCAAGACCAATTCTACAACTCAACCCAATAGGTTATTCCCAATATATAAGTTTAAACAAGTAGTCTACTACATATCCCAACCTAAGGTTTCCTAGCATATTAAGCTACAATGTCAAGATACTTCATGACGTTGATACAACTCAAATTACACATGTAGTCTAGACTATCTATGTATAGAACATTAATATCTAATCCCTAGATAAGATATATATGAGAATTAAGATACTTCCCTTAACCATATTTCATCATTTTGGGTATATAATACCATTGATAAACAAACACTCCTATTATGGAGTAAATAGAAGCACTTTCGTAGAAAAGCATAAAACAACTTCTTTTTCCTTTCTAAAGAAACTGCTATGACTTTCTAATTGTAAGAGAGGGGGACAAACCACGTCAAGGCCCCAGGTCATGAAGGGCCGAGAGCAGCAGGCTGCCCTAACTTACCTTAGCTTAAGGGAGAGTTAGGAAATGCAAGATGAGAATGATGAGGACTATAAGGTCCTTCGATCACCCTGCAGACTCAAGACTCGAAATGGGGCTAGGCGAGTCAATTTTCAGGGTCAACTCTGTGTCTTAGAGAGCTCTCTATTTGAGCATGAAAGTGCGACTTTGAGATGAAAATGCGGTGTGTTGGTGTCTCTTTGGTGCATTAGTGTCCATATGACCAAAGGACCAAAAAGACAAGGTCGAACACTAGAAAATGAACTAACGGCCTAGCTAATGGTTTTTAGGGGAACAAAATAACACTATGAAATAAGAGATGTATAGACGAATATGATAAAACAAGTAGATTAGTGCTAGGGTGACAAGAATGATCTCACATAAAATCTTGTTCGCTAGCTAGCTCTAAGATATCTCCACCTACACACAAAAGAGAGAAAAGTTGTCATGGGCTTGTATAGGGGTCTACCTCAATCAGACCCCCATTTTTCATGTTCCCACCTCCATGAACAACCAAGTTTACAATGATGGAGAAATAGTATGATAAATTAAGGAATGAAGCAAAGAACACTAAAAAACTACAAAACATTAAATGTGCTTACTCAACCAAATAATAGAGGATATGAGTAGAAAGCTTACCACCTCTACCAAGAGCACTCAAAGCTAATGAGGGAGAAAATGAGAGGACTCAAGCCTCTGGTGCAATGGTATTGTTCCACACTTTCTCTATTGAGTTGGAGTGATGAATTGTTGCTATGGAGTGCAAGAATGTTGCTTGAATGTTTGAAGTGGATGCTAGAATGCTTAGATCTTGTGAAGAGATTGTAGAGAGAGACCAAATGGATGAATGAATAGTGAATTTGAAGGAAAGAGTGAATAAAACGACCATATTCAAGTTGGTTGGCCGAAGAGGGTGTTACAATTCAACTTCCAATGGGAAGTGTAATGCCTCTGTAGGCTCTGGATGTAGGAATTTGCTAGGGACATAAGCGCGTTGTGCGGACATTTGTACGTCGTCCTCAAAAATTATTCCTTTGTCGACACTCAAAACAAGTACCAAGTGGAATGAAGGCATCGGGCTTATGTGGATTTTAGCCTTCGGACTTGGTTTTCTAAAGTGAAGAAGGGTAAAAGGGGAATTTTCCTAAGGGGTGCAAATTCAATCCTATACATTTTCCCCCACTTTAGCAAGCACAATATTGGTCAGTGCTTTGATAAAGTAGATTAGAGAAGTAGTAGAGTTATAAATGTATACCTAAACCATCGAGGTTGAAGCAGACCGTGATCTGGTGAACCCAACAGTGCAGGATAAGAAAATGACTTCATAGCTTCGTAGAACTATGAAGTTGAAGAAAGAAAGTGCCTTATTGGCTTGCGAACCTGCAAGGAAGGTATCCTCCAAGAACTCTCACATGAAGGAAACCAAGAAAAGCTCCTTATAGACCCGCAAACCTACAAGGAAGGTATCCTTCAAGAACTCTCACATGAAGGAAATCGAGAAAATTTCCTTACAAACCTGCAAGGAAGGTATCCTCCAAGAACTATCACATAAAGGAAACCGAGAAAAGAAAACTTTGCAGAGTCAAAAAGTGGCTTCATGGGTGCACCCATGAAGCGAAATGTTTACCCATAGGTAGAACATGTCAGGAAGAAGCCACACAAGCAAGTAAGCAGACAGTCGCGCAGACCATCATCAAGTTGGAAGACTTTCAAATGGGTCCCTCAGGAACCCTTCAAAAGGAGGATGGGTCCACTCAAGGGATGCACTATTTGAAAATCGAGGTATATTCAGGCTACCCCCAAGCTAAATGCAAAGATGAGAAATAGGCTAGTCCGGATGCCCCCGAGCTAGACGTAAAGATAGGAAATAGGTCTAGTTGAGCTGCCCCTGAGCTAGATGCAGAGATATGAAACGGGTCTATTCGAGCTTCCCCAAAGCTAGATGCCATAGAACTTACTTGAGATAAAAAATTTCAAAGGGGTCCCTTGAGAACCCAACATGAAAATAAATGGTCCACTCAAGGGACACGTTGTTCAAAAGTTGGTGTATTCTTTCTTGAATGGATTCATCATCAATGAATCCTTCTAAAAGATGCTCACTTCATCAAGGAATTTGAAAGGAAGAATATGCCCCCACACGAGGGGAAGATCAAAGTTGTTCCCACTTCAAAGGAAGGTTCTCAATTTCTTTCTTTACGAACCCATGATGAAGGAAACATATTCCATTAGGGCTTTAAGTTGAGAATGCAATTCTTACAAAGAAGTGTGTGAAGATCCTTAAGAAAAGATTCATCGATAACAAATGTATTTTTTGAAGATCAAAGTGACCTAAGGGTGGCGTTCTCACACATGAGAGGGACAACTCAAGAAAAGAAGAGAGAAAGATAAAGGAAAAAGGAAAGAGAACACGAACAGAGGGCACAGGGGTAGCCTGATATTTTGGGTTCAGAACTACTCATAAATATATAAGTATAATAATAATATATAAATGAACTATTATCAAGCCCCTACTATATCAAGCCATATGAAGAATGCACGAGAAGACAAAGTAAAAATAAAAAATTGGATCAACATGGAAGGAAGCCTAAATGCCCCCAACGCTTTGCATCATCCCCAATTTGTTGAAAGTCAATCACAAACATGGAATAATGATGATACAAATAGAAGAAGATTTACAACACAAATACCATGCCTATATCCAAGCACCAATAGGGGTGACGAGGTTCATCCAGACACACATAGCACGATTATGGGGGAAGACATCACAACACACACACACACATCTAATCTAAAGATAAAGAAGAGGCCTCCCCCTAACATTGATCAACCAAGAGTTCATCAGCTTCCCACTCTAGATCATCATAGGGGGAAGGAGGACAAGGCTGTAGTGGTGGAATGTTAAGGGGAGGAGCTTCCAACCCTCCCACAACAAGGGGTAAGGAAGAGGGACCTGCAAGGTCTCCTTCACTCAACTCTTGTGGGTCTAAGGTCAACGACTTTGTGAAGATCATTGATAAGGTTGGAGCTTCATCCATTGAGTTAAACATGCACTTAATAAGAGTGCCATGTTTCACCTCAACGGACAGGAAATATTGCGCCTGAGGTTCACCACTAAGGTCACTGAGCAATTCGAGAGCAGTGACAAACTCAAGAGAGGCTGGGATTGGCTCCATCACTAGGACAAAACAATTCAGCACCACCCTTCAGAGAAGGTGGGATCATCCTATGTCCCTCATTGCTGGAAGGACCACCCTCTACCTTCTTCTTCATCGGGGGAGGCGAACTCCCCATAGACGATTTAAGAAGGACAAACGAAGATGAGGACGAGAGAACCATAGTAGATACAACTAAGGTGTTAGTCATATCTATGGGCTTTGGGAAAGGTGGGACATTCAGAATGGATGTCAACAAAGATAGCTCCACCAAAGGAGCGATGAACACTTGCACCTTTTTAGGGTCAGGCACATTTGCACTCGTAGTGAAAGACGAAAGTGATACAGAGTTGGTTTGAATAGAAACAAAGGGGAGGAGAGAGGACAAAATGGAAGAAGGTCCTAATATAGGGGCGGTCATCTCCTCTTCCTTCCTCTGTAAGGCATCTTTCTTAGCCAAGAGAGCCTTACATCAGCATTTGCACTTATACCTAAGGCAATTTTTGTGACTCTTTGAACTAGAGGCCAGAGGTTGCGAAGGGATGGAAGGATCTTGCTCAACCATTGGAGTGTCCTCCAAAGCTATTTTTATTGGAGGGATAGACTTCTAGACGAGAGCAGGAGGGATAGGTTTAGAAATAGTAGGGGGAATTGACTCTAATGCCTCGACAGCGGGCCTTTCTTGTTCACTACTTTAGGATTGGAACGGTAGGAGGCCAAGGAGGTCGAGACATAGAGGATTCCCCATAGGGGGGATTTTTTTCCACCATATCGAATAGGCCTAGCCTCTATGGGTAAGAAAGGAAGCTCAAATGTGGGATGCTTGGCCCTTCACCAAGTGGGCACCATAGGATTCTCTCACAAATGTGAGGCAGAAGTAGATGGCACCATAGCGGAGCGAGAGGAAGTGTTAGGCTAAACAACGGAAGAGGAAGGAGGATCTTGAGACCGCTTCTCTTCTTCTCTTCTACGTGACTTGGTGGCATCACTATCATCTTTCAGGCAAGCCCTATGTGAAACAACATAAGGCAAAAGAGGGTATCTCACTTTTGGCCTAAAATGTCCTTTCTTGTAATTTTGATATGTGCGATATAGGAGGTCCTTCCTGGGCAGGAGAGGATGAATAGGGGTAGGCCAAAAGTAATCTAAGGTATAGCTTCCACATGCAATCGGTGGTTTATAACCAATGTCATGGACAACATGTACTGAACCTCCATGAGTGAATTTCAAACACTTATGCACAACCGAGGGAATTGTATTCATGGCTACTAGCCAGGGGATACCTAGCTTCAATCTAAAGATTTCAAACCCTAGGATGATGTTAAACATATTAGGTTCACATACTTAGGTCCAACGAGAATCGACAGGACAATGCTACCTATAGAAGGTACAGAATGTCTGTCGTGTGTGCGGATGGTACTCTCAGGTGCATCATATCCATCTTTATGCAAAATTTCATTAGCATGATCTCCTCAGTTATAATGTTTACTTGAGACATCGAATCAATGAGAACACCCACTACAATATTCCCAATTTTCCTCACAGGAATGTAGAGATGAGGTGGTTCCATATTAAATCCCATCGGTAGGTCTTGTGAAGTGAAGGTTATATCCTTACTACTACTCATAAGCTACACAGGGGGAATAGGTTGATGCAGGAGAGAGGTCATCATGTACACTATACAATACTTTCATAGGGCCTCCTAAAGGTTACAGGATAAGGTAGTGACCCAATTAAGGTTTCACTACACAATACCTTTGGAACCTTCCAACTATGCCTACTAGGGGTCATAGGTGGGGTTGCAAGGTGAAAGCCTCACAACACTCACACCTACAACACTCCTAGGATACGAGGAAAGGGACTTTCAGTATCACAAAACAGAACCAAAATGGTTCACGTCGGGTTCACCAAAAATATAAGAGAGGGGGACCAACCACATCAAGACCCCGGGTCATGGAGGGTCGAGAGTAGAAAGTTGACCTAACTTACCTTAGCTTATGGGAGAGTAAGGAAATGCGTGATGAAAATAATGAGGACTATAAGTTCATTCGATCACCCTCCAGACCTGAGACTCAAAATGGGGCTAGGTGAGTCGATTTTCAGGGTCAACTTTGTGTCTCAGAGAGCTCTCTATCCGAGGATGAAAGCATGGCTCTGGGATGATAGTGTGGCGCACTGACATATCTCAGGTGCACTGGCGTCTTTAAAAATAGAGGACAAAAAAGACAAGGTTGAACACTAGAAAACAGACTAATGATTCCCTAGCTAATGTTTTTAGGGGAATAAAACAATACTATGAAATAAGAGATGTATAGACAAATATGATAAAACAAGTAGATTAGTGCTAGGGTGATAATAATGATCTCACAAAAAAGATTGTTTGCCAACTAGCTCCAAGATATCTGCACCTACACACAAAAGAGAGAGAAGTTTCTGGGGGGTTGTATAGGGGTCTACCTCAGTAAGACCCCCGTTTTGGTGTTTCCACCTCCACAGACAACCAAGTTTGCAACGATGAATAAATAGTATGATAAAGAAAGCAATGAAGCAAAGAACACTAAAACACTACAAAACAGTAAATGTGCTTACTCAACCAAATAATAGAGGAGAGGAGTAGAAAGCTTACCACCAAGAGCACTCAAGGCTAATGGGGGATAAAATGAGAGGACTCAAGCCTCTGTTGCAATGGTGTTGTTCTACACTTGCTCTACTGAGTTGATGGAGTGATGAATTTTCTGCTATGGAGTGCAAGAATGTTGCTTGAATGATTGAAGTGGATGCTAGAATGCTTAGAGCTTGTGAAGAGATTGTAGAGAGAGACTAAATGGATGAATGAATAGTGAATTTAAAGGAAAGAGTGAAGAAAACGGCCATATTTGGATCGGTTGGCTGAAGAGGGCATTATAATTCAACTTGCAATGGGAAGTGTAATGCCTATGTAGGCTCCAATCGCAAGAATCTACCAGGAATGTAAGCACATCGTGTGAACGCCTACGCGTCGTGTGGGCATCCCTGGTAGTTATGAAGGGAATAATAGGTAGGGCCTAGAGGCCCAATAGTGCGGAATACATTCCCTTAACACTAATACAATAGAGGAGAAGAGCATAAACAGGTTTCAATAGCATCTAAAATACTTGAGATAAAATACATGTAGCAAAAAAGAGATTGCATCAATTGAGCATTCATAGATGACACAGGTATTTAACATGGGAAAACCTTTCTAGGTAAAAAACCCACCACACCAAGCAAAGAATATTTTGTATTACAATAATAACAATATTACATACAAATCACAGTCTTGCTTTTGTTCAGCTCACACCAGCACTTACAAAATTATCTCACAGTTACAATGTTCATGCAACATACAGTTTGAACCTAAAAACCTCTCCCTATGCAATCACGTACTCGACTTACTTAAGTCATACGTTGCATTCAATTTTGTCAATCAACCGCCAATCACAAGGTACATAAATCTCTGATCAAATCGCACCAATGATCTACCCATGTCGATATTCTTGGATTGAGCCACCCAGGCAATAACTTCTTTACCCAAATCGGGTCCTGTCCGCCACCCTAAGTCGACCTATAATAACTGTTGCTATGAATTTGGCCTCTAGCCAATTATCGCTCAAACACTAAGCCACCTGTCTGCATCCCATTTGTCTAATGCTTCTACCACCAAGTCCAACTCGGTCAACCCGATCAACGAGCTCATCCAAGCTCTCCAAAGTCCTTACTGTGCTACCGTAGCCCTACCGAGTTCAACCCACAGTATGGCGATGAGCTCGACCGAGCTCACTCCGACTTCACCGAGCCCAGACAAAACCTTCTTACCATGCTACTGCAGCCGGCTTCAAGACTACTTGCGGTATGGCAGTAGCCGTCTTGGCTGACCGCTGGCGGTCTTACTGCGGCCACCGTGGTCAGTCATTTGACTAACCGCGGTATGGTGGTAACTGCCAGCCAAGCCGTTGGTGGTCTTACCACAGCCACCATGGTCAGTCATTTGACTGTCCACGGTGCGGTGGTAACCACCAGACCCAACTGCAGGCGGTCTCACTGCGCTATCGCGGTGAGAGGACCCACTGCCTGCGGTATGGCAGTAACCACCAAGGCCACTATAGAGACCAGATCAAAAGCCAGAGCCACAGCCAAAACGGGAAAAAGGAACCAACCAAGAAGACGGAGACCGAAGCCGGAGCCGAAGCCGAAATGGGAACAAAAATAGGAACTTGTCAAAAGGTCAATGAAAAGTTCCAACCCGGTTCTGCCTCCGATGAACACAAGGTAGAGATAGAAAAAAAACAAAAAGGAGGAAGCCAACCCGGAGATAATAAAAACAACAGGGAAGACAAGAACACTGAAGCCGGAGTCGGAGTCAGAGTCAGAGCCGAAATGGGAACATAAAATGGAACATAGCAAAATTCCAATGCCAGGTTCCATTCTGGTTCCGCCTCTGACAAAACAAATGACCAACACAAAATTTCGCCAGGGCATGAAAACGAGGACTTCAAGCTGGAAGTTGAGACACATTTTCTCAACAAGCTCCAACTTGGTGAACACTTCCAACATCCTCAAGTCTTCAAAACTTACTGACGGTCATGGGCCCCAAGGCCCATCGATTCTATGCACCATCTGAACTTGTCTGTGCTAATCGGCTCTGTCAAAGCATCTACAACATTCTTTAAGGTGTCAACCTTTTCCAAATTGACCTTGCCATCTTCAACCATATCCCTCATGAAGTGATATTGCACATCAATGTGTGTGGTCCTCACATGAAAGGTCAGATTCTTTGCCAAAAAAATGGCACTCTGACTGTCACAGCAGATTGAAATCTGTCCAGCATTAAATCCAATGTCTGAACACAGATGGTTTAACCAAACAACTTCCTTGCAGGCATGAGTTGCAGCCATGTACTCTACCTCTGTCGTGGATAAAGTAGCTACAGTTTGTCGCTTGCTCATCCAACTGATTGCTCCACCATTAAGCATGAAAGTGTATCCACTAGTGGAACGCCTATTGTCAATGTCCCCTGCCCAATCTGAATCAACATAACCATGAATGCTGAGAGTCCTCTATGATGCAACCAAATTTCCATGGTAACACAGTGCATAATCTGAAGTCCCCTTCAAATACCTAAATACTCTCTTCAGAGCATCCCAATGTGCTCTTCTTGGATTTTCCATAAATCGGCTTAGAAATCCCACTACTTGGGAAATGTCTTGTTTTGTACAAACCATAGCATACATCAAACTGCCAACAACACTTGCATAAGGCACACTAGTCAAGTCCTCCATCTCAGTAGCAGACTTTGGACAGTCTTCAGCAGATAGCTTCATTCCCTGCATGATGGGAACAACTAGCTTCTTGCAATCATCCATGCTAAACTTCTCCAGAACTGTCTTCATAAACTTACTCTGACTGACCCAAAGCTTTCTAGTTGTTATTTCCCTGGTTATCTCCATTCCAAGAATGTACCTAGCTACACCAAGATCTTTCATTTCAAACTTTGTAGACAACTGAGATTTAAGATCAAAAATCATAGTCTTGCTATTTCCCATGAATAACATATCATCCAAATACAGGGTAATAACAAGCACATGATCATTCTCATATTTATAATAAATGCAATGATCAGATTTTGATCTCACAAATCCAATTGACAACACAAACGTGTCAAATTTCTGGTACCACATTCTAGGGGATTGCTTTAAACCATAGAGAGATTTATTCAACTTACAGACCAGATTTTGTTTACCTCTTTCAACAAAATGCTCGGGTTGGGACATGTAGATTTCTTCTTCCAGCTCACCATGGAGAAACGTTGTCTTCACATCCATTTGTTCAATTTCAAAATCATACACAAGTGCCATTGACAATAAAAAAATGATGGATGTTAGCTTTGCTACAGGGGAGAAGATCTCTCCATAATCAATTCCCTCAATTTGAGAAAACCCCTTCACAACCAGTTGTGTCTTATACTTCTCAACACTGCAATCAAGACATGTCTCCTTTTTGAATATCCACTTACAGCCAACAGGCTTTCGCCCTTTAGGCAGTGGTACCAAATTCTAGGTTTCATTCTTCTTCAATGAATCCATCTCTTCATTCATGGCATCCAGCCAAGAGTTTGAATCAGGCATGTTGATTGCTTCTTTTACAGTCCTAGGCTCATCAGTGCTGGTAATCAAAGCATAAGCACAGTTTGAATCTAACATAGAGAAACCATACCTTTCGGGTTGTTTTTTTTCTCGTGTAGACCTTCTTACAGGCTGAGGTGGTTCTTCATCATCAGAAATTCAAGATCTACTTGAGCTCTCCCCATTCTCAGGTACTCCATGCAACTCTTCCCTTTCTAGAGTTTGGGGAATCTCAACTGCATCCTTCTTCTTGTCACTCTAATCTATCCCAAGATGTTGATCACTTATTGAGGGCTTCAGCTCATGAAATATCACGCTTCTGCTATACAAAACCTTCTCAGTAATAGAGTTCCAAAGCTTGTATCATTTCACACCAACTCCATAGCCGATGAGAATATATTTGACAACCTTGGTATCCAATTTAGATCTATTTTCATTTGGCACATAAACATATGTCTCACAGCCAAACACACGAACATGCCTTAGAGAGGGCTTCTTACTAGACCATGCTTCCAAAGGCGTCTTGTCAACAAGAGCAGAGCAAGGAGATCTATTTATTAGATAACATGTTGTAGCCACAGCCTCAGCCCAAAACTTCTATTCCAGACCAGCATCGCTCAAAATAATCCTTGCCTTTTCCATCAGCGTCTTGTTCAACCTTTCAGCAACTCCATTTTCCTATGGAGTGTAAGGCATTGTTTATGCCTTTTAATTCCATGATCAGTGGAATACCTTTCAAAATCTACAAAACAAAATTCATCGCCATTGTCTGTCCTCAAACATTTGATTTTCCTTCTAGTCTGATTCTTTACCAAAGATTTAAATTATTTAAATTGACTGAACACTTCTGATTTACTTTTAATAAAGTATACAAATGTCCTTCTCGAACAGTCATCAATAAAAGAAACATAATATCTAGACTTCGATAATGAAGGAACATTAACTAGACCAAACACATCATAATGAACATAATCTAGTATACCAGAAGATTTGTGAGGACCAAAATAAAATGAAACACGGTGTTGTTTTCCATAGATATAATGTTCAAAAAAATCGAACACAAGGTAACAATCATCAAGCCCTTCTACAAGATTTTTATTCTTCAAGGTTTTTAAACCTTTCTCACCAATGTGACCAAGTTTATGATGCCAGAGCATAGTCTTCTCATCTAGGAGTTTTACCTCCATAGCATTTGCAGCCAGAGAAGTGGCTTCATCTTTTTGTACAGGTGCAACATTGTATGACTTTACAAAAGCACTGTTACAAAGAATAGAACGTGCATCCAGCTTGTACAGAGTGCCAGTACGAACACCCTTAGCTAGCACCATTGCACCTCTAGCCATTTTGCATCCCCTACTTGAGAAAGAATCTTCTAAACTAGCATCATTTAACTTACTGATAGAAAGAAGATTTTGAGCCAGACCTGGTATGTGAAGTACGCCAACAATACCTTTGACTCTCCCATCAGGAAATTGAATTCTGAATCTTCCTCTACCAACTATCTCCAACATTGAATCACTTGCCAAGTACACCTTTCCACTATCATACTTCTCGTATTTAGAGAATCATTCTCTATTGGATGTCATGTGAAAGGATGCACCTGAGTCAACCAACCAAACATCATCTGATGCCTGAGTTGTCAAGGCTGCTGCGATGAAGGCATCTGCATCACTTTGAGAAGATTAGTTGTTAGAATTCTTCTTCTTCTTCTTCTTCTCCTTGCAGTCCTTCTGGATATGTCCAGGTTTCCCACAGTTCCAGCATCTCACCTTGAACATTTTACCATGAGACTTTGATCTCCCTGCAGATTTGGATTTCAACTTCTTTTCCTTCTTCTTGCCTTTCTCCTTTGGTCTACCTCGAATAGCAAGAGCCTCTTTGGCCATCTCTAAAGACTTCCTTTACATCTCTTTAGATAGCAATAAGGCAACAACATCTTCCATCTTGAAAGCAACATTAGTGCTTCCAATGGCCATCACAAGATGATCCCAACTCTCAGGTAATGAACACAACAGGAGCATGCAACGATCCTCCTCCTCTATCTTTACACCTACAGATTCCAGCTGAGTAATACTCATATTAAATGAGTTTAGATGGTTTGTAATAGATGTACCTTCTTCCATCTTCAAGGAGTAAAACTTCTTCCTCAGGAATAACTTATTTACCAGAGACTTTTCCTGATAAATATCACCAAGCTTCTTCCATAATGAAGCTGCAGACTGCTCCTCATGGATTTTCAGGAGTACAAAATTGGCTAGACTCAGTCTTATCAAACCTCTTTCTTTTCTATCAGCAAGATCCCAAGCTTCTTGCATCATAATTTGTGGCTTAGTTCTAGACACTACAATCTAGAGGTCTCTATCCACAAGCAAGTCTTCTATCTTGAGTTTCCATAACTCAAAGTTACTGCCATTAAACTTCTCAATATCTACTCTACTAGATGTACTCACCATCTCAAACAGAAACAAGTTTCAACAATGCAAGACTCCCACTGAAATAGTATTAGCACAAAAAACTGATCTTTCTTACAAGGATAACACAACTGGCCAGGCTCTGATACCACTTGAAGGGAAAAACGGGAAGGATCTAGAGACCCAATAGTGCGGAATACATTCCCTTAACACTAATACAATAGAGGAGAAGAGCATAAATAGGTTTCAATAGCATCTAAAATACTTGAGATAAAATACATGCAGCAAAAAAGAGATTGCATCAATTGAGAATTCACAAATGACATAGGTATTTAACGTGGGAAAACCTTTCCAAGTAAAAAACCCACCACACCAAGCAAAGAATATTTTGTATTACAGTAATAACAATATTACATACAAATCATAGTCTTTCTTCTGTTTAGCTAATAGCAGCACTTACAGAATTATCTCACAGTTACAATGTTCATGCAACATATACTTTGAACCAAAAAAACTCTCCTTATGCAATCACGTACTTGACTTACTTAAGTCATACGTTGCATTCAATTATGTCAATCAACCATCAATCACAAGGTACATAAATCTCTGATCAAATCGCAACAATGATCTACCCATGTCGATCTTCCTACATCGAGCCACCCAAGAAATAAATTCCTTACCCAAATCGGGTCCTATCTACCACCCTGAGTCGACCTATAATAACTGTTGCTACGACTTTGGCCTCTAGCCAATTATCGCTCTGACATTGAGCCACGTGTCTGCATCCCATTCATCTAACGCTTCTGCCACCGAGTCCAACTCGGTCAACCCAGTCAACGAGCTCATCTGAGCTCTCCAAAGTCCTTACCGCGCTACCGCAGCCCTGCCGAGTTCAACCCGCAATATGGCGGTGAGCTCGACCGAGCTCACCCTGACTTCACCGAGCCCAGAAAAAACCTTCTTACCCCACTACCGTAGATGGCGGTAGCCGTCTTGGTTGACCATTGGCAGTCTTACCATGGTATGGCGATAACCACCAGCTAGGTCGTTGGCGGTCTTACCACAGCCTCCACGGTCATTCATTTGACTGTCTACGGTGTCGTGGTAACTGCCAGACACAACCATAGGTGGTCTCACCATGCTACCGCGGTGAGAAGACCCACCACTTGTGGTATGGCGATAACCGCCAAGGCCACTACAAAGACCGAAGCCGGAGCTATAGCCGGAACGAGAACAAAAATAGGAACTTGTCAAAAGGTCAATTAAAAGTTCCAACCTGGTTCCACCTCCAATGAACACAAGGTAGAGAAAGACCGAAAATAAAGGGGAGGAAGCCAACCTGAAGGCAAGCAAAACAATAGGGAAGACAAGAACACTGAAGCTGGAGTTGGAGCCAGAGCTAGAATGAGAACATAAAATGGAAAATAGCAAAAGTCCAATGCCAGGTTCCATTCTGGTTCCGCCTCCGACGGAACAAAGGAACAACACAAAATTTTGCCAAGGCATGAAAACGAGGACTTCAAGTTGGAAGTTGAGACACATTTTCTCAACAAGTTATTCCTTTGTCGATGCTCAAAACAGGCACCAAGTGGAATGAAGACAACGGGCTTATGTGGATTTTAGCCTTCGGACTTGGTTTTCTAAAGTGAAGAAGGGTAAAAGGGGAATTTTTCTAAGTGTTGCAAATTCGCTCCTATACACTAATGCAAGTATTCTCAAGCAGTAACATGTAAAGCATTCAAATATCATTCTTTCAAAAATAAAGACAAATATGAGAAGATTAGATCCCCATGTCTATTATATGCTTAACCTCCAACAAAAACTCTCAAGCTTTCACTAATCCTCACTAAGCAATACTGCTTCTCACAAGTTGATAATATGCTCTAAAAATAAACTTTCACAAAATAGATCCTCACAATGCTCAAGGCTCTCACCAAAATAGAGCAGTTTAAACTTTTAGAATAAAGCAGAATAGTGTAGACTAAAATGCATCCCAATTAAGAGAGATATCCTCTCTATTTATACAGAAAAAAGGAGATATTGCAGCCTACAAAAAAGGCATGCAATATGACAACATAATCCATACAATTCAACTCACATCACTTGGAAAAATGGTGGCAGAAAAATAAACACAGGTCCTCAGCTCATAGAAAGCTACAGGTCACTCTATTTATTTGATAGTAGTAAATGACATTCAATTGTTTTCATGTCAAAATGATGACAGATGAATTATATCCCAAATTGTACTTCTACAACAAATATAGCTTCATATATTGGCACTAGGAATACACCACATTTCCTATTCATCTGATTGTTGTTCGCATAGTTGAATAAGTCAATATTCACCAAGAAACATGTTTTACAATTGACTTGGTCTTTGACTGAGAAATTGACTCATTACAAATGAAATGACTCTTCCCTTAATAGCACTGCATTATACTGCCTTTGATGTGTTTGATTTGGTCTTCTAATTTTCCTAGAAGCATTGTCATATTATCTTTAATGTGTTGCATAAATTCACATGGTGTTGGCTTCTATTAAGCCGACCCTTTTATTCATTTCAATTAAGCTTATATATTTGCATGGTTTGTGTAGACAGAGGAAAACTAGTTTGAAATTTTTTTAGATTAAGATTCATATTTCCAACATCTGTAATGAAGTTACCTGCAAAACACACACATGCAAAAACAAATATCTGATCTAAACACACATGCATACTAATAGGGATTTACTCCATTGTCTTCCTACAATCACAATCTTGTGCTGAGAAATAGGTGCTCTCAAAAGCACACACAAGAGACCTTATGATTGATGGATGTAAGAGATACTCAAATGAAAATCATAATCTTGTGTTGAGAAATAGGTGCTCTCAAAAGCACACACAAGAGGTTATGATTGATGGATGTAAGAGATACTCAAATGAAACTAAAATGAGAGAAATGTAAAATACTAATGATGAATGCAACTATCCTATGAGAAAATAGATATCAAAAAGAGTGCAAAACAACAAGTGCCAAAAGTAGATGCAAAGATAATGAAAATGCAAAGATCATGGATAGATCAAAGATGAGAGGGGGATATGTTTAAATAGGCATCCTCAAGGTGAACCCAGACTAGATAATGAATATGGGATAAAATATTGACTTGGAGAAGTATATCCCACATGTGTGAGATGAGTGCAATAGAAGAAGTGTAATAGAAAAAATAGGTGAGAAAGAGGGTGTGAAAGAGGTTAGAAGAAAGATGTAATGGAGAATATTAAAATGGTTAAAATATTAATTTATTAATGCTTATGTTGTACTTTCTTGTTCATATTAATTTGTCATCTAATATGACTTGGTTCGGTGAGTTGTCAGCATATTGGGAGGTGACATGGATGTTGTGGTCTCCACATGGCAATGTAGGTGTCCCACTTTGGGAAGAGATTGCTTGACATGTTTTGGCATTGTTGAGGGATTCTATGGCAAAGTATGACAAATTCTTATGATAGATTCCTATGACGATCTTATGATGCGTAAGAGCTAGATTCTATGACAAATTGGACAAGTATTGGAAGGCATCTTTGCATGAGGAATCTAGGCACCCACATTTGACCTATGACAGGTTGTAAGAGAATGTAAGAGGCATCTTTTATATTTATTAAGTTATAACAGATTCTCTTACAACTGTAAGAGTTGTCATATATGAAAAAAATTATGACATTGTAAGGCATTTATCATACCTATTAGGGGAAAATTTGGGGCACCCAAGTATGGAGGCATGTAAGGGGGTTAGAAATCATGTGACAAGTTCCATAGGAGTCAAATATGTTCTTGAAAAATGTGCCACATGGATTTGGATGCCCATCTCTTGTAGCTTGTTCTAGAAGCTACCTTCATGCTTGTATTCTCTATATATTGGATGTCTTGGAGTGGGTTTTGTATGTTGAATATTGCACGTATCGAAGGGTTGTTGGATTTCCTCTAGAAGAGCAAGATTTAGTCTCCATGTTAAGGTTGTGAGCCTGCAAGTGTATTGTAACTATATTATTGCATATTAGTACATTGGTTCAATACTTTGGAGTGTGGGATTTTTTACCCAAAATGGTTTTCCCCACGTATATCATGTTTTCTTCTCTTTTTTCTATATTTCTTCTATTATTTATGTTTCTCATTCTTGAAATGTTAATTTACATGTCGTTATGTTGCTGAAATTTTCTTAGATTTGAAATTACATCAACTTTCCTCTAAGGGTTAATGCCTGGGAAATTAAATTGTGTTTGTTTCCACTTTAAGGCATAGTAGTATGTGCTTGTATCAAGATGATTGAAATCTGATTTTTTAAAGAAACATAAGTTACTGAAGGTGCATGCTAGTTCTTGGAAGGCTTTTCAAGTTTTCCATTTCCCTTTCATTTGGTATTAGAGCCAAGTTCCAGATTTGCATGTGTATGTATGTAAGTTGCATGTACTTGCATGTGTTTTTCATGTACTTGCATGGACTTGCATGTCACTTGGATTTTCTTGTATAGTGATGCATATGGTGTTTGGGGTTTTGGGTATTTTTTTTGTTGTGATTTTTTAGCTTGGCAAGTTTGAGGGAATTTATCTTGAAGGAATTGGTTGATTATTAATCCTTGTCTGAGTGGAAGTTTTGCAGTTGATCTTGTTTTCTAGAAACAATAAGCATTGTGAAGGATGGAGAAGATAGAGTTTTATGGAGTTGATCATTGGATGATTTGGAACCTTCTAGAATAGCCTAATTCTCTCTTGGATGCATATACATGTTGGTGGTGGAGTTGGTCTGAAAATGGGCCTAGAATTTTGTAAACCTCTACTTTCTTGATGGATGTTTGCACTTGCATGGCTCATATTCATGCTCTTTAGATTTGAGGGTTTTATGGATTTTTCGCTAAAAATCTATGGTTATGCATATTCATGATATTCCATTGTTCTGATTTAACTATTATGGTTATTTTTCAGACTTATGGGTCTTCTAGATGTTAAGTGGATATGGATTTGCCTGTGTGTTACAAAACATGGTGGGTTTGCAAGTTTTACATGGTTAATCAAAACTTGCGATTTTCCAGATCTATAGATAAACTATTTTTCCATATTATGTTTCCCTTTGGGGTATTTTTTGATGTAAGATAGTTATAGGTTTGCACATATGCTTCATGCATGTTTTGAAGAGGTTTGTCGCTTTCTCATTGAGGAAATATTGGTATATGTTTTACTATTTGTGATTTGTGGGTTGTGAAGTTGGGATATTTTATATTTTATAAGTTTTTGGACAACCTATTTTCTCTAAAGGTTTTACAATTTTCTTGTGTTCTAGAATCTATGGGTTTGTGTAGATCTAGAGTATTCATTTGTTCAGATGAAATATGTGTGATATATTATTCTAAATGTATAAGTGATTTCAGATTTACATGGAGATGTTTTTATAGGTTTTACATGTTAATAAAAATTTGTGGTTTGTAGATCTGTGGAAAATATTGTGTTCAGACTCTTAGAGTTTTTTAGATGAAAATATAGACATCCAAATTTGACCACTCCCATATGGTAAAATTTGTATCCTTTATTCGTCCATTTCATCAATATTAATTAAATAACTTATTTAATTAATATTTCCCCTTCCTCTAGGGTTTCTAAAGTATTTAATTTAACAATTAAATACTTTGTCTTTTATCATTTCTTCTCTAAATTAAATAAATATATCAATTTATTTAATTTAGTCATTTTCCACTTTTTAAATTTAAATCAATTTTAAATTCCCTTTTTTCTCTCTCCTTGTCACATTCTCCATAATATTATTCTAATATGGATTATTTTAATTAATCCATGATTAGGATGTGCACATCCTTAATCAGGATTAATGTCACATCCTCCATATTTGGCTGCTTGACTTTAATCCTTCATTAATCTTCCTAATCACATGTTTGCACAACCTTAATATAATCACCTACCATTTCCGGTATGTCCTCCAAGTCAAACTTTCATAAGTACTTTCTTTATTAGGTATTTACCTCTTCCCATGTGAATTTAAAATTCACATTTATTCATCCAATGCATCTCTCTTCCCCATGAAGGTTGTTGGAAAATTATAAATCCCCTCATAAGTCAGATCAGTCACATGGGACAAGGACCTCATTTATGAGGACCTTGTCTTATCCCCAAGGTAATCCCCAAACATGTGAATTTAAAATTCGCATTTATTCCCCCAACAACTTCTCTCGTCCCCATGATGATAAGAGAGGACTTTCTAAAATTCCTCACTTGTCACCATCATCCTCATATAGGCATAAGAATTTTTTTTTTGAGGAAATCCTCCCCTAATCCCAAGGTACTTGCAAGTACCTCCACGTCACTGTCCTCTTTCTGCATCACCCATCCTTTTCACACCTCATCTTTCACATGGAAAGATGTGAGGGTTTGTGAATCCTCAACTCACCACAACCCTCCATCTTGCCCATGTTGGCTAAATCCTAGCCATTGAATTCTCTAGAGACTCTTCCTTTAAAATGGAATATTTTGTCTCATTTTATTTCACTCACAAGAGATCACATTCAAACATTCAAGAAATTCAACTTAGCACTCTCAAGCACTTGAATTCTCCATTGTTGAAACCTTCAAGCTTCCATTGCATCCACATACCCAATTGCACCATCGAATTCATCATCACCTCTACTCCATTTTGCATCCACTTTTAGGTCATTTTTCATTCAAGGAGCACACAAAATCAATCGATCAAAAGGGCCAACCAAACTCATCAATTCAAGCAAGGTAAAAAAAATCATTTTCTTGGTATTTTGTTTGAATTCATCTTAGGCCAATATTGAGTGTTTGTTAGTGTTTTCCTTTGTGCATTTCATTTTGTCTTGCATCTTAGGATAGAAAAAAATCACTTGCACACATTTTTGGCACGTCCAGTGGGACCCAAAAATGGGTCTATTTCTTTCACGTTTGCTATTTTTTGACATTTTGCAAGTTCAGGTTACACAGAGGCAACCTTGCCCTGAAAACATGTGACCTTGCCCTAAACAGGGGCGACCTGGCCCTAATTTGGGTGACCTAGCACTGAACAAGGGTGACCTGACCCTAAGTTGGGTGACCTGGCCCTGAACAAAGGTGATTATGCCCTTGCAGAGTCGCCCATTTGATAAAATAGGAGCAAATATGTTCCTTGTTTCCTGAATAGGGGTGACCTGTCCTTGAATAGAGGCAACCTGGCCCTAAACAGGGGTGACTAGGCACTGAACAAAGGTGATTTTTCCCCAGATAGAGGCAACTGAGGTAAAAACAAATACTTGAAGCTCATTTCCAAGGTTTGTTTCTTACCTTTTTTTTAGTACTGACCCTCTAACCTCTTTTGTTGGTGAATGTGCTTGTTTTTACTAACATTTGTGTAGTTGTTTCATGTTTGTTGAAGATCAAAGGATAAAACTTCTAACATGTTTATTGCAAGAGGAGCAGGCCAAGTACATTAGTTAGATTGTTTGTTTACCACTTTTGTATTAGTTAGGCACATAGATCCAATTAGGAGGAGTCAAAGTACTTATTTGTCCTGTTTGTAAAGTGGACTATTGATGTATCCAATCCCTTTACACCATTTGGCAATCCTGGGTGAAGAGAAATGATAGTCCACTTAGTCCTTTATGTTCAGACATTTTTAGTGGGACCTACTTGGGGATTTCATCACCCCAAGGGATGATCTCAACCATGTGTTACCAACGGGGTATACAAAGGGGCGAGAGAAAAATTTACACCTCAATCCAGTCACATGTCTAATGGAGCATCAAAGCTAGGGCGATACCTAGATAAGACATGAAGAGTTGGTTTGAGCTTCTAGTACCTCATTGGGACCTCCCGACTCACGCTTGTGATAGGCTGGTGTTCACGGTTGTGTTCCATGTACCATGTGTATATTGGGGACTAACTAATTTTCCTTGTTCAGCCTAGTTAGAAGACCATATTGACCATACCCTTCACACTAATCTTATGTTTGTGTTGTTTGAACTATATTTTTTATGTGAAACCAATGCATGTCTATTTAGTCAAGTCAGTTTTTGCCTTTTACTTGTTGTTTGTTGTGTTTTCTATCATTTTTCATAGTTGTTTTAAGTCCAAGTCAACCAACAAGGGTGACTTTTCCCTGAATAGGGGCGACCTTTCCCTAACAGGGGTGACCTTTCCCTCAACTAGAGTGACCTTTCCCTTAATAGGGGAGATTTTTCCTTCTATCTAAGTCATTTCCCAAATTTTTCTTGTCCAAATCACCCATCCTTCACAGAATAGGTGACCCTGTCATCAATAGGGGTGACCTTGCCCTCAACAGGGGTGACCCTATCCTAAACAGGGGTGACCTTGCCCTCAATACGGGTGACCTGGCCCTCAATAGGGTGACTCTGCCCTCAAAATAGGCAACCTTGCCTTGAACAATCAATCCCACCTACGGTTCAGTCAATCTATTTGTCTGTTTCCCCATTCTGATAGTTCGTTTCCTTGTTCTGAGCATCTATTTGCCCATTCTGAGCATCCGTTTTCCCATTCTAAGCATCCATTCACCTATTTCAAGCATCCATTTCCCTATTCTGAGTGTTCATTTTCTCATTTCAAGCATCTATTTGTCTATTCCAAGCATTTGTTCGCCCATTTTCTAGCGTCCGTTTGCCCGTTCCAATAGTCTGTTTGCTTTTCCTGGTAGTTTGTCTACCCGTTTATCCTATTTATCGACGTCATTTGACTATTTCTCAGACTAGAATGAGTCCAGAAACTGTTTAGACAAGTTTGTCACCTAGTTGGGTGACCCTACCCTTGAGCTGGGTGACCTTGCCCTTCACTTGGGTGACCTTTCCCTTCAACTGGGTGATCTTACCCTTCAGTTGGGTGACCTTGCCCTTCAGTTGGGTGACCTTGCCCTAAGATAGGTTACCCTACCCTTAACTTGGGTGGCTTGGCCCCAAATTTGGGCGACCTTGCATCTGCTAGGTGAGTCTAATCTTTGGGATCTTGAAAATCTTGTTGTTTTCTAAACCGTCTGCACCTTCCACCCACTCATAATCCTCACTTTAGTCCATCTGCATTACAATCCATCTACATCCAATCATCAACCTTAGTTATCAATCATCATTTTCTTAATCCAAATCCTTTGAACTTTGTTTGAAGTTATTATTTGAATTGACCTAGGTGTTTGAAATCGATCATCATCATTCAACATCTTCTTAGGATCATCATCGATCCTGAGTCAGTCATCATCCTCGACCCAATCAATCCTCTTCCATCTCAAGGTGGATTCGGTGTTGTGATAATATGTCTATCCTTTAATCTGATCAATCAGCACCTTAAGTCACCTAGGATGATTTCTGAACTTTGTTTAGAATCTCTTTCAATCATCCAATATCATCCAATCTTATCAATCATTTCATCAATCCATGTTATCCAATATAATCCAATTATATCCTTATCTAATTATCCAATCCAATCAATCCTCCAATCATCACTTAGGTCATCTTTGCATTGCATCTTAGAGTTTTACCGCATCTTAGTTCATCTAGTGGCCTTGCACTTTCATGCCTGTTTGGACCCAATCACAAGCAAGGAAGCAAATGGTAGAACAAAAATCCTAGGGTTCCCAACCGAATATCCCACAGGATCCCAATAGCGCTGAAAATATCCTGCAAGATCCCAATAACGGTGCTTCATCATAGTCCAATACTGGCATCCAAAACACCCCACCACCCAGTGACGAAAACATGGTCAATCAACCTAAAGTCAAAGTGGATGAATACCTTAGTGATCCTGTCAATGTTTAGATGACAGATCACCTCCTAAACGAGCGTGGGGATAAGATTTTCACCACCCTAATAATGAGAGGGATAAAACCACCATTCAATTTTGATATGTCACAATATTCTGGTACCCAGATCCTTCCAACACCTTCAGACCCGCAGACTTCACAAAATGTTCCAGGGAATTCGTATGTCCCTGAAGGTGCACCCATAGAGAATTAGTATCACCCTGAGTTCAAAAATGTTGTGATACACCAAGTCACAAGTTATCCTCGCTTCCCAGTCACAAGCTCTACCGCATAACCTGATCCTAATGACCCCTACGCCTATGGCATGCCATAGTACATTCCATCTGCTCCACCACTCATGCCTCAGTATCCTGGTCAACCACCCATCAATACTAGGCTCACACCTGTCCTTGCATTGATGCCACCTCAAGGATCTACACCCACTGGCAATTTACCACCACCCACATTCCAGCAACCTCCCATTAATCCTCAACAATCCACTACATTACAAGCCCCACCTCAACACTGGGTTATCCCCTCAAAAATTTCCCCACAACATACTATTTTTGTTGTTACCTCATCCCAACCACCTCATCAACAACCACCATAGTAAAATTTCACAATCCCACAACAAAACATTATGATTCCTCAACAACACTCTACCATTCCTATGCAACCACCACACCAAGTGATGCAAACTACATCACAACCACTGCAACCGCCCCATAGCACTTCCATAGCAGTCCCACAACAACAACACATCCCATCTCGCCCACCTTACTATCAACCACCACAATAGCAATATCCACCCCAACATACACACAGTCCCACACAAATGCAGCATAATCCTCTCATACAATATCTCTACCATCCATCCAACATGTATACCGCCTATATCGCTGCATCCAATCCTAATCTAAATCTCCATCTGGCCTCTCAAAATCCACCCTAGACTCAACCGCCTCTTTACGCCAACCCTACACAATCACACACAAATCCTTACCAATAGTCATCAAATCCACAACCACCTCCATATGTCACACAACAACCCACCATTATGTATCATTACCAATCCAATCTGTCCTACCTTCAACAAAATCACTCATACCAACAAGGTGTTTCATCCACATCATACACTCAGCAACATCCATCTTATTAAGAGGGTGCTTCATCCACCTCTTATTACCAATAATCGTCACCATACCAACAAGGGGCTTCCACCTCTTCTTACTACCAAGATCCTACACAATATCAGCAAGGTGTTCCATCCACTATATATTATCAACAATAGCCACCTTACCAACAAGGAGCTTCCACCTCTTACCATCAAAAATTGTAATCTTCATATCCACCTTGCATTAATCTACAATCCTCTTATGTCAATCAGATGCAACAAACTCCTCCATATACACCTCAACCCACTTACGATCCAACTGTTGTTGCACCATCCCCATCATATCAGCAATATCCTCCATACAATCAGCCTAATCCATCTAATCCAAGTCCTGCAGCGCGTATCAATAAAGATTTGGAAGAAGTAAAAGTTGCACTAAAGGATTTGCAGGTAGGGACCGACAAACAGTCATTTAAATTTGAGGATTTGTGTCCTTATCCATTTGATCCCTGTTTAAATTTGAGGACATTTACCCTTATCCATTTGATCCCTCTATTTCATTGGTACCTTTCCCTAAGCATTTCAAAATGCCAAAATTTGAAAAGTATAAAGGAACCAAAGACCCCAAGGCTCATCGTCAAGATTTTTATGCCCATTGTCAATAAGTCATGCATAATGACACTTACCTCATGCGATTTTTTCCTAGGAGTGTATAGGGAATAGCTCTTGACTGGTTTATGGGTCTGGAGAAGGGATCTATTAAATCCTTTGTGCAACTATTAGAAGAGTTTGTCTCCCACTTCTCCTTTAATTTGGATAAGGATATTAATACATTAGATCTCCTCAAAGAAAAATAGCATGGGAGAAAAATTTGCTAGTTATCTTCAAAGATGGTGAGCTTTAGCCAGTCAGATGAAATCCCCATTGAGGGAGAAAGACATGGTCACTCTATTTATTGAAAACTCCCATCCGGATATGGCCCACAATTTCAGACTCCACTGTGTCACAACCTTCATGATAATAGTAGAGAAAGGTCCTATTATAGAGAGATCCCTTATTTCCAAAGGGCAAGTCAAAATCTTCAACTCTAATAAAGAGAAGTCATTTGGGGACAAGCCTCGTTATTGGAACAAGAACAAAAACATTGTCAATGATGGCCTCACTGACACCAAACACATCCAAGTGGATAATGCCTCGCAGAAGCTGCAATATCCTCCTCAACAACAATCAATTCCAAATTCCATAATAGTGCCACAAGGGGAACCTCGTCCTCCCCAATAATCCAATCAAAACAATCAAGGTGGAAGAAAATGTCAATTTACTCAATTCAGAGAACCCCTAAGTGCCATTTTTAATAGGATCCTTCAAGCCAATTACCCGATTACATATCCTATGACTAAGCCCCTTGAAGAATCCAAGCCTAAACTAACTTGGTTTAAATAAAATGAGTATTGTGAGTTCCATAAGATTAAAGGGCATACATTGAACAAGTTTCAAGGTCTGAAAATGTACATCCAAGATCTCATAGATCAGGGTGACATACATGCGGATCCCAACATGACACCCTCATCCAATGCTCAATTGTAAATATATTAGAATGCTTTCCCTAAGCATAACCAAGGTCCTAGCAACAATAATGATCAGAATAAGAACACCAACAACATCAATTACAAAAATGTGTTGTTTAATTATCAAGGCTTTGTCAACATTAATAAAAAAGGCCTTATAGGACACCCAAGTTCCTAATGGCATGGACCCTATGCAATTCAAAGCATTTTTAGGACACCTCTTAGCAACCTACCAATTAGGCTTTAGTCAAAATGATATGCCTTGCATTGACTCGAACCATAACCGTCCCCTCCATCTTGAGGTTGTTGTGAATTGTCATAAAGTAAAAATGGTCTTGGTAGATAATGGTTATGCCCTGAATCTTTGCACATTGAAGTTCATAAAATAGGTGGGATATACCCGTGCTAACTTAAATAATCAAGTCACCACCATCAATGTGTATGATAATGCAAAGCATGATTCTGAAGGGACAATCTATCTTCTAATTCAGGTTGGGCCAGTTGTGCAATACACTACATGTCATGTGCTTGATCTGGACCTCCCGTATAACATCCTCCTTAGTCGTCCATGGATCCACGCCATGCAAGCCATTCCATCCACATACCATCAATGTTTGAAATTCCCATTCAACGGGGTAGAAGTTACCATACCCGCGGATCCTAAACCATTCGAATATTGTCACGCATTAGAAGCTTCTTTTTCCCATTCTCATTACTATCCTAGAGTAGAAATGGGACCACCATAGACATCATCATCCCACTCATCCACTAATGCATTAGCCACCACTCCATCCACTCCATCCACATCTGATTCCACCCTTACCAAAGTCCAGATCATTGACAAGGGGTGTGGTGAATATGAAATGCGCACAATGTTGAACATGTAAACTATGCCACCCTCACCACACACGTATGGCCAACCCTCTCAGTCTGTCCTGAAGGAAGAAGAGAAGACCACCACCTTCAATACTCCAAATGTGGGATCTAGTATCTTTCGCTCTCCTGGGTTAAGGCAAGACACACCAAAAGATGACATCAGCTAGTGGGTATATCGTGAGGAACCTGAACCCTCTCCCCCTTTGAAAGAATATTTCCAAGAGGTCTATCCTTGGCCTTCTAAGTTTTTAGAGAAACATAATTATCAAGGGGAGGCCTTGGTGTAGAAGAACAAGGAAGACGACAGTCGATAGAAGCTTTTGTGCATCCAAGAAATTTGGGCTTGGGGTATGATACCAAGCAAAAGGGTCCTATGACATCATCTAATGCCTCTAACAATGTCAGTGTGGAAAATTCTCCTCTGGAAGACATACCAGAGGAAGAATCCATCATACACGCATACAATGATATAGATCACATTGACCTTCCTTCCATGTTTGAATGTTTATCCATTTGTACCATTAGCCTATCCCTTAAACATCCTAAACTTATGGACTAGGACCTACATGGTAGTGCACCTATTGACACCCTTCCCTCAGTGGATCAATGTAACACCCCTCTATTTTGCTCTTATATTAGATTAAGATGCTTTAGTATTTTAATTATTTCTTATTGAGCAATATGAACTATGTGTGTTATGAGATATAATTTTTCTCGATGTTATACTTGAAATGCTTTGATTAAAATAATGATGGTTTATTATGACATGATTATTGCTTATGAGTTTTATTAATGATGGAAGTGTTAGTTTTGTGGTACTGTATTGGTGAAGGGGACATGATTGCATCACTCGCTTGTGAGTGCCCTGCGATTCTATGATTTCCTCTTCATGGTGTATTTTATTATGATTTTATATGCATGTGCTATTGATGACTTGGATACAAGTTTGCAGGTACATGACATCGACTCCACCTGGCTTCACAGGTTTGAGCATGTTGACCCAATGGTATGATGATTGGGAGATAGTAGCTAGGTTACATGTTTCAAGTCTAGACCCTAGCCTTTGTGGGTCGTCAGTCGAGTCGGTTGTGTCTTTGGGTGCTTGTTTTAATATTATTTAATTATGAAGGGCTCTGGAATATGGAAATAAATACTTAGATGTATTGCTTTAAATAATGTTGATATTTATTTAAATTACAATTAGAAATTGTAGTTAGAAGTTTCTATTTAAGTTAATTAATTAAATTTGATTTATTTAATAAATTAAATTTAATCCAATGGGTTGAATTTATTTATTATATAATTAAAATTAATTAATTAAATATGTTGTTGAGAAAATTAAAAGCAAAGGGGAAGTTTAATTTAATTTTAATTTTAAATTTCAATTAGTGTTAATTAATTTCAATTTGGAATTAAATGGTAATTAGAAATTATTTTAACATGCAAAAAGGCTTTGAGAAAATATATGTGGTTGTTGAAAAGATATTTTGAATATAACATGTGTGTGAGAAGAATTAATTATTTTTACTTTTGGTTGAGAAATTATTTGGAGGGAATTTAATTGAGAAAGAAAAGAAGTTTTCTCATGGGAGATTTTTGGAGAGGAAAGATATTATTTTTGGAGAGAGGTTTTGGTTGAAAATTGAAAAAAAAAGAAAGGGATTCTCAGGAATTTTGGGGGTTTTCCATATTTTTACATCTTCCTGGAAGTGGTGATTTTGGGAAAAGCTTTGGAATTGATCTCTAAAGGGGAGGCTCTGCTCGAATCTTCATTTTCTTCAAGCTTCAGGAAAACAGGTTCCTTCAAGTTTTATTTTATTTATTTATTTAATTGTTTGAGAAAGATTGTCTGTACAAATTTAATTTTGTAGAAGCTTTGTTTGAAATGTTAATTGAGATTGAAAGTTTGTTTGCAAGAAGTTTTTGTGTTTTGATTGTAGAAGCTTTAAATTGATTTAAAAAATGGTAAGGTTTCCTTATTGTTGAATTGTTGTGGAAAACTCAAAGGGAAACAATCTATGATTTAAGAACTTATTTTGGTTTTGAAAGCCTCTGTGTAAATTTAGAGGAAAGAGATTTTTTGAAATCTTCTGGGATTTGTTTAAATTTGTCTGTAGAAGTTTTGTTAAATCATAGTATGAGAAGTCTGTGCAACTTGTCTTTTAAAATATTGAAATTGAAACCCTTTCATAAATTCCCTTGAGGAAAAATTGGTTGCCTAGTTAAAATTTTCCTGTAGATGGCTTTGTTCAAAAGCTTTTCCCCAATTTGATTTATTGTTGAAACTCAATAAATATATATATAATATATATCTATGTGAACATATATATATATTATTTATATAAATATATCCCCACATATATAGAATGTATATATTTATTTTTATATGAAATGTTTATTTAAAATATATATATATATATATATATATATATATAAATCGTCATACGATGACCTGAAGAATGAGAGGGTTCGTTCTTTTTCTCGAGGGAAATATTCGGTTTGATTAAAAACCCATAATAGTGTTGTGTTGGGGAAGGCAGGTGAAATACCATCGCCACACCCCCCCAAAGGGAGGTGGACGGTGGTATTTCCACCACCCGCCCCAAGGGGAGCACTGGAATTACCACAGTCTGCCCCCATTACTGTGGGGTGCGGCTGTGGTAAGCCAACCGATACCCCCTCCTTTGTTAAATATAAAAGACTTTGTTTCATTTTTTTTTTAAACTACGATTTTATGAATGGAGTTTAAATCATTATTTTTTTTATTATTAATTCATTTTTTATTAATTCGGTTTTTCTATTAATTCGTATTTTTTCTTATTTTGGATTTTGATTTGTTATTAAATATAAAATATATTGTGTATATATATATATATATATATATTTGTTAAATATATATTATTGTTTTAGTTTTAAATAATGAGATAGTTATTGTTAATGGAAAATTATTATTTATATATATGTTTTACGTATGTATATTTTCTTCAAAGATAATTTAAAAGAAAATGTTGTATGCATATTTACTCGAATAGAGGAAATACGTATGCATTAGTTATAATTATTTTTCTAGAACTGAAGATTAGATAATTGATTGGTTACATTTGTTAATTGATGCATGTTCAAGTTCAAGTTGAAGTTAATTTCAAATGAAGAAATCTTGTAATGAAGATATTGTTTTCATTTAAATAGGCATTGGATTAGATGCATGTAAATGCATGTATTAGGTGAAATTAAAATAATGTGTTTCTGAAAAGAGAAAATTATAATTTATTTAAATAATGTAAACCGTTTGAGGAAATAGATATTTTATTAGTTTAAAATTGAGGGAAGTGAAATAATAAATGGAATGATGTTTTTATAGTTGTTTAAGTTAAATTGAGATATTTAAGAGTCGGTTAGTTAATTGGTTGAATTTTCTCATTTGTCTTTATAAAGATTCTTGTTAAATTAGAGAAAATTGTGTAACTTGTCTTAGTATTCCTGCTTATCACTGAATGTGAAAGGATTTAGTAAATCCAAATCTTAGATTTTATTATCGTGTTGATTGCCTATGTGGTTCATCTAATTGCAATTAGAGGAAGTGAATAATTAATTAAGTGTATTGCGTAAATAGGTATTTAAAAGATATATATATAATATGTTAGTAGGAACAAAGGTTTTATTATTTTAAATTGAAGAAATAGGGGAAATCGTTAGTGTGATGTTTATCTATGTTTGGAAGAGCCTTTTTAATTAATTAGTTAAATTGGGATAATTGAGTGGTGTGAATTATTATAAGTCATTTCATTGACTATATGTAAGGTTGTGATAAATTAGAATATTGTAAACATTAAACTATTATGCCTCTAAGATGTGTTTGAGATATCTTTTGTGGTATTTAGGGGTTATTGAAAAGAGGTATTAGATGAGGTATTGTAAGTCTTCCTATTTGGGTATGTTAAATTTGAGAGATATCATTTCATGGTCTTGTCTTTTGTAATTCTTTATGGTAGTAGGGATTATCGTTTTCAGTGAGTCACCCAGTTTCTACGAATGGGGAATGGTTTGTTCTTCTTTGAATGAATTGTTGGACATTTTGTACCTCCTTAGTTTGGAGTGGTGATGAATCACATGATAACCATAGGAGGGTGAAGCTCAATGGGGGCAGAGATCTGGAATGATCTTACGGGTAACTCATGTATCTTGAGTGGCTTTCTCCTAGGTTATTAGTATGTTTAGGATACTAGTGAGCCATACTGTTAAACTCTGATAGAAATGTAATCTTTGAGTTAGCATTGTTATTGTGGTGGCTTTGTTTAGTGTGGAGTCAACTATGACTAGAGGTTGTAGGGATTGTCCTTGTATCCATGTTACTGTCTCCTAGCACGGGGGGTGGACCTTCAGGTACCACTTGGTTGGGAGGAGTGTGCACCCTATGCCATTGGGTCCCCCTTTTGATTTGCAGATTGTGTTGTGAGGTTTTTCAGTGGAGAGCTCGTAGTGGTTTCATTATTTAGTTTTAGCTTTCTATTTACTTTAGATTAGCTCTTGTAATTGTTATTCCCCTCATTTGTTTTTGAGGATGAATCTTGTAATTGTAATAGTTAGGTTTGATCTACCTCATTCTGTGAATGAGTATTGTAATCTACTTTTGAGTTAATGTAATCTGGAACTTAATATATGTTATTCTAGTGATAAAATCTTTAATGCTTTAGAAGTATGTGAAATTAAATGTATGGTTAATATTTTAATAAATGCTTTGAGTGCAAGTGGTGTGTATGTTTTGGTTATAGATGTAATCTTGTCACGTTACCTTAGAGGTTGTTGCATAGTATTGTGCATCTTCTTTGATAATAATGCACTTTTAAGGAAAAAAAATTGTACACTTCTACATTGTGTTGCAACTTCCTTTAGGGTCTCATGGTGGGGCATTACAATCAGTACATACATCTTATGGGATTGGGGGAAGATGAACATCCCAACCGTAAAAGTAAAAAGAAGCAAAATCAAAAAGGGTCACCTAGTGAAAACCTTCCCGAGGCGCTTTGTGAGTCCGAAAAAGAAAAATAAACGGTGTATTTGATAGAAAAAAACTTGATGAGGTGCTAGAAGATGGGGATGTTCATCTTCCCCTTGTAGGAACTCAACTATTTGGATGATCATCCATCCTGATCGAGGAAACACAAGCAATAAATTTGGGAACTAAAGAGAATCCCAAAATCACATATGTAGCTAAAGCACTATCAGAGGATGAATATTCTAGCATTGCCAAGCTTCTCAAAGAAGGCATCATCAATTTTACATGGACATATTCAGAATGTCAGGTCTTGATCCCATTCTAGTAGTACATCATCTAGATGTACACCTTGATGCAAAACTCGTCAAGCAAAAACTCCAAAAAATGCACCCCCAAGTGGCTTTGTTAGTCAAGAAAGAGTTGGAGAAACTATTAGACGTTGAATTCATCAGACCCATTGACTATTATGACTGGATCTCCAACATAGTTCCAGTCGCCAAACCCAACTGGGATATCAGGATCTGCATATGTTTTTGGGACCTCAACAAAGCTTGCCCCAAAGATGATTTCCCTTTGTCGAACATCAACATGTAAGTAGATCACTTAACTACAGGGCACGAGATGCTTTCCCTCATGGATGGCTTCTTCGAGTATAATCAAATCAGAATTACGCCTGAAGACCAACATAAAAAAAATTTCACCACACCATGGAACACCTTATATTATAATGTTATGCCCTTTGGCCTTAAAAATGCAGGTGCAACCTACCAACGAGCCATCACCTTCATCTTCCATGATTTCATTCACAACATAATGGAAGATTATGTTGATGATTTGTTAGGTAAATCAAGAACAAGGGAAGAACACCCGGTAATCTTCAAGAAGATCTTTGAGCATCTAGAACATTATAAGCTATGGCTAAATCAGAAGAAATGTGTCTTTAGCATCACATCAGGAAAATTATTGGGTTTCATTGTCTCTCGAAGACGCATCGAGGTCAATTTGAAAAAGGTTAAGGAAATAATGGATATGCCTCCACCACACAATCTCAAAGAGTTTAGAAGTCTTCAAGGTAATCTCCAATCCATCTGACGGTTTATTGCTCAATTAGTTGACAAATGTCAGTCATTCACACATCTCTTGAAAAAGGATACTTCTTTTAAGTGGAGTCAACAATTTCAACTCGGCTTCAACTAGATCAAAGAATATTTGGCTCACCCACCCATCCTTATGCCACCAATTCCTAGTAAACCACTCTTGTTGTATATCTCTACTACTTCAGTTGCACTGGGGGCATTGTTGGTGCAACATGACGAGTCATTAAAGGAACGAGTGATCTACTACATCAATCAAACCTTAGTGGGCTATGAATTGAATTATTCCCTGATGGAAAAATCTTGCCTATCCATAGTCTTTAGTTCACAAAAACTTTGACATTACATGCTCAGCCATCTAGTAAAGCTAATCTCCAAGGTCGATCCACTCAAATACTTGTTATCCAAAACAACTTTGACTGGTCACATGGCTAAGTGGGTCATGTTGTTAAGTGAATTTGATATAGAATATGTGGATTGAAAAGAGATTAAAGGAAAAGTGATAACGGATCATCTAGAAGATGCTCTTTAGTAGATGCTTATCCGCTAGAAACAAAATTTCCTTATAAAGGAGTCTTCGCAGTCACATAAGCTGCCACATGGACACTCTATTTTGATGGATCTTACACACACGATGGATCAGGGGCAAGAATCTAGCTCATCACCCCTAGGGTGATTATATACTGAATTCATTCAAGTTTTCCTTTCCATGTACAAACAACATAGCCGAATATGAAGCTCTTCTAACTGGCCTCAGAATTGCAATCCAATGGCGTATCACCCACCTGCGAGTCTTTGGTGATTCTCAACTAATTATCAAACAGGTCAACGATGATTTTCTGACAAAGGAAAATAAGTTTTTACCATATAAGCATATGGTCGATGACTTCAAAAGGTACTTTACATCCATCGGGTTTGATCAGATACCTAGAGTGTAGAACAAAGAAATTGATGCCATGGCTACCATTGGTTCTCTCCTTGACATGCCTAAAGATTGGATCGAATGCGAGTTCCTATTTGAGAAAATTTTAATCCCAGTGTATGACATCCCTGAAAGTGAGATGGTGTCTGATATTGTAGGTCCTATATCACCCTGGTATCACGATATCTATACTTACTTGCATGACAACACCCTACTCCCTGATCTGACATGAAACCAATGCAAATATTTTATCCAATGAACATCTCATTACACCATCGTAGGTGATACACTTTATCATTGTGGGTATGATGGAACCCTCCTCAAGTGTCTAAACGAGACTGAAGCTTGCACTGTGTTAACAAAGTGACATAGTGGTGTATGTGTGGCCCATTCAAATGTTATGGCACTAGCTAAAATAATTCTCAGGGCCGGTTACTATTGGCCGACATTGGAACATGATTCTTGTAAATTTGTAAAGAAATATCTACCCTGTCAACAACACACATATTTAATACATGCTCCTACATAGGATCTCCAGCCTCTCATAACACCATGGCCCTTTTCTTAGTGGGGCTTTGACCTAATAATAAATATCTATCCCCCATCCTCTAATGGCCATACTTTCATTATCACTACAACTGAGTACTTCACTAAGTGGGAGGAAGCACTCTCACAAATCACAGGTACTCAAATTTCTAAATTTATTCTATTCCATATTCTCTATAGATATGGAATTTCATCCACCATCCTCACTGATAATGGAAATCCTTTCAAGAACCAATCCATGAAACACCTTTGTGAAACCTTCCACATCCAACATCGTTGGTCCACACCCTATTACCCTCAAGGTAATGGACAGGTGAAGGCCACCAACAGAACTCTGGTCAGGATCCTCAAAAAGGTGGTCAATAACACTGGTCGAGATTGGCACATTCATATCCATCCCATCCTTTGGGCTTATCCCACCTCCATCCGCACTCTTACCAATGCCACCCCATATTCTCTTATCTATGGTGTCAATGCCATCTTGTCGATTGAGATAGAAATCCCATCACTGAGAATATCCTTGAAGAATTTTGTCAGTGATGAAGACACTCGGGTCACAAGACTCAGCCAGCTAAAACTCCTTGATGAAAGACAAATCAAAGTGTATGACCATCTTTAGGCATATCAGAATCATCTGAAAAGAAGCTACAACAAGAAGGTCTATCCTCGCCAATTCAATGTTGGTGATTTAGTTCTTAAGGAGAATCAACACACTCAGCAGGATCGAGAAAAGAAGGGAAAGTTCGTAGCAAATTGGTTGGGCCCTTATGTTATCATAGCAAAATATGGATCAGGAGAATGAAAAATTGCTACACCTAAAGGAGAGCCCTTAGAGGAGGCCATTAATATAATGCATCTAAAAAAAAATTACACTTAAGTCAGCTAGTGTATCCTATCCTACAAAATCCAAAAAATACAAAAAGACCCAAAAAATTGTCAAAAATACCAAAAATTCCAAAAATAGTAAAGAGAAATAATTCATCCCATGGTGAAAACCACCCTTGGTGGCACCTTGGATAGGTACGTTTGGTGAAAACCTAGCCATAGGCACCATTCGTATAGGGCATAATTATTATCTCCCTTGAGTCCTAGTTATTTTATGCTTCCAACCATCCTTATCTCATATCCCCATCATCTTATCAATCCTATCCTTCCATCTGCATTCATCATCCAGTCGCTTGGTATATTTTGGTTCAGCATTGTACGAACTTCATTGGCTAGCCGTTATCCTGAGATTTTATCCTAATTTGAGCTTGTGTCATTCATCTTCTCATTTTGTTTTCCTTCCGCTTCCATCTAGGTTCTTTCATCTTGTCATGTCAGTCTTTCGGTCTTGGTCGAACTATGTTGCCCCTATGATTTCACATTGGCAAGGCTGATCATTTGATCCACCCTTGAGGCATTTCGACCATCTGGTTTCGATCATCCATCATGATGTAGGAGCATCCTTGGTTCTTGGCAATCTTACATCAACCAAAAATATTTTGCATTCAGTTTTGTTCTTGTTTAGTTCTTTTCCAGTTCAAGTTGGTAGATGTTGTGTTTATTCATGTTTTCTCACTAGATCTTGCATGTACCTGAGGTTTCATTGTGGACATGTTCAATTTCTTTATTCCAAGTTTTCAACTCAATTAGATCTTTTTCCAACAAGTTATCACTTTCAAATTCAGTGATAGTTTTGAAACTGGCCTCAAAATAATTCCAAACCCTAACGGCTAGTTGGATCAATTGTGGATCTCTCTCGACACTTATGGATCATCATGATGTGTTTAGATTTGGTCCTTGGAGTGTCCCCAACCTTACCTTTAGCTCCACACTTCATCATATATATTTATCATGGAAGAATTTCAGATTTGAGGCCGACATGTTCTTGCACATAGTACATTTTCCTCATTGGAGATTGTAATGATCTTTGGCTGATGCAAATATTTCTCAACCCACGGATGTGATATAAAGCTTGTAATGAATCATCAGAATGGTATTGAATCAAGATCAAGTATAGTAGGTTGTACATAAAGTTAGATCTATATTATTTTTTATCGCATGTAAGAGCCCTATATTTTGAGCATGTTGCAATCAGGCCTGCGAGCTGAATCTGTAAGCCTGGATGTGGCCAACTATATGTAATCAAGATATCTGATAATAATAAAGTTTTTAACTGCATTTTCCTCTATATTATATGTTTCTTATGTTGTGTTACTCTTGCTACATGGTCCAAATTGTTCTCATTGAGGACCCTCCTACTGTGACTGCACCAGTTTGGTATCAAAGCGAGATTCATTCCTTGTGAGTTCATCTGAGTTTGCACAATCTTGTTAAAAGAAATTTGTGGGGTGCTGGATTGAGGATCTGACCCACATTTGTAGAGGATTTGTGTAAGGATGGCGGGAAGAAGTGGTAGAGGAAATGGAGTGCTTGGAAATGTAGACCCAACAGTAATGGAAATGTTAAGAGGAATTGTTGCTAGATTAGAAGCATTCGAAACGGCCCAAAGAAGAAGTTGACCAGTTGATTATGTAAGTTATGAAGAAGTGGAAGAACAAGAAGAAGTTGCAATAGAAGAGAAACCTAGTCTTGATCAAGGAGAAGAAACGCTCATAAGAGCCCTAACCAGAGTGAACACTAAACCACATTTCAATCTACCGAATTATAATGGTAAGTTAGATTCGGATGAATTTCTTGATTGGATAATAAAGATGGAAAATTACTTTGATTTTGAAGGAACCACAGAAGATAAGAAGGTAAATTTTACTTGTACAAAGTTGAAAGGACATGCATCTCTTTGGTGGGAACATTTGTAGACAGATAGGAAAAGAAAAGGAAATGAGAAGATAAGATCATGGGATCAGATGGTGAATAAGGTGAAGACAAATTCCATGCCTTCAGACTATCAGATCAGTTTGTTTCAAAAATTGTAGAATCTGAAACAAAAGGAATCAACTGTGAAAGAGTTTTTAGAGGAGTTCTACAAATTGAATATCAAATCTAGACATTCAGAAGATGAGACTGAACAAGTAGCTAGATATATGAATTGTTTGAGGTAATCTATACAAGATGAGATTAGTTTGATTAAGTTGTTGAGTGTGGAAGAGGCATATCATTGTGCCCTAAAAGTAGAAGAGAAGTTGAATAAAAGACATGAGCAAAGACAGAGAGGGAGAGGTGGAAGATTTTAGAGAGGAAGAATATTTACTGGAGGAGGAACAGGACTTTTTTCAGATCAGAACAAAGATAAGGAGATCAGTAAGAATGATAGTTCATACCATAGATATGATGGAAAATCTTACAGAAGAGGAGGATATGGTGGTTACAAGAATGAAGGATACATAAAAGATGACAGAGGACAAGAGAAAAGAGCATTGAGAGGAACTTCTTATAAGTGTGGTGGAGAAGGACATAGATCATTTGAATGTAACCAGGGAGAAACAAGAAAAAGAACAGAGAATAGTAGGAGAGAAGCATTTGCTAAAGACGATCATGATGGATCACCTAACAAATTGGAAGAAGGAGAAATTTTGGTGAGCAAAAAGGTATTATATCAAAGTGAGATGGAGCAAGAACCATTGCAGAGGGATAATTTGTTTCAGATCAGATGCAAAGTAGCTGGTAAATGTTGCAAAGTGATCATAGATAGTGGAAGTTCATAAAACTTGGCTTCTAAATAAATGGTGACCAAGTTGAAGTTGGAAAGATTGAAACACCCAAAGCCCTATTCAATAGCATGGATTCAAGATGAGCACAAGATTTTGATAAGTGAACAATGTTTGGTGAAATTGAAGATAGGAAATTACCATGATGAAGTTTTGTATGATATTATGCCTATGGATGTATGCCATATTTTATTGGGAAGAACTTGGCAGTATGACAGACAAGCTATTCATGATGGAAAGAAGAACATATATACTATAGTTTCTAACGGGGTGAAACATATTTTATTTCCCTTGGAAGATGTCCCTAGAATTAAGGCTTGTACGAGTGCTAGAATCTATTTGGTTGATGGAAGGATATTCCTAGATGGACTGAGACATGAGAACATGTTCTATGCCCTAGTTCCTAAGAAATTTCAAGATTTTAAGCATGTAGGAGAACAACCTAAGGAGATAAGAGAGTTGCTGACAGAATATGAAGCTATCATTTCAGACAAAGTACTTGATGGATTGCCACCTGTGATGAGTATTAGTCATTGCATGGATCTGATTCCTGGAGCTAGTTTTCCTAACAAAGCAACAGATCGGATGACACTAGCAGAGAATGAAGAATTGAATAGACAACTGCAATAGTTGTTGATAAAAGGTTTGATCAAAGAAAGCTTAAGTCCTTGTGCAGTACCTATTGTATTGGCACCTAAGAAGGATGGAGATTGGAGGATGTGTACAGACTCTAGAGCCATAAACAAGATCATGGTGAAGTATATATTTCCTTTGCCCCAGATGGATGACATTATGGATTGTTTGACTGGAGCTAAGTAATTTACAAAGATAGACTTGAAAAGTGGATATCATCATATCGAAATCAGAGAAGGGGATGAGTGGAAAACAACATTCAAGACAAATGAAGGATTGTATGAATGATTGGTGATGCCTTTTGGACTAACAAATGCACTGAGTACTTTCATGATGTTGATGAATGAGGTATTGAAGAAATTCTTGGTTAAGTTTGTCATTGTCTATTTGGATGAAATTTTGATTTTCAGTAAGACTAGAGAAGAACATTTGTTGCACATAAGACAAGTTTTGCAAAGGTTGAGAGAAGAGTAGTTGCTGATAAACATTAAGAACTGTAGTTTCATGAAGGAAGAGTTGTATATCTGGGATTTGTGATATCAGTGGATGGATTGAAGATGGATCCTGAGAAGGTAAGAGCTAATATTGAATGGCCTACACCTAAAATAATTGGAGAGGTAAGATCATTTCATGGATTGGCTAGTTTCTACCGAAAGTTCATTAGGAATTTCAATTTTATTTGCAGCCCTATGATAGAAACAATGAGAGGAGATATGAAGGATTTTAGATGGACATTTGGAGCAGACAAAAGTTTTGAATTATTGAAGTAGAAGGTGACTGAGAAACCTGTATTATCCTTACCATATTTTAACAAAGTATTTCAAGTAGATTGTGATGCAAGTGGAAATGCAATTGGAGTAGTATTGAGTCAAGAAGGAAGACCATTATCTTATATCAGTGAGAATTTGAATGATGCTAGGAGAATATATTCAGTGTATGATTAGAAGTTCTATGCCATAGTTCTAGCTTTGCAGAAGTGGAGGTAATTACTTGTTATATAAGGAGTTTGTGTTGTATACAGATCATCAAGCTTTGTAATATTTGAATAGTCAAGGTAAGTTGAATCAGAAACATATGAGATGGGTAGAGTTCTTGTAGAGTTATACTTTTGTTTTAAAGCATAGGAGTGGAAATTCAAATAGAGTTGTTGATGCTCTAATTAGGAGAAGGAATTTTCTCGCATAGATGAGAGTGGAAGTATTAGCCTTTGAAGAATTGAAGAACTTGTATAAGGAAGACCCAGATTTTGCAGAACCTTGGAGAGAATGTAAAGAACCAGTCTCAGAGGATAGGATTCAGTGGTTGGATTATTTTATTCAAGAGGATATGTTGTTTAAAGGAAATCAATCGTTTATACTTAGAGTTCAATGAGGGATAACTTGATAAAAGAGAACATAGTGGAGGATTGGTTGGACACTTTGGAATTGATAAGACAGTAGCATTGGTGAGTGAGAATTAATTTTGGCCATAGATTCATAAGGATGTTAAGAAATTTTTGCAGAGTTGGAGATTTTGTCAAGTTACAAAAGGAGGTAGTCAGAATGTTTGATTGTATAAACCTTTGACAGTACCAGAAAGACCTTGGGAGGATATCAGCATGGATTTCATACTTGGTTTGCCTAAGACACAAAGATGTAATGATTCAATATTTGTGGTGGTTGACAGATTTTCAAAGATGGCACATTTCATACCTTGTAAGAAGACAACAGATGTAGTACATGTAGCGGACTTGTTTTTCAAAGAAGTGGTCAGATTGTATGGGTTACCTAGGAGTATTTTTTCAGATAGAGATACAAAATTTGTTGGTTACTTTTAGAGGAAACTTTGGTGGAAGTTGAAGAGAGATTTAAGTTCAATTCTACTTTTCACCTACAGACAGATGGATAGATAGAGGTAGTAAATAGGAGTTTGGGAAATTTGCTAAGAGGTTTGGTTGGAGAGAAGACAGGAAGTTGGGATTTAGCCCTTGCACAAGCATAGTTTGCCTACAATAATTCAATGAATAGGAGTACTGGAAAAACACCTTTTGAGATTGTTACTGGAGTTCATCCTAGAGGTATATCAGAGTTGCAGAATATTAGTAAAGAGGATAAAAGGAGTGCAGAAGTAGAGGAATTTGTAGAATATATGAAGAAAGTGCATATTCAAGTGAAGTAGCAATTGGAAGATATGAACCAGAAGTATAAGGAGAAAGAAGATAAAAAGAGAAGTGATAAGCAGTTTGAAGTTGGAGAAGAAGTGATGGTGTATCTAAGGAAGGAAATTTTTCCAGTTGGCACATACAGTAAGCTCAAGATGAGGAAGTTTGGACCTTGTAGGATTTTGAGGAAATTTGATTCAGGAAATGCATATGAAGTAGAGTTACCGGATGACATGGGTATTTCACCTATATTCAATATTGTAGATCTTCATCAGTACCACAAAGCAGAATTCAGTGAAGACAGTAGAGAAAAATTGGAAGAACAACTTCCTAAACAACAATCAGATGGGATAGAAGAGATTTTGGATGTCAGAGATGGAAGAAAGACTCGTGGAAGATAGTACAAAGAATATCTTGTGAAATGGAAGGGTAGACCAGTGGAGGATTCTTCTTGGATTTATCAAGCTGAGGTAGACCATCCTGGTTTTCCTTTAGCCCCAAAAAAGTGAGGGACTCAATTTTAATTAACCCCAGATGTCTGATGTAGGAGAATCCTTGGTTCTTGGCAATCTTGCATCAACCAAAAATATTTTGCATTCAATTTTGTTCTTGTTTAGTTCTTTTCCAGTTCAAGTTGGTAGATCCGGTGTTTCTTCATGTTTGCTCACCAGATCTTGCATATCTGAGGTTTCATTGTGGACATGTTCAATTGCATTATTCTAAGTTTTCAACTTGATTGGATATTTTTCTGACAAGTTATCCCTTTGGAATTGAGTGATAGTTTTGGAACTAGCCCTAGAATAATTTCAAACCCTAATGGCTAGTTGGATCGATCGCAGATCTTTCCTAACACTTGCGGATCCTCATGGTGTGTTTAGATTTGGTCCTTGGAGTGTCCTTGACCTTCCCTTTAGGTCCACACTGCATCATACACATTTACCATGGAAGAATTTCAGATTTGAGGCCAACATGTTCTTGCACATGTTACATTTTCCTCATTGGAGATTGTAATGATCTTTGGCTGACGCTAATGTTTCTTGACCCACGGATGTGATATAAAGCTTGTAATGAATCATCAAAATGGTAGTGAATCAAGATCAAGTAGATTAGGTTGTACATAAAGTTTGATCTTTAGAATTTTTGCTCGCATTTAAGAGCACTATATTTTGACCATGTTGCAATAAGGCCTGTGAGCCGAATCTGAGCCAAATCTATAAGCCTAGATTTGGTCGACTATATGTAATCAAGATTTATGATAATAATAAAGTTTGTAACTACATTTGCCTCCATATTTTTTGTTGCTTCTATTGTGTTACTCTTTTTGTACGATATGGATTGTTCTCATTAAGGACCCTCCTATCATGACTGCACCACATCATTTGTCCTCATTGTCCCCTTTTCTCTCTTATCCATTGTTGGTCTTTCATCCTTTTCAAACTTTGTTGCCCTTATGATTTCACGTAGGCAAGGTTGATCATTTGATCCACCCCCAGGTCTTTGCTTTTCTTTGTCTTTGGTCGGTCTGGTCATCATCCTCCATCATCTGTCTTCATTGTTCTCTTTCCACTTTTATCCATAGTCTTTTCTTGAACTACAAGGGCTCTACACTTTCACATAGGCAAGGTTGATCTTTGATCAACCCCCAAGCCCCTAGGTCTTTAGGATGTGCTTGTCTTATGTCTTGTGTCTTGTGCTTTGTGTCATGCCATCAAGTATGTCCTTATCTAGTTGGTTCTTCACAAATGGGATCCATTCGTATTATGAGATTCAATCAGTTTTAGAGTCTCCTGCATCATAATCGATCTTTTAGTTCAGTATCCATCTTTGGTCTCAACAGGATGTATCCTTCCTAAACAGACCTCATCAACCCCATCCATCCTCTCGACACTATGGCAAAGGATGTTTTGAAATTGATTGCAACCTTTTGATTCTTTTGGCTTCTATTTATCATTTGAGCTCCCTATCACCACTTGTCAAGGCTGCCATGATCTATCATATTATAGTGTGTTTTGACTGGTTAACATAGGGGCATATCTTGATCTTTGTTTGTTTGTGTCTTTCTGGTTGTCCCACGTAGTATCCACCGAGATCCCTACGGTCTTATGTTATGTTGGGGCATCCTTTTGTGTTTGTGGTTATCCCAATACCTGGCCCAACCAAAATCATCACGACTTTGGGGTGTTGGGATAGCCCCCTTGTTTGTTGTGTTTGTTTATGCATTAGACACTAATCCATGTTGGTTTCACATACGATGGTACCTGGTGTCTTATGCTATAGTAAAAATTAGTGCTCCGAAAATGGAAAATTGCATTAGGATTGCATTTCATTTTCTCTTCCATTTCATTGCATGTATCCCCCATCCCTTCTCTCTCCAACCCATGACTTATGATTTTGGTTGTGCAAAAATTGATTCCTTCCATTTCCATTTCTCCTCAGGATACATATGGTTCTTAATAGGTGTAGTTTCACACCCATCATCTCCTTTGTTTCATAAGCTAAAACAAGCATGATCCGCAAATAACGTCCATATACCATTCACTTCATCATTATGCAAGCCCTTTATTTACACTCATGTTCACATTGCATTTCATTTACTTATTAGCATTTGTAAGGAATTTAATTGCATTTCATCCCCCATTTTAGGCTCATTAAGTTGCATTTTATCCCATGCACATTATCATGTTATAATCATTTTAAGTTGTTTAGATAAATTTTAATTGATTAGTCTACACATATTAGATTCATTCTATTATTACTCCATTATATTAGCATATTCATCTTAGTCCATATCATCAACATCTCCCATACATCATCACCTACATCAAAAATTGTTAGATCCACATCCATAACATATAAAATCATAAATCATTCATCACATCCTGCATCATAAATGTTAGACATCATACGTATCATCCATATTATCCATATAGGCATAAACATAAATCATTATAGACATATACATATGTCGCATCATAATGAACATCCATAATAAAACCATGAACATCCACATATGCATAAATAAATCATCCATCACATAAACATCACATCATGTCAATAAGGGTTGTTGCATATCATATAAAAATAAAAATACAATGTCCATCAGATAGTCCATAATAATGTCCATCATATAATCAAAATACATATATGTCACATGCATCATCAGATAAAGTATGAGTAGAAGGCTCTGGATCAAATCTGATCTCTATTGCTCTATACTGTACACCCATCCTACACCTGTCAAAAACTGATATCCTGTCACCTATCATCTGTCCTCTCTACTATGAGCTGCCCACATCTGACCTCTATGGTGACTCTAGCACTCCCCCTTTGTGTGGAGGGGTCTCTCTCCAGCTACTATATCTGCAGGTATGTGTCCCTGCTGACTAGGATGGGGTTGGCATCTGTGGCCTTGCTCGGATGCAGGTAGGTACCCACTGCCCTAGATCTGGAACTACTGTAAAATAGGCACACATATAGTAGTTGATCTCTCACATATACTCAACCCGCTCTGCAACTTGATATCTGGTTGAATCCTGCTCCACACTATACTTGTCTCGGAATCCGCATATGGATCTCCTCTCCTATGCCCATGCATCTTGTGCTAACCATAGCTGCTCAACCTCGACTCCCATCTTTGACACCTGATCTATAGCCCTGTCCCTCTCATCCTACATGGCATGTACTTATGCATGCAATCTTTGCACCTTTGCCCCCATCTTGCCACCCTCACCCTGTGTTGCTTGTGCCTGAGCCTATGCTGCATCTCTCTCTCTCTACAACTTGTACCTAAGCCACTGTTGCATCCCTCTCATCCTATAGGTTTTGCACCTATGTCTGTGTTGCATCCCTCTCTATGTGCTAGGTTTTTACCTGGGCTCTCATAGCCTCCTCTCTCTCTTGCATCAGCTCCATGTCTCCCACTATCTGTTCTACTACCTCGACTCTGTCATGGAGCTCATCTCGCTCCCATCTTAGCTCAGTCATCTCTCTTAGTATCCCCTCTTCCTTCCTCCTCAAATCATCCATGTCCCTCTCTGCCTCTTCCAGGGTCTCCGTTGATACCTACTTTGTCACTCCTCAGGGCTCTTGCTATCCCCTCACCTGTAGTATAGTCACCACTGCCTCTAGTATGTCTCACTCCCATCTTGCCATCTCCCCTACCTCACACTCTCTAGACACCTCTCCCTCAAGACGAGTCACCTCTACTCGTATCTCGCTCACCTCAACTGGCAGACTATCCCTCTCCATCTGTATCTCCTCCTCATGTCACGACACCACCTCAGCTACAACCCTAAAATCCCTCTTACCCTCTGCTCGCACTCTGGTCACCTCTACTCGTAGCATGCTCACCTCAACCTCTAGTATGCACCTCTCAGCCTCTATATCCCTCAATATCTACTTGGCAATCTATAATCTAGCCACAACCCCTCTCAACAAAACAGCTGGATCCTCTACTATAGGTGGTACCATGGTCAATGGGGGAATATCATGAACATCCATATCCATCGCCTTTGCCTCAGCCTCATCTCCCATATCCATCGCCTCTACCTTTTCCTCCTCTCTCTCCTCCATCACCTCCACCTCTACCTCAATCTCCACCTGGGTTCTCCTAAGTCATCTCCCCCTCCTCCTAACCCTCCTTTGCTGACCTCCTGTCTCAACATCCTCCTTTCCCCTCCCCTACTGACCTCCTACTTTGGATGCCTCCTACCCTCTTCTCTATTGCGCCCTCCCCCTCCCTCTCCTTTGTCCTACCAATCTCAGCTCATCCTTTGGCCCAAAACCTAGTACCTCTATAATCAACTCCTCTGGCATAATTTATGGAGGTCGGTGACGGGCATACCACATGGTGAATCTAACTATCACCCCCTCCTTTGCTCTCCCTCTGGTCCTATCTGGATAGGGTATCGGATCCAGTATCTCCCAATGCTCCCTCAAAAACTCAAGCATAATCGGCTTCCCCCATGGTCACTCTCATGTAATCCGTTTGGACTGGTCCGCATGGAATGTCCTACTGAAGTCCAAATTATCAATCACCCTATCCAGCATGTGTGACTCCACTATCTATGAATCCTTCCTGATTATATAGCATCAGGTTCAAAAATTTCCTTTATGCCTCTCCTCATCTCTCCTCCATCTGGAAAACCACTGTGTCATATACGACCTCCACACTATCTCCTCCTCTTGAAGATCATCTAATAGCCTCCTCCATCCATCCAAATCCTCAAATTCCACACCTAACCATACTCTATACAATACTAGTATGCCACTAGTAATGTCTCATCCTCTAGCCCTTCTCTCACCATGTTTGGCCTAGCCATGCTAATGTGCTCCCAAGCCCATACCTACAGTAATGTCACCTATGTCACGTTGAGCGCCTCTCGATAGCACATAATGTGCATGTCTCTATACACTTGCGCCAAAATGCATGGACCCCATGCGAACTCCCCCTCTCTCCCCTCGATGATATGTTGAATCACCTCCATATAGCTAAGGTTGTAGAAGCGTCCACTCCTATCTGGTATCATTAATCCGCTAATACACCCACACAAGTATAGTGGCAACACTAGTACCCCCAACCCTAAACACCTGTCTATATCCAACCCCTACCTCTGCACTGGAAGGTCCTCTCACCTGAACAGGACCAATAAGGTTTGATCTAGCACTGCCCCCTCTAATCTCATCATGCTCACCAGGTGGCCTACTATAGGTAGCCTTAGTATCCGCCACACGTCCTTTAAGGTCACCGTCATCTCCCCTGTCAAGAGATGGAAATTTGAGGTCCTTGAGCTCCAGTGCTCTATAAGGACTATCGACATCACCCAATGAGCTCTAATCATCGGGTATCATAACAAATGCAACAACCTCACCTGTCATAAGGCCTCATGTCCATTTCGTTCATTGCTACTCTCGTTGCCTCTAACACCTCTTATCGCCTCTCACGTGTCTACAGACCGTTGAACCGTTGCATCCATATCACATAACATGTTAGCCATATCACACTTTCATTCATCTATCTCTCTTCATTTTTCTGGCCTTGGGTTCTCTTCTCACTAATTTTTTCCCCTCCCCTCCCTTGGATAAATTTACTCAATTTTCCCGAATTCATTTTCTTTCCTACCTCTTCTTTTCTTTTTCGTCCTCCTTTCTTTCTTCCCCACCCCTCTTCAGGGTCGAGCCGCCCCTCGTGAGGTGAGGCCACCCCTCTTTGGGGCGCAACAACCCCTCAAGGGGTGTGAGCACCCCTCAAGGGGGTGTGACCGCCCCTTTTGGGCCAGGGCCGCCCCTCAAGGGGGCACAACCAACCCTCAAGGGGCAGGGCTGCCCCTCAAGGGGCACAACTATCCATGTTTGGGGCGAGGTTGGCCCTATTGGGTCATGGCTACCCCTCTTCAAGCACGACCGCCCCTGTTCAGGGTAGGGCAACCTTTCCCAGGTAGGAAAAACTAACTCATTTACCCATTCTTTGGGCATATTTTTCCTCCCTTCCCCACCGTCTCTAATAGGTGATTCTTCCTACCCGATAGGCAAAATCGACATTTCACCCTCTACCCATTTTCCTAAACTACCCCAATCCCAAAACCCATGTTTTTAAAATGCATTAAAACTCAAAGATAAATCAAAAAATGCTTAAAATCACAAAGAGGGTTTTGGACCTAACCTGGTGTGGAACCGCACGCTCGTGGAAGAAATTTGGTACCTCATCCCCTTGATGGATGATGTCATCATCGTAGTCCTCTGACATCTTCATCTCCTTCTTCTCCTATCTTCTCTCTCTCACTCAACTACCAGGTGTGCAAATGAGGAATACTATTTTTTTTCCCTCTTTTTTTAAATATTTTTAAGTTAAGGGTATTTTTACCCGTTTATTTAAACCATCTTTTAATTCAACTGATCCTCTAACTTCTCGAGGCCACCATTTTCACACTGTGTGTCCATTTGACTCCATTCAAAATCCAATCTTCATGCTTTTTCGAGCTCTATTCAATGGTACATTTCGTTTCCTCATATCAAGATGTCGCCTGGAGCCCCTTTTCATTCCCCAACTTCCCTCTGGAGGGGGCATACCCTACCATTATCATTCATTCCTCCCTTTTAGTCACTTTCTTGCGAGATAAGGGCATCTCCCTTCACTTCCCTCCATTTGGGTAGCTCACACAACCTCTCCCATGATCGAGGCATCATTTTCTACTCGCTTCCTCTGTAAAGTCATTTGCATTTTATTTTTTCTTCGAAACAATGTTATACTAACAATATTTCGAAGAGGGGAAAAATGTAGACATCCAAATTTGACTACTCCCATATGGTCAAATCTGTATCCTTTATTCGTCTATTTCATCAATATTAATTAAATAGCTTATTTAATTAATATTTCCCCTTCCTCTATGGTTTCTAAAGTATTTAATTTAACAATTAAATACTTTGTCTTTCATCATTTCTTCTCTAAATTAAATAAATATATCAATTTATTTAATTTAGTCATTTCCCCCTTTTTGAATTTAAATCAATTTTAAAATCCCTTTTTCTCTCTCCTTGTCACATCCTCCATAATCTTCTTCTAATCTGGATTGGTTTAATTAATCCATGATTAGGATGTGCACTTCCTTAATCAGGATTAATGTCACATCCTCCATATTTGGCCACTTATCTTTAATCCTTCATTAATATTCCTAATCACATGTTTGCACAACCTTAATCTAATCACCTACCATTTTTGGTATGTCCTCCAAGTCAACCTTTCATAAGTACTTTCTTTATTAAGCATTTACCCCTTCCCCATGTGAATTTAAAATTCACATTTATTCATCCAATGTATCTCTCTTCTCCATGAAGCTTGTTGGGAAATTCTAAATCCCCTAATAGGTCACATTAGTCACATGGGACAAGGACCTACTTTATGAGGACCTTGTCTTATCACCAAGGTACTCCCCAATCATGTGAATTTAAAGTTCACATTTATTCCCCCAACAGCTTCTCTCATCCCCATGATGATAAGAGAGGACTTTATAAAATTCCTCACTTGTCACCATCATCCTCATATGGGGACAAAAACTTCTTTTTTGAGGAAATCCTCCCCTAATCCCAAGGTACTTGCAAGTACTGCCACCTCACATGTCCTCTCTCCACCTCACATGTCCTCTTGCCACATCACCCATCCTTTTCACACCTCATCTTCCACATGGAAAGATGTGAGATCTTGTGAATCCTCAACTCACCATAGCCCTCCATCTTACCCATGTTGGCTAAATCCTAGCCATTGAATTCTCTAGAGAATCTTCCCTTAAAATAGAATATTTGGTCTCATTTTCATTCATTCACAAGAGATCACATTCAAACATTCAAGCAATTCAACTTAGCACTCTCAAACACTTGCATCCTCCATTGTTGCAACCTTCAAGCTTCCATTGCATCCATATACCACACTTATCCAAATACCCACTTGCACCATTACATTCCTCATCACCTCTACTTCATTTTGCATCCACTTTTAGGTCATTTTCCATTGAAGGAGCACACAAAATTGATCGATTAAAAGGGACAACCAAACTCATCAATTCAAGCAAGGTAAAAAGTTCCATTTTCTTGGTATTTTGTTTGAATTCATCTTAGGCCAATCTTGAGTGTTTGTTAGTGTTTTCCTTTTTGCATTTCATTTTGTCTTGCATCTTAGGATAGAAAAAAATCACTTGCAAACAAAAAACAATTGCAGATTTGCAGGAATTCTTGATTAGTTCCTTGACTATGGTACTCAATTGTGGATTTGTTTGGAAAATTGGGTTTGCTCGTGATCTGGTGTTTGAGTCGTGAAATCTACATGTTATCTTCTTTAATATCTTAGTTTTGCATGTTACTAATGTGATGATGATATTGCATGCTTCAGTGTATGGGATCTATGAGTTATGCAATTTGTGGATTAGCTACCCATTGGTTGCAGTGGGATGACTCAGATGTGGACTATCTATATCCACAAGATTGATTCGATGTTGATGAAGATTTCATTAGTTGGCCTTGCATGTGGTCATTTGTGCATTGTTATTTTGTTTTGAGATGAGATGATGGATGTTATTAAGTGCTTGGATAGTCAATTATGGTACTTGTAGCATGTTATTTATCTTCTTGGCTTGGAGATTTTGGTTCTTCTTATTATTTGGTGTTGTTGATATTGCATTTTATTGTGTTAGATCCATGAAGAATCTTCATTAAGGAGATGGTTGTCATGATGCTTGGAGAGCTCAATATCACTGTTCAATGGGAGATTTAGCAATGATTGTGGATTCATCACTTGGTGATGGATGATTTCCTTTAGTGTTTCATATGTTACTAGGAGGAGCTCTTTGATTCAATTTTTGTAGAAGGGTTCTTTCACATTTGCATGGACATTATCTGGAGGTGGTTATTTTCAATTGAATTGATATGTTGACATCTTGGTTTTCCATGCAAGACTTCTTTAGTCTTTGGTTGAGGTTTCATGATTTGTATTCTAATATGTGATCCTTGTTTTTGATAAAATGGTTATGTTATTATGTTGTGGTTTACTCTTACTTTCAAATTAGAGTTTTGGCATGATGTAGGTGCTTGTTATCTTCTTTGTATCATATGATATTATTTTAGGAGGTGTGAGATCATGATGTCATATTTATGTTACTGATTTATGATTAGAGGTTTGACATTGATCGTGTGTGGTTCTCTAGGTATTGGGTACATTGATCATTTTCTTGATTACTTCATGATGATGTTTTGTTGCATTCGGAGTTTAGCATGGATTGATTGGTTATAGGTACTGATGGATACCTTGAGACATAGGTGAGGCTAGATTTCTCTTGTGGTTAGAGACATTTGTTGACATGGTTACTCTTGATGATATTTCAGTAGGAAGTCTAAGGAGCCTACACCTTGGTTGGGTGTGAGTTCAACATTGACCTATGAGGAGAGTGTTCTTGGATGAGTCATGATGACTTGGATATCTTGGAGGAGCATTCTCATTCCCCACTCTTGGTCCTCTCGGCAGTTTACTTGAGAAGTATTGACCATTATTTCTTTCAATTTGTTATGTTATGCTTTGTCTTCTCATGCATATGGATCTTGAGCTATGGATGTATGGTTTTGGAGGATTCATTTCAGGAGTGTTGGCATTTTTATCTCCTTATGCATTGGGATTACATTCATTGATGTTAAGTTTAGGAGATGTATTGGTCTTATTTCCTTCATTGGGAATGGATTTAGTTTGATCTTCTTTGGTTATGAGAGGCTTACATCCATGTTGATTACATGATATATATGTTATGTTTGATCTTGGTGATTGAACGGTTGGGTGTTTTTATGACTTTTCTTTTGGGGTTTTGTGGAGGAGATCATACTTGACATAGTTGGCATTTAAAGGTGTATGTAGGAGGATTTTCTACAGGTATATATAATATGTAGAGTGTCTCTCTTTGGTCTTGGTTATCTTCCTATATGTTTGGTTTCACATTACATTGGTTTGAGGTTTGATTGGAGCTATTGTGATCACTAGATTGTGGTCATGTGTTTTCACTTATGTTCTTGAGTAATGACATGGAGGTTCCTTTATCTCTTTCCTTTGTTGGGTGTGGAGAACTTGGGAGAGCTATGAAGACTTGTGGTGAGAGTTGTTCTTACAAGTTATTGGTTTACAGGTCTTACATATCATTGTGGATGATTCCTTGGTACTACATGATGTTGTTTACACTTTCTATATGATGCTATTGGTATACTTTGTATGCCTTGGTCTTTTTCAGAATTGACATTACCCATGCAATGAGAGTTCTTGGATGTGTATGTTCTTCATTGATAGGTTTGACACATGGATCTTGTGATTGCATTTTATGGGTTAGATATGTTGTTGGCATAAGTTCCACTAATGTTTTGGGTACCTTTGAGGTATGGTAGATTGGATGGATTAGCATTTACTATGGGTGTTATTTCTATTCTTGTGGGTTTATTAGTTAGATAAGGGCAACCTGGTTTGGTTGTTGTTCTAGTTGATGGATTATCTTGTTCTCTAGAGGATTCTTCATCTTTAGAATTGTGTTATAGTTACAGGCTTGGAGTTTGTTGAGCTTTTGTTTAGCTCGAGAGTACAGTGGAGTTGTGGCAGTAGCTTGTAGCCTTTTTTATCACTAGGATTTGATGCTTGTGTTCTTTGGATTGATGCATATACACCTTAGCATGTTCATTTTCTTCCATGGGTGGCATGATTGGAAGATGACATGAGTTTTTTTCTTGATATGGTGGACATCTTGGATGTTGTTGAAGGTATCGTGTTAGTGCACAAGAGCACACTGGAGATTCATGTGGTTTCATGGCTGGTTCTGATGATGTTGTTTGGACCTTAGTAGTCGATTACCTAATTATATTGGCTATTGAAAGGTGTTCAACAAGTAGGAGAATGTTGGGAATTAAGGTGTCTCAACCTTTTTCATTTTAACTAGCATTAAAATATTAATTTATTAATGCTTATATTGTAATTTCTTGCTCATATTAATTTGTCATCTAATGTGACTTGGCACGGTGAGTTGTCAACATATTGGGAGCTGACATGGGATGTGACATGGATGTTGTAGTCTCCACATGGAAATGTAGGCGTACCACTTTGGGAAGATATTCCTTGACATGTTTTGGCATCTTTGAGGGATTCTATGACAAAGTATGATAGATTCTTATGATGGATTCCTATGACGATCTTATGATGCGTAAGAGTTAGATTCTATGATAGGTTGGACAAGTATTGGAAGGCATCTTTGCATGATGAATCTAGGTGGCCAAGTTTGACCTATGATAGGTTATAAGAGAATGTAAGAGGAATCTTCTATATTTATTCAGTTATGGCAGATTCTCATACAGCTGTAAGATTTATCATATATGATAGATTATATGCCATTGTAAGGCATATGTCATAACTATTAGAGGAAAATTTGGGGTGCCCAAGTATGGAGGAATGTAAGGGGGGTTAGGAATCATGTGACAAGTGTCATAGGAGTCAAATATGTGTTTTAAAAATGTGCCACATGGATTTAGACACCCATCTCTTGTAGCTTGTTCTAGAAGCTACCTTCATACTTGTATTCTCTATATATTGGATGTCTTGGAGTGGGTTTTGTATGTTGAATGTTGCAGGTATCAAAGTGTTGTCGGATTTCCTCCAGAAGAGAAAGATGTAGTCACCATATTAAGGTTGTGAGCCTTCAAGTGTATTGTAACTATATTTTTGTAGATTAATACATTGGTTTGATGCTTTCGTGTGTGGGATTTTTTAACCCAAAAGGGTTTTCCCCATGTATATCATGTCTTCTTATCTTCTATATATATTTCTTCTATTCTTTTTGTTTTTCATTCTTCAAATGTCAATTTACATGTCGTTATGCTGCTGAGATTTTCTTAGATTTGAAACTACATCAACTTGCCTCTAAGGGTAAATGCATGGGAAATTAAACTATGTTTGTTTCCGCTTTAAGGCATAGTAGTATGTGCTTGCATCAAGATGATTGAAATCTGATTTTTTAAATAAACATAAGTTAATGAAGGTGCATACTGGTTCTTGGAAGGCTTTTTGAGTTTTCCATTTCCCTTTTAGATAGTAGCAACACAATTTCTCTTCCTTTTCAACCTTAACACCTTACCCTTTTCAAACCACTTAGTAAGATTGAGGTAGATCAAGGCAGCCTGCTACTTAGGACTCTCTCATGACCTAGAGTCCCGAAGCAGTCGGTCCCCCTCCTCTACATTTTGGTGAACCTGATATGAACATCATAATGTTCGTCTATGTTTGTTAGGATTCATTCTCTCTCATCTTGTGTGGGTTGCAGACTTGCATATCGTGAAGCTTTATGAGCTTTACAACACAATCTACAACCTCCAAGCACATTGTTAGAAGAAGCATATGACACCTAGAGATGGATTTCTTGAAGGTCACTACTAGTCTCACTTCTCAAGAGATAGTTTTAAGGACATATGAGTCTCTTTTGGGAGACCACTCATGTCCCTACTCCTCTAGTTTTCCCTATGGCCTCGACTCTGAAGGGAGATGATGTTGTTATGATTCTTGTAGAGAATCTTCTTGCCTTAGATCAAAGGTTCATGGATCTCAAGAATAATTTGACAAAAGATCCAGCCACAACTAGGGCTACTAGGGTTAAACTAATTAAATAAGATATATGTTGTACAAGGATCAAGTAGGTCTCAAATTCATTTGAGGACTTATCAACCTAATGGATATGCATGTCCCCTAATACAATTGTAGATTGAGTGTTTCTTGAGGTCTTGGAATCAAAACCTTTGAAAGATAGATAGGACATTTGATGCCCAAGACATCAGTATATATGGCTGAAACAAGCCCTTCTGTTAATACCACCCCCACTCCTGAAGCACCCCATACTATCAAAGTAAATAGGGTACCTTTGGGATCTAGTGCTACTCCTCCTAATTCTCTCGGTGCTAACCCTGGGGGCAATATTGGTTTGGGTGGTGGGATCCCTAGCAGAATGGGAGCTGGTGGTTTTGGCATTTTCGGTGGCTCTAGCGGTGGTTTTGGCGGTTGTTCCACTATTCCTATTTCATCAACTTACCTTGTTCTAAATGCCTTGCTACAAAACATGAGCTAGATGTAGAATCAGTTGGAAAGCTTCTCCCAATCCTCCTCCTAGTTGATCTTCCAACCTTTCTTATGTCACAATCCTTTGTTCGTAGTGATTCTAAATACTCCTATCCACCAAGGGATGGAAATTCCTAAATTTGAGAAATATGGTGGTAATGGGGATGTACAAATGCATGTGTTAGCATTCAATTCCATGTGTATGGACTTATTTCACCACAATGCTCTAATGGCTAAGTTATTTCCAAGATATCTCAAGATACAACCTTAGAATGGTATTGTTCCTTGCCCGATAGTTCCATATTTTTGTTTGATAAGCTTGTGAATCAATTTCTCTAGCAATTCTAGGCGAACATCGGATCAAAGATGGCCTTTTCATACCTCGTTTGATGTAATCAGGGAGAGCATGAGAAGATTATTGATTTCATTACTTAGTATAAAGTATTTTTTTCACAAATTTCTTATCCTCTACCCGACTTGGATGTGTAGAAGATTTTCATCAGCAACCTATAGAGGCCCTGGCAGGAGAAGTTTGCTTTGATGAAATATCCTTCTTTTGCACATCGGTGTACTATATTGTAAGAGTACCAATAGATGATTTCTCAATTTAAGGGATCTTCCTCTTGCTCCCGTCTTGAGGGTAGGTCTATTGTGTCAATTTTTGGTAAAGGTAAATCTATTACAAATGTAGTTGTTGCGTCTAGAGACAAAAGCCTCAAACGCAACAGAAAACCTACAAAGTTATCAAAATAATACTCTTCTATTATAAAGAAATCACTAAAAGATAAAGTGATAACTTTACCAGATCCTTGACCCCTTATTGAGCCTTATCCTGATTGGTATGAGAAGAATGCATTCTACCAATACCATCAAATTCATAGACATGACACTAAAAGATGCATGCACCTACACCATGAGATATAAGATCACATCAACGAAGGTACTATTTGCCTTGATGGGAAGAAGAAAAATGATAAAAAGTCTATGGTAAAAAGGCAATAGCAAATTGTAGATCTATATAGATCTCTTTTCATCTCAATTTTTGAATCTAATTGTTGAACCTTCTAACACTGCTTCCCTTGAGTTCTCAAAGTACATAAATATGGTCTTGTTTACACACATTCCTCTCGCTCCACCTACAAATGGGTCACTAGATATATCTTTCGCATCGCAGGACCTTCCCATAAACAAAGAGCCTTTTCCTTTGTACATTCTTGCTTATGTCAATGGGAACATCATAACTATTGTCTTGGTTGACCCTGCGAGTCATGTGAATGTTACAACAGAGGAGGCTTTGCTGATAAACTTTCTACATAGGGAGGAATATGAGAATTCAAAGACCACGATATGCACACATGATGGACACTCAGTCCCTCCCCTTGGTTCCATCACCCTCTCGATATTGGTAGGGACCAAGGCCGTAAATACCCTTTTTGATATCATCTTGGAGCTAGATTTTTTCAAGGTGAAACTAGGCATCTCGTGGCTGGTTTCCATGAATGAAATCACTTTGGTCATTCATAAGTGTCTTAAGTTTTCTCATGAGGGCTATGTGCATGACACCGGATATAAGCTACTGGTATCATTAGAGGCTACTCACTAGATCACTTTTTTCCCACCCCTGTAAGTCCACTTCCCCTGAGAATGAACTTATTGTATCACACCTATGTCAAATAAAAGAATGGGGGCATAAAGCCAAAAGTGACCTACCTTGCATCCCCCTATTCCATCTTCGTCAAGGGTTGCATGATCACACAACAAAAAAATTCCTCCTCCTCTCAACAAAAGGGGAAGGGAAGCTTGCTCATGCCTAAGATCCTTCCTCTTCTTCTATTTCTCCATTTGATTTTTCTTCTCACCCTATTATGGCACCTTTGAATTCTTATCACATGCATCACATGGGGAGTCCAGTGGTTCTTGCTTGGCAGAAGGCCAAGAGTCAAGTATTTGAACTTCCTATTTTTCCCATGGAGTCTTAGCCTGTTGTTTATGGCAAGGGGAAGTATTCTCATGGATTTTCCCTTCTATCTTGGCCCTTGCAGCTTCCTACTGCTCCTACCCCTTAGGAAATGAATGGGAAGAGGCTTGGTTCTACAGAACTTGTGCCTACTTCTCCATCTCCCATGGTTTCCACTCTTACACTCCCCCCTCTTGTCTTTGTCCAGGAGACAATCCCTCCATCGATAACAGTCGTGATGGAAACTCCCATGGAAGAACAATAGCCTCCCACTCCTTCTTAGGCAATGACTTCCAACCGACGAAATTGGATTGTGCAAGAGCATAAGAGTCTAAGGAAGGCTTTGGTTGTTGAAAAATATACCTTGTAGAAAGTGGAGGGGGAGCTTGTAGCCCCAACTTTTGTACCTTATGTTGCATCATCTTCATTTATTGCTCCCAATTCAGTTCCCCTCACCTCATTTTTGCTTCTAACTTCCCCCATGAATGTTGATGACCCTCACCTTAAAAGGGTGTAAGTGCTCATCACTCCCTTGATGGAGCCCCCTCTTTTGATTTCCCTACGAAATATATCCCTCCATTCTCCTAGCTTGTGGACATGTTGAATACCATGATGGTGTTCACTGCAGCTATGTCCTCTTCCTCCTCACCTTCCACTTCTTCTATGTGGATTTCACATTCTCCACTGAAGCATAAGTTAAAGGATGACCTCGCTCCAAGTGGAGGTTGGAATAAGGGGTCACCTTATTTGGAAGGGGGTTTTGCTTTGGCTTGCATCGTCCTTGTGAAGGAGGCAACCTTGACGTCCCTTGAGTTTGTGACCATCCCTCTTAATGAGGTTGATGGTGGATCTCAGGCACCTCCTTCCGCTTTTTCCTGATTAACACATGGATCTCCTATTAAGTGCATGTTTAACTCGGTGGATGACGTCTCGGCTCTACTAGTGATCTTTACGAGATCGATGGCTTTTATCTCACAAGAGTTGAGTGAAGGAGACCTTGAGGTGCCTTCTTCCTTAGCTCTTGTTGTAGGAGAGTTGGAGGGTACTCCCCTCACTATCCTACCCTTGTAGGATCATCCACCCTCCCCATATGATGATCTAGATTGGGATAATGATGACCTCTTGGTTAATGAGGACTAGGGGAGTACCTCTTCTTCATTTGTAGATTAGATTTGTGTGTGTGTTGTGTTTCTCTCATGTTTATTTTTATGTGTTCTTAGAGGACCCTTTTCACCCTTGTATGTGCTTGGATATAGGAGTGAAATTGTGTCATGAAATTCCTCTATATGTTTCATCATTCTTTTGTATGTTGTAACTTGATTTTCGACAATTGGGGATGATGCAAAGTGTTGGGAGCATTTAGGCCTCCCTTCCATGTTGACCCAATTTTTTATTTTTATTTTTCTTCACGTGCTCTTATTCAGATCTAGGAACTTTGGGGATTGATGATCTTTTGTTCACACATATATTACAGGTTACTTATAAGAACTGGCCTGACCTTGAACTCTCAAATCCCCTTGTCTCTTGATTTATTTGTTTGTACTTGTTCCTTGTTTTCTGTCTTTTCTTGCTTATCTTTCTGCTTGATTTGTGATGTTCTGGTGCCTATGGGTTGTCCATCATGTGTGTGACAACATTTCCAAATTTACATCTTGCTATGTCTCGTGGGCCACAACATCACTCCCTTTTCTTTCTTTCCTTAGGATGCCACGTGGTCCTTTGAGTCACATTCACCATCTTAAGGGGGGCTACTACTCCTCTGATTTTGAATAAGGTGAATTCGATGGCCAATGAATCCCTTGCTGAAAATCCTCCATTTTTCAAAAATTACATCCTTCAACAAGGATCCCCTCGATGAAATTTTTTATTTCAAAAACAAATTCATAGAAAAAAGAATCAGAAAAATTGCCTCTGAGAAGGCCATTCTTTTTATCGAATTCCTTGATGAAAGAGATCTTTCAAAAGGATTCCTTGACGTCAGGATCATTTATGAAAAAAATTATGCTTTTCAAACGGAGTTTCCCTTTCAACAGGCACTTTGAATGGTTCCCAAGGGACCCCTTTAACTTCTCTTTCAATTGATTGCTTTATGAATATTTATCTACATGAATTTTGCTTGCCTAACATGTTTTGTATGCAACTTAACATGTTGCTTTGTAGGACTGAGCACCTATAAAACCACTTTCACAATTTAGCTTGGAGGACCGAGAACCTTATCAAGTTTGCATTGCAAGATCGAGCACCTGTGAGGACCAATTAAACTCTGTGGATCCTTTCATTTCTACCCCTAGGACCGAGAACCTATGGCACCTCCTTTGCAAGACCGAGCACCTATAGAACCTTCATTCACCTTCTACAAGACTGAACACCTATGGAGCCAATTCTATAGGACTGAGCACCTACAAAAAATTTATTCACCTTCCACAGAACTGAGTACCTGTGGATCCATCTCTCTCTCGTGCACATCCAAGTATGTCAAATTATGGTTTGCTTCCTCAATGGTTCAGGTATATGCCCTTCAAAAAAAATTCTACTTTACCTCACATTCTTTAACACAATTGTTCACTAAAGTGGGGGAAAAATGTAATGGATTGAATTTGCACCCCTAGGAAAATTCCCCATTCACATCACCCCTACCTTAGAAAATGAAAATTTGATGATGCATTTCCACATTTGTCACCCTTCTCTGTCCATTTGGAAGCTCATTTCTACATCGATGGGAGAATCCTATTAAGGATGCGCACGTATCACATGGATTTCCATGCACCACACTACCATCCTAATAGGATTCCTTCCTTTGGAATCCGCATAGGCATTATGTTTCTCCATTGGCAACAAACTGTAACATCTTTGCCTCCCTTGACCACCAATAAATGGATCCTTTGCCTCCTCTTTCCATTAAAATAATCTTATGTCTCATTCCTTCTTGCTTATCAACTAAATTCTTCATGCTCTCTTGATCAAATCTCACACTTCAAGCTTCACCATCACTCCATTGTAGCTACAAGTTGTTTCTTTCTTGGCTCCTCCACTCCATTTGTTGTGATAGCATTGTTGTTGGATAACTTGCAAGCTCGCTCCTTCTCTACTTGCCTTGAGAGCATGTAGTTGTGAAGGTGATATCTTCCATTGTCACTTTCTTTCAAGCATCATTATATTTACATAGTAGCATATTGTTGTTTGTGTTCTTGCTTGGCACTTTTACTTCTGTACATCTCTTTATCATTTTCTATATCATTTCTATCTAGCTATCTATGGAGGTGGAAACACAAAAGTGAGGGGTTGGCTAAGGCAGTCTTCTAAAAACAGCCTCAACATTTTCCTTGGTCTTGTGTGTGTAAGTGTTTTCATGTGCAATCCTTTGAAGATCCAACTTTCGGGTAGAAAGGTGCACTTTTCTCAATCTCTTTTCATCAATTCTAGTTAGCTTTAACATATTATACTTCTTGTTATACCATTGATCATGTATCTTTTCATTCTCTTTCATAGTCTAAAACTTAATCAATTAGATAGTTGGTAGATTCCCTTATGTTTTAGACCGCTTCTGGCATCTTCTGTCTATATGGACACTAGCGCATCCCTAGGACCCCAATGCACCGCACTGGAGTCCAATTCCTGTGCTATAGTCCTCAAGCAACAATTAGTTTGAGTCATAGTCTAAACCTCAAAAATCGGCTCTCCTAGCCCTCTGAAACATTCAGGTTAGTAGAAGGACAATAACAACCCAATTTCTCTTCCTTTTCAACCTTAACACCTTACCCTCTTCAAACCACTTAGCAAGCTTGAGGTAGATCAGGGCAGCCTATTTCTTTGGAATCTCTCATGACCTGGAGTCTTGGAGTAGCTAACCCCCCTCCTCTACAACCCTAATGCATAGATTGTACACATCTTCAAAGCCAACAATCCTATGATCAAGAAGGTGATTAAAGAGGTGGTAGGAGAGAAACACATTGATGCAGGTCATACCCATGATGATGTGTTTATTGACATGTTCTTGGGTAACATTGTTCACACAACAAGTAGAAAATCAATAGGTAAACTTATGGCCCAATTCTTCAAAGATACCTATGATTTGGATGCTAGAAGAGATATAAATATTTTTGATAAAAATCCTCCACATGGTAAAATTTGTGACATCATAGATGCTAAGAATGCTAGGAAAAACAAGAAATTGAAGGCTGCAATGACCTTATACAAAGAATTTTTTATAAGAAAAACCTACAACCATTTCTGGATTTTATCATCAACAATAAATATATTTTTATTGATGAAGTAGACAGGTTGACCGAGCTAGCCATAGGAATGATAACTTTGTACACAATTACAGTTGTGTATATAGTGATACTATTGAATCTAGTTGTTTTCCTATGTAAATATTTTGATCTTTAAAAGAAAAGAGTGCTATCCTCTCTCATAGAAATTTGCATTAAAAAAGAAACTAGTTTCCTTTGAAATATAACTATACTAATTTTTTGAAATTAACTTTTGTAAATATAATTAAACTTAAATTTATTCTAATGCTTGAAAGTTACTTTAAAAATACAATTTCATTTTGAAGTTAAATAAACCTAAACTATTTTAAACACTTAAATTACTTTTGTAAATATGAATTTGACTAATAACAATTCTTTTTGAAAATAAATAAACTTTAAACTATGTTAAACACAAATAATATTTTGAAATATAAAGTTAGCTAACACTAATTCTTTTTGAAAAAATAAAATTTAAACTATTCTAAACATTTGAAAATTGGTTCCATCTCACTACTTTGAAGCACAAATATTCTAATAGAATTTCCAAAATTGTTGTTAATGATTAGTCTTTGGAGGGGGGTGATGAGATTAGAATTGTTGCATGTTCTTTCTTCTTGGATTTTCTTTCAAAGGATCGCCCCCTTGACCTTGTTTGTCAATGGAGATTTTTGAATGTCATTTCTAATCTTGTGACTGTGGAGTTGAACAAGGGTCTATCATGCATCATGTCTAATGGGGAAGTCAAGAAGGCTATGTTCTCCTTTCAAGGTAAGAAGTCCCTTAGGCTGAACACTTTTCCTACGCTTTCTTTCAAACATATTGGGATATTGTTGCTAAGGATGTTGTCAATGCTACTAAAGAGTTTTTGGTAGTAGGCAGATCTTGAAGGAGTTGAATTCAAACTTCATTGTTCTTATTCCTAAGAAGCCTAGGGCCTCATCTTTTGTTGATTTTAGGCCTATCAGTTTGTGTAATTCTATCTATTAAATATTTTCTAAAGTTTTGGCTTCAATGTTGCAGTTGGTCCTTCCTTGTATTATTTCTCCTCAATAGAATGGTTTTTTCTCGACAAGGCATATTTTGGACTTTGTGATTACAGTGCATGAGAATATTCACTCCCTTATGGTTAACAAGAAACCTGGTCTTATTTTGAAGTTGGATCTTGTGAAGGCCTACGATCGAGTCAATTGGTATTTCTTATTAAAAATATTGAAGGCGTTTGGTTTCTCTGATCGATTTTTGTAGTTGATTGGTCAATTAATCTCCTCTCCTTCTATTTTGGTGCTGGCGAATGGTTCTCCATCTACATTTTTTCAGAAGCTCTTGTGGGATAAGGTAGGGCAATCCCATCTCTCCTTTCATTTTCATTATCATGGTGGAAATTTTGGGCATATATTTTTTTCAGGCTATCTCCATTGGTGCTTTCAAAGGTTTTTCTCCTTCTTCGCTTTAGCAGTCTTTCTCACATCAACAATTTGTTGATGATTTCGTTATTCTTTCTGAAGTGTCATTTGTTGTGACCAATTGTACCTGCCTCATCTTACAAAAGTATGAATTTGCTTCTAGTCAAAAGGTGATTTTTCCTAAGAGTATTGTCTTCTTTCTTAATACCCTAGAGCACAGCCAACAGAGGATTGCAAGGATTCTAGAGTGTGTTATTGGGGAGCTCCCTTCTAACTATTTGGGGCTCCCTTTGTGCTTGAATGTGGTGCCAAAATCCTTTTGGAAAGGGATTATTGATAAGTTTAATTCTAAACTTGTTGACTAGAAGGGGTCTCTTCTTAGCCAAGCTGGGAAAATATAATTGATTAAGTCTACATTGCAGAATCTTTTGGTTTATGTTTTGGGAGAAGATTGAGAGTATTCAAAAACATTTTCTCTGGTCTAGGGTGGAGGATAAGAAACGATTGCATTTTCTCTCATGGGTGGAAGTTTGTAGGGCTAAAAGTCGGTGTAGTTTGGGTCTTTGGAAGTTGAAGGAGTTTAATCTTGCTCTCCTTGCCAAAATGTTATGGAATCTTCTTTTGAATGGTAAGGACTGGAACTCTATTTATTCTTTGAAGTACCTAAGGGGCATTGATAATTTTAGAGACATTTTGAAGGGTGGCTTCATTCCTCCCTCAGGTTCATCCTTGTGGAGCTTCATGATGAAAGCTCATTCTCTTATGGTTGATGGTTTGCATTGTATTTTTTGGAATGGCAGGAGTATCCTCTTTTGGGATGACTGGTGGATTGGTCATGGCCCCTTGAAGGATGAAATTTTGGCGACCCGTTTCAAAGACTTTTATATTGGATATTGGGGTACTTTAGTGTCAGATTATATTGTTGATGGTAACTAGAAAAGACTTGATTTGGTGAATAGGGATCTTAAACCTCTTTATCATTTCTTATCCATGATTCATATTTTGGCTTCCTCCCCTACTGATAGAATGGTGTGGCGGTTTTCTCTGAATGACCTATTTTCAGTGTCTTCAAATTTTTCTAATCAGACTCATATCTTTGGTCCTCCTCCTTTATGGGGTCACCTATGGAATCTAAAGCTCCTTCCTAAAGTCAACATCTTTTCTTGGCTCCTTGCGTAGACAAAATCTTGACTCTTAACAATCTTTCTAAAGGGTTTTATTCTTTACCTAATTGATGCTTTAAGTGTAAGGAGGTTGTTGAGGATTTTATTCATCTTCTTATTGGTTGTAGTTTTTCTTTGAAATTTTGGGCCCATGTCCTTCAATTGTGGATTTTATCTTGGGTTTTCCCTTCGTCTACCTTGAATTTTTGGTCTTAGTGGGTGGCTCCTACCCTGAATCCTACTCTTTATTTGATATGGTCTCTTATTTTTCCGCATATGGCATGGGGAGTTTGGAAAGAATGGAATAATCGTAAGTTTCACGAGTTGGGGCTTCCTCCCTTAAGGCTTTCTTTCAAAATTTGTGAGGCGATAATAGAAAATTTTCTTTCTAAAGTCTCATTGCTTCATATCCATGGTTCGAAGGTTGTGGTTTCTAATTATGACTTGTTGATCAGTAGTAGATGGAATCTTTCTTATGACATCTCCCTTCCGTTAAAGAAGCCTAAATCTTCCAAGGAGGGGTTTTTTTGGAAAGCTCCCTCTCAAGGATGGTTCAAAGTTAACTTTGATGGTGCTGCTAAGGGGAATCTAGGACCTATTAGTTGTGGGGGAGTGTTACGTGATGAGAATGGTAGGTTTGTCTCTACTGTGGTACTCCCTCTGGGAACCTAGACAAACCACTTTGGAGAGGCATCAACAGCCCATCATGGCCTCCTTCTTGCTAAATAGGTAGGGATGACTAAGTTGTGGTTGTAAGGGGACTCCCTTAATATTATCAACTATCTTTTAAAGGTGAATCCCTTATCATGGTCTATATCACATGTCATAGAGGACTCCCTATCTATTCTTGGCTCCTTTAATGATTATAAAATCTCACATGTCTTTCGTGAGGCAAATATTCTTGTTGATGGTTTTGTGAATGTGGGTGTCTTGTCACATAAATGTTGGAATTCCTATGATTACATCACTATTAATCTCCAAGGCATCATTTATCATGATCAATTATCTTGTTATGATGACAAAAACCTTGGGAGATAAGTGTTTATTTTGTTGGCTTTATCTCCTCTTGATTTGGTTTAGGAGTATAGAGTTTAGAGCCTATCCAAGTATTAATTGCATATCTTAAATGAAAATGAGCTCATGGAAGTGGTAATTATAGTTGGGTGTACTTGCATTGTCAGGTTTACATGGATTCTAGGGGCCTTTTGGCATTGTTTCTAGATGGTTTTATTATTATTTTCTGCTCACCAGAACAAGGAGAAGGTTGCAGTGAGGGTGTCTCTAGTTGCAATAGGTGGTGATTGTTGTAGACATGATCCTCTCTCTTGTGAAGAGTTTAGTGGGAATGCAGTTGTGTGGGAGCATCTGGAGAAAGGGGGCATTTTACCTTACTTGTTTAAACTACACGGGTTTGATTATGAGGTTACTGAGGTGTTTGTGAAGGGGTGGAATAATCAAATGTTGTGCTACCAAGGGGTGGAGGTGAATGTTACTGAGGGTTTAATTTCTGAAATCACTAGTTTACCCATGAAGGGTAAGAAATTTTATAGAGATCATGGAGCTTCTAAGTGTGCTCTGGCCAATTTCTTCAAGGGAAAGGACTAAGATAAGCTTAGGTGTGTGGGAAGTAGAGGGTATGACCATTCTTCCATTAAGCCATTATGGAGAGATGTGGCACTATCTATCATGAAATATTTTACGCTTGATGGAAGGTATTATGTTATCTATGGATACTATTTTATGTTGCTAAATCATTTTAGACACAACAGTCTGGTGTCGCTTCCCTACTATTTTCTCCTATCCATGAAAACTAGCATAGAAGATCATAGAAAAAATCCTAGTAAAGCTATTCTCCGTGAGGATCTCATGAAACTTATCATTGACTATATCAAGCTAAAGTTTATTCTTGAAATTCCTAATATTTCCAGTGGTAGGAAAGATAAGGGGCTTGTGCTTAGTTATGACATGGGGGAATCAACAGAGGAATGGGATGGAGATTATGAGGAGGATGGCTCCGAAGAGTTGGATTCATTGGATAAATATGGTAAGACTATGAAGGACCATGATCTAGAGGTTTCTAACTCTTGGTCGAAAGGTTATGAGACCGACACTGAAATGAAGGATGTTGTGTCATCTGGTGCAAAGAAGGGGTCTAAGGGGAAGAAAGGTGGTAAAAGGGATGAGAAGCGGGTTTTAAACCTGATTGAGGAAGGGGTGAAAGATTCAAGAGTGTCCCCTATTTTTACTATTAAGGAGAAATAGGGGAACATCAAGGCTGATAAGGGGCATCGTATGGAAGAAAAAGGTATCGAGTGAGATATTTTAAGATTTTTGGGGATGTCTCCCCTATGTAAATTGGGTTGTTGACCCCTGACTGTAAGGGTTTCAAGTAAGATGAGGACAAGAAAGTGATTTTGGAGCCATTGGAAAACTCGACGGTGAACTCTAGTAAGCAGTGGGTGGAGGTTGAAGTTGTTGATTTGGAGGATTCTCCTACTTATAATGCTTTGAAGGGTGAAGGTGTGGATCTAAAGTGTCAGCTTGAGAATTTTGCTAATCCATCTATTGACCCTTTGAATTTGGATGAAATTGACTTGGAGGTTTTTTGTAGAATGGTGAAGGATGGGACTAAAAATCTCCTTTTGGTGTTTAAATGGATTTTTTCAAAGGCCAAGGATCTTAACGCTAAGATGAATGAATGGCAAAGTGTATGTATGGTGTTGGTTAATTGTAAAAAAGGAATGGACAGTGAAAATAAAGTTTAAAACTATGAATGTTGTACTTGATAAGGTGGTGGTAGATGTTGAGAAAATGGGTAGGGACCATGAGGAGAGGCTGGTGTCCTTGGAGGATAATGTCTATAGGGTTCATGAGGAGTGGCTTATTTCTTTGGGAGACAAAGTCAATAATATTTGTAGTGATTTGTAGTCAATAGTGCAAATTAGCAACTAGTCTCTTAATTCTAGTGCGCAGGCACTAAATCTACTAAATGAAAAAGGATCTCAAGTGGATTGGTAAATAGCTAGATCTTAGCGAGATTGAGGAGGCAATTGTTGATGTTAATCGCAAGAATCAGATGGATATGAGTTTGGATGAGGGCCCGTGTTTGCGAACCAGGAGAAAGACCAAAAAGAGGGCTGACATTTCTTTCCAAGAGCTTGAAGACATGGTTGAGATGCATGATAATATTATCTCTAGTAATATGGAGGTGACTAAGGTTTTAGATAATTTTCTTTAGTTGTGTTTGGTCTTCTTTTATGCTGATGTTTTGTTGTTGGTTTGTCTAGGTTTATCTTATAATAATTTTTTTGTTTTTTTGGGGCTATTGGTGCTTGTTGCTTAATCTTTGGCAACCTTCTCTCAATGTAAATGGTTTTGGGATCCCTTCAAAACCCGCTTTTCCTTATCAAAAACATTTGAAAATTAATTTTATCAAATATAAATTTAACTAATACTAATTTCTTTAAAAATAAATATTAATTGTAATATAAATTTAACTAATATAAAATAGATTAAACTGATACTTATTACTCTTGAAAGCAAATAATAATAATTTTTTGTAGAAAACATTATTTTCTTTAAAACCTTCTACAAAATAGATTAAAAATCAAATCACCTTAAACTATTTAGGATTAGTTCTTTGTTTGATCACCAAGATCCACAAGGGTGAGGTGAGAGAATATGATGATTACATAATCCTATTTATAACTTAAGTCAATAAATTCAATTATTACTTTAATCTTAACCAATTTATCTTTTATCATAGGAATAAATGGACGAATTAACCATAAGAAAAATGAAATATAAATGTTCATAAGCATAACTATTCAATTAAAATCTCAATATGCATCAAACAAAACAATGCAATCTTACCATATATATGAATTGATGAGAAAAATGTTATACATGTTCCCTATAAGTATTAAACCTGCCCCTAAAATGTTTCAAGTAAATAGTTTATTTTACCACATTTCTTAGCCTGAATTAATTAGGTTATAGAATAACATCAATAATTTTTATTAACATACACCAAGATTACCTTTTCAATGATGGTGGTCCATTTATAAATTATAGTTGATATGTCTTTCCTGAAAGGGGTAATAAACATATTCAAGTATAAATCTCTATCTATAACACATTGTATTTTTGAATCAAGACTTAAATAAGGCTAACACAATAGAAAAACTTACTAAAATTCATAAATATAACATTCTAAAATGATATATAATTATGTAGACTATCCAAAGACTTGAGATTTCCAACCCTTTAAATCTCATCAATTAATCATATGTACCATTATCCTATCCCATTCTTTATCAATAGTATAATAATCTCAAGAAACACCTCTTTATTACAACTAATATTCAATTAGCTTTATCACTAATTTTAATCCTATATTTTTATGTAAGGTAACAAATTTACTAAACAAGCATAATTAAGTACTGTACTTTTCCTAATCATTTCAAGTAAATATCAAGATTTTTTTTTATACAATAACAAATTCTTTAATAGGTTAAATTTGACTCATTTCCAATAGTAATTTTAACTAATTACTTCTTAAAAGTGTTGTGTATTATAGATTAGGTTTGGATAGTGAGATAATGATTCTAATAGATTTTTAATAAATTTACTATTAACTACTCCATTTCATAAGTTTAAATAATTATTAATTCTTAATAAATATACTTCAAGAAAATTACAAAAGTCATGAATATAAAATTATTACATAAGATCTGTAATACTAAGTATTACTAGCAATTGCACCTTGGTGTTCAATAGGTACACCTTAGAGGTGTAGAAGGTCAATTAGGATTAATATTGATTTATTTTTTGCATACATTACGTCAATTGGTAGGCCATTTAGCAAATGATGTTGTTTGTTTAAAAAAGGTGTCAATGGAGAAGTGATAGTTTCAAATAAATTATGGATCCATGTAATGGATCCAAACATGACGGAAATAAAATCTTTGAATCGGGAAGATAATCAGAATCCATTACCAACAACCAACAGGCTCATGTTATTTTGCAATAGGGAGAGAGTGAGATAGGGATAGAAAGAGGGGGAGTTAGAGGAGGGAAGAGAGAGAGATAAGGAGATAAAGATGAGGAAGACAAAAATAGAGATGGAGAGGGAGAGGGAGAGAAAGAGAGAGGAGAGAGGGATAGATAGAGATGGAAGAGATAAATAAATAGAGAGGGAGAGAATGAGAGAAGGATAGATAAAAATATAAAGTTAGAGATAAGAAGTGAGATATAGATAGAGATAACGTGACCAAATTTAATTTCTCTCATTTTTTTTATTTTTATAGAAATGATTTATATTAAGGTAAAAAATATGAAGTAAATAAAATAATTCTATAATAGCATACACTAAAGACACCAAAAACTTTAAATATACACCAAATAAAATAATTTTATATTAAGATAAAAACACAATTTTTAAAAGTTATTTAATAAATAAAATAACTCTTTGATGAATAAAAAATAATTCTATATTTTTAAATCTTAAATACATCCATTTAAAAACATAATCCATCCTAAATGAAAACCTTTAAATTGATTATTTATACATTATAAGCAACACTTGATTAAAAAACTCCAATAATAAATAAATGCCTATTAAAATTTACCACTTTTAAATAATAATTTACTATATATATTTAATCTTTGTTTTATAATGCATATAATTATAAATCACAATGTGTATATGTGTAATGGTTGAATTTGCACATTTATGTGATTATTTTGGCCTTCATATACTTTTGTGTAATGTTGGGTTCATTCTTTTGACCTTCACATATCCTTATATACACACATTTGTATTTTATCTATTTCTACACATCCATCTACATAAACCACATTATTGAATCCTCCCAAATTGTAATTTAATTAATTTAATTGTATTATTTGATTATACAATTTAAAAAATTCAATTCTTATAAAAATATTTAACAAAATTTTAATGGGCTTACATAACTTTAATAAATTAGTTTTTTTCACTATAAATTAAATTAAATCACCATTCATACCATGAGAATCAAAGAAAAACAATACCATTTCTTCAACGATTAAAAAAATAACAAAAATAACTTCACAGCTGGAATGCTGTGATTTTTTTGGTACATGATGTGACTTTCCTTATGTTACTATCAGTTGTGCATTAATTGTCTCATGCGCTATTAAAATAACTGCCTCTTAAAACATTGAATGAAATAACCGTGAAAGGGCAGAAAACCCGACGAAAAAAGGTAGTCGTGAAAAATGACAGATAAAAGTGGACATGAAAAACGGAGGGGAAAACATGAACATATCAATGGCTATGGACGAAAGATCCGTATTGCATCTCCTCTCGAGTATTCTCAAATAGGACACGCCTTCACTGTAAATTAAATTAAGAAAGTATATTAAATTTATTTGTAATTTTTATATTATTTTGCATTATATATACGTATTAGATAATTAATATTATCTACATATGTTTACTAATTTATTTATATGATTTATACATAATATTAAGGAATTATTTTTTTCTAAATAAGAGAAATATAATTTAAATATTAAAATAATAATTAATATCAATTCAAATTTATCATTTCAAATTATGAATTGTTTAAGTGAAATAGTCCATTAGATTTAATTATATAAAATTGTAAAAGGGTATTTATAGGGTTTTAATATTATAGGGTTATGATAAACATATTTAAATAAATTAAATAAATTCACAGATGTTTAAAATAAAATTTATGATTTCAATTTTATCAATCTATTATTTCAAACTATAAATTGTTCAACTAAAATAATCAACTTATGTTAATAATAAAAAATAAAATTGAAAGGTAATATTTAAAGGTTTATTCTAATATGCAACTAAAAATAATATATCTAAAAAAATAGACCAACCTTAAAAATGAGATTATGAATAAATTGAATTAGTCCATCATTTCAAATTGTGAATTTACTATATGCTACTTATAAACTTTATAGAAATGAATTCCACAAATAATATTATTTATTTATTTATAAAATATACCTAAAAATAACATATCCAAAATTGGACTCATTATTTTTTTTTTAAATAAAATCAAAATATAATATTTAAAGGGTTTTTCTATTATATTACCAAAAATAATATATCCAAAAAATTAAACCAACCTTTGGATCATAAAACAAATTCATTTTTCATTATCTAAATGCTTGATATTTGATGTAGAAGAAACTACTTTCAAGTTTGAATGATTGAAGATATTTGAAATCATTCTTGAGATCTTCTTCACTCTTCTCATTTTTTGAAAAATCTTGAGTTGAATCCAATATTTTTCTTCAAATGATTTCTTATAAAATTTGAAAACAAAAGAAAAATTCCACAAACATATCAAATGCATAAAACATTCTCTCTCAAATAAACATGCAACTCCCATTTCATAGAATAATATGCCATGTGTTAGAGTCTTCCTCCATGTTTTTCTCAAAATATATTAAATTAAAATAGATTGTCTAACTTCATAAATTGACCCATTAAATGCTTCTTACACCAATTTAAATGGTGAGATTCTCTTCCACCTCATACCAAGTGTCTTATCTTCCACCAAAATATGCATTCAAATTATTATTATAATTCTTGCTCCATAAATTCATTAAAATAAAATTTATAATATTTATTCATTTTTCTTTTTTTATCTTATATTTTTAATTCTATAATTCTTATTACTTGATATAAATTGTATATATATTTTTTAATTTTTAATATCTTAGTCATTTTTAAATTAATTTATTAATCATATAACATTAAATGAATTGAATTATTTTCGAATAACTTAAATATTTTTCATACTTATTATTTATCAAATTAAACTAATCAACTAAAAAATATTTTTCATTATAAATAATAGAGTTTTAAAATAGATTATGACAAATATTAATACTTTTTCTAATGTAAAGACATATTATGATATTATAATGAATAAATAAGAACTAAATTATATTTTTAAGAAATTTAAATATTATATTAAATAATTTAAAAAATATTATAAAATAATAATAATAAGATCACTGATATAATTATGAAATATTGATTAAATATTAGTAAATTTTAAAAATATGAGAAGAATAAAATATAATTTTTATACTAAATCACAAGAAATTAACTTAAAATAAAAATAAAAATATAATGTTAAAATTAAAATTTAAAATACGGAGTGGGGGGGCTAGCTTCATCGTATAAGAAATTGAAAATAATAAATAAAAATATTAATTGACAAGTACCATATTATATTTGTAAGAAATAAAAAGAATAAATGAATAAAAATAATTATTATATAAAATTTAAATATGATAAATTTACATATCCATGTGTAAGATTTAATGACCAATTTTTCTCTTAAAAACCATTTTGAAACAGTTAAAAATAGTGATTAAAAAATCCATATAATTAAAAGTTTAAACATATATTTAAATATAATTAAAAAACTTTATAATTTAATATAACTAAATTTATGTGAATAATTTATTTACTATTACAATATATATTAATAGAATTTAAAATTGAAGATATAAAAAATTTGTTGCAAATGAATAGAATTTTAGAAGTTATAATAAATATCATATGTTTTTTTTTTTTTGTTATATAAAGGTGGCGAAGCCACACAAATTTTATTAAGTAGAAAAGAGGTTACATGAATTACATCAAAAAAAACTGTCTGTAAGTCCCCTTACAAAGATACAAAATGGGGATAGTATACATCAAGAAAATTTGCACCCCGATTGAGAGAAATATAGGAATGGGGATTGCAATCTAACAAGAAATACAATAAGCAGATTGCAGATTATCAAATCAACAAAGAAACCAGATCCTGAAGAGAAGAAATTTTTCGAAGGTCAAACGACGAGGAAACAAGCCCTGTAGAAAGGTGTGCAGGAACAAAGCTCACACTGAAAGACTAATGAAGGTACCGGGCTCCTAAATGTATCATGGGACAGAAGCTCACATAGAAAAACTAAGAACACACAGAGCACCAGAATGAAGCGAGAGCAAACCCCAAAGGGAGAAGATAATATGATATGTCAAGAGGAGGCCGTCAAAACCTGCACTTGTAAGTAACCAAAACAAAAAACTGCCATACAAGCTTTAGCAACCAACATTGAAATTGAACCAAAAAAGCGAAATGTAGAAAGTAAACTTAGAAGATGAAAGAACGCAGGGCGGATTCCAAAAAAGCCCTGATTTAAAGCCATTATAATATTATATGTTATTTTTTATTAATAATTTATCATTTAATATACTATAATATATCATATATATTATATAATAAACTACAACATAATATTGTTATATTTTAATTTTTAATCATTTAATATATTATATTTTTTAATAATTAAGTATAATTATTAATATTAGAATCTAGGTTTTATTTTACTTCGTATTCTTTTTTTTTTATTCGTAAGGCAATATATTTATTAAATATTATAGAAATTTGCATGCGTCTGCTAAGTAGGATAATCACTTCGATCCAACCCAACAAAACCAACTATATTCATCCATACTGAATATTGCATCAACCTACTGTATATGCTTAGTTTAAACCAAAACCGTTCATCAAAGGAACAAAAAAAGTTCTAAATTTACAATGCATACTCAGACCACAAAAACCCCAACTATAAACGACCATCATTAACCAACTAACTACACAGCCAAAAAAAATTTAACCTCATACCGACATTTACAGGAATCCATTCAAATTTGCAAAGGCCACTACGTACAATGATCATCCTATGATGCATGAGGGATAACCCGCTTAAATCCAACAAAAATGGGTAAAACTGGATTGCTTCATCCGATTTTTCCAGTAGCTCCAAGTCTGAAGGTCGCGGAATCCCAGTACCAATTATTGTCGACTTAAGCACCACATCCAAACCTCCTACCAGGTCCTCCCTAACAATCGAATAAGCAACTCCTTCTCCATCTCCTTTGGAACTCTACTATCCAACAAAGAAGCCAAAAAATGCGATGAAATGTGCACATTATCGCGCCCATACTCCTTCCTCTCCAAATTCCCTCAACCTAACACCATTTTAACTGCTACCACTATAAGTGGATCATTATTAACCATGATCCTTTTGAGCGTCTAGTCTGTCACCTCTCTAAATGAAACTTGTTTCATTGCCATCAAAGACATAGGCATGTCTGTGCCAAACCGAACTAGCCCCTCCGCTGAAATTGCAATGACGAACTTCAACTGCTTAGCCATTAATTGCCACCTTCAAGCCAAAAACCAGACAAAGAAAGCCAACCAGACCTGCACCATGAACAAAAAAATACAAACTTTGAAATGCTAAACCTTTGCATCCACACATATTAATAATGACCATAAACCAAGCGATGACACTGCCACACGAGCTAAACATATTTTCTAAGCTTGTCAAGTTGTCCCTCCATCAGGGATTTTGTCCTACATCCTCGGTTTCGAGAGCGAGGCTATCATGAAGGGGCAGGGATATAAATATTGCATTTAAAAACATACTTTCCAGTTCCACCGACCACATCCTTCAATTTTGTTCGGCCACCTCATCTCCCATCCACCTTACGTGGATGCCAACCAATAGGCTGGCTGATGCCCTCCGCCAGTTTGGAGGGCCGCCTACCCTACCACCCACATTTTACTTCGTATTCTTATTTGTTACTTTGTCACAAATTTTTTGCTAAATTACTATGAATAATTCAAGAAAATACTCATTCATCCACTAACTTTATAATATCTCTAAAGGTTAACAATTAATATTTATAGAATTTCATCAACAAAACACTACTAATAAACTTTTTTATCCATTTCTCATTCCATCTAAATATTCCACATTAAAACAAAAAATCAAATTAAATAAAATAAACTAAATTTAAATTAAACTCCAAATCCACCATTTATCCTAATTTCTTAAATTAAAATGACTAACTTCTAAACATGAATAAATACAAAAATAAACATTACAATAATTCACAATATTTAATTACTAAAAAATAAAGTTATGCAAAAGTAAAAAGACACATATAAAGAACTTTTTTCTATTTGTAGTTGTAAGAAAAATTGAAACAAAAATAAACTTCTCCAAATAGAAATATTTTAAATGTTTAAATTTACGTACTAAGAATTTGATTCCATTTTCCCAATAAATATATATATATATATATTTTTATATTATTAAATTTATTCATTCTTTAAAATATATATTTCTTCATAATTTTTATTTTTAAAATAAATAATTTAATAATATTTTATTTTTCAATTCAAATACATATAAGTCAAAAATTAAATTAAATTTTATATATAATTTTTTTTTTATATTTTTTTTACGAAATATAAAGCAATTAAATAATTTACAATAAAAATTTAGTCATTTTTTAATTCAAATACATATAACTCTCAAATTTCCTCACTTTTTGAAAAATATGAATATTTACAATTAAACAAGTTTTCTAAATATGGAGATTACTTTATCAAAATTAGCCAAACACTTCATTTTCTCTCTTTTTTTAAATAAAACAAAAATAGTCATGATGCAATAAATTTTGTTTCAACATTACCAATATTGTACTTCAAGCATTATTCTCTTTTATTTCATTTTTATAAATATATCTATGAGGCTATACAACAATAATAAGTATAATCAAAGTTAAAAATATTAAACAATTTATTTTTAAAAACATTGCAATATAACAATTAAATTTCCTACACCATTACTTTCTTCCTTCCTAGACCAAATTCAAATGTATATTATACATAAAGAAGTAAACAATTATACAATTTCTCAATAAGGATTTTTTAGACCCTTTTATTTTCCAAGATAAGGGTTTCATAACCCATTAAAAATCTTTATCCACACATGTTGCCAAAATCTCAAATCTGCACAATTTCATAAACAAACTTCACATCCATGACGAAAAGATATTTTCCCACCTCCCATCAAAGGGTTTGCTCTTAAACACACCCCCAAACTAAGAGGTCTTCATAGAAACCAAGTTTCATTACATAATAAAAATGAACCATATACAAGAATACAACAATATCCAAAATATTGAAATGTTGCATATGAATCATACAAGATTTATAGAAAAGAGAGAGTCAAGAGGACACTCTAATCCTTTGAGGAAAATAAAAAAATTCAATATCTCACCTCCATCAATAACAAGAAATCATCTCTATCATATATTACATATCAACCTCAAATATCAAAACAATGTCACCCAAAACACTTTTTCATCACCATAAACCTAATAGATCCTACACATGTAGCCAATCAATATCACATAAATTCATAGGAACTTAATAGCATTTTTTCTTCTCAAGAAATTGCACACTCTTCCGAATTGAGGGTCCACACCTCTCTCAACCCCAACACATAGGTGACTAAATTAACCACAAAATTGATAATATATGCACTCAACATAACAACCCATGTCAAAACACATACAACAAAAAAACCAAAAAAACACATACAAAAACTAGCCAATATTAAACACTAATAACAACAATAACATTTTCATTTACATAATCTACAAGAGACTATGGACCATACCTCTCAAAGATTCAAAAGGATGGTGAGAGCTCTTTATTAAAAAAATCTCCAAGATATCCTCTCTCATTCTCTCCCAAACTCTCAAAATTCTCCCCCAAAAAATAATCCCCTTTTTTCACAATGCAAGAAGAAAGAATTTTCCCAAAAACCAACTCCCACAAACACTTTAAGAGTTTTATAGATAGAATATACCAAGATGGATGTATGAACCTAGGTAAAAGAGATTTGATGACTTAAAATCGAGCTTGCTTCATAGTCAAGTTAAATCTTGTAAAAAAAATCCATATGAACTTTAGGAGGACAAAACTTATCCAAATCCCCAAAAACAGGGCCCAACATGAATCTATCCCATAGGCATTCAACCTAAACACTTTTTTACTTAAATAATAAAGAAAAGACACTAAATAACATTTTAAAAAATCCTTGTAAATTCATGTCTAATATTTGACACATAATAAGACCCCAATATCCTAGCATAACAATCTTCCATAAATATTAAATACCTATCAATTGCTATCTTGTTAGATTGATTGAAGTATCACTACTCTATTTTTCTTACAAATCAAAAAACAAAATGTTCTTCCAACATGAAACTTGGCAACAACACGACCTTGTTTTTAATTTCAAAGTTTACAATTAAATTTTAAAATATTTGAAAAAAATTATAATAAAATAAATTTTAAAACAAAACTTCCCTCATAATTTTAGGGATTATAAAATACAATAAAAAATATACAGGACCCTTAGGGGAGAGGGGTCAATAGTCGTGCGGGGTCCAATAGTCGTGCACTCAATTGTGATTATAATATCCAGTCTTACCACATATTTATACTATATATTGTAAATAAATAATCTAAATAAAAATTAAAAAATAACCAAATGTTGATCAAAAGTGGACCCATACTTGAACACATGAGAACCTTTAAATGTTATATTAAAAAAACATAAATATATTCATGAAGAAGTGAAATAAGTATTTTTTTGTCTCAAATAAAATATCACAACTATCAATTATAAGTGTGTAATTTAAAAAATAAAATACTCATTTAATAAAATAAGACTCTCATTTAAACAAGTATTCTTATCATAGTGAAAAAATATTGTTCTAATGTGTACAACTATTGGGGTAGCAATGTACAAGCATTGGAATATTTTATATTAATAGTTTGTCCTATCACAAATATTAAAGGTGAGTACAATAAATACCGTGTATTTTTTCATTAAATGTGAAGGATTTAAAAAAAAAAATAGTGTTCAACTATTGGCCCATTTTTGTTTGGTATAAGTTGTATTTTAAATAATTATGTGTTGTTTTTATAACAACAAATAGTTTTTTTGTGTTCAACTATTGGTTCATATGTGTTGAATATAAAAGCTAGAGATATCAAAGATTTATGGTTACCAATAAGTATTTGGTCCATTTATGTTGCATATTATCATATTTTATATAAAAATATGATATTTTACAAGCAACAAATGGTATATTTTTGTTCAACTACTGGGGTTTCCATGATTAAGTTTTGGTCAAATCTTTTAAAAGTCAAATTTTAGACACTTCTCAATAGATGTGTTGATGTGGTGAGTTGCATGATGAGTCACACCTCCAAACCTTAGTTATAGATAGATAAGAGGCTAGTCCACATGTCGAAAAAAAAATGAAGGTTCTACGATATTTCAGTCAATTGCTACATGTTGACGAAGTTAGCCCACACGACTACTCGCCCCTCTCCCCTAATTACTTTTCGGAAAGGTGCGGAATCAATCAAAGAAGTTGGACTGCATGTATATCGTTCCGTACAATTATAAAAGTGGATGGTCACTGGTGAGGGCTCTTACAAATTGACGGCGCCAGTTCGCTACTTTTTGTGCAAATCTCTTTACCCAGTGCTCTCTACGTGCTGTCTATTCATTTTGCCACCTCATTCTCCTCTTAACTTGTGCCCATGTCTGCAATGCAAACCTGCACGAAATGAATCTATATCTTCTTCTTTCATTGTGGATTACCCAGTACGGTATATTATGCCTATTATCACTACATTCCGTTGTAACATCTAAATCTCTTCAGCACCCTGGTACAGACTAATTGCACTTAAGACGGCCACAAGCACATGCCTTTGCTGTGAGGCCGTGGTATTCATTCAAACAACTATAGCTTAATATTTATTTTCCATTCCTTAAAAACTCATGTTAGGGTTTGATTTTCTTAATTTTGGCGTTCTTTGTATCTCAATTCAATGAGAGGTGAATGACACAAAGCATCTCAGTGGCAGCCTGTTAGGTAAGGATATATTTGAATCCTTGCTTAGGCTATGAAGCTTTTCAGTGTTTACACAAATTCATGCTACCTTGTCTGTTTTACAAATGGGCTTTTTTCAGCAAGGTGTACTCTTAATGTATGAATATGATCTGCATTGCATGTTTTACAAGCGGGGAATTTTTCTATAAAATATGTGATTTTACCGAGGAAACCACTCAGCACCTGCTCTCGTATTTATGTAGGGGTAGAACACTTAGACCAGTTTTCTATTCTCATTTTTGTTTTTGCCATAATGAGTGTTTTGTATGCAACGAATCAACCTGCAAAATTCTATGCCAATCTATCTGGTTATTGGCTCTCTTATGAGCAGCTATGAAGGCATTAGACGCCAGTACAGTGACGAAATTCCTCCTGTCTCTCCTTACAATAATTGTAGGGGCGTACAATGCTGTTGTTGTTGGATCTTCTTTACAATACTGGGGAATCGGAATCTGTGCTAAGGGGATCTTTTACAGCATACTGGGAAATCAGATCTTTCACTAAATTTGATGAGCATATGGACGTATGTAAGCATTTTTGGCCTAAATTATAACTGTATAATATGTATAACTTTAAATAAGATATTCATGAACATTTGAGTTAAATAAGATATACGTGAACAATTGTGAACTTTTGAGTTAAATAAGGTATGCGTGAACATTTGAGTTAAAAATGTATGTGTGAACATTTGGGAAGCAAATTTTTGTTGGACGTTTTTATATCTCAGATCTACATGAGGCTGAAAGCCCCATTCTGTCACAACAAATTGGTAGACAGGCAGGGTCGACCGTCAAATTTAAGTTCTAATGGCGGGGTGTACCTGAGTGTCGCCTATCTAAAATTTCCTTACAAACGAAATAAACAAACTTTTTTGTTCAGTTTTTAATTTAAAATTTAAATATTTGTTTTTATATAATTATTTGATCATATCCTTACCTGCCAATAAGATACCTTGAGCCATCCGCACTCTTTGACCTCAAAATCGGTGAGGTGCACCTGGAAGTCTTGGGGAAATTGCCACCTGCAGTTGGCAGTGGTGGTTGTGGGGCAGCAGGGGGACGTTTGATTCTAAATGGGATTGTCTCCAAAACAACCCATTTCTTTTTCTGATGGGTGGGGGAGAGGGCATGTGTCCTCATGGAACCGGATGAGAATAATTTACTTAGAAAAACTTAAATTATGGTTGTGATAATTAATACCACACTGACAGCAAGATTGACCTGGCATATATTTGTAGCCGTCTCGTTGTGATTTTTTCATACCTAAGTGAAGAACATATTTAACTATGCAAATTGAATGTATGGTTAGTTCAAAATGAGTTATTTCCCCTGAATACTGATTTCCATAGAGCTGCAAAATACTTACCATTTTTATTTGTGCATGGCATGCATATGATTTCACATTAGCTAGGGCTGCATTACAGATTCAGTTTTTATTTAATTTCTGGGCTTAGCGTTTAATCCTGAAATATCCACTCCTGCAGCCGTCAAATAATTAATCTAGGTTGATTTTTGCTGAGTTGGATGCATTTATTTAATTAGCTTAGATAAGCATAGGGAAAGGTTATTTTCCTCTATGTATAGGTGTTTATCTTTTAATTAAGGTATGGTCTCTTTAGTTTGCAAATTTTTAGGGGCAATACTAATAATTTAACTAAAAAAACAGGTTACAAACATATCATTCTTATCGACTCCCAAGGATCACATATTAAATACCCCAATCAATGCATGTTGGGAGATGGTGACTGCTGAGTCAGAGAGATTGCCCAACAATATGACAGCACCAATTTGCCACCTGTGTTGCACTTGAGCCCTTATTACCAATGCTATTTCTATTTATTTGCCACCTCATTCTCCTCTCCTCTCTAATATCCCCTTAACTCTGCAATGGAATCTTATGTGTGCCATGCAAGTAAAAACAAAAAGAGTTTGCCAGCTCCACAGAAATCGGTTCATAGTTGAGATAGTTAATTTTGAATTAACTTTGTTCTCTCTCTTTTCTTTCTATAGTTGTGGATTATTCAGTATGGTATGCTATGGCCATTAAGACTCCATTCTTCTGCTACACCTAAATCTCTTCTCCACTCAACTAGATGGCTACAAATGTATGCCTTCCCCAGCTGCCCTTGGTATTAATTCAAACACCCATAGTTTAATTCTTGTTTTCCTTTTTATTTTTCAACTTAAAATAGCGTCTGATTTTCATAATTTCGGGGGTTTTGGTTTCCAACAATGAGAGGTGGGTGCCACAAAGCACCTGAATGGCTGTTAAGGATATATGTGAGTCCTTGCTTTGGCTATGAAGCTTTTTAGTGTTTAAACAAATTTATGCTAACCTGGTTGTTTCACAAATGGGCTCTTTCAGAGAGATGTGCTACTCATGTATGAAATATGACCTGCATTGCATGTTTTGCATATGGGGAATTTCACTGAGGAAACCCTAGGCTTCCACAACCAGCTAAAACATCACTCAGCACCTGCTCTCTTGTTTACATGGGTATGGAATATTTCGATTAATTTTTTTACTCTGGTGTTTCTTTAGTGGGAGTATTATATGTACCCAAATCAACCTGCAAAATACTATGCCAATCTATCTGGCTGTTGACTCTCACATCAGCAGCTATGAAGGCATTTAGAACACCCATCATCTGCAGCAGCTCCTTGATTATCTTGTACAACTGTTGTGCCTTGACTGGAAGTCTATTCACTGCCGCCAGCTGCAGCTTCTGCAACTTAATCTCTTGTATCTTCAATTTGCTGCCCTTGCTCGTTGAGTATGTAGTTGCTTCTTAATGCCAAAATGTGTGTTTCCTAGTTTGACAATCAACAATATGTAACTTTTGCTGCTGTTCTGTTAAAAACAATTTATTCTCCAATAGGGAAATTTGAGAAGTAACACATACAGCTTTCTTATTAATCTTTTAAAGAATTCAATAGTTAAAAGTTCTCGTGTCTGAGAAATATGATTAGAGGAACTTCCCTGGGTCTTCTCCGCAACACTGGGGAATCAGACCCAGGACTAAATTTGATGGCCGTATGACTGTTTTTAATAATTTATGCATTTTTTTCTCTAAATTACAATTAAATCTTAGGCAAACTGTATTACATGAAAGGAGAGTTTTAAAAAAGCGTATAAAAATCATAATTATATACATATTTGCAGCCTAAAAACAAGAAGCAAATTTAGAATACCACATATCATGCATATGCATATGCTAAGCAAAACTACCATAAATATTGCAAATTTGAAATACAATACACTAATTTGATATCAATTTGTCAAGAACTTGAGTGTTATGATAGATATTTTGAATTCATTGTTCATTTGTTCAATATTAGTAATCAGCATCATATGGGTCATCATGAAGATCAACGTCAACATCATCATTGACGTTAGATGATGTAGGTAGATTAGAAGAAGCACATGCAACCCCACTACCACTTGCACTAGAAGCATGTTGGGTATTCGAATCCATAGAAAGTAAAAATTGTATGGCAGCCGGAAAATCTATATCAATTTGCTCTAGATCTACATCCTAACAATTCCTTGTACTCATCTTTCTATGAGTAAGAAGGTGCAAGTTGGAATGCACGTAAAATAGCTCTTCTATTTTATTTGCTGCCAATTGGTTGCGTTTCACTAAGTGGATGAAAGCACATGTACTCCAGTTTTGCTCAAATGAATAAACTAGCAACCTATTGAAGCAAAGTGAGAGAGTTACAATTACAAAACTGTAAATCAAACTTTAAATTTGAAGTTAATAATTTTATTGTTTTAAAAATGATAAACAATACAAATTTAGAGAGTGTAATAAAAATTAAGAAACTTTCGTGTGAAAAAGTTTGATTGCAATAGTTTGGAGGTGTGGTGATGTATGGTCATTGAGGTACCACCAAGCATGAGCATCTTTACTATACTTGTCACAAAGAGCAAAAGCACTTTGACCATTTGAGGCTACAAACTCATTTGGAACTAAATCCTCCATTTCAAGACCGAGGAAGAGTTTAGCAAGTGCACTCCTATATCGTTCACTAACTTGTGTATCTTTGTATGGTGGCACCCTTGATGGCATAACAAGAGTTTCATCACTTTAAAATTTGGGAGTCAATACAAATGCAAGATGATGTAGTGGGGTGGTCATTTTGTTTTACTGCTCAACACAAATTGTTTGCACATCTTTGAACAAAGTTTCTTGAAGATCTTGCTCTTTTCCATTGATGGTTGATTTTATCTTCTCAATCATTGAGTCAATGCCATTGTATGCCTCTCCCAAACATGGTTTATCCATGTCAGTTTAATGAATCATACTCATGATGGGCAATCAATGAAACTAAGAAGATATTCCACCCGTTCTCACCAAGTGTCATCTAATATCATCTAGATACAATGAGTCAAAGGAAGGTGGGATGGAGTTGGCAAATTAATTTGGATTTTTCAGCTGCTGCACAATCTTTACTTTCTATGGAGTTGAATACCCAGCATGCTTCTAGTGCATGTGATTCTTCTAATCTAATCTACCTACATCATCTAATGTCAATGATGATGTTGATGTTGATCTCCATGATGACTCATATGATGTTGATCACTAATTGTATTATTTTAATATTGAACAAATGAACAATGAATTCAAAACATTTATCATAACATTCAAGTTTTGACAAATTGATATCAACTTAGTATAGTGTTTTTCAAATTTTTAATTTTTATGGTAGTTTTATTTAGCATATGCATGATATGTGTTATCCTAAATTTAATTCTTGTTTTTAGGTTGCAAATATGTATATTTTTATGGTTTTTATATGATTTTTGTACAAACATACCCAAATGTTCCCATACCCCCAATTTTTTTTTGCTATATTAGTGTACCATACTCATATACTTGTACTTGATTCACCAATGTAGGTATTTGTATATATTAGTGTTACAAGACTAAGACTTGGCTCAAATTTGCCTAGCAAATTTTTTACCTAGACTTAGACTTGGCCAAGACTTGACAAATTGAAGATTTAAGGATTTACAGATTTTATCATGAACCCTTCAATAAATAAAAGTTTAAAGACACAATAAACTAATCAAATAGAAGCTATTTTGATCACATACAAAAGTATACATCGATCATAATTATAACAACATTTTTAAATATATTAATATTGTCAAGTGTACAAAACTCATGGATTATGATATCCATGGCATGAAACACAAATTTCACAATATGGATTCATGAACTATGGTAGAAAAGAGTTTGTATCTCTCAACCAAGCATTGCTAGCTCTATGTGGAGTAATGTGCTTGTAACTCATACAATTCTACAAATGTTGCTACAGTCATAGGAGCATTACTTAGATAGGATTTGACTTAGCAAACTAGAAGTATAAATGGAATTTAGTTAGTAGGAATTTAATTGGAAAAAAGTTGAAAGAAAAAAATGTTGCTCTTGCAACTTGCATGGCCCAAAATGATTTATTTTTATTTTTTTTGTTTCTAAAACTAAAGAGGTGGTTTGGAGTTAGTGCCCTTGGAGGCGGGGTTTGGGGGATCAAGGGGCAGCAATTTTTCATACTTTTATCGCTTTTAACTATTCTCTAAAATTCCTCCAAACCCTTCAAAAAATGTTTGGCTTTCATGCTTTTATGTTTAGGCATTTTCAAAATATTATTTTTTTCGCTAATTTTCATTAACCCACTAAAGACTAGCCATCAAGACTCACCAAGTACTCATTTTAGGAGTTCCTAGGCCTTGATTCAATCGGCTTGGTTCAAGACTTGTCGAGTTTGGCAAGTCTTTTAACTATGATATGTATATGTATATGTATGTATACATATTGATGGATATGCATGTGTATATATGTATGTATATATATGGATGAATATGTATGTGTATATATGTATGTATATATATGGATGAATATGTATGTGCATATATATATGCATGTATATATGTATACATGTATACATATCCATAAGTATATGTATATATAAATATGGATATATCTATCCATATACATACATACATATGTATGTATGTATGTATGTATGTATATACAGAGGGAGAGACATACAAATGGGAATTGGCATTGATATGCAAATTTCACCATTGCACTTTCATGTGTGTGTGTGTGTGTATAAACACACAGACCAAAATGGATTTGTTGAATAGGCTTTACAAAATTTCAAGAAAATGCAAATGGAAGCTATAAAACTAGGCTGTGCAACCTGTTGTGACCTTTTCACACATCACCCCATTCAAAATGGGTACCCCCTAATTTTTGCTCCATTCTGATCTTTTGGCTTTGGTTTTGGGTTGTTTTGTGGTTCTCTCTCTTTGTTCCTTGTGGTCTTTCCAGGGATGTACCTATCTTTTGGTCTAATTTTGGAATGTTGGCTAAGTTTGAAGTGTGTTTTGATAGATTAGGGTTTTCATTCTTCAGGCTTGTTTGAGGTCAAATTAAGTTGGAAAATTGAAATTTGAGCTTGGCATTGCTATTGAGAGGCTTCAGATAGGCTCCCATTAAAATTTCATTGAATTCTAACAACTTACTAGTTTTAGTAAGTACTCAATTTGAGACTTGTTCCTTAGGACTTTTGAATTTCTGACTACTGCATTAGATTCAGGACCCTTCAAAGTGCTTACCTGCAAATTTTGAGCCAATTTTGAGAACTTACTATTTTTAGTAGGTGCCCCAGTTTGGGGCCTTTTACGGGATTTTGGAAATTTTGATCATATCACTGAGTTTAGACCCTTTCAGAAGGCTTGCATGCAAAATTTGAGTGAATTCTAACAACTTTCTATTTTTAGTAGGTCTAGTTTTGGCAGGTATGGTGTCACCGGAACAACTCCAACACTTTACCTTTTAGAACAAAGCAACATGCAACGAGAACGACATCAAACGGGGTCTACAACAGCACATGCAATGGAATTAGGGTTTCCTACTTTTATGCCTAAAATGAAGGGAAAAATGCGAGAATCTTTGAAAACCAATGTATCCCATTGCGATCAACATTCTTCAAGGAATCTAATGGTAAAATTTGAGCGCATTCTACACACTTACTAATTTTAGTAAGTCACTTCCAGAATTGGGCTAAAAATAGCAAGTGGACACATAAGGCAAGTGTGAACAGGTCTGACTAGCGATGAGGACCCTAGTGAGCAAATTTCAAGTCTTGAGGAGTTGCAAATGTTTGAAAATCTCCAGAGCTTCAAAAGTTACTATAAATAGAAAGAAAGGGCAGGCAGGACAAAAATTGGCTAAGCGTTCAAAATCCCCTCCTATACACGAGAATACATTTTGACTATATTTGGAATACAAGATCCTCACAAAAGTGGCTAAGGCACTGAAATCAAATGAGACCCCATATATGCACCCTAAGAGAGGACAAAAAGTTGAAATTTTTTCTAAGTTGTAAAATGAAAGCAAGCCCCTCCAAATGCGCCCTAGGGAGAATACGAAGACAAATGAAATTTCTAAGTAATGAAAATGAGAACACCTCCCCTGAAATGTGCCCAAGGAAGGAGAGGCCTAGGTGGAGATTTGTCTAAGGCAAAAAATGAAAGAAGACCCCCTAATGGGCACCCAAAGATGAAGGGAATGGAGGTCAAAATTTTCTAAGGCATGGAAATTCAAAGCAACACCTCCCTAATGCACCCAAGGGGGATCAAGTGGGTTAAGTTTGTCTAAGACACAAAATATAAAGGCCAGAGGGATGAAATGTGCCCACAAGGAAGCTTGGTGATTGAAAATTTGCGAAGGCATGAAAATGAGAACACACCCCCTCAAATGCGCCCATGAAAGGGGTAAATGGGTTAAGAAATTTTCTAAGGCATAAAATGAAGTGCCACTAGGGTGAAAATGCACCCAAGGAAGGTGAGATAGATGAAAATTTTCCTTAAGGCATGGAAACCCAAAGCAAGGACCCCCATATGCGCCCAAAGCAAGATGAAGAGGAGGGTATCAAAATTTGTCTAAGGTATTAGGAAATGTGATGCTGGAGTTCCAAATGCACCCAGGGGGATCAAATGGTGTTAAAACTCAAGGCATCAAAAATTCAAAGCTACACCTTCAAATGCAAACTGTTGGTGTGCATTTTTAATACCCACCAAACACAGAAAAAAATGCCCAAGGACACTTTATCCTCTCTTGAAAAGTTACTGCGAATGCTAAGAAGATTGTGCAACAACTCCAAGGTTTCTTTAGTCAAGTCATGACATGTGGATAAGATCAGTGGGCGTTGTGATTTGCTGTTAATCACAAGGGGACTTACGTTAGAATTTATTTGCAAGTTAAAGACTTAGACAGTTTTATCATTGAAGGCTCTTTCCATCGGGTATTTCAGATTTCCAAAAAAAAATACAAAAAAGATAAGGGTTCAGGAGTCTAAACTACGCCTAAGAACTCAAGAGATGGCAATAACTAGATGAAATTGGAATAACCACACTTTGTTTCACCTCCTTAGGATAACTACGCAAAGTGGGTGCAATCTTCAACGAAGGTGATAATGATTTTCATGTCTGAATTAATAATTATCCAAACTGAAGTTAAGCATCCACAACTTAATAGCTTAGGCTAACTCTGCACATTGAATAAAAATCATCTATCCAATAAAAGTATGAGCTTAATTTCATCAACCAGTGCTATCGGATCTATCATTCACTATCAAACATTCAAATGAAAATACTAAGTTAATCTTAATCTAAGTGTTGAAGGAGAATATGTAACCTTGCACGCCACTTGAAAACAAAAGTGATTCTAAGAAAATCATGCACTAGAGCTTTTATTAATGGAAATGATATATCGCAACAATCTCATACTACTCACTTCACAAATTGAAAATGAGAGCACGCAATTTTATATAGAGTTCACAGAAATAAAAGAGTGGCCCAGATTAAAATGAGCCAACGACCAAGATTGAAACAAATAAACCCTAATTAGGGTTTCCCAAAATAACATCAGTGAATTAAGAGTTGACAAGAGTGAGTTCGCACCCAGAGCTATTTTCAAGGAAGTCCATCCCTATCCTCCCGAGTTTCCATGTGTTCGATGAATCTGGAAACGATAGAGGCAACTTCTTCCATAGTAATCTGTGGGAGTATTCTGATTCTAAACTCCAATCCGTCCATGCTTTTGGCACACCTGACAAAGATGTCCTCCCATTTTGGCTTGACCCTCTCAAAGGCCTCTCAGATGGCCAAGAAATTTGCCATTCTAACTCAGTTTTGCTTCAAGATAGGCCTAGTGATAGCAAAGAAGCTTTCCTGCACCTTATTCTTTAAAGCTTCCAGTTGCAAATCATTCTCCCATATGACCTCCTTGTCTAGTATGTCGGCAACCATGTTGAAGATTTTTCCTTGGATTTCTCTAATCTGCTCCTCCACTTTGAGTCCATCAACCTTCACTCTTTCCAACACCTCTCCCCATGCCGTCAAAGTCTAGTACCATGTATGGAAATCGTAGGCTGCGCCTACCGCAATGATGCCTCCCTCAATCAGTTCCTGCTTCGGGACCCCTTTTAGAATCCTAAGGCACAAAATTATCCTCTCCTGCACATTTGGAAGACCATCCCATATTTTCGCCAAGGCGGCCAGTCTGGAGAGCAACAAAGTGGCTTGATCGTAGACCAAGGTCAACTTCTCCAGGAATATGTCTACTTCTATGCCTTTGACCACTATCCATTCCTTAGCCTCTCTGGTCGTGACCCTATCTTCTTCTATGTCCTTTGCTACCTCATGTGAAGAGTTCAAGAGAAGGGGAGCTACCATGTTATCTTGATCAAGAGGCTTGATCAGATGTTGTATATACTCCTTCAGGCATTCAATCTCCTGCTGGTAGTCCTTCCTCTTTGCCACCTCCTTTGCTAACCTTGACTTGATGGTGGACACTGAATTGTCTAGATCTTCAACTTCTTGGCCCTTTGTGGTTGGACCCAAGTTGATGGTAGTGACAGCATACTCATATGGGGTTATATCCTCCCGTGGCTTGTCCACTGTTGGCACAACAATCTGTACGGTCTGGTTGCTGGCTTCATCCCTCTGTATGGTTGAGAACTTCTTAGCCGACTTCTTGACTAAAACTTGTTCAAGTCTGGCCAAGAAGTCCGCAACATCATCTTCTTCTTGTTCTTCAATTGGCACCTGTATTTTCATTCTTTCTCTCAACCAATCAAGGATTGTGATTTGCTCTATGCCATCCTCCTCCGGTACACTTTCTCCGCCTAGAGCATCCAAAATTCCTTGAAGGGCTGAGATCATTCCTTCCTGAAAGTCATCATTTTGGGCACCAATCTCATCATTTGACCCTAGTATTTCCATGCCTGTGGGAGATGGAGGTTCATCATTGTCTAGCTGAGGCTCCACATTGTCCTCAGGAATCGAGGAAGGGTTCCTAATGTTGGCCAATGAATCATCAAGGGTGGCCAATATCTCATTGATGTTTCTGGATGAGGCAGAGTGTGAAGGCTCTATCCTTGTTTGTTTCTGAGCAAGCTCATTATCGACAACTATTTCTTACCTCTTCCTTGAAGTAGTGGCCTCTATCAACTCCACACCTTGGGATGCTTCCACATTCGAAGAGTAAAATTCCATCTCACTTAACCTATCATAGGTAAACGTCACCTTCATCCGCCTCAGCTCCTGGATCTGTTGATCAAGCCACCATTGAGTATACTTGGTGACTGGTCTCATCAGAGTATTCAAATCAGCATGTTCGGGTTCTGACCACCTTACAGTAGGTAGGGGCAAGCTTTTATCAAAGCACGACTGTACTTGTTTCCCATCATCCTCAAGCTTATTAGGCACTCGACATAGTTCAGTTGCCCTGATCAGGCTAACCGGCAGTCTGGACCACAGTCTTTGTCTAACCTCAAATTTGTTCGCAACGTTTGGCCATAAGTCCTCCAATTCAACCCTATGTCTGTACCTTCTCCCATCCAAAATCTTAATATGATGATGTGGGTCGAAGTTGTCCCTAGACAGATAAGTGGCAAATGGGTACTGTTGTATTTCCAGTTTGGCACTCTCAGCTGCCTGCGCTGACGGACACATTTCCAGCATGTTCCCTATAAAGAAGGGAAAGGTGATTGCCGCCTTTTGTTTTGTCCTTTGGAAGCTCTGATATTCCTCTAACTGTCTCAGCACCTCAAGCAGGACCATCTTGTTAGTAGGAAAGATAGGCAATCGGTATGGATTCCCAGTGAATCCCTGGATTCTGATATATGTGTATCTCGGATACTGGATGAACCAAGACCCGTATTTTCTGATCAGACTCTTAGCTTCGTGAGTTAGTCGTTGGTGCGTTCCTCCTTGAAGTATTCTGGTTATGTACATAAGGAATGTGTCATGTGCCCGTATGAAGTGGGCTTTCTCACTAAACTGAAGCTGCAGATAGCAATCGTAGGATTTCAACTCGTTCTCCCCGTTGCCAACTATGCCCTTGCAGATCAAGCCTACATACTTGTACGTCCTAGCCAACATGTAGATGATGTAGGAGCTCATATAGAATGTCTTGGTCTTCTCAAGGTTGACCAGCTGCTCGTGTAGACTGTTGCTTATCATGCGAGACTAGTTGAACATTTTGACCCCCTTAGTGATGTCCTCGATAAAATAGTACATCCAGGTCTCGAAAGGCACGCCCTGAGGGTTGCCAACTATTTTGTTCAGTAGGAAAATGATATCTTTGTAATCCTTTTTGAAGTCTATGCGCAACAGCTTCTTAGGCATCTTCTTGGCTAAGGCTCTCGGTTTCTCCAACCATGACTTATTAATATTGGCGGCACAGAGGTCAAGCTTTTCATCGTATAACTTCTTTGCATCCTCCTTAGTTTTATAAGAATTCTTGTGGTAGGTGGGGATGTCGAAGGCCTCCTGTATGGCTAACTCTCCAAGGTGAGCTAATATCCTTCCATCAAGCGCAACAATTTTCCTGTCTTGTGCATTATAGTGAAGGGCACACTCTAACATCAACTCAACACACTCAACTGCAGGTGGGAATCCGATAGCTTGAATGATCCCATTTCTCATCATCCTTCTGGCAATAGGTGTCGGCAAGAATCCATCGTGCCCGTACATCCTTCTTTTGAATTCCTTGAGGTTGATGTGTCCGAGGTTGGTTTCCGTAAGATTCTTCCATTTTGAATTAATTTTGGATTCCGACTGCAACCCCTTGCTGGCGAACTTCATCTGTGTTTGTCTTGACGGCTCTCCCCGGGTGGTGATCAACCTGCAAGTACAAAATAATTAACATTAATGCGAGACCTTTAAAAATCTAATTATTCTGGGATGTTTATTTAACAAAATTGTACTTTCAGCCTTTAAAATATAAATTTATGTGAAAAAGCAAGCTGAAAGTGAAGAAATTTGCTAAGTACTAGATAAATCTCGTGCCAAAATGAATATAGAAGATTAGAAAAGAGTAGAAAAGTGTTGCCAATTGATTTCCAAACCTTCGAGAATGTCCTCTAGCTGCGAATAAATTATAACTTCTGAAAATTTGACAAAAGAAGTGCGCCAATCTGCTGAGAAGTGCGATTTTCAGCAAAGAAGTAATTTATTTCTTCCTAAAAATCACGTCCCAGCTTAAAATTATCTCCTTCACTAAGGAAGATCAACATTACTCTTAGTATTTCTTCCTTCAAAAATTATTCCTTGCAAATTTGAGAGAGATAACTTCTTTTGAATCGAATTTGTGAAAAATGAGTTGTTGAAACTCATTATATGGCTGAGAAGTGCGATTTTCCTTAGTAACTTCCTTCTTTTTCTCGAGTTTCTCTCAATTTTAGAAACGTTTTCTCTTCCTCGATTAGCAAGCTTCTAAATCTTTTTGAAATCATTGAGGCAAGTTTCCAATTTTATCATGGCACCACCTTTGTCTGAAATCTTCAAATTTCTTTTAAAATTTGCCTAAGTGTTGAAAAATTGTTGAAAAATATTAAATTAATCTTTAAAATTAATTTTCCAACCCGTTTAATCCTCGAATCATGGAAAAATTTAATTTTTCCTAAGGCAAATTAATTACTCCTCCAAGTAATTTCTCATTTTCTCTAGACCTTGAATATTTTAATTAAAATTCCCTAAGTGTCGAGAAATAATTAAAAATATTAAATATTAAAATTCCAACCTGTTTAAAATTGATGCTTGGCCAAATTTGTTTGTCCGTAGAAAAAATATTTACTTTCCCAATCATCTGCCTAGCCAAAATGTGCTTAATGACTTCTCTGCCAATTTTCAATTTCCCGGACGGACTTCTGGCCTCTCCAATCATCCATACTTAGTCAAAATTTCCATTTTCTCTCTCCTTCTGGGTTGGGCGGACATGGAGATTTCTCTACCATTTTGTAATTTTATTCATGCATTACGAATTTATTTCATGCTGAGTTGGGTGGACTTCATGTTTGCCTTGCCAGACATTCTTCCTTCCGTGCCTTAGAAATTTTTATTCCGTCATGTTGAGGAGTGAATTTTATGCTAGCTTGATTTCTTCTCTTTCTAGGCATATTTTATTTTTCCATGCCCTAGAAAAAAAATTTCTCCCCAAAATTAGGCGGACTTTAGCTTCTCCTTGACATGGGAGCATTTAAGCTTTGACTTGTCCAAGGGTGGGCTTGAACATCTCTTTGACATGAGCGAACTTGGGGACCCTTCTTTCCATTCACCTTTTTCTCTAGGGCAAACTTTATGTCTTCCTTGCCAAGGGCGGACTTGGCACTTGCTCATTCCATTTACTTCTTTCTCTAGGGCGGACTTAATGTCTTGCCAAGACATGGTGGACTTCAACCTTTCCTCTTCCAAGGGGCGGACTTGACCCTTCCTTGAGCCATGGGTGGACTTGACCCTTCCTTAAGCCATGGGTGGACTTCACACCCCTCCTTAACATGGGCGGACTTCACAACCCTCCATGTCATTCTCTTCTAGGGCGGACTTCACTAGACTTAGCCACTTTTGCCAATTTTTTACCATTTACCTTGATTTTCATGTTGATTTCTGGAGGCATGTTGACTTCATGTTCAGTGGGAACTTAAAATTGAATTTTTTCCCAAAATAGAAACTTTCCAAAAATAAAAACTTTCTAAAAATAGAAAAAGCAAAAAAAGCAGAATCCCTAAAAAAATAGGAAGTGTCAGAAATGATCGAAAGCATAGGCGATCCTCGTCTTCCGAACCTTCCGAGCCCTTCCATGATGTTTAGGCACACAAACGGGTTACAAATCTCAACTTGGCCGGAGTGACTCTCAAAAACAACTCAAATTTTGAACTCCAAAATGGCAATGTAGAAGGCGAAACCAAAAACTTGGGGGTCCCCATTTGCGATGGGGCGATGTGTGAAATAGGTCACAACACGTCCAAGGAAGAATGAAGGAGAGATGATGTGAAAAACACCTAAGGGCCAAAATGTGATCACCACCTCCATAATGCGCCCATCATGAAGAGGTTGTTTGAGGAAAATTTCTAAGTGGAAAACAAAAGTGGATCTCTCCAAATGCGCCCTAGAAGTATATGTTGGAGGAGTTAGGCGCTTGATGAATTTCTAACAATGAAAAAATGAAATCACCACCTCCATAATGCACCCATCATGGAAATGAGTTGATTTAAAAAGGAAGATAAAAACTTTCTAAGGCATTAAAAGAAAAAAATATAAAGACTCTAAGTATGCCTATGTCAAGGGGAGTAAAATGTTAAATGTTGGAGATAATAAAATAATTAGATATTTTTCCCCATAAAAATTCAGAGATAACAATGTGTTACAGGCAATTAAAAAGGGGAAATTCAAATTTTGCATGGGAAAGAATCTTTGACAAGGAAAAATTTAATGATGACTAGGTGACAACTCGCCCATCACTTCGCCAAAGTTAGAAAATTACTAAGTAGTGGGAGTGGAGATTTAATGAAGTTTCCAAAATAGACTCCCTCATGAATTAGTAAGATTCTTTGGCACAATTATTTAAACAACGAAGTTTTCATTTCTTCTCACCATTTGCACGTGCGAAATTGTGATTCTAAAAGTAAGAAGAAAGGTGTTGAGGTGAAGTTGTTGAAGTGAATTGGTCAAATCAGCAAGCTTCGGCACAATTTTTCTAACTGTTGGAAGTTGTATTGCTGAAAGTATTGAGCTTTGGAGTTAGAAATTTTGAGGTTTGGAGTTAGAAGTTTTAATGCTGAAGGCTCTTATTTTCGAAGTTAACTCCATATTTTGGCCATCTCAAGGTGATTTTTGTTTAAGTCTGAATTTTAACGTCTATATTTTATTTTGCAGGATGGTTGAAGTAGGTAGAAGAGATGCTGCAGGGGCGAACAAGGCTACATGCAAGGCTGAAAATGTTGAAACAAGCAAGGCTAATGCATCCAAGGAGGCAATAATAAAGAAACTCAGCAAGCCATTTCTCCTTGAATCAAAGTTTACTTTAAAGCTGGGAGGGTTGAGCGATACCAACCTCAGTTCATTCAACCTGGGAGCACTCAGGGGACGAATGTATGGGCTAGGAGGCCATCCTCCATCATTCACTACGCACCAGATTATGAAAAGTGGAATTTATGCAACTGCTGGTTTTCCACCAGCAATTCAGTGTCCAAAATTAATCATGTAGTGCACCAATTGTTATAAGCCAGAGTGAAGGATGATTGTTTCTCCTGATGAAAAATTGTTTGCCAACCTCACACTTGATGCCATTGGAGAGGCATTTGGAATTCCCACTTTTGATAGGATGGTGTACAAGACAGAGGGAAGAGCTAAAAGGATGTACGCCTCCACTTTTGAGAGATGTGTCAGGATGATAAATTCAATTTGGATGCAAAAATCTAGGCCTCCTCGCACCAAGCTTCCCAAGTAGATTATCTTAGATGATGTGAAGCAAGAGTACTGTGATTTGAGAATGATGCTCAGCCAAGTGAATGGAAGTTCTTAATCATTCATATTTGAGCCATGGATGTTTTATTACATTGGGCTTGTAATGGAGGGGAAAGAATGTGTTGATTGGGCAAGGATGATAAGTGACAATCTCGATGAGCAATTCAGGAACCTGAGAAGAACGAAAATGTTCTACATGAGCTCATATGTTATATATATGTTGGCTTGGATGACTAAGTACAAAGGGATAACTTACAAAGAGACAATTGGGTGTGGTCCTGAACAATTCAAAATCTATGAGGCTTGCCCACAGTTGCACTTGAGCAGCACCACCAACTACAAATGGGTGAACGATTCCTTCACCATGCACATAGCAAGGACTCTTCAGTGAAGGACTCAACAAAGAATATCCAAAGAGGCACAAGAGTTGATCAAAGAATACGGATATTGGCTTATCCAATTTCTGAAGTTCACCTATATTAGGCTGCAGGGGTTCACATTGTATCCATACAGACTACTGAGGTACCCCACTGACATAATGGTTATGTTAGAAGTATCTAGGCAGCTCATTGCCTATGATAAAATCCAAAAGAAAAAGAAGAAAGGAGGATTAGACTTCCCTATCATTATGGGAAATTCACATGAATTTTGTCCTTCATTACATGTAGCTAGAGAAGCTGAGGATGAATTGCAATTCTTTCACCTTTCATACCACATCGGTAGGCAGGATTTTGATCCTTACAAGGGTGATCCCACAATAGTGGTTTACAATTTTTGGCCAAACTGGACACTGAAATTATTATTTTTAACTAAATCTTCACATTCGAGCACCTATAGTGGCAAAACCGTGAGGAATTTGAAGATGATGCAAACTAGAGTTTCATCACATTTTGTCTCTAGATTCTAAAAATAGTTTTTTCAATTTTTTTGGAATAATATTGCACTTTTGTTTCCATCTCCCACAAAAATTGGTTTTTTCTAGAAAACAACATTTTAAAAAAGTGACGCTCACCGTATACAACATAACTTTCTTTGTATGAAGGAAAAAATTATAATTTTTCGAATTTAGATTTGTAACTACGATATCTAGCACTTTCATTTTGTCTCATATTTTTTTATTGAATATTTTTTTCTTAATAGAGTTTTGAAGTCAAACCAATTGCAATTTAGACATAGGCGGACTGTATACAACATAATTTTTTTTGTATGTATCGAAATTAATTTTTATTTTTTTTAATGGATCAAGGACATCAATACCCAGCACAAACATATTTAAATTTTTTTTTTTTTGATAATTTTCTATTTTTCCACATGTGCAAAACAAAGAGCTTGGTTTTTAGCGAAAACCTATGTTTAATAAAACTAAAAAAACACATACATAATAAAACCAAAACATATTAAAATTATATTCATGGGATAGTTCATTTCGAGGACTACCATATTAATTTGAAATAAATTTTAAATGAATTCATTTGATCCCCCAAAAGGTAAATCAAAGGTGATTTTTTATTAGCATTTTGATAGGTGTAAAGGAGACTCTTTTATAGGTATGGTTTAAAACTAGTGAGGTTCTATCCAAGGGGGTTTGATCTAAGGTGTTTTGATCAAAGCCTCTTCAATTGGGATCCTTAAAAAGGAAATTTTAAAGGCTTAAATCATTATATTTTCTAAAAATATGTGATTTCAGCAAAAATCAATTCCTCTCAGAAATTATAAACCAGCTTTGTGGGATCACCCACAATAATATCATAATGGTACAAGGTGTGGAGTATAGGCATAGGGCTCATATTGGGGACTTCTGGGCTAATGCAGTAGATGATGTTGAAGTCAGGAGAAGAATGTTTACTAGGCTACCCCTGAAGATGATTAGAGAATGTGAAATTATTCTAGTTCGAGATCAAGTAGATGAGGATGTGAATGTCATGCAACTAGAGTATGAGTTAGTGAGAAACACACTGGTCCCACTACCTGATTGGTTAGAGCCAGAAATCACATACTTGGACACGTTATGCATACCAGTTTTGACATTCACGAGGAACTGGGTGGAGAGGCATGTGAATAGGCTCAAAAGTAAATCAGTTGCTCTCACTTACAGTCTCATGGGTGACCAGAGGCCGACATCAGCAAAGAAAAGAAAATAGGTTGCCCAAGCTACTGAGCCACAGAGAGAATTTCAAGTTCATCCAGTGCCTCAGAGGGTAGAGCAGGCATCACCCATACGATCACAGACTCGATCTTTGAGTGTGCAAGAGCTTTCACTATTTGGGAGTCAGAGAAATAAATCAAATGAGGAGAAAGAATATCAGGAGGTAAATCAGCCACCACTCAAGGAGTCAGATAGCCTGAGCGTCAACACCCCTAGAAGAGAAAGTAGGCAAGAGGAGGAAGAGGAGACATCAACAGACACTCGCTTCCAGCAAATGATAGAAACAACATTAGAATATGAGAATACTATAGGGCAAGAGGCTCAAGGTTTAGGGGAAGATATTCAACAAATGGAGATTGATGAGCCTCAACAAAGTGTTGTTAGGGAAGAAGTACACAAAGAGGAAGCAACTAAGGAGCAGCCCCTCATTATTTGTAATCCGCAATAGATGGTGCTTGATTGGCTCACAGAGAGGATGAGAAAAGATCCTGAGGATGACACTGACCCGATGATCGAGATGGATGAATTCCTAAGCAGAATCGGTGGGTCACCAAAAAAGAAGAGAGCCAAAAAATATTCAAAGATAGCGACAGATAAGTCTGGTTCTCGCACGCTTCATGTAGTTGTTCCTAGAGAAGAATGCGATTGAGATGAGGAGATGCAAGAAAATTATTTGATTACTACTGTTGAGCTAGGCTGCCCCACTGGAGCTCAGATAATTGAGGAATGTGACAGCTCCTATCAGGCTCTGAAGGAAAAATTGCTCCGTACAGAGGGAAAGTACCAAAAGTTGAAGGAGCATAGGACATTGATCGGATATGTGCAACACTTAGCTCATCCATGTGGGTAGGAGAATCCAATAGTTGATCTCCCAGTTGAGATTCTGAGAGAATCAGTCAGCGGCTTGGAAGATTTGAAGAGGATGGCTCATGAGGCAGGTAGGCGGGTTGGCAATGTTCATGTGGAGGCAGAGAAATTCATGGATGATCTCACCTACTCTTTCCAGTAGGCCTCCAACATTCTTGCTCACATGGAAAATGTTGATCAAGCTTGGCGTGAAGCACACATTTATTAGGATAAACTATCCTTTGCTTGGCCCCCTTGATGCATATGTCCATGCAAACTCTGGTCGAGGGAGGAGTAATTCAGGAGGGTGATAGGTATGATTTCCCAGGTTGGTATTCTTCAGCATTCACTGGCCGAGGCTTCTTTGATACAGCACAGGCAGAGTCAGTTAGAGTTAGGAAGGCTATGGGAAACATACACGAAGGAGTCTTAAACACACTCGAAGCCTTATTTGCTAAAAGGCTGACTCCAAAGGAGGTAATTGCAGATGGCTTGAGGAACAGGTTGGAGCCCTTCTTCTCAGAGGTGAGATCTTTTTCTCAGGTGCACTTTGAGAAAATTTCAACCTTCTCCAACATTATTCAAAGTACTTGAATTCCAACTCAACTACGTTCCACCCATTTCAGTTTAGGAGGTTGAAGCTGTGTTGGCCAGATTCATAGAATTTGTAGTTAGGGAGAAGAATAGTGGGAACGCGTTTCTAGATGAAGGTCTTCTGGATGATAGTGGGAATTAAATGCTCATAGTGATCAAAGGGAGAGTGGGCATTCTATGCTCATTTATTACCCCACTCAACTTTATGGCATTTTTTAGGGAAGAATCTTGACTAGGGCTTAAGTGGTTCAATCTGAGCCCTTCATTGTAATTGAATCTGAGTCGCCCGTTGGACTGGGCCAACTGTAAAAGGGGCATCCCCCCTCATTTTTATCATAGATAGATAGATAGGATCAGAGAATAAAGAGAATAGCATAAAGAGTAGATCATAGAGAGATTGATAGCATAGATTGATAGGAAGAGGAAGGAAAGTTTTCAAATTGAATGCTTTGTAAGAGATTGTTGTGAACACTCCTATAATAAAAAGAGTTCTCATTGCTTGTGGTTTCATCTTTTATTGTGGGTAGCTAGCAAGATTTCTTTGTCCTTCCAATTCACGTAGAATCTTAAAGTAGAGCTTAGAGTAAAGTAGATATTAATTCATGCACGTAGATAGATGTGGAATGTTGAAATGTTCCCCTTAATTTTTTCTTGATTTTTCAGTTCACATGCAATGCAATCATGTACCCGTTAAGATTAGCTCCAAATCAAAACAATGCTGAAATAAACTCCAACCAAGAATGCACCCTAAAACCACTTAAGGAAGAGGGGTGGGCATATGGTTAGAGGATCCCTAGGATCTAATAACTCAATAATTGACTTGATTACAATTGAAAAAGAGAGCTAAACTCAACATCAAGAATGTGCACACAAGATCCTTTAGCAAGTGAGGTGCTAACATATGGTGGAGTGCTAATTATCAAACTAAAAGAACACTTCTTCTGCTTTGCAGGAATCCACGAACAGTGGGAATACTCCACTTATTCAATGGGTGTGATTATTACAATTATTTTAAGGCGGCAAGCCAACCATGTAACCGCACTTCCACTTGTATAGTGGGGGGAATACAAATCCTCACAACCACTTATTTTGTGGGGGGAATACAACATTAATTAAAGGAGCTTTATTAAACTCAACCACTCAATTGTGGGAGTATAAAATAAACTAGAATTTGCAGCAATGAGACAATGGCTGTTAGTACTACTAATCAGCTCACAAACAAATAACATACATTTGCAAATGAGAATGATATGCTTCCAAAACACTTAATGGTTAGAGTAACACTTCCTCTAATATTTACAATGCCAAAATGATATGGAAAGAAACTCAGAACAACATTATAACAATTTCTAACTAATCTGATCAGAAACATGAAATATAGAAAATCAGATCAGCAAGGTGAGAATTGACCATAATGAACGTATCTTCTTCAATTCAACTCGGAAAGCTCTCAAACCACAACCAATCAATAGCTAAGAGCTAGGCATCCAACCTCCATTGAGAAAAAAATCCCAAAACAAAGAGAAATAGCCGGTGTGATTCCCAAGACAGTCAAGAAGAAAGGTACGGCCTCCAGGAAGGGTCGACCTTCTCCCAAAAATCAGAAACTTCATTAAAAATTCTGAAAACTTCTAGAAAGGGTCGCCCTTCACAGTGAAACAACATGGACAAATACCCAAAACGAAACAAATATCAGAGACGAAGCTATGAACAGAAAATAGCTTCAGCCATGGCGAATCAGCAACTCAAAAAATAGGCTTTACATCAACAACCTGTTTGATATCATCAATTTGAAGCTCCATCTACACTCCAAGGTGAAGTACATTCATGAAGATCCCTCCTAGGAAGCCATAGTTTCAGGCCCAAAAGGTGGATTGAAAAATGCTAAGCTTCCCCTTAGCCAAGTTCTAGATTTCAAACCAGCAACATAACTTTATTTTCAAATTTCCAAAACTCCTGAAACAATGAGCAAGGCACCAATATATAATCTTCAATTGGAAAGTTGAAACAATTTGTAAGTCCCAGAAGTCAAATCACTTCATCTCCCAAAGGGACACCACCTTTTAGCATTTACTTTATTTAAAATATCAAAACATTCTCCTTTCGGTGTCCATTTCAATTTGCAACAATAAACATTTAAAATAAGCATTAATTGCATATGAAGTTCGACCCCCTTTATGTCCCCTTGATTAAAACAACTTGATGTCATCAAGCCTAGGCATGGGGTACAACTTCAAGACATAAAATTGACTAAGTCTAGAACTCAGTCCAAAGAAGGATAAAAGCCAAAACCAGAGCCAACGCCCAAACTGATTTTGCCAAAAATAGAATGATGACCTAAGTAGGACTGTTGATGGTGCCACTGCCACAATTAGACTTACTAAAAATAGTCAATGCCAAAAATAGTAAGTTAACTTCAAAACCTTCAAAAAGCCAACTGAACAGCCACATTGTCCAAAATGTGAAATGCAGATGATTGAACTACTGGTAGAAAGATACTGCTATAAATAGACTTACTTAAAAAAGCAACTGCTATAAATAGGAAGTTTGCAAAACTTCATCTGAGCAGTAATCAAGACTTACTATATGTTTCCAAATGGCTTCTGAGTACAATCCAGGAAGCCAACATGACTTACTATAAATAGTAAGTGCCTGGAAAAGTTATCAGATGGAGATGCATGATACACCATTTGAAGCTCTTTGAAAACCCAGAAACTCCACTAGACATGCATCAAAAACCCATGCATACAAGCCCTCAAAACTGCATCTGAAACCTCCTAAACAATAAGAAGCCCTAATTTTCAATTCTGCTTAGCCTATGAGTTTTTGGAAATAGGCTAAAACCTCAAAAAGAGCGTAGGGCTAAAATGGGGACATTACAAATGTGGTGGTCAAATTGAGCGAGCTTCATTAGTCCATACCACTAGAAAACTCACTGATGGTGGGTTCACCTTGTGTGGTCAACTAGAATATTATGTACTTAACTTCGATTATGATTTATATGTTGGTATGCATTGTTGTGATGGTATCTTCATGTTAATTTGTGTTCTGAATACCTCAAGTTACTCCTTTGAAGATTGCACCAGTTCTGTGGAAGTTGTCCAAGGTGAGGCAAAGAAGAGCTTGGTTGAAGTTTGCAAGATTTGATCTCCACATCCCGTTCTTAGAGTAGATGATAGCTTTACTTAGTCCCTACATCCATTTAAATTCAACATTTTTTGGTTAATTTAGGAACTTGAGCTTCATTGATAAATCTTCTTAATCTCGAAAGTCCTTTCCGAGTAAGTAATCACGTAAGTCCCCTTGAAATACCAGCAAATCACATCGAGCCAACCAAGTCTACGTCCACTGAGTGAAGGAACCTTGGAGTTGAATGCATGATATTTCACAATCTTAGCATGCAGGATATTTTGATCAAGAGAGGATAGAGTAACTGTTGGAAACTTTATTTTGTGTTGGTGTGTTCATAAAACACTCGTCAACACAACCTTTATCAGCATACAATTTAGAGATATTATTCTTAATGAAGAGATAATGTCATGTCCCCACCATGAGCAAACTACCACAGACTTTCATAAAAGCATATTTATATTTACAATGCAGGTCGACCTCTCTTCATATCGGCATTTATACAAGGCAAACTTAATGTTGGTTGACTCCTTTTACCCTTGGCACCTTAGTCATTGGTAAATAAATTTAAATCACTTTTTTTTTTTTGGTCGACCAGACATTGATCCAAGCTATATATATACATATTAATGAAAATGACCAAGTCAATATGCCACTAATGATTCATTATGAAAGGCAGCAAGTATTTAACAAAGAGCAACAATTCAATAAGGTGCAATTACTGAATAAGGAGCAGTGACTTATGAGGAGAAGATTTATTAAAAGCAGTGATTATGTTTAGTTAAAGTCAACGATTAAGTCTAACAAAAGGATATGTCTTATCATGAAGTCACCTCCTTTGTCAAGAAATACATCTCTTCATGAAGATGCCTCTCTTTGTGAAGGTATATAAAGAGTTTTGTGATTTGTGGTGTAGGGGGAGTGGAGTGTGGAAATAAATCATATACACCAGTAGTGATATAATATGCAAGTCTAAAAGATAAAATATGCAGATCTAAAAGAGATATATGCAGATCTAAAAGAAGTATATGCAGATTTGAAAGAGATATAAAAGGAACTTTAAAATGGAGGAAGGAATAAATAAGAAATGTGGAATATTTCTAAGTATAGTAGCACGATGTAATCAGAAGATGGAATATCCTTACATATATATATAAATAAGTTCGTATAAAATGATTATTGGAAATCAATTATATATATATATATATTATTCATGATTATGCAATAATGATGCTTGAAACAATTATTGAGCCTTATAGGTAATTATGATTCTTTAATATAAATATGATAATAGATTCTTGCAAATGTTGGAAATGTGTCTCAAATTACTAGCTTGACCTTGGTAGTGTTGTGTTCTTTACCTCTTTGATCGGCTTGACTTTGAGTTATCGACGGGACCTTGTTCTCTGTCCCAACGATGATCTGATGGTTCTTTATCATTGAGACATTGCTTGGTCGGAAGGACTCCAAAGGTTTTCCCCACGATGACCCGACAGTTCGTGGTGTTGGTAGCTTGTTCCATCGGAATGACTTGGCTTTGTCAGTGGGACCCTAACGGTATTCCTAACGATAGCTCGATAATGCTCCTAATCGCCAGGACTTAACTCCATCACCAAGACGTGAATGTTGGTCTTTCCAATGGACCAATGATTATGGTGGGACCTGAGCTGACAAGTGGGGAACAATAGTTGGTGCTGACTTGGCTGTGGGGACCACATCTACTAGTGTGAACTTCATCGGTATGACATCCTCATACCGGTGAGAGACAAGTTGTCTCACCGATATGTCGATACATGGTAAATATTTTGAGCGGTAAAGTGGACATCAATAGGACTTGCTTACATCGGTGGGAAACGATATGATGTCTCCCCAATGTGATGATGGACTTGGTCAATGGTGTGCCATGAGGAGCTCGTGTCGGTGTGATAATGAGTGATCAATGGGACGAGGTCTCTTGTCTCACCGATACTCCGATGACTATTTGGTTTGGCGGGTATTACACTCGTTGGCAGGACTCGAATAGATTGGCGAGAGGTTTGTGGTTGTCTCATCAATAGCCCGATATGGTAACTGTTGTGTGACGGTTGGTCTATGAGATGGCTTGGGATGTAGAACAGATTGTGTTCTCTCTTGAAAATGTTGTAATTGAATTATGCAATAGTAACAGTGGTCGAGTTGAGGAGTGTTTGATGAGAGAACAAGGTTGATCAGGGAAATGTTATGCTGCCTGAATTGACATTATAATTTGACATCTGAAAAGCACAAACTGTAACTCTTTATGTGAACTTTGTTCACTGTAACACAAAGTTTTTTTGCTTGGTATGTGGGTTTTTCTCCCGTAAGGGTTTTCCCACGTTAAATTTGGTGTCCATTCTATGTTTGTGTTAAATTTTCCCTAATCGGTTATTCCTTTAATGTGCATCTTTAATGACTGTATTTCCAAATTGAACCATATGTCTACTTTTTCCTCTTAGAATTAGCATTAGGAAAGTGTTTTTGCACCTCTTGTTTCCTTACAGTAAAGCAACATCTTCTAAATATTAGAAATAGGTTGATTTGCGAGGCAATTGGAGCAGATCAAACTTAATTATCTGCACTCAACAGACAAGGGCAAAAGTTAGCATTTGTTAATATATTTGCATACATTCTAGCAAGTCTTGTGGTATGCTCTATCATGATCATTGTCTATAATGATATACATATGATTGTATGATCTCCAAGAATCTGGATGTATTTATTGTTTGTAATCCTCAACCCACAACTATGAGGAGGAGTGGGGGGAGTACAAATAGGGTGAGCAGATACTAGATTACTTTCTAAGTATGCCACTCCAAGTTGGCCACTTTCGAGCCAAGGGGGTGAGTGTCTGCCCTTGGGCTTAGAAATGGGAATCTATGGGCCTCCTATTGTAGCTTTTCCCCAATCTCTACATGGATTGGTTGTTGGGATGGATTCAAGGAGTTTCAATCATAAGGGGGATGGATAAGGCAACATGGATAAGGAAAGAAAGTACAAGTTTATCCACTAAGTATGCCACTCCATGTTGGATGATTGTGTGTCTCCCTCTTGGGGCCAAGAGGGATGGTATATCCACTCTTGGGATTAGCATGGATAGCTTCGGGTGGACTTATCATGTTTCTCATCTAAGTCCTATTATGATTAAACTTCCACTATACATTATGGATTTTGTGTCATTTATATAGTTTTGAAATAGTTATGTATTTTTACATGGTTTAGATAGATAGGACATTTATTAGATATGTTTTGATCATATGAATTATATTTCCAGTATTGTCTAACATGATTGCAGGACCTAAACCAAGTGTTATATTGCTTCAAGCATATAATTGGTGAGTTATAACCCTAACTACATTAAATTTGTGATTGTAGGGCAAGATTTAGGGCACTCCCAAAAGGGGAAATTACATATAATAATAATAATAAATACTTAATACACACACACTTATAATTTTATATGCATGTATATATATATATATATATATATATATATATATATATATATATAGGCACACACATAGGAACTGGCATGGGTATGCAAATTTAACCATTAAAATTTTATAACAAACACACACAAAGACCAAAATGGATTTGTTGAAAAGCGTTTAGAAACTTTCAAGAAAATGCAATTGGCAGCTATAAAACTAGACTCCACAACATTTTTTTTAAATTGTAGGAATTGGGTAGGCCCCCTTATAAATTGCAGTGCACCTGATAAACTTTGTTCATGTGACCAGTGATGTTGGCACGACACACCCTCCAATACCACAAGGACGGGGGGAGACTAGACATCGTGACCTCTTGCTTGCAATAGGATGCTTTAGCCAATTGATATGTTATGTCCCATACTTGGAGTATGCCTGAAATTGCCTTAAGTGACTTACACAACATAAAATTGTCTTACTAATAATATTCCATAGTAAATTATATAATAGATATTAAAATTAAGAATAAATGAACTATTAACATTTCTGAAATAATGAATAACAACTTAAACTTGAATCAAATCTATAGACTCCTTTCTAATAACCAATCTATTGGAATCAAGGAACACTGAGAGGGGGGGGGCTGAATAAGTGTTCTACAATTTTTAAATTTACTGATTTGATTCTTCAAACATTTAAAACATTCAATCAAAAGAAATATGCATGAACATAAAATAAACAACCACAACACCATAACACAAGAATTTATACGTGGAAACCCTATTAGGGGAAAAACCACGATGGATGGCCAATCCACAATATGATCTGAGTATACTCAAAATAAAGTTTACAATAGGGGAAAGCACTTGCATTCAAGCACACTGTCTAGAGCTCACTGCTCAAAATAGACTCATTATTTTACAAAAATAATTAGATTAAATCCATCTGAAAAATTGAACTGAGATGATAGCATCTAGCAATGCTTGATTATAGTTCTGGTTAGGCTCAATAATAGATCTTCAATCCTTTTGACTGATTTTGCACTTCTACTTTGCTCTGCTCCAATTCGCATCTCAAAATAATGCACAAGTGAAACTGTGCATAATCACTCTTCTGCACTTTTGATATTCGCAAATCGCACACACACACACACACACTTTGCATCTATCTCAAAATGATATATTTGAAATATTATATATATCCACGATTAAGAATTTAATCGCTAACTATCGGCTCAAACAAAAGTAAAAATATATTCAAATTGTCGGCTCAATCCATCTTTAATTCTTGATGCACATCACCCAAAGTTGGCTCCAACATAGTAAGGATCTAAATGAACATTTTCAAACATAAAAATACTTAAACAAATACTTCCCAAACATCCACGACATTTTATATCAATCGGGCCGGCCTTCATGCACTAATGAACAAGAAATTAACTAATTGGATCTTCAAACTCACACACAGATCGATACAAGCCACTAAGATTCAATAGTAGCAAAGATCATATACCAAACAACATTCTTTGAGATATGCAACTCAAAATGATAACAAAAAATCTTCATAAGAATCGATGAACACAAAACTGTTGGATGTTGTGTTCTTCCTTAACTGTCTTCAATCTGTCTGCCAGTATGATCAAATGATGATGTGCGTATCTAATCACAAAATAGTGTTTCCATCAATGACAAAACCAAATGATATTAGCAGTGTCTCTTGCCAACAATCTCCCCCTTAGGCATTGATGGAAACAATTAGTGAAAAATGACTAAGTGTCGAATCAATACGAACATGAATTACACTGCTATTTTGAAAATTCCAAAAATACAACTCTCCCCCTAAGATGTTTATACATTTTTCAATCTACTAATCTCTCCCTTTGACATCAATGCAAAAGGCAGGAATCCGCATACCAAAAAAAAGATCAAACAAACTGTTATGAGCAAACTGCATATATACAAATATGCTTCTTTAACTTACATAAACTTGAAAGTATCTGCAAAAAAATTCTTCAACGGGATCAAATTTGTGTCCCAAACACTTTTAAGTCTCTCCAAAATTGTTATGTGACCACAGATTAAGTAGGATTGTGTCTCTACAGACTCCAAGGTCGCTGGATCACTAACCACCATAGCATCTTCACCTTCCTTTAGTGCACTTGACATTATCTCAATCTTCGAACCAATTAGGCCTCTAAGTTCACATGCTTTCTCCATAATTTTGTCATTTTCATGCTTTAGGCTCCTTATCTTGTCAAGCAGAGATATCACTCAACCTTCTTGTTTTCCAACACCACAAGCTAAAGGATCAAAAGCTTTAGAAATAGTAGTTAATTGTTTTTCAAGATCCTTAACCTTCTTCTCATTGACCTCAGTAAATTTTGACAAAGATAAGCATGATTTATAGATCTTTCCACTTTTGGATAGAGCACTTTGAACATTCTTCACACAAGTGGCTAATAGATTTTTATCTTTAGCTATCATTTCTTTCAACCTACTAAACCTTTTGGCATCAAATTCCTTCTGAACTTTAACCATGGCTGACTTCTCAAGTGACTCGAAATGAGTACTTACAGAGTTAATGAGCTTCTTCAGTTCACCGGAGGAGGAACTAGATGGATCTTTGACATGAGTAGGCATTATTTTCTCCAGAACTTCAAATGTGAGGTTTAAAAGTTCACTATCCTCAATGTGAGACCTCAACAATTCTTCTCTAGCCTTTGCCTAGGAAAATGATGCTACCTTCATTTTCTAAATTGGGGACAAAGTGGATAGGTCAATAGGACCTTAAATCAATTCAAGATCGAATTCTTCCTGTTGTTCTACTAGAAATTTCTTCACTACCTTTGCAGTGTCTCTTGCTTCTATTGGAACTTCCTTTATATCAACTTTCTTTTCCTCAACTATTGTTTCCTCAGTTGCAGATTCTTGCTTCTCTTCAGGAATCTCAATTTTCTCATGCTTCTCAACCAATACAATTTCAGGAGCTTCAATCTCCATAGGTATTTCTATATTGTCCATATCAAGAGGAATCTGAGTATCCTCAGTCGTATCTAGTTTTTCTTCTTCTCCTTCTTCTTCCAGACCAGATGGGACATCTTTATCATGTGTTTCTTCAGCGACAACATCAATTTTGTCACTTAACAAAATCTTTCTTAAGACTTTTTCAGTTTCCTTTGCAACTTCATTAGTCAAACCAATCATGAGCTTGTTCACCCTTGTCTTGCTCTTGAATTCCTTTCTGGCTTATTCAAGATTACCTTTATTTCTTCCATAGATATCACCGGACATAATTCTGCAGGAATTCTCTCTCATTTGTTCTTCTTTTGTTCTTGCATTTACTCTCCTCATTTCCAAAATCTCATACTAGCTTTTAGGTAAGCTAGGCATTATTTCAATAAGAACTTTATTGAAAATATTCAAATGCTTTATTGTCACCTCAAGAGTTCTTTGACCATACTTATCAAAGGTTTCATACCATTTACAAAGTGGCTTAAGATTGCCATCCTTGACCAGCTCTTTTTCAACTTTTTCTACTGACATACCTGGTTTGTCAATTTTTGCTTTCTTCTTTGATTTGACTTCTTCATCGAAGGATTTGTCTTTGGAAACTATTGCTGCCCTAGCACCTTGATGCTTGATTTCTCTAACTCCATCAGATTTTGTCTCATCATCTTCAAAGACTACTACATAAACTCTTTTGCTTTTATCCTTCTTTCTTTTTCCATCCTTATCGGATGTCTTTACTTGAGTTTGCACAGGAATTGTCTTTGATGCAAGGGCAGATAGGGGTGCAAAGCTCCTTTTTGACCTAGTTCTGGCAGAGGGTGTTGTCGGACTAGCAGATTCAGTTTTTGCTGCCTCTTTTGCTGCTTCAACTTCTCTTTTCGTTCTAGCTTCGCTTACTTTTTCTACGGATATGCCCATACTTTCTGCAAAGATTTCTACTTCTTTTCTAACTCTTCTGACTAACACAAGTTTCCTGAGTTCATTGTGTACCTGTATATTCTTTTTTGAAAAGGTGCCAAATCATTCTTCAGGTGAGTCCCAAGGTTTGCTCAATAGGTGTTCAACATACATTTCCAAAATGTTTGTCTCAACCTCATATCCCATTGGCATGATCCAAACTGTTCTGGGATCAACTTCTTCCATTAGGCATTGATCAATATCAACCATAAAGTAGATAGTATCTTTATACTTCTCCACAATAGATGTGGGAATCCTCTCTCTAGCATGCATCATACTTTGAAAACTTTTGAAATATCCCCAGATAGTGGCATTCTTTGTCTTAATGTCTGCAAATCTATAAAAGAGATCTCTGATTTGAGCGGCTATCGGTTTATCTTTTTGCCAATGTACATTTCTGAATCTCAGAACCTCATTCATGAAGTAAAAGAATAAGCATAATAGAAAATTACCATACTTAAATGAATTTTTCTTATCCTTCTTGATTTTCCCAAGATTTTCCATCAGCTGACTTCTTAGCAACTCACATAGATCATAGTTTGCATTTTCCTTTACCATCTGATAGGCTGCATAAATGGTTGTGTCGGACACAAAATTGTCTCGGCTGGAATGATAGATTTAATACCCAATAACCATAGATGCAAATTTGATATCTACATCACCAATATCATCAATTTTCATCGCTCTTCTATCATACTTGGAACCGGTTGCATTAGTGACCTTTGATTCTTCGCTGATTTTAGAATTAGTAATCCACTAGAGGAAATTAAACCTATAACAACACTTATCGCCTCTTTTGTTATTTTGAAGGGCTGATTTAACCACATGAATTCTCCATGAACTCGACTCAAGATGTGCCAGACACATTCATTCTCTTCAAAGACGGAAAATTTTACAATCTAAGTAAATGTCTTGATTATGGAGAATGTGACAAGGCGAGAGAAAAAGAGGGATTAAAAATTGGTTTTAATCTAAATAGGTCAAATGACTAAATTAAATAAATTGTCTTATTTATTTAATTTAGAGAAGAAAAGGTGTGAGGTAAAGTATTTAATTTATTCAATTACATACTCTAGGAACCTTAGGCAGAAAATGAAATAATAATTAAATAAATTATTTAATCACTATTAATGACATGGATGGACAGAGTAGAAAATTTTGATCATATGGAAGTGATCAAATTTAGATGTCTACATTTTTCCCCTCTTCGAAGTACCGTTAGAATAACCGTGCTTCGAAGAAAAGAAAATGCAGATGACTCGATAGAGAAAATAACCAGAAAATGATGCCCTAGTGTGGGGAGGAGGACTTGAGTTATTCGATTAGCGAGGGAATGGATGAAGATGCCCCAATCCTCCAAGGGAATGACTATGGCAGGGAAAATAGGGAAATGGGAAGGGTATGCCCCTCGAGAGGGCGACAGGGGAAAAGAGAGGGGTCCAAAGAGAACTCTCGATAGGAAGAAACTAAGGGCATGGTTGGAAAGAGCGTGAAAAATTAGGCAAGTTTTTCTTTTGAACAAAGTCAAATGGACAAATGGTTTGCAAATGGCGACCCTGGGAAAGGAAGGGATTAGTTCGAGGAAAAAAAAGGTAAATATGAAGTAAAAAAATACCCCTCAAAAAGGGAAGGAAAAGAGAGGGGTCCTAGATGACCTATTTATAGGAAGAAATAGAGGGTATGGTTGGAAAGAGCATGAAAAATTAAGCAAGTTTGTCTTTTGAACGAAGTCAATCTAACGCACGGTTTGCAAATGGCGGCCCTGAGAAGGAAAAAAAAATGCGTTGGAGGCTCGCAGAGGGGTAGATTTGCCCCACTGTAGAAGGGCGGATCCACCCTGGAAAAGGGTGGGTCTGCCCCGGCACAGAGCGGGTGAGAAAAAGGGCGAGTCCGCCCCGGAAAAAGGGCCGTTTCGGCCTAGAAAAAGGGCAGATCCGCCCCGGCATGGGGCGGGTCCACCCCGGAAAAAGGGTGGGTGCACCCCAGAAAAGGGTGGGTCCGCCCCGGAAAAAGGGTGGGTCTATCCCAGCACGGAGCGGGTCCGCCCCGCGGTTGAGGGCGGGTCCGCCCCGATGTAGGGCGGGAGATTGATGAAGGAGGAAGGGATGGGGGAAATGATGAGAGATGAGATGATGAAAGGGGATATGAAGATGATGATGTAAAATGATGGATAATAAATGATGATAAGCGATGGGAGGTAAAGGTGAGCACAAATGGATTCGAGGTAAAATATGATGTTGTCCCAGTCAATCAAAAAGCTAGGTTGGGCGGATGGTTGATGGAGTGTTGTGGATGAGGGAACGATATATCCTAGAACAACACAAGGATAGGGAAGGACACATCCGGATGAGGATGAGGATGAGTTTTGTTGATGAGGGAATGATTCATCCCAAAACAATACCGAAGGATAGGGAAGGATTCATCCCGATGAGAGTGTTGTTGATGAGGGAAGGATACATCCCAAAACAACGTAGGGATAGGGAAGGATACATCCTAGTGATGATGATGATGATGGTGATGATAGTATTGTGGAAGAGGGAATGATACATCCCAAAAAACAACAAAAGGATAGGGAAAGATACATCCCAAGGATGACGATGATGATGAGGAGGATGATGGGATCAAGACTTGTAGCAAGGCTGGGAACAAGACCAAGAGTGGGATTAGATTATTTGAATGGATGAGGATGGGAGAGACATGCAAAATGATGGAATGGGAAATGAAATGCAATCCTGATACAATTTTCCATCCTTAGAGCACTGATTTTTTCTATAGCATAAGACACCGAGTGCCAGGGTATGAAGAACCAAGGTGAATTAATGTCCCATACATAAAACAAACACAACATACAAGAAGGCTATTCCAACACCCCAAAGTCATGAAGACCTTGATCGAGCCAGGCATTGGGATAACCACAAGCACAAAAGGATGTCCCAGCATAATGCAAGACCACAGGGGTCTTGGTGGGTACTACGTGGGACAACCAAAAAGACAGAAACTTAAAAAAGATCAATATACGCCCCTATGTTTACTAGTCAAATCACACCATGATGTGATGGATCAAGGCAACCATTACAAGGGATGATAGGGAGCTCAAATGATAAACAAAAGTCAAAAGTATCAAAAGATCAGAATCAATTTCAAATGTCCTTTGCCATAGGATCAAGAGGATGGATGGGGTTGATGCGGTCTGTTAGGAAAAATACATCCTGTTGAGACCAAAGATGGAGGATAGATTGGTTGATCAACATGACACAAGATATCTGAAACCGATTGAACCTCATGAGACTAATGACCTTTGTTTTTAAGCACCAGCTAAGATAGGGACATTCTCGATGACACGCTAAGATGACAGGATAACAAGATGACAAGACAAAAGGCAATAAAAACCCTAAAGACCTAGGGGCTCGAGGGTTGATCAAAGATCAACCTTGCCTATGTGAAAGTGCAAAGCCCTCGTAGTTCAGTAAAGACCATGGATAAAAGCGGAAAGAGGACAAGGGTGACCAATGATGGATGGTGAAAGACATGAAAGATACCTGAGGGGTAGACATAATGATTTAGCCTTTCCTATGGGAGAGCGCAGGTGCGACATAGTTCAATACAAGGCCAAAGGTAGATGATGGAGGATGACAAGACAGACAAAAGATAGAGCCTCGGGAGCAGATCAAATGATCAACCTTGCCTACATGAAAGCGTAGGGGCAACATAGTTCAACAAGAGACCAACGATAGACAATGGATAAGGGATGATGAGATGACCAAGATGAGAAGACACATGAAGGATGGTGATATGATGAGCCAGGATAGGCCATGTGGAGGGGATGGTGGATATGTGTAGGATGTGGGTTATGCGAAGCTCAGGAATGGGATAGTGATCTAGATTATTAGAAGATGAATTGGGAGGGTGAGAGGATGGATGGATGAGGGATGAAAAGTGAGGAGATAGTAGGATGGATGGCATGGGGGTAGTCTATAGCTAGATACCAATGACAAGGGATTATGTGATACGAGGAAAAATAGAATTAAATGAATGGATGGATAAAAATAGGGAGATAGAAAGATGCGAGGATAGGTGGATAGAGGAATAAGTAATTGGAAGGAAGAAATGGATGGAATGGATTAGTGGATGGATAAATGGATGGGAAGATAAGGAGGAAAAGATGGAAAAGGACTAGTGAATAGGAGTATAGGAAGATAAGGATTTGGTAGATGGAGGATATAAGGATGGGAGGGATGGGGAGATGGAAAGGATTACATGGAGGGATGGATGGATGATGTTGCCAAGGACTCTATCGCAAATAAGGAGATGCCCCCACTCTAGATGTATCATGAATGATGAGGAAAGAGGGATAGCAAGATGGTTGACATGATGGATGGATGATGAAGGTAGATGGATGTAGATAATAAGTATGGATCAGAAAATTAGATGGGGAGGATAAGGAAAATGATAGTGGATGAGGGGAAAATATGCCAAGAGATGTCCAAAGCATGTATATATATGTGCCCCTGTCTGTATCAAGATCACAAGGAAAATGGAGGGACTGGGATGTGAATGGGAGATAATGGGTAAGATGTGGAAGATAGGCGGATGTAGGAGATGGAGGAGAGGAATGCGTAGGTGGAAGTTTCCCCTAATTGTGGAAGGAAATCGGATGGGGAATTTACGCATGACACCTTTTTTCCAAGTTTTCATCATGGTACTTATCCAAGGCACCTGTTTGCCAAGTTTTTACCATTGGACGAATGATTTTCTCTTTTTTTTTTTATTTTTTTGATTTTTTTTTGGTATGTTTTTGATTTTTTGGACTAGAATGTGGACGAAGATGGATAAAGGTAGGGAGATGGATATGTGGATTTTAGAGGATAGTTGATAAGGAGATGGATGAAGGTTCAAGGATCAAGTTCCATATGAGGTAATAAGAGCCCATGTGTAAAGTGACCATTAGATGTTGGTACAATCTTAGTAGGAGAAATGGATTATGCAAGAGGATGAATTAAAGGGATTGGATGGGGGAGATAGGGGGGATAGTGGATGGGGTGTTGAAAAGTGTACGGATGGAATGATGGAGTGGATGTGTGATAGGGGATGGTGTTCAGGACCAACATTGGCACATGTGGTGGATGTGAAAAGATAGGTGGAGGAATGGATGGAGAGGGTGGTGATAATGGAGGAGTTGGGATAGTGATTTTTGGGATGTAGGGACCCAAAATAGATTTAGGAGATGGAGGAGGTGACTGATTTTGTGGGGGAATAGCAACTGTGGATGTCGTTATGGACTTTTCAATTGAAGGTATGGCACCTTTTTTCTTTGGGATCCACATGGTTTTTATTTTCTCTTTGGTGGGCCTTTGTGGCCTTTTGGATTGATTTGGATTTGGGACTTGATTTTTATTTTCTTCAACATGTCTTTTGAAGGGGACATGAGGAGCTTTAGATTCATGTGGACGTTTGGATTTATACATTTTTGCTTTGGCATCCAAAGTGCTTTTAGTAGCAAGGGGATAGGTGCGAGGAGATGGGTGATGTGGAGCGATGGAGGTAGGGTTATAGGGATTATGTGTAGATGGAGAATGTGTAGGTATGTGCCTTTGTTGATCCTGATTAGGAGTTATGAAGGTAGTATTTTTATGCTGTGTACGAGGGAGAGGGGATGGATGAATGAAAGGATGAATAGGATAAGACGGAGGGGGTGATTCTGGGATATAAGGACCCAAAATGGACTATGTATATGGAATATGTGTGGGGTTTGATGGAGGGCTATACGAACCCATAGTAGATGGAGGATGAGCAATGATGGATGGAGGGACATAAGGACCCAAAATGGATTGAGAGGATGAGGGAGGAAGATGGATGGTTGTTTTTAGGTAATATGATGGAGGAGGTGGGATGCCGGCAAATGACTTGGTAGAACGATGGAAAGTACCTCTTGTGCCTTTAGAAGAGGATCATTTAGGATGTACGGAGGTTGTACCAACATCTTTAGAGTGTGGGTTTTGGGAGATATATCCAAGACCATGTGTGCCTGGATGTTCTTTGACTTGGATGGGCTCTAAAGTACCTTGCTCATGAAGGCCTAAACCTTTTCCTTGATAGTTCATGTTCTGTAGCATGTGATTTATGGTAGGATGCTTATTCTCTTGGAAGCATGATGAGATCACATTAGTAGGTGGAAGAGGTAGGGTGGTGCATATGCGTTGTTTTTGTTCTGTGAGAAGGCCACCATGGATAAGTGTAATGTGACCAAGGTGATACAAAAGTGGCATTGGGATGGTAGGACTAGATGGTGATGAAGGAGCATGTGATGGAGATGAGGGGATAGTAGCATCGGGAGGAATGAGTGATAAGGGATCAGGAGAGGGATTATAGAAGATGATAAGATATGTATTTTTGGTAGTGGATGATGAGAGATCATGAGATAGAGTGATTGGATCTTGAATACAAAGGGAATCATGGGATAAAGTGGATGAGCTAGTGTGATCTTGAGATGGGGTGGATGGGAGGATAGGATCATGACTTGGTTGAGGATGGGAATCATGAGATGGGATGGATGGGGGATTATGATCTTGGGATGTAGTGGATGGGATGGGAGGATCTTGATTTGGAGGAGGGGATATGCTTGTATGCTTTGGATCAAGCTCTTGGCATGACTCATCTTGTGGGGGATGTATGATGATGGAAGAAAGTTGGAGGGATGCCTCAATTGGGGGAGATAGGAGGATGGAGGATTCATGAAGGTTATGGGATTGAATTTTGTGAATATTAGGACTAGGAGGAGGAGATTGGATGTCTTCAATGGATTGGGTGGATCTAGGAGTAGAAGATGGGGGTTTAATGAATTTTATGGGTTTGACCAGCTCAACCGTTTGGACAATGTTAGGAATGGTGATGGGAGGGATAGGTATAGGATGGAGGAGGGCATCATCACAAGTGACAATACATGGGAGGTAATGGTGTCTCTTATTTCATGAGTCCTTGGGCAACATTTGGAAGGGATGCAGGATTAGGTAGAGTGATGGGAATGGATGGAGGATTAGGATTAGGGATTGGTGGATTAGGATTAGGAATTGGTGGATTAGGATTAGGATTAGACATGGGGATGGGATTGGATGGAGGACTAGGAGGAGATGGAGGATTAGGATTAGGAATTGGTGGGTTAGG